>CM069065.1:11647239-12847239 GCA_035220775.1 Malus fusca | reverse complement strand
GTGGCACTCCCTTTTATTCCAGATTTTCTAGAATGTTTTCATTAATGCCAAAATGACCATTTTACCCTCAACTTCTATCGTTAATAACTTCTTCGTTATAATTCCATTTTGCCAATGATTTGCGCCCACACGTTCGTGAGATCGAGCACTATTCAAAAATATAATTTGTGACCTCGAAAAGTCTAGGAATTTTAAATAATGAATTCCCAAATTCCAAACTTCATAACTAGTTTAATTTAAAACTAAACTCAAGTGAATTAATGTAAATTCTCTATTCTTTTCACATATTCATAATTTTGAATATTTCAATTCATATATTTAAAATTTTCAGGGTATTACATTTTATTGTAACATCCCACATCGCCCAAGGGAGTGGATCCTGTAAGCCTTATATGTATATTATCATCTCTACCGAGCACGAGGCCTTTTGGGAGCTCACTCGCTTCGAGTTCCATCGGAACTCCGAAGTTAAGTGAGTTTGGGAGAGCATTCCTAGGATGGGTGACCCATTGGGAAGTTCTCGTGTGAGTTCCCAGAAACAAAACCGTGAGGGCGTGGTCGGGGCCCAAAACGGACAATATCATGCTACGGTGGAGTCGAGTTCAGGATGTGGTGGGGACCCAGGCCGGGATGTGACAAGCACCGTTGGGCTATACATCTATCATAGGTAATTGTGGGGACGATGGTTGAGTGGTGGAAAAGGAAGGGTCTAACAATTTTTTTTTTTATAGGTGAAGTGGGAAAAAAAAAATGAAGAGAAAATGAGTTATAGCTGTTGTAGGCATAATTTACTAAATAATTATGGAGGTCAGAGAGAGAAGAGGTGCGTCATATAGAGAGAGAAGATAGAGATGTGTAATTGCGATGTGTGTTCTATTCCACCCCATTGTGCCTTTATTTATAGTAGTAGGAAATGTTAATTTCTTATCCAAATAGGATTACAACTCTAATAGGATAATATCTAGTCTAAAAGATATGGTAGAATCCCATAATCCTAGATATGTTAGGATTTACACAATCACATTCCTAATCTAATAGGACTACAAAACTCCCCCTTGAATGTGTAAATACTCAAACAAATGGCGTATCAGGCCTTCAATGATGAAGTAAGTACAGTTGATGAAGTCGTCGACATAATGAGTGAATGCGAGTCTCAGATCAACGAAAGAATGCATAAAAGGTAAAACTCACAAAACCTCGCTATGGTAAAACCCAAGGTGGGAGAAAAACCCATAAGCTAAGGAGAAAAGTGAGAAGTTGCATTAAGTCTAGATGCAAATAGAAGAGCTCACAAGGGTATGATCAGCCCATGATGGGTGCCTCATCAAAACCTAGTTAGTAGTAAAAACCCAATAGGAAAAATGCTCCTAATCGAATGAAAAAAAAGTACATTAAGATCAAGTGAATATACTTCTAGATACTCCCCCTGATAAAGCCATAATCATTCGAGGATGTGCCTTGTGTGGGTCTGATAAGTAACCAACGTCAGCAAAACAAATAAGGCAAACATCATTCTGAGGATCACGATGGTCGGATCTGCTCGAGATGCGTTGAGATTAGCCCAAATCTGTAGTACCTTTCAGGGTAGTGAAAAAACGTCTTTAATACCAATTTAGTGGTTGCGTGTAGGCCTAGTGCTACATCTTTACCAATAGATCAATAGCGAAGAAGATGTCATGTCTAATACAATGATCTAAGTACAACAAAGCGCAAAGTTGAACTCAGATATTGAACTTCAGGTTTCATAACCTATTCAAGGGTCTCATTTGCATATATTGTATGGAAGATCATAGGTATACTTAAAGGTAACACCTTCAGGGTGTAGTTCGACTGGTAGACTAAAGTACCGTTAAAACAACACTTGAACTTTAGGTCAAGGCATAAACGAGTTTTCCCAAGATCCTTCATCTCAAATTTTGTTTTCAGGTGCGAGGCAATTTCTCAAACTCTACTAGAGTCTTAGTGAGATTCATCTCAATTGTCATAAACTATAACTCTAGTAATTCAGAATATGATTTCATAGTTTAACTGTCAAGGGCATTCATTCATATCCCTAATTGATCAAATAATCACTTAGACAGGTATACCACATCTGCCAGATTACTTCAATCCGTAAGTGAACACCTCAAACAAGTTAAGAGGGCGTTTCGTGGTTTGGAACTATTTGAACCAGTCCATGTAATTCTTCAGAAATTTACTTGTAAATCTCCGTATCAATATCCCCATGTAGAAATACTAACCACATTCGTAATGTTGCAGTTAATTACAAGGCGTTTGAGAGAAACCTCGCGCTGTAAGGCGTGCATTATATCGCACTGATTTGTTAATCTCATTACGTTTCCTTTCCCACTTGTAACACAACAGGGTTACCTTGGGCAGTTTAGGAAAGATAGGTCCAAAACATACTTTGGTAAGGAATTTAACCTGGATTGTAATTTTGGTTGTCCAATCAGTTCTATGTTGTCATTAATCAACGAAACACGGTTCGATATCGTCGCTTTTCATTTATGTCGGTAGCTACCATATAAGTGAAAACATCATTGATGATAATGTCATGTCAATTCCATTATCTCATCAAAACTAGTATACTAGACCAAGAACTTCAAGTCTTGGGAGTAAGCCAGATTAATCTCATGAGATGAAAATGATTTGAGACATCGATTGAGTATGGATTTATTGTTGTGTCGTGACCTTCTTCTTTTAGGGAAGTGAATCCTCTGAACTGAGTGATTTGTCGTTCTTCAAGCCGAGATAGATTGATTGGCTATCTGCCGGTGTATCGGATAGTCCAACAGGGACGGCACACCTTTCGGGAATGTTGACTCAACGTTCATTAAGTACGTCTATCCTTGCAGGCATGTTTGCAACTTGTATATAATCTTATCACTTTAGCTAGATCAGAGGAATGCATCTGGAGCAACATTTTAAAAGCTAGAATACATCGCATTTGCTTATCATACTTGTGCGGTAGGGGGATCGAGATGAGAGATAATGGGCAATGTCCACGCAAATTTGCACTATTCTACAAGAACATTGACGTTCTTATTTCCCTGTAACGGCGGGAAGTCTATCTCATTGAAGTGTTAATCGGAAAATGAACGATAAAGAGATCGCATGCAAGGGCTCTAAGAGAGCTAATGTGAAGGAGAATCACAATTGACAAAGATTCACATCATTCTTTTGAGGACCCATATTGGTATGTTGCAACGGCCAACTTGGCACATGGAATGCACACCCAAATGCGTAAATACAAAACATCAGGTTCGTACCCAGTATCCAACTGTAACGTTGAGATGGTTGGGTAGCAATGGGCCTCAAGGCGGACCAACATAATTGCGTACAAGATTGCGTAACCCTAGTTAGAAACTGAAAGATTGGGGCGTTCACCAAGGTTTGGGCGATCATTGAAATTGCGCTTTATGATCACTCTGCGAGGCTATTTGGGGTGAACATGGGAATTCGATGTTCAATTATAAACCCAAAAGACATGCAATACTTATAAAAAAACCGTCGATATAAACTTTCTGGCATTATCCAGTCTTCTAGACTTTATGGGATAATTAGGGTGGTGATCCCTTTAAAATTGGCCATGAGGTTTAGTAGCAATGTGTGTGGACAAACATGTGACCAGTTTGTCGATTGATCAACCAAAACCATAAATATTTATATGGTCTGCATTTCTATATATACTCCCTTGAATCCACTGTGAAAAAAAGGTGATTTTGTATCTTTGCGAGATATGATCTAAAAATCAAATTTCCCAAACGTGCGGGTTTTAGGAAAGTGTGCTTGTAAGCATAATATCCTTACTTCGGGTAACGAGATGCGTCGTGGCATCATTGTTCGACCTAATTGTCCCAAATGGTCATGCCAAGGCAAATAAATTGCTCAATCACTAGGCTTCAGGCCGGCCATATAAGGTGTGTTCCCAGGTGGGAGACAACCTATTGGCCCCAAAGCAAAGCTTCAGGCTCATTTTTGGAGGTGGTGCAAATATATTTCACTTTATTTTCTTCAGTGGTTTCATTTTTTATCGTTGTTCTCTCAAATATCCTTAAGACTCAACGACGTTCTTCCAAAATTGAGAGAATATAAGGTTTCTTAAATTCTAAGTTAGTACCATTCATACAACGAGGAGCGTGCCAATACTCTTAATCAGGTTGGATAAACCTGAAGTCGTTATTAGAGATGTGATTTAGGCATAAAGTTAGTGTGCGTAGTATCACATTCATCCAGACAACTAACTTTCCCACATTCGTACATAATCACATGTTTAATTGAATTCAGTCACATGTATACAAGAAACATGATTCAATTAACTCATATTTGAGGACAATATCAATAAGATTATCCATAACGAAAAACAAACACCAAACTTAAATCCAAGAGCATGGAAAAATGTTCACAAAGTAAATGGTTTATTGAGAAGATTCGGCCAATAAGGCCATCCATGTCAAAATTATGTTCTTCCAACGATGTTCGGTGGAGCAAAATTAGTTTCACATATTGACTACGAGAATGGTACTCCTCAACAACATTGGTAGATGCACGAACATGTGCATAACCAATGATCTATTCCATCGAGACGGAAGTAGATTCTGCAGGGTTGAGGTTCAGTAATATTTTCCTTTATTCTTGAAGTTTTTTTGTCTTAGCTGCCAAGGATCACGCTTCGGGCATGATGCCACACCTTGGCATGATGCCACACCTTGGCAGGCCTTAATCACGCTTCAAGCATAAGTCGTCGAATAAAGATCATGGTGGAGGCCTTAATCATGCTACAATGGTTTCTCAGCTACTTAATAGTCAAGTGGAGATTCACGTCTTGTACCTCACATAAAGTGGTTTCTATTTGAAAGTCCAAATCAGGAAAATCGAACTTGTGACGGTTTAACAATCAACTGACTTGGAGGGAACAAGATTGTGATTGGTGCTATGGGAATAAATCATCCATAAACATCAAAATCAGAACATTCAGGGTTCTAAGAATACATGAAAAATTCAGGTTTTCATGGGTGTGTTGTTTCATGAAAACTTCAGGTTCAAAGGCACCAAATTTGAAACTACAAGTTCAATTTAGTTTATGAACATTTAGTTCATAAAATAGAGGTTCCTGCAAGAACACAGGATACAACATGCTGATTTAAGTGTAGTGGATTTGAGTTGCTTCGGGAACTCAAATGTGAGTGCTTCGGGACTACGAAAGGATGTCAATTGTTCAAAGAAGAGAATTAAAATATTGAATCGTTAATGTCCAAAAGTGAGCTTCAGGCCAATAATTTTGGATTTCTTGTCAGATTAATGGACTGCTGGTCACTTTTAATTAATTCAATAGATTAAGACCATTCGGGGTCGATCGTAGAAGCAAAATATTATAAAGATTCAGGCCTATACACAGAAGTCATGTTGGCTACAAGCCAAATAGAAGGCAGCCCAAAAAAATTTGGGCTCAAATTTGCTTTGCGCAGCCCCAGCCTAAGCTGGGTTGCGGGCCAAATCGAAAGGGAAACCTAATTGGACTTGGTCAGTGAATAAAGCAGCCCATGCTGCTGGTTGTCTAGCCAGCATGAGCTGGTGTACGCTTTAGGGAAAAAGCAGCCCAACTTCAAGTTGGTTGTAGGTCTAGAGGGCTACAGGCCCAGAAGAGAAAAGAAAAAAAGGTTGAAGCCTAAGTGGGCTGAGCCTGGACCAGAAAAAGAGCGAGCCGAGGTAATGGGAAGACGTGTCCAAATTATGCTGGGCATAAGACTGTTCGGCAAGGAGTTGCCAAAAGATGTTCATTGTCCGCTGAGTTTCAGAACGCCGTCAATGGTGGCTCCATGATGGGGGGTTGAGTCAATGACTCTAAATAGTTATCTCCATCTCGGATTCAGCCGAGAGAGATGGGCGCGATGGTTCCTCCAGGCCTGGGTGTGCACACCAGTAAATATGGGTGCTGGGATCCATTGAGCATCGATAAGATGCCGGGAAATCGTAGAAATGATCTGCCTCATAGTTGCGACGACCAAAACAATGGTCGAATTCAAGGTTGCCACAAAACAATATGGTGAATCTCGACTCTGCAAGTCACAAAGTGCCAAAAATGACGTCGTTCGAACCTGAGTGGTTTTGTGCATCTGGTTTTGGGACAGAGCTAGCTCGGCTTAACTCTGTGGCTTGGCGCGAACGCGATTTTTTTTTTCGATTTCTAGGGTTTTTAGAACCCAAAAATAATCATGCTTCTATTTTATTGCGATTCTTTGACTCACAAATTCCACATAGCGATTTATAATTGCGTAGCGCATGAATGTGTGTATATATATATTGACAAATATATGAAACATATACAATATATATATCGGAAGGTAAATATAAATGTAGGGGTTTTATGCATCATGGGGAATGTTTTCATGTTTCATGGTCGTTTCAAATATCTTCCTTTATTTTAAGCGTACTTGATTGGCAGAAAACAACAAAAGCCTTTGAATTTGTAGAAATCATTCTCGGAAAGCCGGAATTGCATCTCCAATGCGTTGTATCACATTCAACACAGAAAAATTGAATTGAATCAATAGCATGGAGATCAATTCAATAAAATAATAAATTAATCATAAAAAGAATGATTAAAACGTAATACTCTCCTGATTGAAGATCAAACCTTTTTAGCGTAGCATCAAGAGCGTGCTGATAACGTGTTGTATGCATAATTCACTAAACAATTATGGAGGCCAGAGAGAGAAGAGGTGCATCACATAGAGAGAGAAGAGAGAGATGTGTAATTGTGAGGTGTTTTTTATTCCACCCCATTGTGCCTTTTTTTTATAGTAGTTGGGAAGGTTAATTCCTTACCCTAATAAGATAACAACTCTAATAGGATAATATCTAGTCTAAGAGATATGGTAGAATCCCATAAGGATATTCTAGATATGTTAGGATTTACACAATCACATTCCTAATCTAATAGGACTGCAACAATACTTGATTTATGAGGGGTATGAATGGAAAAAGAATTGTTACTTTTTAAGCTAATTAAATATTTAATTTCAAGTAATAATGGAAGACACATGACACACAATGAATGAGAAGAGTTAATAAGAAAAGACAAATGGAAAAGGTGGTTAGCATTCCTCATAGAATTTTGGCTGATGTTAAACATGCTTGCAGTTGGAATGTGAAAGTGCAAAATCATGTGTGCATGTAATTAATAAGGGTAAATTGTCATTTGACCCCCTAAACTAACAACCCAGTTTAATTTGACCACCTCAACTAATTTTTTGGTAAATTAATGACGTACTTTTTTTTAAATTAGTCAATTGATTTCCTATAAGGCTCTAAGTAAAGCTCAGGGCAGGTATGGTTTAGAATTGATTTCCTTTGGAATGATTTATCTATAGGCCCAATTGGTCAACACAAAAAAGAAAAAAAGAAAACAAAAAAGATGTATATAGGCCCAGGGTTGTTTGTGTGTTTAGGCCTCCTGGCTTCCTTGTAGTAAGAAACAGATTCAAAGAAAGGAAAACTAACGAAAAGTCCAAAAAAACTTCTCTTTTAACAAAAAACCCTTTTTAAAGGTATAGTGAATAGTGCCAGTTAAAGGTAAAAATGTGGTTTTTCGTTAAAAGTGAACAGTACCGGGAGTGTTTTGTTAAAACTCCCTTCAAAGAATAGTAGTAGAATTTCAATACCCAAACTTTGTTTAATGTACTAAGTAAATGAGAGTAAAATTTAAATTTGATTAGTAAACTTTCATTTTAGTTTAGATTTCCCTTGTAAACTAAAGTTCTATTAATTTTAGTCCTTGAATTTCGTTCCAAGTAAAGAATTGGTCCCTCTATTAGATTCTTTTTGTAAATTTGCTTACGTGTGCATGCCACATGTAACAAAATAATCTTCTTTCTTATTATTATGGCTTAAATGTCAAAATGGTCATTGTATTTTACTTTACTGGCCAATTTAGTCCCTATGTTTTTATTGCCCAAATTGGTCCATGTGTTTACATCTATTAACCAATGCAAGACATTCCGTTAAAAGATAGTTAAAATTGACGTGACCTAAATTGCATAGTACTCAAGTGAATTGAACGAAGCGTCAATCTCTAAAGACATGTATCGTATCTGTTTAGTGGGTGTACATATAATTACGGTTTTGTCCTCTCACGTGCCTGACACATGTCAATTTTAAATTTGATTAGTAAACTTTCATTTTAGTTTAAATTTCGCTTGTAAACTAAAATTCTATTCATTTTTATCCTTGAATTTCGTTTCAAGTAAAGAATTGGCCCCTCTAAAAAATTAGAATAAAAACCTAATAAATTAAATTAACTAATATTTGTATAAGTTCATGGAGATCAAATCTAGCTCTTGTGCCACCAAAAAAAAAAAGATTGGACATTTTTTAAATTTGATTAATTTAATAGTTGATTTTACACTAATGCAAAAATATAGTAACTTTTCTCTTTTTAGGTGTGAAGTTAATTAATGTGAGTGTTTTTGTTTATGGATAATACTTACATTTCTTCCTTGGAGAATGAGCTTATTCCTTCGTTTAGAAACAAAGTATCTTCCTTGTCATTTGCAAATAACATATCTCTAGACTATCTCTCATTCAAATGATTTTTTATAGAGATGATTTTTTAATGAAGATTAAGAATTTGAGAGGTTCCGATTGTAAAATTTCGAACGTAAAAATAAGTGATTTACAAGTTAGAGAATGTGCTCATCTCCTAAAAAAGAATGCAAGTATTATTCTTTCTTTTAGGACATTTTCGTTATAAAATGGTAGAGTTGGTGTTTTTGTTGTCAGAATAGAGTTGGTGTTAAATACTTAAATCCAATTTAGGCAGAGAAAGCCTCGAAAAGAAGATCATCTTCTCTTTCACCGAAAGTACGAAAAACCCTAACACCCTTTGCCGCTGACTCGTACTTTTGGGTGGGGGTTAGTGACAACCTCCCTTCCAGCCTTCCTTACCAATCCCAACTACTACTCTCTCTGTTACCCTTTTAGCTTATGTGTTATTTACTTTGGTCCTTGTTTTATTTTATTTTTTAGGGTAAATCTCAGTTTACTACCCTCAAGTTTCGTTGTGACATCCCACATCGTCCAGGGGAGTAGATCCTGTAAGCCTTATATGTATATTTCTCATCTCTACCTAGCACGAGGCTTTTTGGGAACTCACTGGCTTCGGGTTCCATCGGAACTCTAAAGTTAAGCGAGAAAAGGGCCAGAGCATTCACAGGATGGGTGACCCACTGGGAAGTTCTGCTCGCGTGAGTTCCCAGAAACAAAACCGTGAAGGTGTGGCCGGGGCCCAAAGCGGACAATATCTTGCTACGGTGGAGTCAAGCCCGGCTTGGGATGTGACATTCGTGGTTTTCAACATTTGGTACATGAAGTTTTTTTCGTCCTAGAGTCATACCTAAAGTGTCAATTTTGGGACAATCATATACATCCGTTAGTCTGGCTGTTAAGCTCCCGTTAACTGATGACGTGGCGCCCATGTGGGCAATGACTGGGTGCCACGTGTCGTTAAACGGTCCACGTGGAAATTAAAAATTCAAAAAAAAAAAAAAAATCCCTCTATCGCTGCATGCACCTTGTATCAAAGATCGGCCGTCAGAGATCCTTGTCACGATGCCAAAAAAAAATCCAGTAACGCCGCACCTTCAACTTTCTTGTTTTCATGGCGGTGGAGAGTCCGCTGGTCCAAGGTATGGAGCAAAAACTCCAACTGGATCAGGAATTGGTGCCTGGGTCGAATTTGGCGTTTTGGGCGGTGGGAACTTGAGGGTAGTAAATTGAGATTTACCCTTTTTAATTTATTTATTTTTTATTTCTTTGAGTTTTTGTCTCAATTTCCTTGTCAAGTATGGGCTTTCGTGTCCTTCACTTGTTCAGATGTTGCTTTTTGTCGCTAGTCTTCAACCACCAACCTCTGTTATTTGGATTAGGTGACTTTTAAAGTGCTATTAACACTATTTGGCAAGGTTATATGATTGTTTTTTTTCGAGAGGGGCTTACTCACTCTCATTTTCCGTTCACCCAATCGTTTCGTGCGTTCTTCTTCTTGGTTGTGGCGGCGGCTATGCGATTGGGGCACATGTATTTGGTGGAGGCAAGAAACAATCTTTCAGATGTAGGTTTTACTTGTTGTGGGCCGACTACTTTTGGGCTTTTCATATTGTATGTTCTTTGTTATAGCTGTACTTGTACTTCATTGCCCTCTTTATACTGTTTATTTACTTTCACAAATAAAGGAGTTGGTATTAAGTACTAAATACCTACCTTTCATGCCAAAAACACCCTTCAGAATAAATTCATGCAATATAAACATCAAAAACATGATAAGAGCTTAAATTTAGAAGGGCACATTTGCCATTCCATCTCTCACCAACATTAAATAAAAACCTCTGAATCAGGCCTGAAAAGATGGAACGGAAAAGCCGAAATTTAATTAAAAATTCTAAATCCTAAAGCCACCGTTGGATTCAGATCGACGGTATAAAATTATCACAGAGACTGTTTCTCTCCATATTTTTTGAATCACGGAAACAGTTTTCTTCTGCTATTTCTTCTTCCCATCTCTCTTTCCTCCTCCTTGCTCGGATCATATAATTTCACAAACCCCTAATTTTTTAATTCGTTTTTAGTTTGAAATATCCAGAAGAAATTAGATTCGCGGGCAATGAGTACTGGAGATCTTCTTAGCATTCAGCCTTTAGAGCTCAAATTCCCATGTAAGTTTCTTTCTTTTCTTTCCTGTTTGGTTAGCAAGAAAATCTAGGAAAATTGAGGGAAAACAGTAATTTGGAATTCCGTGTTGGGTTTTACTGGAATTGGAACGATGCATTTTAAATCCTGCAAAATAATTATAAGGATGGGTTTAATTGTGCATATAATTACGATTTTAATCTTTTGATTACCAGAAAATTAGAAACTGACTTTGATTTAGCTTAGTGATGCTTAATTCTTATGTTTAGGGATCGATTTGATTCAAATGGGATGTTAATATTGATTTTTGTATTGGGAAAATAGTCCAATTTTGTTAATTTTATTTTGTGGTGTAAAAGTTGAAGTGAAGAAACAGAGTTCATGTTCCTTGCAATTGACCAACAAAACAACTAATTATGTGGCCTTCAAGGTAATTTTTCGGTTTCCCTTAAATTATGATATTGGATTGGTCTGAACATACGAGGTATGGACTTGAAATGCTTAGTGTTTGGATATTGTGATTGAATAGGTTAAAACAACCAATCCGAAAAAGTACTGTGTACGGCCCAATGCTGGTGTTATCTTACCCGGAACAACATGTGATGTTACAGGTGAACACATTCAATTGATTTTAAGCTTTTCTGATATCTTAATCTTTTATTTCATGGTTCAAAGTTAAACTCAGAGTACTTGTTCTCAATTATATTCATTTTGTTGTTTTCATTGTTTTAGTTGTTAACATTACGCTCAATTATTTTTCTCAAATTTTCTCTATTTTCCTTGGGTAGGTTCCTTTAGTTTTTTTGGGGAAAGCATTGATACTTTTATATAAATCATTAAACCTATTAATTCTTTATCGTAATGGTTTCCTGATTTAAATTTGACTTTTGTAGTTACAATGCAAGCCCAAAAGGAGGCTCCGCCAGACATGCAGTGCAAGGACAAATTTCTCCTTCAAAGTGTTGTTGCACCAGAAGGTGCAACTACGAAAGACATAACTCCTGAAATGGTTGGATGATGCTGCTAACACATTTTATATAGAGGTTCTGTTTTGGGTTTTATTTTATTCACTTTAATCATTTTGTGTATTTGTATATAGTTCAACAAGGAGGATGGTAAAATTGTGGAAGAGTTCAAGTTGCGGGTAATCTACTTTCCTGCCAACCCCCCATCACCTGTCCCTGAAGGATCTGACGAGGGCTCCTCTCCGAAGGCTTCAGTGCTTGATCATGGGAATCAAAACTCTTCCTTGTTTGATGCTGTAAGAGTTTCTCTTTTGCAAGCTTTCAAGGGGGTTTGAAAACTGATTGAATGTCTGGGAATACTCATTAAGTTTCATTTTACATGGAAAATTAGGTATCAAGATCTCTTGAGGAACCAAAAGAGAAGTCTTCAGAGGTCAGATGTCCTTACTATTGTATTTCATAATTATAGTCGCTTATGTTTCATTCTCTTGCATTTAAAATCTTGAATTTAGGGTGCTAAAATTGTGCAACTGTAGACAGTTGAAAGAATGTACACTAGAATGTCATTGCTAAAATATATTCACCAATGGTGTGTATTTTGGAGTCGCATCATAGTGGTTAAGTTTGTTTTGAAACATGCCTAACATACCAAATTCATGAATGTATTGAATGACAGTGTATATAGAGGTTAGTAAAAGTCGTTAAGGATTGTGATTTCCAAGTTTTGATTCATTTTATATGGTTTCGGTGGTGGTAGCAACATTCAACAATATTTAGAAACTAATAGGTAGTCTGGAAGTATTTTCTTGACTTTCTTGCGAGGGAGCCATGCTTAGTTTTCTCTAGTGTAAAGTTCACTTTTTGTTTAATTGGAACCGCTGTCATAAACTTCACTTTAATGACAGTGCATGAAACAATAAAAAATGTTAGGATGGAGGAAGTGGAAGGATTGTGGGATAGAGTTCGACTTTGGGCTTCTTTTTGGGTTTTAGTTTTCTTAGAGTTTCAGGATATAGCACTATTGTGATTTACGACTCAAAATTAGAGTGATGGATACGAATTTGGAAGTGGTGATCGACGGATCGGGAGAAGCAGAGAAGCAGCGTTTGAAGAGTTCTAGCATCGGGCGATTGGTCGGTGGTGGCAGCCAACCAGTCGGTTACAGTCAAATTTGTCTCGCATTTCCATTTCGTTTTTGTTGTCCTATTTAGGCTAGTTGTGTCCTACTTAGGGTTTTTAATTTGTGGGATTTGGGTTGTGAGTTCAAACACTCTTTGGAATCTCCATTTGTTAGTGAATTTCCTCGCCGTGCTTCGCCCGTGTTCTGCTTGAGATTTTTTGTTTCTTTTACTTTTGCCTACGACATTGTTATTTGGTACTTTGTTAGAATTCACTTCTGCTTGTGCATAAAAGTAAAAGTGTTATCACAACTCAAGTTTCGGCGTGGGCTTTGCTTGCCAATCATGATGAAGCTTTTTGTGTCGTCGGCCAAATTTGATATTTGAATAATTCGACGGGAGGAATGATTTTGGGAGTTTGTATATCTTTTGGTTGTATTTGAGGGAATGTTTGTTCACTCTGATTTTGTCATAAGGTGGAGTTTGATGTTCGAGAGTTTCATGAAGTGCTAGTTCTCACTTTTGGCCCGTATTTGTTACAAGTATGTTCGAGCTTTGTTTGAATTTTGTCTCTTATTTGTTGGTTTCCATAATGGAATTTGTTGGAGAAGGTGTTGGAGGAAATTTCAAGTTTTGATGACTCTTGGATTTTTTGAGTTGTGGAGATCAGTTTTGAAAGAAATTGGTGATCACTTTGCATTTGTATTTGTTATCCTAGTTTGTATATGATTTGGAAGTTTGCTAATTTCTTTCCAAGGTGGAGATTGTTGTGATTTACGGTTCAAAATTAGTGTTGCATATAAATATGGAAGTGGCGACTGATCGGACGATCACTCGGGAGAAGCAAAGAAACGTTTGAAGTGTTGTAGCATCAGGTGATTGGTCGGTGGTGCAGCCAACCAGTCGGGTACGGGCAGATTTGTCTCACGTTTTTTGAGTTCCATTTATTGGTGTCCTATTTAGGTTAGTTGTGTCCTATTTGGCTTTGGATTTGAATTCTTGGTTGTATTCCTTGCTTGGTGGAGAGATTTTGTTAAATATCTATTTGATTAGGATTTGGATTTACTTCCAATTATGATTAGGATTCTCATTATAACCTAAGTCCTATGCACTAGTTTATTTTGTGTGCCGTCACTATTAGTGTAGAGAGTTTTCTCTCTTTTGGTTGGTTGGGGTGGTGGAGGTCATCATTTGGAGTCATGAGTGTGTGGCAAAATCATGGCTTATGGCTTATTCGTTTGGCAATTTGGTGAGAGTCAATTTGTGAGTTGTTAGAGAGCAATTTAGGAGAGACTTGTCTGTTTGTTTTGGGTTCTCTACTCGTTTGGTCTTGGGTATGAGAGTTCGAACTCTTTTACAATCTCCGTTTGTTTTGGTGATTTTTTTTTGCCGTGCTTCGTCCATGGATATTTGGTACTTTGTTAGAATTCTTTTCCACTTGCGCATAAAAGTACAACAAGCCCTTCTTCCTCATTCATGCGGATTGTTGGGCAGCAATCTCTTCAGCTCGCTTTTATTAGCATAGCTGTTTTGTAATAATTTTGCTTAGGTTTATAGGACCTTGTTTTCTGTTTTGTCCACGCCTCACCACTATTCTTCAAGGGAGCTTCTATTTGTTTTTTCACCAACAAATCCAGATTAGATTAAGAGTTTCTCATTCATATTAATTTTCTTATCTTTGCATACTAGTTTTTCTAATTATTAGACGATAGAGAGGGATAGAAAAGTAAATTACAATTAGTTTATTTTAAAAATTAATTTTATAGCTGGAAAGTGATATTATGAAATCGAATGGGTGTTTGGAGCAAAGTTGTGTGCAAATTGAATTACCCTTCTGTCAATCTGCATCATCATGCAAGAATCCCTTGAGATTGTCTAATATACTGGTCTACTCTATGTTGACCACCGGATACAGAATTACAAATAATCCCTTCGGATTACCTTGCTTAAGTTTCTTACATTATGTATATCTTTTCCTCAGGCATGGCCTATGATTTCCAAGTTAACTGAAGAGAAGACTGCTGCTTTGCAACAAACTCAGAAGCTACGCCACGAACTGGTATTGTTTAATTCTTACTTAGTTTCTTACGTGTATCTAAGCCTCATGCTTTTGATTGTCCCTATGCAAACGGTTCTACTAGTATGTATCCCCATTTAACTTCCATCAGCTGTCGATCATCGTAGCAAAAATCCTCGAGAAATAAAATGTCCTTTTTATGATTAGTTTTCTTGTTTGTATTTTAAATTGTTGGGTTTTTTATGCTTCCGTTCCACTTTATTGGAAGTTATATTTCATGTTTGTTTTCGTTTATTTCCTTTTGTCAATAAGAGAAAAAATTTCACTTGAGCAGGATGTGTTGAGAAAAGAAATTAGCAAAAACAGCGGTGGCGGATTTTCATTATTGTTTGTGGTGCTGTTCGGTCTTTTAGGCATCTTGGTTGGCTACTTCATCAACAAAACATAGAGAAGCTGGACCGTCGATTAATTAGTTGGATGCTGGCATAATACTGCGGTGCTCCGCAATTCAGAAACGTTTTAGGGATGCTTAAACTCAATGTAAAAAGTTTAGTGATGATTTTGGCACTGTTTTGAGCGGATCATTTTTATTGAACAGATGGGTTTAGAATCAAGTCTTCTTGTCCACTGTTTGCCTCGAATGTTGATTGATTTGCAGATTTTGAGATTGTAATGTGATTTGTTAGTCGGATTGATCACCTGGTTTCTTTTAATAAGAAAATATTAGAACAAAGGTATTGCTCTAAATGGTGTTGATAATACCAAGGTTTATGAAGTTCTTTGGCCAAATTATAATTTTGATCTCCAAAGTTTTGGCGAGGTTGTCACTTAACATTGTTGTCTAGGGGTGTTTTTTTCCATTTGCAAGCAAGAGGTCTTAAGTTTGACTTCCGTGAATGATGAGTTTGATACTAAATTATAATCGTTGTCTTTGAGTTGCTTGACCCAAAATTCATCCTCTAATTTTGGTGAGGTTCTGCTTGTGTGTGTTAAAGTGAGTTGGGACAGAGTCCCATATAAGACGAAGCAAATCCATGAGCAAGTCATCAGGTTCACATGGCAGGAGGCGTCTCGAGTGACCCAAATCTTGTCAAGTTTGGGCAAGTTGTCTAATTATTTATACAAATTACATGCTAAACAATAAGAAAAGCCAAAAAGAAGCGACAAAATTGAACAACAAATCAAACCTTGTTGTAGGCCTATTTGATTGAACGATCTAGGGTTTAGAGAGAGAGAGGGGGCTGGCTATGGTTAGAGAGATAAGAGATTGATTTAATTATGAGGTGTGTTTGATTCACCTCATTGTGCTTTTATTTATAGTAGTAGGATATGTAAAAACCTTTCCCTTTAGGATTACAACATTTAATAGGTAATCTACTTCTAATAGGAATATAAGATACATTCTCATATCTACTAGGATTTACACAATCACATTCCTATTCTAAATATGACTGTAACACTCCCCCTTTAGTGTGTAAATACTCAACAAACCATCGCATCAGATCTTCAGCATATAAGGTAGAATAGTTGATGAAATCATCAGCACAACGGGTGATCGCGAGTCTCAAATTTATTTGAAGTATGCATTTGTAGTAAAACTAACAAAACCTCGCTATGGTAAAACCCAAGGCATGGGAAAAACCCATAGACTAAGAAGAAAAGTGAGAAGTATGCATAATGTCTTAAACAAACGTCAAACTAGACGAAGGTAGTGAACTCAACGAAGTATGATCATCCCAGGATGGGTGCCTCATTAAAACCTTGTTAGGTAGCAAAAACCTAGTGGGAAAAATACTCATAATCGTAGGAAAAATAGTACATTAAGATCATGTGAGTATGCTTCTAGATACTCCCCCTGAGTTAGACATAACTTCTAAATAAGAGAACTACAAACGATTCAACTCAGATAATTTACGCATATCGATTCCTTGGACGAGCTTCTGAAAAGTAGACTTGGGCAATGACTTGGTGAAGAGATTGAACAGGTTGTCCTGGGAACAGATTTGCTTGACTTCAATGTTTTGATGCTGATGCTGCTGGTGTGAGTAAAAGAACTTTAGTGCTATGTGTTGGAAGTATGCCCACAAAGCCACTCATTTGATGTAATAGCTTTTTGGAATACTTAATATGTTAAACTTTGATACGTTTAACGGAAGGGCAATACTTATTGTTAATCACTATTTATAGTATCATGTGTTTAACCAATAAGAGAATCCAAGGGATGTATTTGACATAAGAGATAAGTGATCTAATGAGTTAGATTAAGGAGACCTTTCTCTTATGTTCATTCCTAAAACGTTCCTAGCCATAGGATTGCCAATTGGGCATTGACAATCCGCTAAGGTTAGTATGTGTTATGTTGACTCAAACGTGAGTATGAACTAGTCTCAAGTCATTTGGTGTTGGACACTAAGACAAACACATAGGTGCTCGAAAGAGTGATCGAGTACACTGAACTGTGATCAAAAGAGAGTTAGAACAAACATGTCATGTATAAACTCTAAGGTTACAATATGCAAATTAGTCCTTAGACCTGAGGCATCATAGATGTCTAATGGTTAGGTCCTTGATATTTGATCATGACAAAGGCATTCCCTCGGATTGTCCACGGCATTGTTGGGGTCATGTGATCTAGTCATGTAGGCATATGAATGCACAACAAGGGATCTCTAACCTTCCATGGTGGAAGGAGAATACTCTAAAATATGATTCTAAAGTCTTTGGCCAAAGCAAATGAATATGACTAAGGAAGATGTTCCAAATCATATTCAAGGGAATCATATATGAAAGTATCACATTGGATAGTAGACATGAAACAAACTATCACTTAAACAATATGATTAAGAGTATTGTATTAGAGAAGGACCGTATTGCATTGTAATTGTAACTGGATAGGTTCTCCAACCAATTCTACTTAGCTTGGGTAACCATGACATACTGCTAGGTGTCACTCATGGTTTGTGGAAGCCCTATTGATTAGCAAACACTAATCATCAAAAAGGGAGAATTGAAATGTGGTTTCAATTCACAATCGATAGTTAAGAGTAACATCGCCCACTGCCTCGCTAATTGGAACCTAATGGATCGCACACCAAATAAGGATATATGTGAAGCAATTAAATGAAATGGATAAGCAATTAAATGGTTTAATTGAAGAATGGTCAAGATTAATTAATTAGTTAATTAATTATACGAAATGTTCGTATTGGGCTTTTAAGTTGGTTTTAGGGCTTCGGGGCCCAAAAGTGTTTTGGTCCACAAGGCCCATTATGTTTAAGTTGTATGACAACTAAAACAAAATGGGCAATAAGCCCAATAACAATATATGGCCATTTAGGGTGAGGGTATGCAAGTTTGCTTAATTGCAAGTTTGCCACTCACCTAAGAAATGAAGTATAAATTCATCTTTATAGCTTTGTTTTCAATTAGGGTTTTCTAAGCTACTTGGGGAAAGTTATCTAGCAAATTTACTTCCCTAAGTGATCCATTTTTCATTTTCACAAAATTACATCCTTGGTGAAGAGACATAGAGACATCAAACTTTTGGTGTTTTGGAGAACTAATCCTCAAATCCTCAAAGAAGCAAAGGAGCACTAAAAGGAGGAAAATCACAAGGAAGATCCAAGGAGCAAGGAGGTGACTTGAAGGCCCTCCACTTGGGTGAATCCCTTGTGTAATCAAGGATGAGCTTCAAGGGTAAAGAATCTCTAAATTCTTAATTATCTTTAATGTTGTTAAAGAGTCTTTTGGTTCACCATATACTAAGCTTTGAAAGTCATGGGTTTCATGAATTGTTTTTGGATGCATGCCTACTTTAAAGAGTTAATTGTTAGCATATGTATTCAAATGTTCATACATGTTCTTAGCTAGGACAAAATTTTTCCTTCAAGTGGTATCAAGAGCCTAGGTCTAGTGTATGGTGGATCCTTTTGGGTTTTGTGATTTTCATGTTTTATGATTTAAATGTTGTAAATGTTACAAGCTTTGTTCTTGCTTTGAATATAAATTTTGCTAGAAAATTTTGCATCTCAAATGTTGTAGATGTATTTCATTTAAGCATGAATATTGGAACTAAAATTTGGTGCCATGTATTTTGAGTTTTCATAAGTGTTCTTCAATGTTCTTGGAGTTCTTGCCAAGAACAAAAAGTTTTGAAGTTTTGATTCAAAAAGTTTTATGTTTTTACATAAAGTTTTGATTTAATTTTAGTGGGTGATGGTTAATGATTAAGTAATTTTAATGGGAGACAAACTTTGTTTTAAAGAATGACATAAATCATTTCTTACAAAATTTTATTTCATCTTTACCTCACCTAACATAACCCACTTACAAAACTTTGTATAAAATTTGAATTTTCATCACTAAAACACTATATGGCTGGCCACCCTTTTAAAATAGGGTATTTTTGGGTGTTTTGTGCACTTACATAAAGTTTTGATACTTTTGTGTATTTGCATTTTGGCCCAAAAGTTTACGTTTTTACGTTAAGGTCCAAAAACTTTAAAGGACAAATTGTTTTGCTCCTTTAATGATGTTTTGACATTATTAAAAATGTTTGGGTTCTAAGTTGTAATTACATGAAGTTGTGGACTCTTGTGTTTTTACAAAGTGACCCCAAAAGTTTTTGTTTTTAGAAAATGGCCCAAAAGTTGTGGTCATTGTTTTTGGCCCAAATTAGATGAGAACAAAATGGTTTGTCTCTTTAAATGAGAATTGGATTTTCATTTTATTTAGTTCCATTTAAATCAATTCTATGGATCCGAAAACCAATTGTTTAAAGTTGTTTTCTTAGTTAAATGTGTTTGATTAAGAGAATGATGATTATGAACCAAATGCCTCGATAATTGAGCTATGTGATTGGCCGCTTTACATTATGAATGTTTGGGCTTGGTAGTGTAGATTTGAATGTAATTTGATTAATTCAATTTGTTGTAAATGGACATAAGTCCATCATTTGTGTTGTAAAAGGGCATAAGCCCTTATTATTATTTCATGTATTCCTTTTGTTTAAATGTATGCAAAATGGAATAGTTGGGTCCAACGCCCAATAGGAAATAACGGTTTAATTGGATTAAACGCGTAACTAAAATCAACAACTACATACCTTAGACCCAAGGTCCAACACAAGGCTCGTGTTGGATCAAATCAAACGGTTCATAATCATCCTAAAACCTAATATGACTATATAGTCCATATGAGGATGCAAAGCATTCGTTAGTAGTTCCATATAGTCTCGCTTGTTTCAACGAAACAGTGGGAGTATTATATACTACTAATTCATATAAACTTGGACCAATGGTTGTGATAGGCCCAAGTTCTTTTAATGTGATTAAAATGTTTTGATGTAGCCCAACGCTATTCCCTCAAACAAATATTTAAGTTGATAAGCGAGAGATGTTTAGAATATCTCTTCGTAGGCCTTCCACCGTGGTGGGTTCCAAGCGTTTGTGACTCATGCACCGGCTTCACCCTATCATGGGGGAGTACAAAGCATGTGCTTATATCCAGGAGGAATCCATATACATATGATGAGGTGAGTGTAGGCAACGAGGATAGCCAACATCGTATCATCGTGAGGCTATTCTTGAACCCCTTCACGAACTAAGCATGGTGGGAATAACTTAAACTAAGTGCAATGGTGCCAACATCGTATCATCGTGAGGCAACATTCTCTAGAGGCCAAACGAGATGGGTAATTACAAAAGGTTGTAAATGAATAATGCGTTATTCTCTCATCATTATTTTTGCTAGTCAACATCGTATCATCGTGGGGTGGGCTTGGTAATGGTGAGTCTCCCATAACCCACTAAGAGTTCAATATAACTCTCGAATTCTATTGAGGGATGTGGAATTTGCCAAAAATGGTGGGTGATACTATTTGATTAAAAGACCCAATCAAAATAGTTTTAAACAACAATGCTAATTCGATTTCTGTTATGTTATGTAGTGAACGACATGCCTAAAATTATACCCACCATTATACTTGACAAAAAGGGCCTAAAGGGCTAACGTTTCCTTGCTTGGTATCGCCACATTGAGAATGTCTCAAAGGTGAAAGACATATTGTATGTACTTAAGCAATCCCCTCCTCATGTACCTCCTACGAAACTAGCTTCAAAGGAGGAGTGTCAAAATTATGTTAGACACTATGAGGATGACTTACAAGCCAAATGCTTAATCCTCACTTCACTTAGTGAGGAGCTTATGAAGCTACATAAGCACATGGACACTTCTTGTGCCATGGTTGAAAGTTTGCATAAGATGCATGACATTGAGACTAGTAATGTACGATTCTCAAATATTTGTAGTCTAATGAATGCCAAAATGGCAAAGGGGACATCGGTCCATAAACATGGACAAAAGATGGAAAGGATCTTTCAAGATCTTCAAAGTTTAGGAACTTCCATCGATGGGAAAATGGCCCAAGACTTTTTCCTTGCATCTCTCTCGGATGATTTCACTAAGTTTATCGTAAACTATAAAGTGAATAGATTCGATCATTCTTTGAAAGAGATGATTGACATGTGCTGTAAATTTGAAAAAGGTTTCAAAAGGGACAGTGGGAGTGAGAATGCAATGATAAGGAAAAGGTTACATAAGAAGAAGGCAAAGAAATCCAAAGGAACATGCTTTCATTGTGGAAAGGATGAACGTTGGAAGAAGAAATACAGGGTGCGCATTGCGAGCCTTATGACACGGACTTTTGAAGAGACTATTTCTGTCATAGAGAGTGCTTTTACAGTGAGCTCCAATTCCTGGATATTTGATTCAGGCGTTAGTCAACATATCTGTAATACGTTGCAGGGACTAACAGGGAGCAGATCACTGCGCAATGAGGAGATGGTTGTGCGAGTTGGGAACGGCACTAAAATCTCTGCAAAAGCAATAGGCACCTATATGCTTAACCTACCCTCTGGGGAAGTCCTGGAACTTAAAAATTGTTTATATTTTCCTTCATGTATAAAGAATTTGATTTCCATCTCTAAGCTTTTACGAGATGGGCACTCAGTGTTGTTTGACAAAATGAGTTGCACTTTATACTTGAACGGTCGTATTATCTCTCATGGTAATATGATAGAGGGACTTTTTCACCTAGAGACGAATAGTGGGATGCACTGTATTGAAAGCGGGAATACCTCAAAACCCAAAAGGGCTAGAGGAGAAGTTAACCAAGAAAAGATGTGGCATCTTAAACTTGGACATGTGAACCTTGATAAGATTCGCAAGATGTCGAAAGACGGATATTTCCACCCATTAGGTAATGACCGGATGGGTACTTGTGAATGTTGCTTGAAAGGGAAGATGACCAAATCTCCATTTACTGGAAAATGAGAGCGTGCCACTGAAATTCTAAGGTTAATCCACACTGACGTATGTGGACCTATGTCTACTACGTCGAGAGAAGGCTTCTCATACTATATCACATTCACCGACGATCACTCTCGGTTTGGCTATGTATATCTTATGAAGTACAAGTCAGAATCCTTTGAAAGGTTCAAAGAATTCAAGAATGAAGTTGAGAAGCAAAACTGGGAAACAGATAAAAATCCTAAGATCGGATCGAGGGGGTGAATATCTGAGTAATGAGTTCCTAGATTATCTCAAAGAGTGTGGAATAATATCACAGTGGACTCCACCGGGAACTCCACAACTTAATGGAGTTTCTGAAAGGAGAAATCGAACCTTGATGAACATGGTTCGTTCTATGATGAGTTCCGCTGATCTACCAGTAACATTCTGGGGATACGCTCTATATACAGCAGCTTACTTGCTTAATAGAGTACCTTCCAAATCAGTTTCACAAACACCCTATGAGATATGGCATGGAAGAAAGCCAAGTCTTAATCATATTAAGATTTGGGGTTGTGAAGCATATGTCAAGAAGCTTGAGGCTACTAAGCTTGAAGCGAGATCAGTAAGATGCTATTTTGTGGGATATCCTAAAGAAACTATGGGATATGAGTTCTACCATCCTGACGACCAGAAAGTCTTTGTCGCCAGAACTGCTAAGTTTCTAGAGGACGAATTTGTTCTCAAATGAACTATAAGCAAACAGATGGAAATTAATGAGATTAATAATGAACCACAAACAAGCACTCGACATATTGACAACCCTGTTCCTGAACCCCTAGCTCCACGTAGATCTGAACGGGTTAGTAAGCCACCTATGAGGTTTGGCTTAAATAATGACTTTGATGAATTGTACCTTTTAGGTGACAATGAAACAAAGGAGGACCCTAGGGACTACACTGAAGCAATGTCCGACATTGATTCAAAGAGATGGCAAATGGACGTGAAGACGGCCTTTCTGAACGGCTACCTACAGGAAGAGCTCTATATGACTCAACCCGAAGGTTTCGTGTCCGAGTCTGAAGAGACTAAGGCATGCAAGCTTCAAAGGTCCATTTATGGACTTAAGCAAGCCTCCAGGAGCTGGAACATTCGTTTCGATACTGAAATCAAAACGTTTGGTTTTACTCAAAACGAAGACGACAATTGTGTTTATCAAAAAGTCGTTGGGGATGCAGTAGTATTCCTAGTGTTATATGTAGATGACATATTACTATTTGGGAATGACACTGCAGTACTTTCTTCTGTAAAAGTGTGGTTGTCTAAAACCTTCCACATGAAAGATTTAGGAGATGCATCTTATGTACTTGGGATAAAACTCTATCGTGATAGATCCAGAAAATTAATTGGATTATCCCAATCGATGTACATTGATAAGGTGCTAAGTAGGTTCCAAATGGAACAATCTAAGAAAGGTTTTCTTCCTGTGAGACATGGAATTCACCTTTCTAAGTCCATGGGACCTAAGACTCCTGAAGAGATACGGCTAAATGAATGAAATTCCTTATGCTTCCGCCATAGGGAGTCTCATGTATGCCATGATATGCACAAGGCCTGATATCGCATATGCTGTGAGCATTACTAGTCGATATCAATCTAACCCAGGATCAGAACACTGGGCAGCTGTCAAGACGGTCCTTAAGTACTTAAGAAGAACTAAGGACATGTTCCTCGTTTATGGAGGAGCGGCAGAGTTGCGAGTGGAATCCTATACAGACGCAGATTTCCAATCTGACGTCGATGATAGAAGTTCCAACTCCGGATATGTATTCACTCTGAATGGTGGGGCTGTCAGTTGGAAAAGCAAGAAACAAAGTGTAATTGCTGATTCCACGACAGAGGCTGAATATGTCGCTACAGCTGAAGCCGGCAAAGAAGCGTTCTGGATGAAAAAAAAGTTCATTACTGAACTTGGAGTGGTTCCAACCATCACATCACCAGTAACTTTGTACTGTGATAATAGTGGGGCGATAGCTCAAGCCAAGGAACCCAGGGCTCATCAAAAGAACAAGCATTTTGATAGGCGCTTTAATATCATAAGATGATATGCTGCCGAGGGGAAAGTCAACATCCTCAAAGTTGCTTCAGCCGATAATGTAGCAGATCCACTGACAAAGCCAATGACTCAAATCCAGCTTGATCGTCATATGGATAAGATGAGTATTAGATACATGGGAGGATGGCTTTGAGTGCAAGTGGGAGATTGTTGGAAGTATGCCCACAAAGCCACTCATTTGATGTAATAGCTTTTTGGAATACTTAATATGTTAAACTTTGATACGTTTAACGGAAGGGCAATACTTATTGTTAATCACTATTTATAGTATCATGTGTTTAACCAATAAGAGAATCCAAGGGATGTATTTGACATAAGAGATAAGTGATCTAATGAGTTAGATTAAGGAGACCTTTCTCTTATGTTCATTCCTAAAACGTTCCTAGCCATAGGATTGCCAATTGGGCATTGACAATCCGCTAAGGTTAGTATGTGTTATGTTGACTCAAACGTGAGTATGAACTAGTCTCAAGTCATTTGGTGTTGGACACTAAGACAAACACATAGGTGCTCGAAAGAGTGATCGAGTACACTGAACTGTGATCAAAAGAGAGTTAGAACAAACATGTCATGTATAAACTCTAAGGTTACAATATGCAAATTAGTCCTTAGACCTGAGGCATCATAGATGTCTAATGGTTAGGTCCTTGATATTTGATCATGACAAAGGCATTCCCTCGGATTGTCCACGGCATTGTTGGGGTCATGTGATCTAGTCATGTAGGCATATGAATGCACAACAAGGGATCTCTAACCTTCCATGGTGGAAGGAGAATACTCTAAAATATGATTCTAAAGTCTTTGGCCAAAGCAAATGAATATGACTAAGGAAGATGTTCCAAATCATATTCAAGGGAATCATATATGAAAGTATCACATTGGATAGTAGACATGAAACAAACTATCACTTAAACAATATGATTAAGAGTATTGTATTAGAGAAGGACCGTATTGCATTGTAATTGTAACTGGATAGGTTCTCCAACCAATTCTACTTAGCTTGGGTAACCATGACATACTGCTAGGTGTCACTCATGGTTTGTGGAAGCCCTATTGATTAGCAAACACTAATCATCAAAAAGGGAGAATTGAAATGTGGTTTCAATTCACAATCGATAGTTAAGAGTAACATCGCCCACTGCCTCGCTAATTGGAACCTAATGGATCGCACACCAAATAAGGATATATGTGAAGCAATTAAATGAAATGGATAAGCAATTAAATGGTTTAATTGAAGAATGGTCAAGATTAATTAATTAGTTAATTAATTATACGAAATGTTCGTATTGGGCTTTTAAGTTGGTTTTAGGGCTTCGGGGCCCAAAAGTGTTTTGGTCCACAAGGCCCATTATGTTTAAGTTGTATGACAACTAAAACAAAATGGGCAATAAGCCCAATAACAATATATGGCCATTTAGGGTGAGGGTATGCAAGTTTGCTTAATTGCAAGTTTGCCACTCACCTAAGAAATGAAGTATAAATTCATCTTTATAGCTTTGTTTTCAATTAGGGTTTTCTAAGCTACTTGGGGAAAGTTATCTAGCAAATTTACTTCCCTAAGTGATCCATTTTTCATTTTCACAAAATTACATCCTTGGTGAAGAGACATAGAGACATCAAACTTTTGGTGTTTTGGAGAACTAATCCTCAAATCCTCAAAGAAGCAAAGGAGCACTAAAAGGAGGAAAATCACAAGGAAGATCCAAGGAGCAAGGAGGTGACTTGAAGGCCCTCCACTTGGGTGAATCCCTTGTGTAATCAAGGATGAGCTTCAAGGGTAAAGAATCTCTAAATTCTTAATTATCTTTAATGTTGTTAAAGAGTCTTTTGGTTCACCATATACTAGGCTTTGAAAGTCATGGGTTTCATGAATTGTTTTTTGGATGCATGCCTACTTTAAAGAGTTAATTGTTAGCATATGTATTCAAATGTTCATACATGTTCTTAGCTAGGACAAAATTTTTCCTTCACTATGTGCTTGGTGTTGTCTCCCTTGATGTATCAATTCTTCAACTGCTCGATACATGCTGCATTGTCTTCAAAGATCGTCGTAGGAAAGTCAACGACTGATGTAAGACCACTAGTGCTTCGAATATTTCCCATAACTTCTCTTAACCAAAAGCACTCACACGATGCTTCATGTAGGGCGAGAATCTCAACATGGTTAGACGAAGTCATTACTAGTGTTTTCTTGGTAGACCTCCAAGATATAACGGTGTCTCCAACGGTAAAGATATAACCCGTTTGAGAATGTGCTCTAAGTGGGTCAGACATATATCTAGCATCTGCGTAACCAACAAGGCGAGAATCAATCTGAGTACCATAGGGGGCGACAACACTTGGAGATTCGCGGGTATAGAACAAGCCCAAATCCGTTGTACCTTTGAGGTAGCGGAAAATGTCTTTAACACTATTCTAGTGCCTACGTGTGGGCGCATTGCTGTATCTAGCCAATAGATTCACAGAGAATGAGATGTCGGGCCTAGTGCATTGTGCCAAGTACAATAAAGCCCCAATTCCACTTAGGTAAGGAACTTCGGGTTCTAAAATCTCTTCCTTATCCTCATTTGGATGGAAATGATCTCGTTTAGCATCTAGAGTCTAAACAACCATGGGTGTACTTGAAGGCTTCACTTTATCCTCATTAAAATTACACAACACCTTTTGGGTATAGTTCGATTAATGTACTAGGATTCCATCCGAACTATGCTCGATCTCCAGGCCGAGACAATATCGAGTTTTCCCAAGATCCTTCATCTCAAATTCCGATTTCAAGTGTGCAGCAATTTCCTCAAGCTCTGCGGGAGTCACAATGAGGTTCATGTCATCGACATAAACTGCAACGATTGCAAATCTAGAATGTGACTTCTTTATGAACACGCATGGGCATAATTTGTTGTTCACATAACCCTGACTTGTCAAATATTCACTCAGACGGTTATACCACATCCGCCCAGATTGTTTCAATCCGTAGAGTGACCTCCTCAACTTAATTGAGAGAGTGTTCCGTGGTCTAGAACTATTTGAACCAATCAATGGAAGTCATTCTGGAACTTTCATGTATATTTCTGTATCTAGATCCCCATAGAGATACGTGGTTACCACGTCCATAAGCTACATATTCAGTTTTTATAAAACTACCAAACTGATTAGGTAGCGGAACGTTATAATGTCCATTACGGGGGAATACGTCTCCTCGTAATCAATCCCAGGGCGCTGAGAGAAGCCTTGCACTACAAAGCGTGGTGGTGTATCTCACTATTTCATTCTTTTCATTATTTTTCCTCACGAAAATCCACTTGTAGCCAACGGGTTTCACGCGTGGTGGTGTAAGAATGATAGGTCCAAACACTTTACGTTTCACGAGCGAATCGAGTTCGACCTGGATTGCTTGTTTCCAGTTTGACTAATCGGTTCTACGTCGGCATTCATCAACGGAACGTGGTTCAATGTCATCATTAAAAATGATGTCAGTAGCTACTAAGTACACGAATGTATCGTCGACGATCATCTCATTCGTATTCCAAACCTCATCCAATACTGCATAGTGGACCGAAATCTCGCGATTCTCGGGAGGCCGACATGTTTCGTCTGAAGCATCACCGTAATCTAGAATAACCTCATGTGTTGGAACGGATGAGTGAGCGATGGTCGAATTCAAACTAAGGTCACTAGTTGGTGCCATTTTCCTCTTCCGGGGTTGTGAATCATTTGAACCAAGGGGTCTGCCATGCTTCAGGGTTGGAGCAGATGATTGGCTAGTCGCTAATGTACCTTGCCACGTGGAGGGTGCGGCCTCCCCACCTTCGGGGACTGTTCGGCCTTCCCATGCGAGTTGTTGACGTACATGGGGTACATCTATCCTTACAGGTGTGTTTGCAGCGGGTATATGTGATCTTGTCACCTTTGCTAGATCATTAAAATAAATTCAGAACCATTATCTTCAGTGGTTTCAATATGATATTGATTATCTCGAATATCTCTAAAACTCAACAACGTTCTTCCGGAACGTGAAGAATAGAGTGCCTCCTTAATGGTCAAGATTGTACCATTAGACAACATGATACGTGCCTTTCCGTATCCTTCAATCAGGTTGGATGAGTCTGAGAGAGTTGTCAAATGAGCTTTCTTGGGTATTAAGTTAGTAAAATAGTGTCATTCACGCAAGATGGTGTGTGTGGTTGCACTATCTGCCAGACAACTAACTTCGCCACTAGACATACCTAGAAATAAATTGATTGAATTGGTCACATGTATAAATATAAGTCCATTCATTCAATTAAGCAATTTGAGACAATAATATTCATTCAAAGAACAATCCATAATTCAAAACAAACCAAAACCAAACAAATTATTCCAAATACTTCGAAAATTTGTTCAAAATTAAACCATAAACCTAGCAAAATAAGGGGGGGTAGGGCCAGCCACTCCTAGTGGGTTCGGCCACTAGGAGTAAACACCCTAAAAACATGTCTAATTTATTCATCATAGGCTCTGACGCCTCCTGAAAATCTGATATCTCCATTGATGTAGTTGCATCTTCCGGATGATCCCTATGTGTAAAATTAGACTCACGACGGGAATGATACTTGGCAATAGCCTTAGGGGAAGCTCGGCATATGCGTGACCAATAATCCTTTGCCCTTGTTCTTGAAGTTTAAGGCCTTAGGGGCGAGTGGTGGACGTTGCAGGGTCACATTTCTTCTCTTAGGTGCGGCACTCTGTTGACCTTTGGCTCGTGGTTGGGCTTGCCGCCCATTGCCACGGTTTACGACGATTCTTTTGTTGTTTATGACTGTTAGAATAGGTCACATGCGCTTCAGGCGCGGCGTTCGAGCCAGTGGGTCGAGCTTGATGATTCTTCATAAAAAACTAGTTCTGCTTTTCAATAAGAAGTAAAACAGATATCAAATCCGAAAACTTGGTGAGTTTCTGTGCCCTATGTTGTTGATGCAAGACAATATTGGTGGCATGGAAGGTCTAATAGGTATTCTCTAGGAGATCTGATTCGGTGAGTTCCACTTTGCAGAATTTCAACAATGAACAGATTCTACAAACTTCAGAGTTGTATTCATTCACGAACTTAAAGTCCTGGAAGCGAAGATGCTGCCAGTCGTGTCTTGCTTCAGGCAAGTATATGTCTTTCTGGTGATCGAAACGGTCGGCCAGAGCAAGCTAGAGGGTACGTGGGTCCTCCTCAGCGAGATACTCAGTCTGCAGTGTATCATGGATGTGTGTTCGGATGAAGATCATTGCAGTAGCCTTCTGAGCTTCGTCAACAGGTTTGTCGATGATAGGTGCCTCGATGGTGGCTCTAATGCCATTTGTAGTCAGATAGAGCTTCACGTCTTGAGCCCACTTCAGATAGTTTCTTCCAGAGACTTCTAGAGAAATCGAGCTTGTTCAAGTTCGACATGTCCCTAAAACAAAGGGAAAAACGTGAGTAGTCAAATGGTAAGCCATAGACATATATCGTAGCACATATAGGTTCTATAGACATGTATTCGTTAAATTTATGCATGAAAACTACGGGTTTCATATGGTATGTTTTGAATGAAAACTTCAGGTTTCAAAGGCACTAAATTTGAAACTACAGGTTCAATTTAGTTTTATGAACCATTAGTTCATAATGAGAGGTTCCTGCAAGAAACACAAAATGCAATATACTAATTTGAATATAGTGAATTTGAGGTTCTTCGGGAACTCAAGTGTGAGAGCTTCGTTACTACGAAAGTATGTGACGGTTCAAAGTATGCAAATAAATTATTGAATCGTTAATGTCCAAAAGTGATATTTAGGTCAATAATTTTGGATTCATTATCAGATTAATGGACTGCAGGTTACTTTTAATTAATTCAATAAATCGGGTTATACGGGGTCGATTGTAGAAGCTAAATAATATTAAAATAATATTATGGGTAAAAAATATAGCCCCAAGAATAATTTGGGCTGGGTTGGGTGCCTTGAGTAAAAAGGCATGGCCTAAAAAGTCTCGTGTGTGATCTTCAGGTCACGGGGTGAGGGGGTAAAGGCCCATCCATTAAGGCTAGTGTGTTGGACCAAGGGGGTAGGCACGGGAGCAAGGCCCAGCAAGAGCTGGCCTGTAGGTGTGGCGCGGGGAGCCCAACCGCAAGGGCTAGCTGCATGTGATACAGGCCAAAGCATCTGCAAAGCCCAGCAACCATAAAGATTGCGGCATGCAGGCCGTGTGCTGAGACAAGAGGGCAGGGCTGCAGGCCCGTATGACATGGACCCAAGCCAAGGCTTGGTGCTATCCAAGGTAGCAGCAGACCCAAATAGGGTTATGCAAGTGGTCCATCTCGTCAATGCAATCCACAGTGATACCGTGGTATTGCCACGGCAGTGGTGCCTCAAAATCCCAAGTTCCAATCCTTTTTTTTTTCAAAATCCTCTAGGGTTTAGGAAACCCATATTTGCTTCTAATTTATTTTATATAATTTGACTCACAAATTCCACATAACAATTGAATTGTGCGATGCATGAAACAAATATATATATTGACAAATATATGAACATATACAATATATATATCGAAAGGAAAATATAAACATAGAGGGGTTCATGCATCATGGAGAATGTTTTCATGCTTCGTGGACGTTTCAAATGTCTTCTTTTATTTTAAGCATACCTGATTAGCAGAAAACGAATAAGCCTTTGAATTTGGTGGATGATAGCTTCCTCCTATGATGCGTCAATTCCTAAGCTTCTGGCAAGAACGTACTGATAACGTGTTGTAGGCCTATTTGATTGAACGATCTAGGGTATAGAGAGAGAGAGAGGGGGCCGGCTATGATTAGAGAGAAAAGAGATTGATTTAATTGTGAGGTGTGTTTGATTCACCCCATTGTGCCTTTATTTATAGTAGTAGGATAGGTAAAAACCTTTCCCTTTAGGATTACAACATTTAATAGGTAATCTACTCCTAATATGAATATAAGATACATTCTCATATCTACTAGGATTTACACAATCACTTTCCTACACTAGAAGAAAAAAGCTCATCTACCACGGTGGATGCTCGTGGTAAATTGCAATCTACCACGGGCATCGTGCCCGTTAGTATTCTGGATGTGATAAAAAGTCTTTGTTTTTACCACGGACTATGCACGTTGTCAAACGCAATGTAACCACGGATTGTGCCCATGGTAGATTGAGATCTAACACCACGTGCTATGGCCATTGTGGATTACAAATTGATCACGGCTAATGCCCGTTATAAAAAAATTTCTAAAAATTAAAAAAAAATTATTTAATAAATAAACAAGTAATATATATATATATATATATATATATATATATAAAGATATTTATATACAAAATTGCAAATTTACTTTAGAAAAATTCACATATTCAAATATTACACCAAAAATAACAACAAAATGAGTAGTTATATTAAGAAATACCAAAATCTCCAAAACATGTAGAGGCTTTATTTCACACTATAAAACAAAACTCAAGTCCTAGTTCCAACCTTCATCCTCCAATGATAATCGTCTTCTCTTCAATCGTTTCTTTCATAAGACATACATCTCCAGCAAGCCAATCACACTTTAAGTTTGCAAGTGCCTGCAAAACACCAACACTTTTTATCAAGAAAGAAAAATAAGGTTTTTTTTATTATTTTGTGCATAATTAAAACATTCGAACGCATGGTACGTAGTGTCGATTTCGCAGTTCTTCATATGTTACTGAACATAACCACCAAATCAACAAAAATAATCATTTTCATATCAAGGTATGAAAGAAAATAAAAATACATTTCCAACTGATATAGATATACTTGAAGATGAAAATGATCATGCTACGTATTACAAAGAGAAGTTAGATATGTAGGATAGTACGTGACCCGTCCTCCTAAGATAGACCTCTCCTCTCTACACTCCTCTACAACTGTTACCTCGCTATGCACAAATTTCTTTCAGGTCTGCAGACCTCACTGCAAAGACACTTGCAAAGAAACCAAATGGAAAGAAACAAAATTAAAAAGAAATGAGCGAACTGATTGTTGCATTCAAACCATGTAAAACAGATTACGCAAACAAATAAACTCAAGTAAATCTAAACTGATGGGTTTAAGAAAAAAGATGCCAGTGTCAAGCACAAATTGTTTAATTTTCATAAACATACCTGGTCTCGACAATTTGCTGCTTCATTTCTGTAAGCTTCTTGTGATTTTTACCTACAATACCAACATTCACAAAGGAAAAATTAAATTAGTTACCGAAAAAAATTTATATGAAATCAACGTTGTAACATTTGTTGATATTTCCATCACCTAAGATTCCCCTGCTTCATAATTTAACGATCATTGTAGCAACTGACAAAAAGATATTGAGAAAAAAGTAGAAAAGAAAAACTGAATTTAAACAACACATAGAGTTTAAAGTTCAAACAAGTCCTTGAAGATTTAGTGAATAAACTTACCAGGGGCAGAAGAAATATTCCGAAGAGACTGGATAGAACGTCGATAGGATTAACATACCACACACTATTGTAGCAGATGCAAATTAAATTATGGGAAACATGGGAGAGACAAATTATGATGTTTGTTTTTTATTGTTTTAAGAAACCGAAGCAGTTGAACTTTGGGAAAACGTGGGAGCGCAGTTGAAAGGGGGTAGAATTTGTTTTTGTTTTTTGGATAAGGGAAAGGAAGATAAAGTGGAAGAGATGGGCATGGAAAGGAGATAGAGCAAAGTGGATTTGTCAAAAAAATTTGAAATTTCAACGAAGATGTCTAAAATTTTGCAAAATTTTGGTGTCCCGCCTCCTCCAAATATGTGAATTAAATACGTATGATTCTATCACACATTATGTCTGTTGTAGATAATAAAAAGACATTGTGGATACTAATAATATTGACCACGAGCATTGCCTGTAGTGACTTAGTATATTTATAACGTGCAACTTTGCACGTGATCATTCACTACTATTTTATAACGGGCTAAGATTTACCCGTCGTAAAAAATTATTATTCATCACACACTTACTATGCCCGTGGTAAATTTATACTTTTTACAACAAGCTCATAAAGCCCGTGGTAAAATTCTTGTGGTAGATGAACTGCTGTCTTGTAGTGCTATTCTAAATACGACTGCAACAAACATATATATATATATATATATATATATATATATATATATTATGAAATATATACGATGAATATACATAATTCGCAAGAAGTGGTATGTGATAACCACATTAATTAAAATATCGTGTATTTTCAAATAAACCGTACTCAAATTGGATTCATCACTTATTTCATACCATTGACATTCAATGGCAACTCGTCAATATTACAATTTAGAATCGTTTCAAACTTAAGAGAAAGAGAACATATTAGAGAACCAACATAATCACGGGGCACTTGAATGTTTTTGCCAGTTGAGGACCTTGAGGTAGGGGACACTAGAGTACAATCTTATAAAAACCAAAACGTACCATATTTTGCTCGCTTTCAACCACAAATGAAAAGGATGCAAGTGATACCAACCACCCAATTGAACAAAAAAAATCTAACTTCAGCCCCACGCATGGACCCTAGCACAATTTCAGCCTTTAATCCTAACAATTAGATGTGCTGTTGACAGTCCCCGATTTCTAGCCGGTGATGCGTAAACCTCACATTACATAAATGGTCATAAATCATTCATGCACACAAGCGTGTAGCTACTGAACTTCGTAACATTTCTCTTAACAATTATTTGATCATTTCATATTTCTATAAATATTCACCTCCCGGTGATTGTTACCTTCAAAATTGTGACTTGTAGTCACAGCAGCAATGGACTTTAGGTGTTCCAAGGACGTTGCTCTTTTCATTCTCTTCAACATCATATTCTCGTCCCTCGTTTCCTCTCATAAGGTTCCATGCCCTCCTGCAAGTCCTTCCTCGCCTCCCTCTATTCCAAAGGAGCAAGCCAAATGCCCCAAAGATACCCTTAAGTTTGGTGTTTGTGGGAGTTGGTTAGGGTTGGTGACCGAGGTTATTGGGACTAAACCCAGCAAGGAATGCTGTACCCTAATAAAGGGTGTCGCAGATCTTGAAGCTGCATTGTGTCTCTGCACTGCAATTAAGGCCAACGTCTTGGGAATTGTCAAGCTCAATGTTCCTGTTGCTTTTAGTTTGCTTGTTAATGCATGTGGCGGAAACGTGCCACAAGGCTTTGTCTGTGCTTAATAGAACTCATCGATCTCAACCTTGATTTGAATTAATCACTGTTTGACATGTACTCATTCATAGTTCTGTTAATTTGTTTCATGGAATAAACCAGATTCAGTTAGGTGTGTAATTTACATTATGCATGGTTTAGCTATAGCCAAAACTTTAATGAAAATGACTGATGTATGGAATGCAGGCTCATGCTTTCTGTGTAATTCCAGGGTGTATACAAGCGAAAGAAAATGATTTTCACTCAGCATTTATTTTCCCATGCACACTATGTTTATTTCTAAGTTTTTGATTGAAGAAAGCAAATGAGAATGAAGGAATGGAAATAAAAAGAGGTGAAGAATAACGGGTTTTTGCGCAAGTATCACTTGTAAGCATGTGTGATATTACCGCATGAATTTTCATTTTTTTTTCTTTCTTTTTTTACCATTTGGACTCTTTTAATTGTTGGAATGTACCACCTATGTTACTTTCCATCTATTTTGTCATTAAAACATGTCACCTATAGGGATATTTTCTTTAATTAATTTTTTGGGGCTGGTTAGAATCAAATTGACTCCAAAATAATACTGCCTAAGTCAATATGGCGTTGATTGGGGGTTTGCACCGCCCCAGTTCAACAATTCTCTTCATACCATTTTGAAAAGTTTAATTTGAATAAATTAAGGTGAATCTCACTCTCACTGGCTGACCTACAAAAAAGGGTTGAAAGTTCACTGTAAATGAAATATTAAATTTTTGTATAATTTTCACTTCAATTTTTCAACAACCCTTGCTAAAATCCAACCCGAAATCAACTTCTCATTTTCTCTTACCTAACTCCAACGCCACTAAAAGATGCTTTTGACTTCGTACAGATTGATTCCAGCGAGCACTAAGAAATGAATTGACAAAAATGCCCCTCCACATGAGGGCTGCGTGATATATTTTAACGGAAAATTGGAAGGAAAGTAACGTAGGTGGTAGATTCCAATAATTAAGAGAGTCTAGGTGGTAAAAAAAAAAAATTGAAAATTGAGGTGGTATTGACGCACATGTTTGCAAGTTCAGGTGGTGCTTGTGCAAAATCTCCAAGAGTAAAAGTGTGCAAAAATCATTTGCTAAATGAAAATGTTTTTTCACCCAACTTATGTTGTCGAATAGTGCTGAAGATTGTTATGTGAATTTAGATCATACATTTCAAGCACTGTATTAACTTTTTTCGTTGCTGATTGTCAAAATGAGAAGAAATATAACTGAATAATCAATAATACAAAAACCACCAATGCTCAATGACTGAAAAGATAATAAGTTCACAATCCAAAGGGAAACACAAGAAAATGTTCCTTGGAGGGAACACTTTACATATCAATTACACTTTGAAGGAAACATGCACAATGCATTAATGCAGCCAAAGATTAGTGCCCTTTGTATTTTTATTCACACAAAGCTGTGTAAGGGCAGGTACTTACGTAGTATGCAGATGAGAAGATCATCGTCCATGTCTCTAAGAGCATTGGAAGCCTTTCGGGACAGACTTGCCACAGTAATTCAAAAGCAAGCTCAAGGAAACTGGCACGTCAAGATTGATGCCCAAAACGTTGGCCTTAATTGCAGTGCAAAGGCACACAGCAGCCTCAAGATCGGCAAGTCCACCAATGAGGCTACAACATGGGGTCTTTGGTGGGGTCCCCACAACAATGGTCACCAAGTCATTTAACAAGTCGCCACATACCCCTAGCTTAAGGGTGTCCTTAGGGCAAGAAGCTTTAGCTGGAGGGTTTTGGGGGCTAGCGGGGGTTGCAGGAGGAGGACATTTAGGGGTTTTGGGGGGTGGTGGTGGTGGACATTTAGAAGCATGATGGTTTGCACTGACTGTAGTGAAAGACAAGATGTTAAGGGAGATGAGAAGAGCAATGGTTGCAACTGCCTTAGAAGAAGCCATTTTTGTAGTACTGATATTCCTTAGGAAGTGACTGATTGATATGCTTCCTAGATGGATTTTTAGGTGGCGGATATAGTGAAAAGAATTAGGGTATTTATAGGCCTTTTACCATTTTTGAAATCTAAATTTGTCAATGAAACAATGTGAGCACACAGCACAGTGTTTTGGATCCACCTCTGTCACTTGCTGGCATGCGGTGCAACTTGGAGAGTAAGGCCATATTTCAACTTTGGAACATACTGTGTATTTGTTGCTTTCCTATATATAGCACCAAAACAAAAGGTGTCACATCCCGGCCCGAGTCCACTACATCCCGGGCCCGATCCACCACCGTAGCACGATATTGTCCGTTTTGGGCTTACCATTCCCTCACGGTTTTGTTTTTGGGAACTCACGAGCAACTTCCTAGTGGGTCACCCATCCTGGGAGTGCTCTGGCCTCCTTCTCGCTTAACTTCAGAGTTCCTACAGAACCCGAAGCCACTGAGCTCCCAAAAGGCCTCGTGCTAGGGAGACAGAAGATCGAATGAGAGAGATGTATCCAAGATTGTTTTATGAGTATTAAGTAACTTGATTGGTTGAATGAATTTCGAGGACGAAATTCTATAAGGAGGGAAGATTGTCACAGCCCGTCTCGATATTTCTTAATACGGACATGAAATGACGAAAGTGCCCTTGGCGGTCACTAAGGTACGTGTGTGTGATATGTTTGAACATTTCATGGTTCCTAAGTTTTTTGGAAAATTAATTAAATTGGATTAAAGGTTGATTTAAAATTTGGTATGTAGGATTGTGTGGTTAGGGTTGAAGAATGACTTAGTGGGATTATTGGACCACACATACACACACGTGCAGAACCCTTTCCCTTTCTCTTCCCGTGTCTGCTCTCTCTCTCTCCGTCGTAGTTTCTCTCTCTCGAACGTGACGGCCAACATGCCTTGGTTCTAGGATCGGGGTGTGTCAAAAGGACCATTGTTATTATTAGGCACAAAATAAGTCTAAACCTCTTAATTATTAGTGTAATATTTTGGCAAAATATTTCCAAGAAACAAGATTCTCTTCTGACTAAAAAAAACCTCTTAATTATCAGTGCTGTGTACCTATCTTGGATGCGTGGATAAATGCTCCCGTGATTTGGCAAAATTCCAAAATCGTTAAGCACCATTCCAAAATCACAGGAGAGGTGTTTTGGCAAAATTCAGCGACGATCTTGAATGCATGGATAAATGCTCTACCAACGATTTCCTAGTGAGAGGGGTTTTGAAAAACTAGTAAACTAAAGTGATAAACAATCCCACTGAAACCTTCCGTAATTCTGTTCTATTTGCCCACTAGCTTCACATGTGAGGATGCATGTGAAGAGTGTCCTACATAACAAAACTAATTATAGCTTGTTGATAACTATTTTATTTTTAGTTTTTAGTTTTCATTTTTTGCGTTCAAGATACATAAGAAGTAGTACATAAGAGAAAAGAATGATGAAGAAGGGTGGTGTGAGGTAGAGGAAGAAATAAAGAAAAATATGAACAAAATAAAATCTTGAAAGTGAAAACAACTTAAAAATAATGTAAATATTCTATATCCTTCAGTTCTCCCACATATTTCCCATACCATCATTTATCTTCCATATCTCTCATTTCTCCTATGAATTTCCATTTTATCTCAAATACAAAAATGAAAACTAATAAACTAAAAACCGAAATGGTTATCAATAGTCTTAAGGAACCTTGCATAGATTTCTAAGTAGTTGAGATATGCTCTCATTATCCATTTGAATTTAGGATAGAACCTCAACCCTTTTGGTCGCACTGCATAAATTCTTCCCTCAATCATATCTAGCAGCAAAATGACTCCGAACAAAACTTGATGAATTCCCCTTATTATAAAGGTTTAATAATTATTCTGGTTCAGAACAAACAATCCATCTGAAAATCTGATTCAATTTGCAAAGGAAGCTCTGCATCCACAAATCTCAGATATCATAGGCACTACATATCCTTTGATGCGTGGCACTTAACAACTTGGACTTATCAGAAGAAAAAAAAAATCAAAAGTAGGTACGACCTCCATTTTTGGAATGGAGCTTAACTTACCACACACGCTCTACTATTTATCCAGACGATAATGTAGAGCAAAAGTTGCATTATAGGCCACAGGATTAGAACAAGTGCCGAAAATTAATACTATTTCTTAAGTTTGCTTAAATAGAAAACATAAAAGCTAATGAAATATGAAAAGCTCTGTTTCGAAGCTCCCATGGAGTTAGCATGTATATGTTGAATCCCACATCGACCGAGTAAAAGGAAAAGTAATAGTTTAAATATCATAATTCTACTCCAACTGATACCGATGTCTTTTGTGATAAAACCTCACACCTGAATGATTGTGCAGGTGGTGATTACCAAGTTGGAGACAGTATCGGTGTTGTTGGAAGTGGGGTGTATGACCCGTCTCTCTGATAATTATTTATGGTATCAGAGCCGAGGAGCGGGCTCGTACTGTACTGCCACATGATGGATGTGTCTCCTTGGCCCCCACGATGATGGTGTCTTTGGCCCCGCGTGTAGGGTGAGTCCCCTTGACCCCACATGGTTGTCGATGTGTGGATCTTCCACGTGTGACCCACTAATTGGGTCCCACGTGAGGGAGCGTGTTGAATCCCACATCGACCAAGTAAAACGAAAAGTAATAGTTTAAATATCATAATCCTACTCCAACTAATACCAAGACCTTTTGTGATAAAACCCCACACCTGAAGGATTGTGCAGGTGGTAATTATCAAGTTGGGGACAATATCGGTGTTGTTGGAAGTGGGTCGTATGGCCCGTCTCTCTGATAATTATACAGTTATAACATGGTGTTTTTTTTTTTACAGGAAACGATAGTGTATTTCATTAATCAACATGAACCATTACAAGGGTGTCATTGGGTACATAGCTCCAGTGACCAATAAATTGATCTAGAGTGAATTTGCACAAATAGACAAATAAGAGAAAACCCCTAGACGACAACCACAAGAGCTACATACAAACACCAAGTGCATAAGAGCTACTAGTCAGATCTGTTACAATAAACGATATCAGCAACAGAGAAGTACAGACAGCCACAAGGGGCATCGCTGAAAAGCAAGGCCACAAAAAAATCATTGTAGAAGAGCGAGATCACATCAAATCATCGTTAGCAAACGAGACTACGAAAACGCATTGCACAAATGCGAAAACCAATTTGACCAAAACAAACAGCAACACCACGGTGCACCAAGGCAAGTGGACAACGAGACAACACTGGAAAATGGTTCGTTGTACACCTCAGTAGTTAACAAAATATTCCGAGAAGGAAGCCACAAGGCAGCACCTTTCGATGGAAGGATGCGCCACTCCTGATAAAGACTACTGCACATATTTGGATAGCCCCATCAGCAAGTTAAACCAAGGCAGCTGGCTGCCCACCTAGAAGCCAGATTTGGGAAAGGCCAGGCGATGCAACCCCAGAAAAAACACAACCCTGGCGGAGCAACAGAGGGTGGGCGTAGGAGGCGGTGCGTCCAAATCAAGAGGACGAAACATCATAGCACCGGCAAAGGAGTGGCTACGACCCACCAAACGACCTCAATCCAAACCCAAGCATCGAACCCAAATCAAGAGAATAACTTGAAAAGGGCAAAACTCGAATCTGGGAAAGAGACCCGAAATCACGGGACAGACGTGTAAAAGGTGGGGGAGAAGAAGAACAGGGATGAAGCAAGCTAAAAGAGGCGGAGAGGGAGGGTTGGCACAGTGAAGGGGAGAAAAGAAATGGGAAGAATAGATGCGCGGGGAAAGGGGGACACGGGGAAGGGGGAGGGAATGAAACGCAGGGGAAGGGGGCGACACAGGCCTCCTGCGAGGGGTGGGGGATAGCTGGGATGGGGAAGAGGGGGAGAGAAAGGGAGGAAGAGCTAGGGAAAGAAAGGGAGAGGGTGCCACCGGCCCCCAGTCATAGCCAGAGGCCGACGGCGGAGGGGGGGTTGACGGTTAGGGTTTGGTTGAGGGAGAGAGAGCTTTTAGGAACAATTACTTGGGTTGAATTAGGGAGGAAGGGAGCGATGGCAAATTTTTTTTTTTTTCGTTTGGTTTTCAGTTATTTAAATTTTATTCATGGGGTTAGATAACATACCTTCTGAACATGGGATTGGACTAGGCGCGTGATATACTTTTTTTTTTAGGTGGAAACTGGATACTTCGTTAAACATCAACAAGGTAGTATATTACACTGATACATGCATATGATGGAAGTGATTTTTGAAAAAACTTTACCCGAGTAGACACATGGGAAAAACTCCGATGAAGGAAAAAGAGATCACACATGCTTCCATGCCCGAGAAATTAACTCGCAATACATCAATCAACATGAAATTTAGACAAATCATCGTTAATGCAATCCATGATCCATGGTGCTTAATAACCACATATTAGATTAAGAAATTGTTATTAGCACTCCAAAATCCTCATTATCCACTGCAAACTTTCTATGTCTAGAAAGAAAAAAACACTTATAAGGAGTGCAAAATGAGATTTTTAGAGTGTCGGTAATAGTTCCACGGATTAAATATTGGAAAATTTGACCATTTTAAATAATATAAAGGTGTTTTTTGACACACCCCGACCGGAGTCGAGACGTGCTGGCCGTCACGTGAGAGTGACGTAGCCATGAACGCAAAGCGGAAGCGATAAAGAGTAAGAGAAATACTAACAATTTAAAACCTATTAACTAACAATCCCAATTAAGAAAGGATGCCAGTGAGAGTTTAAGTGTATAAATACACTTTCAGAGCAATAAGGGCGTCTAGTTGCAGTCGAGTAGGATGATTACTAAAATACAACACCTGAAGATGAATCCTACTTTATCGGATTATGTCAGAACACCGTTGGAGTCCTCGTGGCCACCAAACTCTGCTATCTAAGACCTGGAGGGGCGAAAAAGAAAGTTGAGTGGGTCAGTAAAACACATTTATACAAAAACCTTATTTTCCTTTGAATATATTAACCCCTCACCGTAAAACAAGTATATGGTTACTTTCCCATAAAATAGATATAAGCATATACATAAATATATATATGAACGCGTATCAAATCATGTCATGCTTCACATAATCATAAACTTATGCATGCCATGCCAAGATATAACAAAGTAAACAATTTAGGTAAGAATAATTTCATAGAAATATGATATGTTAGCCGGAACCCCTGTGGTGGTCTATACGGCTGAATTTATAGCTCAATAGTCAATCTAGCCAGAGTCACTACAATGACCTATACGACAATAAACTGCACATAGGTCGGAACCACTAAAGAGGGGTCTGTACGACAAGATTGGGTGTAATATAATTATGCTCAATTCTACTCTCTCATAATAGCCGGGCGATAAATCGCTAGTCACCTACGAGTCGGAACCATAAATAAGGTTTGTACGACAAGGCTGTGCACTTAAATTGGATCCAATATGAGCATATAGTGCGAGGGTGACATAATAAACAAGCCTGTATCATATCTTTGGCTAAATCAATCACCCTAGGTGCAGTTTTATGAGCTCAACATTATTCAATCACATATCGCATCATCGATGATTTACATAACCAAACACAACTTACCTGAACTTACATGTGCCTCCACAGCACCACATATATATATATATATATATAAGGTATCACACATCAATTCATGCACGAAACATAATTGTATATGCATGGCATTTATGGCATGGCATTTAAATTGCATTTCCTTTAAATACGTTTTTTGGGAAAAACGTCAAGTATATATATATATATATACTGAAAATAACTGCCCACTCACCTGGGGTCCGCGCTACGACTCCCGAACATCAAATAACTCAATCTGGAAGATCCACAACTTAGATTTCTGATCCGTCACTTCCCAAGATACACATTAAGCTTCTAGAACAACATACTAAAATTTCGTTACGATCCGACGGTTGGATCTCCGCCAATTTCCAAAACTAAGTGGTGGTTAACATTTTATTTTATGAACTTAAAAATCCAATTCGGGAAGATCCGTCCATCGAATTCCCGATCCGTAAGTTCCTACATTCTTCAAATATTACATACTACTACGTATCAATGTTTGGTGACGATCCGACGGTTGGATCGTCGATTCACCTTTTGGCCTAACCATGAATCGTATCGAAATCAAGTCCAAATGATCAACCAACGTTAAGCCACTATCAAAACTGAACTCAGGACATCAAATATAGCTTAAAAATAACATTGGCGGCCCACTGGGACATCCAACTCAGGACATCAAAACTGAACTCAGGACATCCAACTATTTCAAAAAATTCTCAAAAAATACAGAAATGAAGATCTCAAAGAGTAGAGCAAATTTTGTACCTGCGGCCAAGTCCAATTTATTCTAGAAATTCTCCAATTCCACCAAAACCGTATGAACCCTAGAAATGGATGAGTTCCAATTCGTCCTCAAATCAACTCCGCCGTCTCAACCAATGCTGGGCTTTGATCTAGGCCTCAAGAGGATGTTATGGGTGGTGACAATTGTAAGGAATTGCTTCGGGATTGGGTGATTCGAAGCCAAAGTCGCCGCACCCCTTTCTTGCGGTTTTCTCCATTTTCAAAGCCAAAACTCTCCAAATTTGAGATGGAATGGATAGAGGAAGGGTCCTAGAGTGTTTCCCATGAGGTTTCTTGAAGCAATTCACCGGAAAAATGGGTGAAAATCATCGAAAATAGGCATGGGTGCCGACTGGGTCAAGAACGGGCCAAGGGGATCCGGCCGATCCCCCACGCCACTCTCTCCCTCCTTTCGTCCTTTGCCTGTTTCGATTGTCCAGGCTTTTCTCTCTCTTCTCTCTATTCACCCAGCTCTCTCTTTTTTCTCTCCTGGAGCTCCTGCTCTCTTCCTCTGGTTGGGCAGCTTTGCCCAATCTCTTATTCTTCTTTTTCTTCCACCAGCCACGCACACACATACGTGACCTCCCTTCTTCTTTTTATTTTCTTTCCTTTCCATTCGTGCCATCCATTTCAACACTTACATACATAACACACCACAACGCTCATAACCGGGGGTAAAATAGTAAATTCACATCCTTGATAATAAAATAATACATATCTTCGGGACGGGCTGTCACATTTTTGAACTTTAATCCTTGAATGAAATTTAAATCTAATTAAAACGGAATGCTACTAGACTCACTCAATTGTCCGATTGTCTCACCCACATTATAATCTCACCCGCCTAAAAAGTTAAAAAGGAAAAACTCTCTTTTCCTACCCACCCTTAATCCTAATATAACCTTTTATTATTATCTCTAAATTCTTTTGTATTTTATTTGATATAGTATATATAGGAGTTATATATTAACTAGATAAATGATACGATCCACTCATGTTTTATTATTCGACCCTTTCAAGACATAGTGAGAACAAGGAGACTTTTGAGGCAGACGAGTGTGACAGATTACCCAAGGTTCTAAAAGACGTTAAGCGCTAGTCGGGCGGTAGGTTGGGGCCTAGCGCCTAAGCAGGACCTTGACGGAAGCCTAGATGGACTAGGCAGATTTTAGTAAATTAATTATATCGTATATAAATTAGTTAAATTTAAACATTAAATAATATTTTATTTTTAAAAAATGTGTATATATACATATGCAATTGAGAATTTTAGGTACATAAGAATATTTAGGTACATAAAACATTACAAAAAAAATAATAAATAAAAAATGATGTTGCGTTTAGAGAGGAAAGAAATAAAAGGATGGGAGTTTTAACGAAAAGGGTCTGGAACTATTAATTCTTAATTATAAGGACATTTTGTGTATGAAAGGTCCATAATGGATCAAGTACTTTTCTTTATTTACTCTTATGCCATTACAGCGGGGTCCACAAAGATGTTGACATTTCTGTCTGGGAATACATCATTTTACATTATGCTATTAAACTTATGCTAATTTTACAGTTAGCTCTTCAGGCTTCCATCATGTTGTCAATGTTATGCAGCTCTTCTTCTGACAAATTATTCCAATATTGTTCATCGCCTTCTACTAGCTTCGCATCTCTTTCTCTATCTTCTTTCACCTTATAATATATTTTTGTTGTTTCTTCTTTGAAATTTTGAGGCTTCCAATAAGGCTGATGACTGATTCTTGTCTTGCTGTAAATATATATCTCTTCTTCTTCTGCTACTAGTACCATGTCATACCTAAAATCTTCAAACTCATCTAAAGCAAACATTTGGATCCCTCTAAATTTTAAAATATCTTTGTATGAAGGAGTCCACCTATGTGAGGAGATATGGTTTAGTCTAAAGGACTCTTCATTGATCATGGCTATATGCCTAGCTTTCTCCTTATGCATATGTACATACCAATCTGGAGAACTACTAATAAAACTTATGCAAATTTCCTTCCACCTTTCTAGATAATCTTCTGCTACTTTTATAAGTTTTTCAGGAAATGATTCTAGTTGAGAAATACGGTTGATAAATATTTTATCGAGATAACCAAACTCTAATAGTAAGGCAGGGGTAACTTCTACCACATTATGCTTTTCCTGATGCTCATAACTAAAATGCCATGATTTAAAATCTCTCATGTTAATCCTGGCCACAGCTACGCTAACCTCTGATTTACAAATACAATTCTCTGTACTATCACAAAGACATGGAGGATACATCTTTGTAATAATATACATCCCTGGTTTTGGATCAAAGATGGACTGATACAAGGCGCATTGTAATTGTAATTGTAACTCTTTCATGGACTGTGATGCTCTGCTCAGGATCTCATTTTGCATATCTGTTGGCATTATTCTTAGTTTCGCCTTTGAAATTTTTTCTAATAAGACATCATCTAATATTAAGTCTGAAGATATATTCCTAAGAAAACTTTCATATTTTTCTTGTTTTTCTTTGTCACTCAGAACCTGATGCTGATCATTACTTTGATGTTGCTCCATTTCAACGTCTTCTTCTAAGAGCTCAATCTTAATTTCTTCTATGGGCTCATTAGCCTCTTGTTCTATGGGTTCAATAACCTCTTTTCCTTTATTCTTATGATGATCAGTTTCTAAACCTATTTTTAATTCTCTTTTCAAAGTGTCACTTGCCTTTTGCTGCATTCTAAGAGATTGGAGTTCTTGGTTCATTTTGGTAAACTTACCAAGTAATGACTCATGGTCCCTAGAAATGGCTTGAAGGTTGTGCTCAAGAGAATGAATATGCTGCTGGTTTTGGTGGAAATTAAAATTAAAGCTATCAAACTCTTGTTCCAAGGCTCTAATTAATTTTTCATGACCTAACCTCATGCTTGGCTGCTTAATTTGGATATTCCAAAAATTATCTAAGAGAACCTGCTGCCTATCAGAAAGCCCTGGTACCCTTGACCTATATCTCAGAGTTGGATTTCTGATTCCTTCAACAATATTGCCATTAAAGCTGAACGTAGGTACTGGTGGTGATGCTGGTCTGCTCATGCTATTTTGAAATCCACTGAATGGTGGAGGTTGATGGTGCATCATCATGCCATTGAAAGAAACTCTTCTGCCTTGCAGCCTTGTGCTATTTGCTGATGATGGTCCACGATATTCCATACATGTTCAACAAATTAATTTTGATAAGATATCAGCTAATGTATTGTCATTACCTTTTATATGTTCAAAAATTGGTTTAAAACCATTTCCTGTAATTGAATCAACAAAATTAACCCATCTTCGGGCTGCCTGTTTATTAGCATGTATCTTGTTATAATGAGAAACTATATTTTGACAATCTGTTCTAATCGTAAATACTTCATTATGTAAAAATAAAGAAAATGCTTCAAGTGAATTAATTATCCCTAGAATTTCTAAATCTGTTGATGGTAATCTTGACTAGATATCACTAAACTTTCCTGAGGAATATCTACAAACTTGTTCGTCAGACTTTTGAGACTCCCTATGCTTTTTCTGGTATAGTATACCTGCCCATCCTAATGATGAAGCATCTGTTTCAACTATCTTGTAACTATTATCTAGTGGTAATGTTAATGGCTTAAGTTTAGTAATTTCTTGTTTTATTTTTTGAACTAATTTAATATCTTCACTATTAAAATATCTTTGTCCTGTTTTGCTAGTTTTACTATGTAATATTGCTATTTTTCTTCCTAAATCAGGGATAAAATTTCATGCATAATTTAGCAATCCTAAAAACGCTTGTAACTGTTTCTTATCTTCTAATTTATCTGGAAAATCTAACACCTTTTTAGCTATATGATATTGTAATTGTATTGTACCTGACTTGATATACATTCCTAAAAACTCTATATCTTGCTTTTCTAATGCTATTTTATTTTTGCTAATCACAATTCCATTATTGATAAATTCTTGTAATACTATCTCTAAATGCTTCCTATGTTCATTTTTATTTTTACTATGTACTAAAATATCATCTACATAAACACTACAAAAATTATCATATTTCTTGAAAATTTGGTCCATCTTTTTTTGAAAGATCGATGGAGCATTTTTAAGTCCAAATGGCATAACGAGCCACTCAAAATGTCCTTATGGACAAGTAAAAGCTGTCCACTCAATTGATTCTTCTGCTAATCTTATTTGCCAAAAACCTGATTTACAATCAAATTTGCTAAAATATTTACTCTCTTGAATTTTATTTATAAGCTCATCCTTATTTGGTAATTTATAACTATCTTCATATGTATTATCATTTAATCTCTTGTAATTATAAACTATTCTAGCCTTATCTCTTTTTAGTTCCGAATGTTTTCTTACAATAAATGCTGCTGATCTATGTCTAGACTTAGATGGTCTAATTACTTTTAAATTTAACAACTCTTTTATTTGCTGCTCAAACTCTTGTTTATCTATTAGACTACAAGGCATATCAGTCGTCTTAATGGCTAAATCTGGGTTAATTATATCTAATTTTGCTAGTATTTTATTTTTACTCCAATGTAACTGTGGGTCTTCTCCTATAATCCTAGTTTGTTCTGCTAATTGTAACAATTCTTCTAAACGCTTTGGTCTATCTAACTGTAATATTTCTATACAGGTTCTTTCTTCTAAAATCGGGTATTCATGTTCAAAAATGTCTTCATCAAACTCTTCTACGTTATTATGCTCATCATTTTCTTTTGAGTTTTCTAAATGATAACTATCTTGGCCACTAGGCTCTTCTATACTTATGTTTTTGTATGCTTCTACAGTATTACTTTGGTCAGTTATTGTAATGCCTCCTTTGAAAAATGTTATGTTAGGGTTCATAAATAAAAAACCTTGCAAACTTTTCAAAAAGTTTAATCCTAAAATAAATGGATATGATCCTACTGGTGAAACAAATGTTAATGGTAAATTAAATTGTTGTTTTTCTAGTTTAATAAACTCATTATTTATACAATGTGTTAAGTAAACTGGTCTCTCATCAAATTGTGTTATTCTTACTGGTTTTGCTAATTTTTGTCTATATTTTTCTGGTACTAACTCTTCTCTTATGACACTCTTTGTACTATCTGTATCTATCATAGCTATGGTTTGTATCTTATGTTCTTTTGCTAATTCTATTTCGCAATTTATAGTGATTAAAGAACTATTTTTTGGTTTTTATATACTATGAACAATATTTCCTAATATTTCAGATTCTGCTGAATTAACTTCTAATAACCTATTACTATAACATTTTTCACATAATATTGAGTATGTATTGTAGTATTTATTTGCAACTAATTTATTACACTTATGACATTTTTCTGGCCAACCTAAATTAATGTATTTATATTCTTCTTCATGCTGTTCTTCTATGAATGCACACATATACTCTTCTAGATCACTGTTTGTGCTACTTGAATCTTCCGAGTCTGAATCTATCATGTTAATACTCTCTATACTATAAATACTCTCATTATCATTTAAATTATCTAAACTGTATATTGACTGAATATCCTCATCTTCTTCTAACTTAAACAACTCCATCAAATGTACTTTTTCTTTCGACTGTTTACCTAATTTTGGACATTTAGGTCTAATATGTCCAGCTACTCCACATGAATAACATTTACAACTACTCTTATCTTTTGGTGCTTTATATTTCCTAATCCAAGGTCTGCCACTTCTTTTTCTAAATTGTTTTGGAATATATTTTCTTTTCCTATATGTTCTTGAAGGTCTTATACTGAAATTCTTATGTTGTTTGTAGGGTTTATATGACTTATATTTCTTTTTGTATATTTTCTTATGCTTATTTTTCTTATGGCAACCATACTGTTGTGGTAAATCTATATTTTTACAACTCATGTAAAATTGTTTCCTAATTTGTCTCTTAGCCTTTATTTGACTACATTCTTGTCTAAGTATATCATATACATGTTGAATTCTAGGTCCTATAGCAATATCATTTTTCTTCGAATGCTTTTGCCATTCATTCCAAATCTTTTCATCTATTGGTCCTTTTATTTTTGTCATATAAGTATCTAATAAATTAATATCACTAATTCTACCTGTTCTTCCTAAATATTTAAAGAAATATGTTGTATACTCAGCTATATACTGTAAATCGCAAATTTGTAATTGTTCTAAATTTCTAATTGCTCTTATTTGTTCTTGTTCGCTTCTGCCATCTATCCTATTATGATCTAAAAACTCTTGTTTAATCAAAGTAACAAAACCATCAATATTGAAATGTGTTTTAGCTGACTGATGCTGTTCTGGATTTTGGACTTTCCATGATTGGAAATAATAAAAAACTAAACCATCCAAAGTATGTTCAAAGTAATCTAACATGTTTTGTGAATTACTAAAATCTAACATTAATGTTGCATGTACGCAACCTTTTTCCCATCTCTCAATCGTTTTTTCCCAATCTTGTGGATCTACATTATCTAAATTTAATATATTACCAGCTATATTAATTTGTTCTAACCCTCTCAAATATGGAATCCTATTTTTTCTAGGTTTTATCATACTTTCTTCCATATAGTCTACTTTTGCTTTTTCATTATATTGTTCATTTGTTGGTCTCAAAAATTGTTGATCGGTTCTGCTTGCGTGTCCTGGATTTTCTACTCCTGATGTACTAGTTTCTTCTGCTGGATTACATTCTGCTTTCAATTCTAATAAATTATTATATTCTTTTGATCCTAAAATGTGTTCTACTCGTATTTCTAAGATTAAAATTTTCATTTCTTCGTCTGAAATTTTATGTAGTCCTAAATCACATGTCTTATATTTTTCCAAATATTGTTCTTCATCTAAATGATCAATATCTTCTATAAGTTTATCTACAATATGATCAAAATTTTGTTCAACTAAATTAATATCTAAATTATCAAAAGCCATATGTATACTTTCATTTTCAATTTCACTCTCATCTTCTTCTATTTTTTCTAGTTGCTTATAATTACTAAACCTAATTGTTGCTTGACCTGTACTTAGGCCTGGCAAACGGGTCGTGTCAGTTGTGTTCGTGTCGTTTTCGTGTAACACCTGTTATCTTAACGGGTCGTGTCGTGTCACACCCGTTATCTTAACGGGTCCTTAACAGGTCGTGTCACTTTACCCAACGGGTAAAGTGACCCGACCCGTTATGACCCGTTAAGAAAAATATATATTTTTTCTTAAATTTGCACATACCACACATTGCCACATAAATATTACTTCAAAACATTTAAACACATTTGTCGTTTAAGTACTACATCTACACTCGAAAATAAGAGTCTAATTAAAAAAGAATACATACACTACTAATCTATTACAAATTTTAAGTGTGCAAGGATATGCAAAATGAAACAGTTTTTGTTTTTAAGGTTGTGAAATCTTTCTCAAAAGTTTAAACCTCACTTTACAAAATCCTCGATTTACATCGATCATCATGAAATTGCATTGGAACTTTGGCTTAATCTATTGCCTTCAAGAGTTATGTTGATGATGTCTTCAGTAAGGTTTTCCACGTCATAACTCTCTTCATCATGAAATTCACATATATAATTGCACTCAAACAGTAAGCAACGCATCAGCAAAAGCATAAATCCATATCCATAATTCCATATCAATTGCCATATCCATAATTCCATATCAATATCCATAATATTTCATAACCAATTAAGAAATTAAGAGATTAGGGCATTCAGTGAACCAATTAAACAATTCACAACCAAAAAGTTCACCACATAATATTTCTCAATACACTAATCTTGGTGGACATCCAAATACCCAAAAAAACCATTTTTGTCAGTTATTTCAAAAACAAAAATTAATACTTGATACAGAAAACTTAAAACTAACTGAAACCATGACAATAATTTGATAAAACCGATATTAGTTAACTGTATAAAAATATGCAGATACTGTATGAAAAAAACATAATTTTTCTGAAAAAATACCAATTAATTAGCAGCACACAAGAATATTCGAAATCCCAAAAGTCCTAATTCAGAGTCCCTATTCAAAATCCCTAATTCAGAAACCTGAATTTCAGAAATTCCTAATTCCAAAAGCCCTAATTTAGAAACCCTAATTTTAGAAATTCCTAATTCGAAAAGCCCTAATTCAGAAACCCTTGAGTTTATTACAGGAATTTCTTACCTTTTTCAGTGAGGACTCACTGAGGAGGAGTGCGGAATGAGACCGAGAGCTCGATTCAGGAGCCGGATTTGGGTGGTACTGGTATGGACAGTGGGCGAACCGGTGAGGAGTGAGTGAGGAGACTGAGTGAGGGTGACAATCTGGGTGAGGTCGAGACTCGAGGAGAGTGAGCCAGTGAGGTCACTGATCTGAGACTGAGGTGAGGCCCGTGAGGAGGGTGAGGCGCCGCGTTCGCGTGAGGTCTCGAAGACGAAGTGACGAAGTCGATCGAGATTCGAAAGAGACAGAATGATTTGAGTCTGAGTTAAAGAGACAGAAGAGGAATAGCCTACAATGGACGGCTGAGATTCAATCTCAGCCAATCCAATGGTCATCAATGTTTTAAATTTAATTAAATATATATATATATACATATATATGTATATATAATTATGAAATGGACGCCTGAGATTAAATCTCAGCCGATCCAATGGTCATTAATTTTTTTAATTTAATTTAATATATATATATATAATTATTATAGTTTTTAGGGGTATAAAATTGTTAGATTAATATATATATAATTATTATAGTTTATTCATACTTTTATTAAGTATAATAACATAAGATTTTGTGATATCCACTGGTGTAAATATTCTAAATTGAAGATCAAATTAATTCATTGTATTCATATAGGGTCAAGGAGTGTAGTTGTCAAAAATCATCAAAATCAGAGTTAAAATGACCGTTAAATCGTGATTTTTCGTTTATAACCGTCGAAAAGTTTTGTCCCGTTACTTGATCTCTGAATGTTTGTTTTTTGCAATTTTTGGCGTATGCGATCTCGAAATATATACAAACATGTTTGACGGTTGGATCATTGAAACTAGTTTCGTAGAATGAGTATCCCATCAAAACAATAGATTCACTAATACTTAAAAGTTTATTCATACTTTTATTAAGTATAACATAAGATTTTGTGGTATCCACTAGTGTAAATATTTTAAATTGAAGATCGAATTCAATCATTGTATTCATATAGGGTCAAGGAGTGTAGTTGTAAAAAATCATCAAAATCAGAGTTAAAATGACCGTTAAATCGTGATTTTTCTTTTTATAACCGTCGAAAAGTTTTGTCCCGTTACTTGCTCTCTGAATGTTTGTTTTTTGCAATTTTTTGCGTATGTGATCTCGAAGTATATGCAAACATGTTTGACGGTTGGATCATTAAAACTAGTTTTGTAGAATGAGTATCCCATCAAAACAATAGATTCACTAATACTTAATAGTTTATTCATACTTTTATTAAGTATAACATAAGATTTTGTGGTATCCACTAGTGTAAATATTTTAAATTGAAGATCGAATTCAATCATTGTATTCATATAAGGTCAAGCAGTGTAGCTGCAAAAAATCATCAAAATCAGAGTTAAAATGACCGTTAAATCGTGATTTTTCGTTTATAACCGTCGAAATTTTTTGTCCCATTACTTGATCTCTGAATATTTTTTTTTTGCAATTTTTGGCGTATGTGATCTCGAAGTATATACAAACATGTTTGACAGTTGGATCATTGAAACTAGTTTTGTAGAATGAGTATCTCATCAAAACAATAGATTCACTAATACTTAAAAGTTTATTCATACTTTTATTAAGTATAACATAAGATTTTGTGGTATCCACTAGTGTAAATATTTTAAATTGAAGATCGAATTCAATTATTGTATTCGTATAAGGTCAAGGAGTGTAGCTGCAAAAAATCATCAAAATCAGAGTTAAAATGACCGTTAAATCGTGATTTTTCTTTTTATAACCGTCGAAACGTTTTGTCCCGTTACTTGCTCTTTGAATGTTTGTTTTTTGCAATTTTTGGCGTATGCGATCTCAAAGTATATACAAACATGTTTGACGGTTGGATCATTAAAACTAGTTTTGTAGAATGAGTATCCCATCAAAACAATAGATTCACTAATACTTAATAGTTTATTCATACTTTTATTAAGTATAACATAAGATTTTGTGGTATCCACTAGTGTAAATATTTTAAATTGAAGATCGAATTCATTAATTGTATTCATATAGGGTCAAGGAGTGTAGTTGTAAAAAATCATCAAAATCGGAGTTAAAATAACAGTTAAATCGTGATTTTTCGTTTATAACCGTCGAAAACTTTTGTCCCATTACTTGATCTCTGAATATTTGTTTTTTGCAATTTTTGGCGTATGTGATCTCGAAGTATATACAAACATGTTTGACGGTTGGATCATTGAAACTAGTTTTGTAGAATGAGTATCTCATCAAAACAATAGATTCACTAATACTTAAAAGTTTATTCATACTTTTATTAAGTATAACATAAGATTTTGTGGTATCCACTAGTGTAAATATTTTAAATTGAAGATCGAATTCAATCATTGTATTCATATAGGGTCAAGGAGTGTAGTTGTAAAAAATCATCAAAATCGGAGTTAAAATGACCGTTAAATCATGATTTTTCGTTTATAACTGTCGAAAAGTTTTGTCTCGTTACTTGCTCTCTGAATGTTTGTTTTTTGCAATTTTTGGCGTATGCGATCTCGAAGTATATGCAAACATGTTTGACGGTTGGATCGTTGAAATTAGTTTCGTATAATTCGTATCCCATGAAGTTCAATGGTGTGTGTGTGTATTATATATATATATATTTATTAAGTAGATTTAGATCTATTTATTTTGTATGTATAATTATTATAGTTTTTAGGGGTATAAAATTTAATTTAAAATTTAATATATATATATATATATATAATTATTATAGTTAATATTTTGGGTATAATTATTATAGTTAATTTAATATATATATATATATATATATATATAATTATTATAGTTTTTAGGGGTATAAAATTGTTAAATTAATATATATAATTATTATAGTATTTTTTTAGGGTTATAGAATTATTAAATTAATATTCTGCTTATCGTGTATCGTGTTACCCACGTGTATACCCCGAATAAACCCGTTATCTTAACAGGTGCTTATCGGGTTACCCGATAACGACCCGTTTCGTTATCGTGTCGACCCGAACACCTGTTAATTTCTTGTCGTGTCGTGTCGGGTTATCGGGTCGTGTCAGGAATTGCTAGGCCTACCTGTACTAGTTTCATATATTTGTACTTTATCTGGTTGTCTATTTTGTGCTACTTGTAAATTAGGCAATGTCCACTGAGTTCCTTCTAAAAAGCTATTATCTACGGGTTTTGCTTCTATCATATTTACATGTTTACTGCCAAATGTTTGAACTAAATTTTGAAACTCTAAATTAAACTTATGATTATATCTATCAGACACTTTACCTATATACATTAAGCTAATACACAAATTTTTATACTCTCCTTTCATATTATAATTTTTTGTTCTTATGCTTACTTTAATATATTTATTAAATTCATTAATCGTCATAACATAATTTGGAATACAACCTATGACTGCTAAGTTTGAACTTAAGTCTACTTCAGCTGTTGCTATTGCTGCTTGTTGGTGATTATCCCATCTATCATCATATATGTATACTAAAGCTTTGTACCTACTTGTGCTCTGGTTAATCCTGCTATTCCAATTAATATTGTTCCTATATGAATCTGACTAAAATGTGATTTTCTCAAATGAGTAACTGCTTCTTTACTAATTAGATTAAGTGTGACTTCTTTATCAATACAGCTAACTTCATGTTGACTGATGTTGCTTACAATTCTACTTCTGTTTTCAAATAAACCTAATTGATACAAGTTATATTTATTTTTCTGTGTTCTCTCAAAACCTCTTCGAATAAATTCTTGTGCTTCTTCTTCATTTGAATAAATATCTTCCGTTCTAACTACTTATTTTCCTTTTTTCCTAAAGAGTTACATTTTCTATTATCAAAATGATTTAGCTTAGGTCTTCTATTATTATTTGCACTCAAAGTTAAATTTTCTAATTTATCTAGCAAGGATGGTGGAAGTGATGAAGATGCGTTATGTAAAACTTGGTTTATTTCTGCTATTTGTTCTTCAACTTGATCTAATTTTTCAGCTAAACTTAAAACTAATTGGATAATCAAATTATTTTGCCTAATTATTACTGGATACTTGTGTTGAAAAATCTGTTAATCCTACTGGTTCTTTATCTAATTTACTAATTTCTTTCAAAGCTTGAATATATTTTCTGCTAGTTCTAGAATCTGTCATTAAACTAATAATTTATCTATTTTATTATGCAACTTATCTACTTGTTCACTCAACTCCTTTTGTACGAATTGAATTTTTTGAACTTCTAATTTTAGTTGTTCAACTATTTCTAATGACCTAAGTTCTACTTGCTTTGGCTTACTATTTATGAGGTCAACTAGCTCTTTTATCTCTCTTTTGCTAGGAAACCTTTGAATATTTTTATTATTATCTTCTAACTGAGATGTAATATAATCTAAATTTTGTCTAATTATCTTTATGAAATTTTTCTGAAAATGTTCTAACAACTGGTTTAACAAATGATTATGCTTATTATTTTCTAATTTTATATTTTCTGCTTGACTAATAATAAGATCTACAATACTATTGGCTTGCGGATTTTCTTCACTGTGCAAAATATGATTATGCTTTCTTAATGGAAAATAACAAACTAAACTATTTTGGTCTAAAGTTATTTTTCTTTTTTGAGGTTCACTAATTTCTAAATTAAGATAATCTATCATAAACTACAGTCTACCATTCTCTAGAGTTACAGCTAACTGGTTTCTTAAAAACTCTCTTTCTTCTCTCAAGGTCTCTAAAGCTTGATCTGTTGTTCTTTTTGCTTCTAAAACTTTATGATGCACTTCTGTGTTATTATATTTACGAATAAATGAAGGATGTTCAAGATAGCCAAGATAAAACTTTTGCTTCTTCACAGTACTGATAATTCTTTTGGATATATATATTAATCTTCTCTTTATGCTAGTTATAGTTGGATGTCTGGAACAATAAATACCTGGTAATTGTGGTTGACAGGGTCTACAGGGACAATAATATCTGTTGTTCATACACAATAAACAAATATGATATCAGTTGTATCAATGACTTCTATCCTCAAAGTACTTTAGTATTATGCTTATATTATTAAAATGCTAAACTTGGCTCTGATACCAAATTAGAAACGCATGCTCGGTTAAATAGTCGGATGACCATTATAACAACTAGACATAGAACCTTGCACATGAAACTCGACATGTTTCAGCACTACAAGTATAAGGCCTTAACGGCTGAACTCAGAGGTACCCTGGTTAATGTCCAGTTATTTATATGGCAAACATTCAACTATAACAGAGTGCTCGAACAAAGTATGATCGTCAGTTTAGCAGGTTAATAATATAACCACAATAGTGTTTCCCTGTTTTGGAGTAGAAGTCTAATTAAACAAACACACTAAATAAGGAAAAGAAAACTTACTTAAGACTTGGAGATTGCTTGAATATGTACACTTGAACTTTTATTGATATATGGAATGTTTACAGAGATAGTTGTTTAATAAGGAAAAGAAAACTTACTTAAGACTTGGAGATTGCTTGAATATGTACACTTGAACTTTTATTGATATATGGAATGTTTACAGAGATAGTTGTTTACAAGAAAGTGATTACAAAGAAGTGTTTACAAGGATGCTATGAAGGCTACAAATGCTTGAGTGTATGAAGTGAGTATGGTGTTTTCAGATGCTGAGAGATGTGTGTGGTATTCAGGTGTGTCCTGCATGGGAGAGAAAGCTCCCTTATATACAAAAGCTAATTCCTAAACAACAAAATAACTTTTTGATATTTACAACTTTTGGATAGTGACAACACACTGTTTCTGAAAGCTGTCAGCACTATTTCTGGAAGCTGTCTGAAAGACATGTGAACCCATGTTGTCTTGGTTGCTGTAATGTTTGCCACCTTAGCTTTTGCATGCAAATATTTTCTGAAAGTGTCAGCCCCACCATGTGATCTTTACTAAAGGCTTGGCCAATTTTATACGGATGTGTAAACTACCACCTTGGTATTTCTGAAAACTTTTGTCCTTCTGGTTAAAAAGAAACTTTGCAGGGGCTTTTGATTAGTTTTCCATAAAAGGATATGCTAGGGTTTTCTCTCTGGGGGTGGAGGCGCCGTCGGCGCAGAATTGGGGCCATTTTTTATGGTCTGACCAGATTTCTCCTTCTAGCTTCTGGTTGGGGAGTGAATGATAAGGTTCAGAAGAAAATTGATGGGATGGGTAAGTTAGGGTTGGTTAATTTTAGCGGTGTATTTTCGATCATAATCGGGATTGTTGAGCTTAGATGCTCAATCTCTTGCAAATTCCTGGGATTATTACTTGGTTTGATGTTAATTAGATATGGGGAGTATGTGATAGAAGGGAATTTGGGAAAAGCTAATTTTTGTAGGGGAAAAGCTAATTTTTGTAGGGTAAAGGGTTGTGCAATTAAAGAGGAAAAAATGGGGGAGCTTGGTTTTGTGCGAGAGAACTGGCGTCGGCGCCGGCGACTCTCTGGAGGAAGCTTCCTTCGAACTAAGGTGGGGTTAATTTGGATTAGGATAATGGTCCTACTGGTTCTTCTTCTTGTGAATCAAGGGTTTATTACTCCTTGGGACGTGAAAGGACGGGAGTCGCTATTTAAGGTTTTGATAATTAGGAGAGAAGAAGGAAATGGTTTTGGGTTGTCCCAAGGTTTAATGTTTTCGTTCATGGGGATATTGAAGGGCTTAGACCTGGGGAAGTCCTTAGGTCTAAATTTGATTGGTCTCTGTATAATTGGTTTGTTGGATTCTATATCTGCGTTTTATTGCAGGATTTGGATTGTTTTGGTTTCATTGTCAAGTGGATTATTCTAGTGGTTTGGCGGAGATGGGGTAGGATTCGGACAAAATGGGTGAGTTTTAATTTTGTCCTTCGGATTTCCCTCTGCGTTTCTCTTGCTTGTGAGTGTCGTTTGGCTTCCCAGGCTGCGTTGGGAGCTAGTCCGTTTGAGCAGGAGGTAAGCTCTTCCAATGCTGACTATTTTATTATGTGTGGTTTATTAGATAAATATCGGTGGTGGCATAATTTTATGAATCCTATCTCTAATCTTTTTATCGTTGGACAATATGAGGATAGGTGGATAGTTAATTCTTTTAATTTTATCGACTCTATGTTTGGTGATGATGAGTTCTTTATCTTGTCATGTGAAAATAATCTTGGGTGTGAATATACAAGTGTTAATTTTGATTTCTTTGATGTTATGAATGATCTTGCTTCATTCTTGGTTGTTGATATGTCAATTGTGAAAAGTGAGGAGGTTGAAAGTAGGGACAACACTAGAAATATGTTTTATGTTTTGCTTAACGCAGATGTTGGCTTGTGAGTGCACGGCCTAAAATAGGAATGATGAGTCCAAAGAAAAAAGTTTGTGAGGAGGATGCTGTTAAAGCTGAGCCTAGTGGTGGTGCCCTTCGTGCCATTGTTAGGATGCTGAGTCTGAGAAAGAGAATCCGAGAGGTAACTGCAATTAAGGAAGAGTTTAGTGTTTTTGAAGAATTAGATTGATGAAGTGTCTTGCATGGAACTGTAGGGGTATTAGGAGAAAGGATTTTCCTAGTAATTTTAATTTTATTTGTTGCTTAGCTAAGTTGGACATTTTTTGTTTGATGGAGATTAAGGTGGCTGTTCATAAGGTCCCTAGGCACTTTTATTCCAAGTATATTGATAGTATTTTTTGCTGTGATCCAATTGGCCAATCTGGGGGCCTCTGCTTATGCTAGAATAGTACTAAGGTTTTTGTTAGTATAATTTCTTCTCTCCGAGATATATCCATTGTTCTGTGAAGGACTTAGTTACTAATTTAAAGCAATTAGTTACTTTCATTTATGCCTTTCCCCAAAAACATATGCAGTGTGACCTGTGGGAGGAGGTCCTCAAGTTAGATCCAATTCATAGCCCTTGGTGCTTAGTAGGATTTTAACAATATTGTTGATCTATCAGAGAAGGTTGGAGGTAATCAAACCCATACCACGGACATGAACAATTTTATCAATTTTCTTAATCGGGGTATCCTTTTGTCTTTAAATGCGTCTGGAGTTCCATTTACTTGGACTAATTGTCATACGGATCATACGGTTGTTTTCGAGAGATTGGATAGGGTGGTGGCTAACCCTTTATGGTTAAATATGTTCCCTAATTATCATTTGCATAACTATCGTATTTTTGGTTCTAATCATAGTCCTATTTTAGTATCTCTAAATTCTAGTGATGAGAAGAATAACTACTTCCCGTTTAAATTTGAGGCTATGTGGCTTATCATCCTCAGTTTAAAATGTTTGTGCAAAATTCTTGGCATTGTGAACCTACTATTAATCCTAAAGATAAATTCAGAGCATGTGTTGGTAAGTTTAAATTTCTAGTTTGTAAGTGGAACAAGGACACTTTTGGCAATTTAAAGGAGAAAAAGAAAGAATTGTTAAATGAAATTGATGAGCTTCAAAAACAAATTATGAGTAACAACTCTACTCATTTGATGTTGGAAAAATCTCTTCGAGATGAATTGAATCACGTGTTACCTTGTGAAGAAATTATGTGGGCCCAGAGAGCTAAAACTAATCGGCTGCAACTTGGGGATAAGAATACAAAATTCTTTCAAACTGTGGCTACTATACGTAAGAAAATAAATGAAATTACAAAAGTCAAAGATGAGAATGGTTTTTCGTGGTCTATTGGTCAGGGCCTTGAATAGGTTTTTGTGCATGATTTTAAAAAGCGTTTTTCCTGTGACAGTCCTCCCTTGGCTGCTGACCTAAGAAATTTAGCGGATATCATTCAACCTTGTATTTCTAATCATCATAATGAAAGTTTGTTGTCTCTAGTTACAAATGAGGAAATTTGGGATGTTGTAAGTAGTATTTAAGCTCTTAAGAGCCTCGAGTCTTGATGGTTTGAGTGCGATATTTTTTCATGGTTGCTGGGACCAAATTAGGGACCATGTTTCTTGTTTGGTCAAAGATTTTTTCCATAATGGTTCTAGCTTAAGACTCATAAATCAGACTAACATCGTTTTAGTTTCTAAAATAGATAATCCGGAAACTGTTAGTAACTATAGGCCTATTAGTTTGTGTAATGTTAGTTACAAAATTATCACAAAGATTATAATTAAGCGACTAAAACCTCTGTTAGATCTTTGCATCTCTCAAAATCGAGGTGCTTTTGTTCCGAGTAGAGCCATTCAGGATAATATTCTTATTGCTCACGAAATGTTTGCTGGTTTCAATAGGATGAAGGGAAGAATTGGAGCTATGGGTGTCAAGTTAGATCTAGAAAAGGCATATGATTACCTAAACTGGGATTACATTATGTATGTTCTTAGATTTGGTTTTGATAATCGTTGGGTTGAATTAATTATGGAATGTATTACTTCTCCTTCCTTTTATGTGCTTATAAATGGGCGGCCTCATGGTTATTTTTATCCGAAGCAGGGAATTAGACAAGGGGACCCTTTGTCCCCTTATATCTTCATCATTTGTATGGAACCGTTAATTAGACACCTCAATACCCTTACAAATAATCCGAAGTCTCACATTGGTATTTTGTCCTCACCTAGAGGATTTAAAATCTCAAATCTAGTGCTTGTTGATAATTGTCTCCTGTTTGCTAAGGCCACACCGAGGGGTGCGAGGTATATTCTTCAAATCCTTAATATGTTTTCTAAAGCGGCGGGCCAACAAATAAACTTTCATAAGTTGTCCTTGTATTTTTCCAAGAATACCACTTCTCCAACCAGAATTGATATTGTTAATATTTTACATATTCAACATAAAACTACTATTAGTAAGTATCTAGGAATTCATAACATTGTTTTCTGGAAAGACCAAGTTAATGGTAACGAGTTACTTAAAAGGGTTAAGCAAAAATTAGCTGGTTGGAAAGCAGGTAATCTTTCGAAAGCGGGGAGGCTTACTTTAATTAACTCTAATCTAATGGGTATGCCTAAACATGTTATGTCTTGCTTTAAGTATAAGCTTAATAAAGAGTGTAGGGATTTTTTCTGGGGTAGGGACAAGAAAATCTTCCCAATGGCTTAGGATTCGGTATGTGCTCCTAAGAAAATGGGAGGTTTGGGAGTTAGAAGACTAGATCACTTTAATAATGCTTGTCTCGCTAAGTTGGGTTCGAAGGTAATGACTGAGGAGGGTGGGTGAAGTTAGTAAAAAGCAAGTATCTTAGAAAGGAAAATTTTCTAGATAATAAAATTAGACAAATCATTCTTTCGCTTGGAAAGGTATCCTGAAAAGTAAGGATGTTATTCTTAAGGGTATGAGATGAAGAGTGGGTAATGGTAAGGATATTTTGTTCTGGTCCCACAATTGGGTTTTTCCTTACCCGTTGTTCCATCTCTTACCTAATATTGACAACCAAAACATTAATTGGGACTTGAAAGTTAAATGAATTTATTGATAATTATTGTTGGGGTAGGAGAAAGCTTTCACAAGTGGTTAGTAATGAAATTGTGGGGAAAATGTGTAATATTACAATTCCCATCCAGGATTCCAAAGATGTGCTAGTTTGGGGTCCAAATATAAATGGTAAGTTCTCTGGTAAATTAGCTACTTGGATCCAGAAAGGAATGTTGACTCAATCTACAAAGCATAAGTTAATAAGATGTGGAAACTTAATATTCCTCCTAAAGTTAAGATGATTGTGTGGTTGTTCATTCGTGATAGACTTCAAACTAGAAAAAGATTAAGTCATTTTGTTATTAATAGTGATAAGATGTGCCATTTTTGTAATTCCGTAGACAAGGACGAAATGCATTTATTTTTTAATTGTGGTGTCACTAAATTGATGTGGGACCTTTATTCAATTAAGCCAGGCAATTTCACTAATGCTAACTTTGACTAGGCAGTAGACTGGCTAAATTCTTTAAAGCATGTTGATAAGGAGGTTCCTAGTGATTTGAGCTTGTGTTTGCTCCTTTGTTGGCAAATTTGGAATGACCGTAATAATATAGTGTTCAGGAATGTTGTGCCCATCCTGGCAAGATCTAAGTTATTGGCTATATCTATGGGTGAGCAATGTCTTAAAGCCAATGCCGTAATAATACGGTGTTTAGGTATGTTGTGCCCATCCTGGCAAGATCTAAGTTATTGGCTATATCTACGAGTGAGCGATGTCTTAAAGCCAATGGTAAAGGTTGGAGAAGAAATACTGATGATACCTCCACAATTGTTAAATGGCATCCGTCAAATAAGAGTTTTATTAAACTAAATTTTGACGGTTTGGTGGCTGGGAACAAGGCGGCATCGAGATTTGTCTTAAGAAATCATAAGGCCAAATCGGATAAATGATTCATGTGGTCATAAGGTATTCGGAAGATAGCTGCTGTGCTAAAAAAAACTTGGATTTAAACTCCCGTGGTGTACTCCGTTAGCAAATTTAGTTCAAAAGTGATTTTTTTTCGTTAACTATCTGTTAATACATAGGTACAATTGTACTTTGACGTGTAAACCCTATTATTTACCCTATTAAAAAAATAAAAAAAAACAAAACAAAACAAACCCACAAACCCAGAACCTCCCCCTGCGACCCATTACTCCATCTCCTCACTCTTCACCTCCCATCCCTACTCTCTCCCCAAACCCACTCCTTCCTCTTCACCCTCGACCCACCTTCGTATGATCATTGTCCACAGAGACAAAGGTATAAAGAGTCCTAAGTTTCCTGGAGTTCTGTTTACATTTTTCTCACAGAGACAAAGGTGTAAGGTTTCCCTTTACCAAGATGTTCATATCCCAGATAAATTTATTCCTAAAATTCCTTCTCCTGGAGGCAAACATTACGAGCCCCACAGATGTTGGGAAGACATCTTTGATGTAATTACTAATGCAAAGCATCTGATCTACATTATTGGTTGGTCAGTTTATACTGAAATTTCTTTGGTAAGGTTCTGGGTTTGGGGAGAGAGAAGGGATGGGAGGTGAAGAGGGAGAAGATGGAGAAGTGGATCGCGGGGGAGGTTCTGGGTTTGGTTTTGTTTGGTTTTTTATTTATTTATTTTTATTTTTTTAATAGGGTAAATAATAGGGTTTAAAGTACAATTATACCCATGTATTAACAGATAGTTAACGAAAAAATCACTTTTGGACTAAATTTGCTAACGGAGTACACAACAGGGGTTTAAATCCGAGTTTTTTTAGCACATGGACTATCTTCCGAATACCTTATGACCATATGAATTATTTATCCGATTTGGCCAAATCATAATGGGCAAATTATTGGAGGTGGAGCTTTAAATATGAATGATGTCACTATTTCAGAAGTGGAGGCTATGTCGCTTAGAGAGGGCCTTCTTTTTGCCCAGAGGAAGGGCTATACAAAGATTATGGTTGAAGGTGACTCTAAGTTGGTCATTCAATTAGTTTTGGATCGGGGTGCGACGTTATGGAATCTGGTTCATATTATTGAAGATATCAAATGGATGGCGATCGATTTTGATTGCATTGACTGGAAACATATTTATAGATAGGCTAACTTTGTGGCGAATGCCTTTGCTCGCTATGGCCTTAGTATTATTGATTGTCATATCTGGGATCATTGTACTCCTTCATTTGCTCTTCATACTCTTCAGTTTGATTCTGTAGGAAACGGTTGTATTCGTGGGTTTTCCCTGTAATTTATTCTTCTTGATTAAAAATAAATAAAAATAAAAGGATATAAATAAGGGAACTTTAACGAAAAGCATCCGGTACTGTTCACTTTAATGAAAAACCACATTTTAACACTAAAAAGTCAATTATGGTACTATTCACTTTACCCTTTATTTTGTCCTTATCATTAAAACTCAAAGTTTTCAAGCCCTTTTCATTAGTTTTCCTTATAAATAAAGGGTAAATTGCTATTTGGCCCCTAACTATCATCCCAGTTGAAATTGATCCCCTAAATTATTTTTTGGGTAAATTAACCCCCTGAATTGTTGAAAATTAGTCAATTAACCCCTTGCCATTAGATTATGAAATCAATTTCGGCAAATTCAAGGGCAACTTAGTCATTTCATCATCAATTGTTACTTGCCAGCTATAATCACTGATAAAATTTTAACACATGGACACAGAATAATTCATGGACACATGGACACAGCATAATGAGAAAGCATAAACAAAATCGAACGTTTACATAACAGACCATCTCATATTGTCATTACACATTATTTGTTTTCAAATGTCATAAGTTCATTGGTGGTTATAATTGACAAGTAAGAATTGATGAAGGAAAGACTAATTTTTCTTTGAATTAGACGGAATAGTGGATTGAATCTACCGACAAGGGGTCAATTGGCTAATTTCAAATAGTTGAGGGGGTTAATATACCAAAACAATAGTTCAGGAGGTTAATTTCAGCTGGAATAATAGTTCAAAGGTTCAAATGACAGTTTACCCATAAATAAAAGTAGTAAAAATGGAAATGGTGGGGACCATGGCAAAAGAAAGCGTGTAGCTATAAAACAGTGGAAATTTTAAAAGAAACTGCGGAATTAAAAAGATGGTGGGGACCAGCTTGAGTCATCTTCTTCCTCGCGCAACCCTGACTTTGCAACAAAAAAAATTCAGATTCTGGCATCTTAACATTCGCCCGCCTAGCCCCCGTCCAACCCTGCTCAAACCTACATAGCTCTGCCTAGTCATGCCTAATCCCACCTAGGCGCCCGCATAACATACTTTTAGATTTTGTGGCCGCTTAGAAGTTAATCGCGGTGATCGGCCATCATCCAGTGCCTAGGCTGCCGCCTAGATTGATTTTTAGAACACTGAGATTACCTACAAAATATGGTGGTTACCTTTTGCATCTTTATCTAATTTGTAATAATGCATAATCGCACTTTTGATTATCCTAAACACTGCACTAATTTGTGTTAGTTGTTGTATGAATTGTTAGTGGCTCTAGATTGATGTGATAATAACGGGATTACATCCCTTGACTTGTGACGTCAAGTGGAGAGGTGGTTTAGGATTTGCAAGATAGTTGGATTTCTAATTAATAAAGAACATTTTTTCACATCATTTTCTCCTTACTATTTCGTCATTAAGTTAATGGTGTGTCGTCATCTTTTGATGGGGTTGTATCATTGACTTAGTGTCGGCTAACACGATACGAACTCTTAACTAGCTTGTTATTGGGTCAGGGGTGTGTCAAACAACATCCACTCCAATATTGCTCAATAAGTGTCTTTTTTTTTTTTTTTTTGGCGGGGGGAGGGGAGGGGAGGCAAGAAACCTAATTCTAACACAAAAGACGATAGATGTAGAAAGAATGACCCAGGCTCATACCAAGGAAACTCAAAACTAGAGCATGAGAAAATCATTAAAACAACTTCTAAAAGAAGTGGAAGTTCAGAAACCCGAAAAGTCACAAACAAAAGCTGAAGCACATGGAGGACAAGAATCTCACCAATGAAATATAAATTTATAATTTTGTTTACATGCACTTAATCTAAAAGTTTAATTAACAACGTTGAACATATAATGCAAAAAGGATTCAAAGTCCTTGTAAATGAAAATTTTGATAACATTACCTATCAAATCTTAATTTGATAAACTATAATTAAATTCTTTTCCTACAAGGACTTCGATGATCATCAACACTATAAATAAGAGAGGTAAGCCATGTTGTTTTTACAATCATAAGTAGTGAATCGCGATTTACTTTATTATTCATACCGAAGGATTATATCAACCATGGCTTCCTTTAATCAACAAGAATTTGCTCTTAGAAGAAGAATGATGACGTTAGGGCAAAAACTAAGGAAAATGACCACTCGGAAAAAATTTACAAGCATCCATTCCCTCATCTTGTTAGCCTTCCTTGGCTTTATGTTTTTGGTGCTTCTCCTGTTTATTGTTTCTTAGATTTTCACCTAATGGTGGTGAGGAAGGTACTTATAACATCTTTTAACTTCAACACAGTTTTGCGATTTATATTTGCGTGTTATAGTTTTTTAATTCGGCATTTTTTTTTAGGAAAACTAATGAAAAATGCTTGAAAACTTTGAGTTTTAATGATAAGGACAAAATAAAGGGTAAAGTGAATAGTACCAGGTTTGACTTTTTAGTGTAAAAATGTGGTTTTTCGTTAAAGTGAACAGTACCGTGGGCTTTTCGTTAAAACTCCCTTTTTTTTTTTGGTTTGTTTTTGCAGAATCAATTTATTGCTGGTGGATATGGTTTGGGCTCTTTTGTGCTGTTTTTTTTTTCTTTTTTTTCACGCTTTTACTTGATATCGAACTTATCATCCACATAGTCAAATTTAAAGATCTCTTAATTACAAGTAGAGAGTGAAAAATTGAAAAATTATAATTAACTTCAGTTACCCTGAAATTTCTAAACAAGAAATTCTTTAGGATTTCTTTTTTTATCTTTTACTTCACTTAGGGGTAGGGATAGGTAATTTCTGCTAACTTGATTAACATCGAAACTTGCATGAAGTTTACATGAACGAACTCGCACGATCAAAATTGCAATGTAAGAACCTGCATTTTTGTTAATCAAAAACCAAAACTATTAAGAACCATACCATGAGTTCCTTAATAAAAAAACACAGGCACTGTCAAGGACGCTTCAAAAGAATTATCACTCGATGAGGCCCAATACGTGTCTCGCTTACACGACCAAGGTGACGAAGAACCTGTGAAGCAGCAAAATGCACAAGGAAAACCTTACACTTACCAAGTCATCATCTTCCATGTAAATATAGCACATAAACTCTTTTTCTTAGTCAGTTGTTCAAACTTAAGACCCCTTTGTTAGAGGAGAAATGAGATCTTTAACCAAATCATACGCTAGGTATATCCTACGTACATGACTGCCTAACTCGATTTACCTCAACAGAAAAGATAACAGAAACAGGACAACAAGTTCATGGAGATAATAAAGCTTCATGCTAATCTTTAAAGCATTTCATAAGCACCATAGAGCTAAACAATTAACTACAAAAACAGAATTTTTGTGCTATTTAAAACCAACAGTAGAACGAGTATGCTAAAACTACTTTTAGGATCAAATTCCCCCTGAAATCAAGCACAGCATGCTTGAAATATTTAGGGTTCTTTAGATATAAGCCCATGCAACACTTATTTCCTTGACAAAAACCCATCTCATTTTAAACATCCAAATAAAACCCAAATTTGAAATAAATTGCCATGTAAACAAATAAATACCTATTATTTTCAAAATATTTACAATTGTGCCACAACACCCTAATTATGTTGATGAATTTAATTACCACCATAATTATAGTAAATAAGTGCTTTATTATTACAAAAGTATCTACTTTATACTTGTCTTACCATCATCTGTTCCATTTCTTTTATTTGTTTGACAATCATTGTAGGTAAATTATTTTGCATGTATACGTTAGACACATTTTGTTGTTATTATATCTGTGTGAAATAAATTACCTATATTTTTAAGTAGAATAAAGGTAATTAATTAACTTTGAATCAATTGGCTAAAAACATCCTTTTATTTTGTAGGTAAATTATTTTGCATGTATTACTACATATTCTAGGCACATTTGTTATTATTATGTGTTGTTTGCAATCAATCAACATTCATTTATTCAGTAGGTAAATTACAAAAGTATCCACCTTATACTTGTCTCACCATCATCTTTTCCATTTCTTATATTTGTTTGACAATCATTGTAGGTAAATTATTTTGCATGTATACATTAGGCACATTTTGTTATTATTATATCTGTGTGAAATAAATTACCTATATTTTTAAGTAGAATATAGGTAATTAATTAACTTTGAATCAATTGGCTAAAAACATCCTTTTATTTTGTAGGTAAATTATTTTGCATGTATTATTACATATTCTAGGCACATTTGTTATTATTATGTGTTGTTTGCAATCAATCAACATTCATTTATTTGGTACGTAAATTATTTTGCATGTATTATTACATATGTTAGGCACATTTTGATATTATTATATATATATATATATATATATATGTGTGTGTGTGTGTGTGTGTATGCAAATAGGTTAAATAACTTTTGAATCAAACAGTATTTATTTATTTATTACGTATGTAAATTATTTTGCATGTATTATTTTACCTAGAACTTATATTGTTATTTTATATATGTAAAATATTGGTAGTTTTGAATAAAATAACATTTGTATATTTGTGAAAAAATGCTAATTTACTTGTTACAATTATTTGAAAATTAAGGAAAAAAATGCTCATTTGTGAAAACAACTATATGAGGAAACAAAACTCTAATGTCATGTAATTTTTGTTATTAATATGCATTGAAATCATGACACTCAAAATTTTCTTTTCCAAATATGCATAAACATTTCAAAACATTTAATTGAATGAAATAATATAAAATACATGTAGATAACAAGTAATAAACCCAAAGTCAACAATATTAGGGGTAATTTAGACATCCAAAAATACCAATTTTGCCAAGTCATACTTAATTATGGATATTGCTTAGTTGGAGCCTAGTCATTGGGTTGTTATTAGAAAATTTTACAATTGGGGGTTTTAGTTAATGAAAATTGAATTCCAAGGGGTATACTCATATTTTCAGAAATATTTACCAGGATAACTTCACCAATACATAAATTAATCAGTTTGTAGTTCCTGATGCCTGGGAAGGTCAGTATATTTACTATTTGCTCAAGTTATGCCAAAAACGATGAAGTTTTCTTTAATTACGCTACGATATTTCTTTCCTAACTTCTCAGCTTTTATAAACATAAGAGTCTGAAAGAGAAAAGGCAAGGCGCAAGCTTACAGTTAGTATTGCTTTTCCAGTGTTGTCAGGCTTTAAGGTTGGTCCCTTCATGTCAGCTTCGAGAAAGAAGTGTTTTCCATATACTCTTTCTGTCATTGCAATGTCCCTCATTTCCTGCATATTTTCATAAATAAACAGTTACATGCGATGCTCAAGAATACGACACCTTCACCAAGGATGGACAGGCTTCTATAAAGAGGGAGCTACGTCTCATTTTGTAACCCATGCACTTGGCCACCAATAGAACTCCCGCAAGACAAGACAATGTAAAACCTATAACCTGGTTAAGTTCACTTACCAGCGCCCTGTCCCAAAGATCTCCTGCTACCTGCATGATAATTGGTACCCATTGTCAGACGTCCGCTCGAGCGGAAAGCCACTCCAATTAACTTTGTGGACATCGAGAAGCGCATGAAGAATCTGGAGAACTCAAGCAGAACAACTCCTCAAACCCAAATTTCTAATTTTCGGTTATGGAAACATGAGCATTATAACCCCCGAATGAGAGCCTATAGTATCACTTCCTGACCTCCACAAATGTCGATGGTCCGAGCAGGGATCCCTTATGCAACGGGCAAGTCACCAATATAACTTCTGGAGACAAAGTTTGGGAACCACAAAATTCCCCTCTCCAGAATTCAATAGGAATGCCGAGGGTGAAGCCTCGTCACCTGAGATTCGAAGAACCTGAATTTCCTAAAAACCAAGAGCTTCGACGTCCATTGGATAGAGAAAACCCCAGGGGTTCGGTCAGGAATGACCATCCTCGTACCCCCCAGCAAACCGATGGTCCGAGTTAGAAGTCCTATTTCGATGGCAATCAAAATCACTCCCCCACTAGAGAAATTTCCTAATCTCGGTTCAAGTCGTTTCGTGGCGATTCTGACCCAGATTACCATGTCATGCACTATCAAAAAGCTATGGCCCTATACATCAACGATGCTTGGATGTGCAAAAACGTTCCCATCCACCCTGAAGAGGGGCTAACTATAAGATGGTACTTGGAGTGGCCGCTAGGACCATTTATTATTTTGAAAGTTTGGTTGACATCTTCACGAACACTTATTCGATGTATCGTGATATTCGCAAGAGTCATGAAGCAATATTCAGGATGATCCCTTAATCTGAAGATGAAAGTCTCAGAACCTATCTGTAGCACTTATGCGCGGAGTTGGCAGAAATGGAAAAACCAGATGATAAGTTGGCCACCATGGCCATTCAAACAAGACCTGTAAGTGCATTCACCTCTTTCCCAGAAGCTAAACAATAGGAAGTATGACTACACCACTTTGGGCGAGTGCTTTGATATCGCCAACGATCTGACTAACTAGGATGGAAAAACTAGAAGAACAACAGCCAAGCCAGATTACCCCATGAAGACTGACAGAAAAAGGGTTAACAAGGACAACCATCTTCTTTCTCCGTGACAAGCTGCCAAAGAAGGACATTGGGACAAACATGCCTTGCCAAAGCCAAAGTAGTATATTGCTCTGGCCATCATAGCATCCTCCACGACATAAAGGATAAGCCATTCCTCCGACTCCCAAAAAAAAACCTAAACGAATACTGTTTTTCCACAAAAGTATTGGCCATGCCACCAGGGGTTGCCGAATGTTGAAAGATCACATTGAAGAACTGCTGGATTAGGGGCACTATTGGAAATTTGTCAGAGACAAAGCCAGGAAGGAAGGCTCGGACAAACCAAAGGATAAGGATTGATCGGACAAGCACATTGACGATGAAGATAGACGACAGGCGAAGAAGCTCACTCTTAACATAAACTATACCCATAATAGATTAGAAACTCTGACGGACAAGGAAATGATGGAAAGGGTCACAAGAAGTCCAATACCCATTACCCTGAGATGGACTCTCCGCCGACATCTTCAGATCGAATAAAAAAAAGATAATCCGAACCACACGCGGTTTGTTTTCCTTCCTGGGATATGTAGGCCATCCATTCTGAACTCAATTGCAATGCAGCCGTCTGTGTAAAACAAGTCCATGGAGAACTCAATCGCAACGCCGCCGTCTAAGCTTATTGTCAAAAGTGATCATTTATGTAACTTTTACATTATATTATCTTTTTCTTACAACTACACCAATGATTTGATTCTTCTCTCCGGAGATATTGGACAATCCTTCTTGAATTCAATCACACCTCCTTGTCAATCAATTTTATTTTCGCCATGAATAATGAAAAATATTAGACGGTTGCCCACAAAAAAGAAAAAAAAAACATGGAGGACCGCAGAACCCAACGCTCATTTGCTAGGCCTCACGGCCTAACCCTTTCACGATGTAGTTGTTGGCCTAGAAAAAAAGGCCCATGCATCTCTTTCTTTCTCACTCTTTCGACCCAAGTGACCAGAAAGGGGCAGGCGCCCCTACGTTGCATTCTTTCTCTCTCTTGCACAAGCATGAGCCCATCAGCCCAAGACTGCACCCCCAGCGTCCAGGTCCACGCCAACCGCTTGCCAAGTCGCAGCTCGCGCTGCCAACTCCTCAGCCCGAGCAGAGTCGACACCTGGCCCTAGCCAGCCATTCCTGCCGCACCGAGCAAACAGCAGCCCTGTGGCTGCTTTATCCCCATCCTCGGCTTACTCTGGGCCAATTTTTCAAGCCCTGAGGCTCTAGAAAAATAAAGGAGGAAGAATTAAATTTTTTTCTTACCTTGGTGCGGCACAGAGAAGAAGGAGAGCAACGAGAGACGATTGTTTGCAAGGGCAAGTGAAGAAGAAGGCTAGGGGAGGGAGAATAAAATTTGTTTGGCTTTCTCTCTTTCTTATAGGGATAAAAATTGCTCTCCAAATTTATTTAACTCCCTACTTATGGCAGACTTAAACAAGTTTTGGTTGCAATTGGTTTCCCTTTCCCAGAAGAATTTATCTCCAAGTCAAAGTAGAAGATCTACATGAAATTGGAAAACAACTCTCTACTTACTTAAGTAGCATGGGATTTCTACACCTATTGCCATTTTCTACCAGCAACCCAACATGTGTGGGGGCATTTGTGGAGTAAAAAACAATCACAAAAATCCACAATGCGACATGTAGACTTTTGCTTAAGAAAGACAAGATTGCCCTCATTAAATGGGCAGGGTTCTCAAGCATCCCCACGCGCAGCTCAACATCCTCGGAAGTTCAAGAAGCTGACTACAACTGCTCACAGCTCCCCTGCTCGTGGAGTTGAAAGGTCAAAGGTATTAAAGATAAGGATTACTTACTAAATCCAGTCTTTAATACAATCCTAAATGAAGACCAACACTTCAAGTAAGAATTCATATCACCATCAGTTAGGGATATTCCCATCATCATTCCAAGATATTATCTTCTAATTAATATCTTGTAAATATTCTTTCCTTGCAAATCCTACGAATGACATAACTTAGCCAATAAGAAGCTGCCTCAAAACCCTGTACCCATGGTTGGCCACATCCCACTATTCTTACCCTCATCTCCACCAAATTTTGGTAACCTTTTCGCTATACAAAAATCCCTAAGAACTCGCTCTATTCAGAATTACTAAGTTCGGATCAGATACCCTTTGGCCACCTCCTCCCCCTCTCCCCCAACACTTCGTGGGCGCGTGAGGCTTTGGTCTTTGATCGAACGTGTTGATTGTTTTGTAGGTACTTTTCGTCAAGATTGAAGACGGCGGAAATTGTCTACCCCAATATATATTTTAGCATGTGTGGCCTCTTGGTTACAATTGATACGTCTATCTTGTGAACGTTTTTTTATCGTTCTTAATAAAGTTTCATTTAATTAGAAGATATTTTTTTTTTAGGATAACTAACTAACTAAAAGCTACATGAAGATTGATTATGTTGTTGCATGAGTGACAAACAACGTACTAACTGAAGAAAGTTAAGGTTTCATTATAAAACTAATTAGTAATATGGGGATGAGCTTGCCCAATTACTTAATTATAAGCACGTGCAATGTCCCTACTCTCATGAATGTAGGATTCAATTTCAAAGCCAGGACTGAAGTTTAGTAGTATTTATGTTAGTTACTTGTTTGACTTTTAACTAGACAGAGTGTTAGAGGGTTAAATAGTTAGTTGTCAGGGGAGGACAAAAATCGGTAGGAATCAAAGTGGCCCAAAGGTGCATAAATATAATTGTTTTTTACTACTGCAGTAAAGTGTCATCTGCATATAAAATGTTATGAAAACTAAAAGTCTTGAAAAATACTACTTGATCTCGAAAGTTATATTCAACTATATTGTTTCAAAATTAAAGATTTCAAAAATTAAATCATAAATCTGAAAAGATGTAATTTGAGATGATGTAAATTGAGAATTGTATTTAACAAAAATAATCTCTTAAAAATGAGATTGATTTTTTACAAGAATGTGTGGCTAACAACATTATTATTTGTCTACCAAGATGAGTCTAATATATACAAGAACTTTAACAAAGAGTTCAGCTCGATCCATTATAACATCTCAATAGTTAAAACAGTGTGAATACTCATCTTTTTTTCTAATTAATGTAGCATTTGACTTGAACAATAAAAGTCGGAAAATAATATAAAACAAGAATCACCGATTTATCCTTTTTTGAACATTAAAAGTCGGAAAATAATATAAAACAGGAATCACCGATCTATCCTTTTTTCGTTGAGATCACAAAATTAAATAAACTCAACAGTTGCCATTTGATCAAGTAATAATTCTTGGAAGAAGTTTTTATTTATTTTTTATTTTATATTTTATATGAAAGTTTTAGTGCCTTGTTCACCTACAACCTCATGATTTAAGGAAATTGTGTTCTTCTACTATTCGATTTTAATCTAACGATGGAAAAGATTTAAATTTTATTGTTGTATTTTGTCTTTTCTCGTTGGATTAAGATATATATATATATATATATATATATATATATATATATATATATATATATATATATATATGCACACACACAAAATGTGTGTGAAATCTTTTACTTTTGTTTTTAAAATTGAAGAAAAGAGGAAGAGAGTGAGAGAGAACGTGGGAGTGGGGGAGAGAGGAAGAGGTTAATTTTTTATTTTGTGTTTTTTTATTTTTTTTATTTTAAATTAGAGATGATAAAATCACATTTAGGTGAGGCTTAAATAAAAAACAGCAAAATGTCTTTTCAACCTCTTTTGATTGACAAAGAGGGTTTCATTAAATGTAGATTAGATAACTATACATTTACATGTCACTTAGTACTACGGTTTAGTGATATTCCTCTTCACTTATAAGTGAGAAGTCTTAGGTTCGATTCTCACCAAAGGCGAAGTTAAACCACATTATTATGGCAAGCCCATTGTAAGACTTAGCCCACTCCTCCACCCTCTTAGTGTAGATACCATCGTTTGTTCCAAAAAAAAAAAAAAAAACTATACATTTACATAGGTATTTAATTGGTTAAATTAGGTTTCATTGGATTAAGATCGGACGGTAAATGACCACAATTTTTTTAGACCATAGAGCCTCAGAAAACGGATATTTAATTGGTTAAATTAGGTTGCCTCCACTAAATCCTGGGAGACAAAATGTATAGGGAGCTTCAATCTGGTTGTTAAGTAGAGGGAAACGATCCCATCTTGGAAACTGTATATTTTCCCAGCTCTCTTCTCCCTTTTTTTTTTTTTTTTTTTTTTGCCCTAATATTTTTTCTTTGGGATTTAATGAGAAAGAAAAATAATTGGAAAAACAAACAAACAAGGAACGGAATTTAATAACTTTTTGGTGATGGGGATTAGGCGTATTCAATATGAACCGTTGGATCGCAGTGGGAAGAGGCACGTAGGGTTCCCAAATTATGGATTTGTTAAGAATTTTGGCTACTAGGAATACAATGGGATGTTTGTCTCCATTACCCATAAAAACTATATATTGATCTCTTACTTGTTGTTTTGGGATTTTAAAAGTTCAGTTGAATTACATTTATAGTTTATATGTTTTTGGGGACACCCTTGAAAATGTTGCATCTTATGTCTCTCATGGTTAGGTTTGGGTCCTCTGGGACATGGTGCATGCCTAATGGCACTGACCACTTTATTAAGTTGATTTTTTGTAAACTAATGATCTCAAATATTAATAAATTAAGTCACTTCGTATTATGATCTGGTGATATTCTTCTTCATTTGAAATTGAGAGGTCTTAAGTTTGAATCTCGTGAATGGCGAATTTGATATCAAATTAAGTTGCCCATTTTGTGACTTAGCCGAACTCCCCCTGCTCTTAGTGTAAAAAATATTGATGTACTAAAAAAGAAATATTAATAAATTAATGAGATCTCTTAATAAATTAACTTGACTTGGGGACATTTGGTTGTATGAACAATATGCAAGGTAATGAAGGTCAAGCAGCAAAAAAGGTTCACTGTCTTTTCTTGGCATAACAAACTAATAAAAAAGAAGAAAAATATTATTTCCTTGAAGCTTGAAGTTCACTGCATTGTTAACGACCTCAAAAAGGCACAACACAAGGAGTAGTCATAACCTAAACCCGCCAAAAGTCCCCAAGTTAACGTGTAAAGGAATTGAACAAGCTATTGCTATATATTAGAATTAATGGTTCCCTATATATGTAGCTACACACATTTTTATCTCGAAAACAAGTGGTGTATTAATTTGAACCTTTACCAATTAGATGTACTCTACTATACCAATTACGTCGGACTCGTTGTAATTACCAAATGATATACTTAGTGGCAGAGCCAAACTTATAGAGGATGAGGGGCCTTTCGTGAAGTGTAAAGAGGGGTATTCGGGAATATGGAAGGCGAATGGGAAAGAAGAAGGCAGAACATAGAAGAAGAATGCCATGTAGCCTCTGGTCTTTAGGTGGCTCTTAACATTGAAGAAGACTTTTATGACATGGACACACGCCACTTATACTGTTGTCACTTAGTTTTTTCACTTTGGGTGGGAAAGTTTTTCTAATTTTTGTCCCGTGGACTTCGCCAGCAAATACGCTTGTAGCAAATCACTTTGAATTTTCTTTTTACTTCTTAGAAGAACTTATATTCAAAATCCAAATCCAGAAGGACTAAAGGGGGATTAAAGAGATAACACCGATATATCTACTATATATCAACTTGTTGCATTAGAAAGCCAACTGCTAATTAACCTTCCTTAAAGGAATTATATATATATATATATATATACCTGTTGACCGAAAAGAAAAAAAAACAGAGAAGAAATACCGATGCCATGCATGTTATATGAACATCAACTAGAAGTGTGGGGTCATTCTACAACGGCCATGCATCTCCCTCCTTAATTGAAAGAGTAATGCTAGAGAGACTAAATTTTGGAAACTAAAGGACATGTAAGTTGATAATTGGTTTATTACTTAAGCGTTGATAGATGTGCTCATTTCTATTGGTGACACATCATTTAGTTTGCAAATTTAGTCTCCCTAGCATTACTCTAATTGAAAACCAACCACTTCATATCTGATACATTTATGCGCTCGACCAATCAATGGATACGATCAGGTCATGTATCATAGGACGTCTTTACTGCTTTTATGTTATTGTTTTACCTCCATAATTTGAAGGGTTTCTTGAGCTCCATGTTCATTAAAAGATCACAATTAAATATATCAAAGATCTGTGTGTGTGTGCGTGTGTGTGTCCTGAGCTTTACGATTACCACTGGTAAATTTACGTGTTTTACAGAAGGCAAAACTGGGCAGGTAAACTACTTTTCATTCAAACTTTCCTGTATATTTAAATTATGGGAGTCCTGGCCTACTCGTAATTAACTACAACAGCATTGCTAAGATAGTGTTATGTAAGAAGAAGATGAGGCATTCTCTGATGTACATATAATAATGGATGATTGAAAAGCCTGGTAACACATACAATATCCATTTTTGTTATACAGTCATATCATATGTCATAACTTATATATAGTACTTTTTGCCGGCAAGAGCATGAAGCTAGGAGGAATTCTGTGAGGCCCTACTGGTTTCTTGACTGCAATAACTTCCCACATGCATATTGGTGGAATGGATTGAAAGGGATAGTGAGAAGTATATATATAATATATTAGTTTTAAAGCAAAAGCTTGGAAAAAGAAAAAGGTAAAGCAACAAAATTAGGGTTCGATATATAATGTTATATGTTGTGGTCTCAGTTATGAGAGGGAGGGTGTGTCTTTGGGGGTGAGTAGTCCAGATTAAACCCAGGTTGCTTCTGAACTCCACGCTTCTTGCGAGGCACACGCCATGAAACCGAAACGAAAGACGACTTATCATGCTTTGAAGTACTTATTGGATGATCAGCACCTGGGGCTGAGGTTGAACCTTTTATGATTTTTTTCGGAATGGTCTTCAGATCATCATTGGTCTTTGTGTGCTTCGGCTCTTTATTATTAATACTATCACTTTGTAGTACTGTGCTTTCTCCTTTTTCCCCTTGATCAAGTGATGGCTTTGATGAGAAAGACTTCATCATTGACAAAGCTGGAATTTTATGATCCGAAACCTGTGCTTTAGTACTCTGCACAAAACCATAAAGCTTGTTAATTAATTAGTTAACTGGCTTGGTATACTTTCATCCAATTTTTTGGATTTGGAGTGGCAATAAGTTGATTGCAAGAACCAATCTATAGTATCTGGTACACTGCCGATATAATGAAATAATACCCAAAATTAACGTAGAGCTAATAATGTATCGACACTGCATTAGGTACCGTAAATTGATGCCCATGTCAAACACTCTTTCCCAATCAACTATTTACGTTCTAACACAACTCAAAATGAAAAAGATATAAGAAAAACTATTTAACTACATATATATGCACCATATCTTACCTTGTTGATGAGGTGAAATTTGTTGTCAGGCTCCTTATGAACCGCACCAAGACTCCGGGCATTACATGCATGGAAAGAAAGGCATAGAAGATAAAGAAGAAGATAATGAGCAGTACTGGTTGACATATTGATTGAGAAACACAGACTATATATTCGTTTTTGAATGCTGCAGATATATAGAGATATGGAGACTAAAGCAAGCTAGGTTAAGTAATGGGGTGTTGGTAGTACTATGGTAGCTGGTGGCTGATGAGATATATGCAGTGGGAGGGAGGGAGGGAGGGAGGGAGGGAGGGAGGGAGGGAGGGAGAGAGAGAGAGAGAGAGAGAGAGAGAGAGAGAGAGAGAGAGAGAGAGAGAATGAGAGCATTAAATGCTGGTATTTGATATCATAAGAGATTTAAGAGGTTGGTCGGTCTAGAAAGCACAAGAACATGGAGGTGTATGGGTGAGGACTAAGGACTAGTAGTAGAAAAGGGAAATGAAGAGATGGGTGGTCTCCCCTTCAGTCCTTTCCCCGTTCTCTCAAATTTCAATTGTGTTGGGTCCCAAGACACACCTACCAGAAGAAAGAGATGCAACTCACTCCTCCTTCAAAATATATATGGATGGGGGCCTGGCCTTGTGGGGGGAGAGAGAGAGATAACTAAATTTCTTTTAACCGGAGAAAGTAAGTAAACTAAATGAGTAATGTTATTCATACCATGTTTTTATACTACATTTCTATACCACCTTAGGTGGCATCTAATTTGGACAGCCACATCATTTGAAAAATTTGCAAAACCCAAGGAAATGAAGGAGAAAGACTCCTCGTATACCACAATCACCATTTAATTATCTAGTTTTTCTTAATTATTAGTTTATTAAATAATGAACTAAATTTAAAAATCTGATTAATTCAAATGATGTGGCTGTCCGCATCAAATGTCACCAAAGGTGGTATGAAAATGTAGTACAAAAAAATGGTATGAATAACATTATAGAAACTAAATATAATATACAGTAGAAAAATGGGACTGCATGCACAAGAAGTGAAACAAATAACAGAATCAAGAAAGCTAGTGTCTATTGTCTGCCTAATTTCTTACACCGAGGCACAATTCAATGTTACTTGTCTTTAAGTTATACGTAGATTAATCGCACCATTTGCACATTGTGCGTCCTTGATCCTAGCCCCTGCCTGTCTTTTTACCCTCTTGGACCTGGGACAACTTAAAAACCAAATAATTTAGTTTATTTTAATTAATTAGTAATTACAACTTAACTTTGAGGGTGCGTTTGTTGCACCGGACTATCTCGGACTGGACTAGCTTCAGGGACTAAGCTGGACTGGCTTAGACTAGACTAAGCTGGACTGACTTAGTGAAGCGTTTGGTACAGTGTCGGACTAAAAAGCAGAATAACTATTAAATTTAAATACTATATTATTTAATATCTATTTATTAATATTTTATTATTAATATATCATTTTACTTGTTTCTAGAAACACCTATCTAATGCCCAGTTTTTATTTTTCCAAGCATATCACTGTTACCCATTCCGCTTTCCTCCGCTACTCTCTCCCTCCCCTCTCCCTCTTTTTATCTGGTTCACCATTTTTTAGACTTCTCTTCCACTCTCCATATACATATCTCTATTTCCTCTGCCCATCTCCCTCCCATCTCCTCTTTTCCACCATCCACTCTCTCCCCAACCTCTCCCTTTTTTTCCTTATGCAGAGGATTCACCAGAGTTCACCACCCACGCCTCCTCTGATTTTCTCGGAAAATCTCGGGATTTTCTGGTGATTTTGCGTTTTTGTTTTGAATTGGTTTGAGAGATTCGTCTGCATGTGCTTTTGGGGGAATTTTAGATGTTGGATTTTGAGGTTTTTGTTTTGAATTTGTTATGGAGATTCGTCTGCATGTGCTTTTGGGGGAATTTTAGATGTTGAATTTTGAGATTTAGGCAGTGGGTGGTGGTGGGTTTCAGATCTGGACAGGGGTAAGTGAGTAGGAGTTGCAGACGACAAAGGTGTGCAAACAATGTTGGAGACGGGATTAGCAATCCCGTGGTTTTTGGGGGGTCTCACTAGGACGACTTAGCGAAGCTCTCAGTCGGAACGAGTCCGACTTAATCCCATTAAAGTTTAGTCCAGCTTGCACCAAACACAGGATTAGTAGTCTTAGCAAAGTAGTCCAATCCAGTGAACTTTAATGAGGGCAAACAAACACGCCCTGAGTGTTATAAGAGAAATTAATCATCAAATCACGGTAGACAAGTATATGCGTAAGATTAACATCCTTGCTAATTATATTTTGTAAAGCCATGCATGTTCTTAATTTGTTTACAAGGAATGAAGCAAATATTAGGAGAACGCGAAAGTTTCTTCTTTTGTAATTGATGCATATGTTGAACAGATAAATTCTTATAAGCAAATGAACTAAGCAACAGCGTAGGTAATTCCATCCTTATAACCTCACTTTCATCTATTATTTTGGATAGAGAGGTGTTATTCCCACCCGAATGTCTTATCTTCCCACCCACCTTTTTATGAATTTTTTTATTACAAATTTGTCAATTTGTAAAATGACTAATAAGGACCTTAGTTACCCCCTTTTGCATTACTTTTTTTTATATAGAAAAGAAAAAAGAAAAGTTTGGGTGTGACAACTCTCACGCTATGTTTAGAAAATTTGTCTCCCTTAAACCCTAATTCATAATTCCCATCTCCTTTCATTCAAAGAAAGCAAAAAGAATGAACTTAGAAGATGACGTTTCTATGGAAGAAGTAGATGATTATATTTCCGTCGAAGAGGTAAAAGATAATTTTATGTGGGTCATCTTGATTTGTCGACATCATACAATTGAAACATCGCGTGACTTTTTATTTGAATTTGCATTAGGTTAGGGTGCAATTTGTTTCACGTTTTCCTATGAGAATTCCTGGAATTCGTAGGGTAGATTTTTTTTTAATGAGTTTTCCTTGAATAACCGTTTCCCTCTTTTCCTTTCTACAATATTGTTGAATTTTATATAATTAATTGCCCTTGGAATAACCAGAAGGTGAAACACAAATCTCACACCACTTACTTCATACTGGGTACACATTATTTCAAAGCCCTTTGATGGTGATGAACTCCATTGCTTCATCCTTGGTTCGTTTTCGAACATTTGGTTTCAGTTAATTATTTTAATTTTGAAACCGAAGTGAACTCTAAATGCCCAGTGATGAATTAGTTGGTCAGCATTCATCGACCTCTAAATGCCTTTTAATTAGCCTCTTCCGTTGTATACGTGTAAAAATATGGAAAAGATTTGTGCGTACATGCAATAGAAAATTTAAAATATTCGCCGAACCACATGAGCTTAGGTCCCTTAGAAAGTAAGAAAGTTAACAATGACATACGGAGTACTCTATAATCTCCTTTTTATGTAGGGTTGGTTGCAAATTAGCTGGATATTTGTATACATATATTATATAGTAGATTGGCAAAAAAGTTAATTGAGAAGGTTCCCCAAATTTGGTTTCTTAATGCAATAGTGTTGGTTCGATCAACATTCTAACACAGTAACCCATAGGTATATGGAAGCGGTTCCAACAAAAAAAACAGTATGGAAGTGGAGCATTCAGTGGTTTAGCTATTGCAGGCAGTGTGCTGGGGAGTAAGGTTTCAATTATATTCACATACCCCAAATTACTTCTCCCACATCTTTTTAATTTTTAAATAATTTTCTATCAAGTGTTAGTGGTGTGTAGAAAATATTAAAAAATTAAAAAGGTGTGGAAAAAGTAATTTGGAGTGTGTGAATATAATCTCTCTATCCTTTATTACCATTAGTTTATTTGATGCTTAGTTCTCATGTGAACTAGTGTGCATTAGTTGTAAATTATTAATTCGTCGATTTTCTCTTATGTATACGATTTATAAATTATAGTAAACTTTGTGGTCAGTTGTACGTACAGTCACATTCTAATGTTCCGGTGTTATCCCGTAAATTTTGAGTGTACTGTAAATATGGGACAATTTTCAACGGTATAATAAAGAGATGAGACCTAAAAAATAGTGTTTAAAATATCTCACATTGTAAATGAAAGTGCTTTAGTTAAAAGATCTTATATTCATTACCCATTGCTAATTGGTTCTGAATTGGATGTTCACATTCTACTAACATGCTCACATTACTATACTTGATATTGCTATTTGGTCATATATAAAAATACGGCATTCTTGAGCCAATATGTTTTTATTTACACAAAGTCGCACAAATCCGGCCCACAAACTTCAAAGCTCAATTCGGGATCCCATCCTAGAGCTCAAGCTACCTCATCTTTTCATCTCAACCTGTTTGAGGGCTCGGACAAGGTTCTCCCCGAAGCTCGTAAGCCAGCAGATGACCAGACCGGGAATATCCCACCTCCTTAAATGTCAATGAATCCGACAATGTTGATGTCACCGCAATATGGGTGATTTTCGTAAGGATTGGATCAAAAACAACATTTTCAATTTCTTTAAAAAATTTGGAATCAAATCAGATTGGATAACAAATTTTAAATTTAGAATTTTCGGTATAATCAAAAATTTTGAAATCAGAATAATCTTGAAAATTTTAGAACATAAGTCGAAAATTCATACTTTTATGTTTTTTTTTAACTCTCTTTGTTGCAGTCCTATTGGAATAGGAATGTGATTGTGTAAATCCTAGTAGATATGAGAATGTATCTTATATTCCTATTAGGAGTAGATTACCTATTAAATGTTGTAATCCTAAAGGGAAATGTTTTTACCTATCCTACTACTATAAATAAAGGCACAATGGGGGTGGAATAGAATACACCCACAATTACACATCTCTCTCTTTCTCTCTATCTATGCCGCACCCCTCTCTCTCTGGCCTCCATAATTGTTCAGTAAATTATGCCTACAACACGTTATCAGCACGCTCTTGACGCTGCGCTAACAAGAAAATTTATTCTTTCATCTGGGGAGTATTACGTTTTAATCATTCTTTTTGTGATTAATTTATTATTTTGAATTGATCTACATGTTATTGATTCAATTTAATTTTTCTGTGTTGAACGTGATACAACGAATTGGAGATGCAATTCTGGCTTTTCGAGAAGGAACTTCTACAAATTCAAAGGCTTTTATTTGTTTTCTGCCAATCAGGTACGCTTAAAATAAAGTAAGATATTTGAATCGACCTTAAAGCATGAAAACATTCCCCATGATGCATGAACCCCCCTATGTTTATATTTTCCTTCCGATATATATATTGTATATGTTCATATATTTGTCAATATATATATTTGTTTCATGCATTACGCAATTATGCTATGTGGAATTTGTGAGTCAAAGAATTAAAATAAATTAGAAGCATATTTAGGGTTTTTCCTAAACCCTAAGGGATTTTGAAAAAAAAAAACAAGGGAATGGGATGTGGTGCGGCATTCCACCGCACCACCACTGTGCATGCCATCACCAGGCCTCGGCCTAGGATCAATTTGGGGGGCTTGAAGCCCTAAACCCGTTTGTACTTTAAACATGTGGCCTGCTGCTATTTCTAGGACTGAACCAAGCTTCGGCTTGGGTCCAATACCACATGGGCCTGTAGCCCTAACCTCGGCTTGCGTCCAATCCAACCCAATTGGCTGTGCTTCTCCCTTCCTGACCCATGGCCCTGTATTGCATCACGCCATCCTTGCGGCTGGGCTTTCCCGCGTAAAAACCAACAGGCCAGATATGAAACCCAGCTCACCCCCCCCCGGATAGCCTGAAGCTCACACCTAAGGCCCTTTTGGGCCGTGCCTCTTCCTCTAGACACCCAACCCGAGCCCAAATATTTTTTTTGGGGCATTTTTTTTCAACCCACATGCTATTATTTTAGCATTCTAAATAATTTAACCCGTATGTTAATATTATTTTTGCTTCTACGATCGACCCCGAATGGTCCCGATCTATTGAATTAATTAAAAGTGACATGCAATCCATTAATCTGATAATGAATCCAAAATTATTGACCTGAAGATCACTTTTGGACATTAACGATTCAATAATTTATTTTTATACTTTGAACTGTTGACTTACTTTCGTAGTCCCGAAGCACTCACACTTGAGTTCCCGAAGAACCTACATTTGAGCTCCCGAAGAACCTACACTTGAGTTCCCGAAGAACCTCAAATCCACTACACTTAGTTAGTATATTGCATTCTGTGTTTCTTGCAGGAATCTCTCTTTTATGAACTAAACGTTCATAAACTAAATTGAACATGTAGTTTCAAATTTAGTGTCTTTGAAACCCGAAGTTTTCATAAAACAATACACCCATGAAAACCCGACGTTTTTCATGAAAACCATGTCTTAGAACTCGAATGTTCTAATTGTGATGCTTATGAATGATTCATTCCCATAACACCAATCACAACCTTGTTCCCTTCAAATTCAGTGGATTGTCGAACCATCACAAGTTCGATTTTCCTGATTTGGACGTTTTCTAAGAGAAACCACTTTATGTGGGGTACAAGACGTGAATCTCCACTTGACTATCAAAAAGTTATGAAACCATTGAATCCAATAATGGCATGGAAGAGCTGAATCAGCCTCCGCCATGATCTTCATTCGAAGACTTATGCTCAAAGTATTACAAATGGAAATACCTCCCGATCGAGGATTCCATGGCTCTTTGGCTCGCTCCTACGGACTGTCTAATCATGAAAGACATTGCCTGCCACACACCATGATTACGTCCATGAATGCGTACAATTCTGAAGTTTATAAATCCGATCAAATTTTGGCTGGAGAATACTTTTCTCGTCCTTCCATGTTTCTAACTCGCCCCTGAAGCAGCAGTGTAGAAAGCGGAAGTTTACCAAACTCTCAGATCTGATTACTACCACAAATGTGAGAGAAAGGTATGGACCCAGTTCGGCTGGAGTCTACCGAGTAGCTCGACCCAGTTCGGTCAAAGCCTACCGAATGGTAATACACTGCTTCGACAGGGATACATCGAATGGCACATTCTCTCATAATCCAATTTCGAGTTTGTTTTTACAACATATGGTAGAATCAGGGCCTGCCAAGGTGTGGCATCATGCCCGAAGCATGGTCCTTGGTACCTAAGACCTAAAACTTCAAGAATAAGGGATAATATTCCTAAACCTTAACCCTGTAGAATCTACTTTCGTCTTGATGTAATAGATCATTGGTTATGCACCTGTTCGTGCCCCTACCAATGTTGTTAAGGAGTACTATTCTAGTAGTCAATATGTAAGACTAATGTTGATGCACAAAATCAGTGAGGACTTTGGTACAACAGAAAGTGTCAGGTTTTGTGACCTTCGCTTGGTTGATTCGGTCACTAGCGAGGATAGGTATATAAATGAATAGAGACAGAGAAGCAAACACAAGATATACGTGGTTCACCCAGATTGGCTACGTCCACGGAGTAGAGGAGTTCTCATTAATTGTGAAGGGTTTACACAAATACATTGGTTCAAGCTCTCCTTTTGTGAGTTCTAGTGAATAGTTTAGTACAAAATGACATTAGAGATTATTGTGGGAGAATGATCCCTATTTATAGAAGAAAGTTTCTAGTTTTGTTCTGACATTGACACGTGTCGTGTTGTGATTGGCTTCTGATGTTGACACGTGTCGCGCTGTGATTGGCTTCTGATGTCGACACGTGTCGCATTGTGATTGGCTTCCTGGTTGAAGGGAAACTCTTCTGGGTCCTTGACGGTATAACGTTGACCGGTGCTCAGTAGTTTCGGGATTGGTCAAGTATGGTACAAACAGTGCTCCCCTAAGTTCCCGAGTGAGGGAAGCTCCTCGGTTGAGGACTTGCAAGATCCAAGCCATTGAGTAATCTTGAAACTTCTAAGTGCCAAAGTGTGGTAACACTTTTACTTGCCTTATCTGTCTTATACGTAGATGTGGCGTCTTCTCTGGAAGTACTTTTCCTCCATCCAGGGGTGGTATCTTTAACCGATGAAGATGCACAAGGTAATGTATCAATTTCACTTAAAGCTTACTTGTTGTTTCGGGCTTGGTTAAGTGCGATACAAAACCCTATAGTAGGAGTCCCCCAAGTCGTCGAGCTAGGAGATTTGCCGAAAGAGGTGACAGACAAGGTAAGCAATCAGAGCTCCAAGCAATCAGCCCCAGATCAGAGATGTGATTTCGAGTTCCGGCTGATTGTTCTCATTCTCCCTATCTTGCAGGCAGCATGAAGGATAAAGGGAAGAAAAATGAGAAGAGATGATATGAGATACTTTTGCTTTTGAAGAAGTAACTTTCCACAGGTTTATTCTTGAACTGGATTTGATTCAGGGTGGTGGACACTTGATCTTGAATCGGGCTTGTGATATCTTCAAGGTCCGTTGGTGGCTTGATCTTTAGGGATTTGATTCAAGAGTGGTGAATCGGCACGTGCAGTTCACGACGCCTTAGTGAGTCGACTCAAGAATTTGAGGGTCAAAACAAGTCTATCAAATCTAGAGTATGATCAACCCTGATGATATGGGATACTCTTGCTGTTGACAGAATAGTGAATGTGGTATGGAAATGTGTCGTGCTGTAGTGATCTGTTTCAGCTCATTGTTGAACCTTCTGCTTCAATCTTTTGCATGGAAGAAGTGGTGTGCAACCTTTGCATTTAAATGGTCATTCAGAACATTCCTTCATAGTGACTCATCTACGCTTGGCAGCTTCAGTGTAAAGAGCCAATATCTGATCAACTGTCATGAGGTATTTGCCGGAGGAATTCATGACCTTGACAGCAGTTGAGGATGAGTACTCGAGAGCAATGCTAAGTAAGCAATGTTGGAAATATGCCCTGAAAGCCAATCTTTGGAAGAAACCTTTGAGGACAAATGAATAGATGTATAGATGATTCTTATACATCAAATGGCAAAAACACGAATTATGACTATCTCAATAAACGATATATGTCTTAAATAGTGTATCCATGGACAATGGATGGATTGAAGAAGTAATCTAATGATGTTAGACTACAGAGACCTTCTTCAGATAACCAAATGTCCAAAAGGTTCCTGGTCATTGGATTGTCAGAGGGAAACTGACAATCCGTAGATCGGTACATACTATGTCTGCTTCAAATGGAAGGATGGAAAGTCTCATCCCATTCGTGTTGTAACACTAAGACAAGTATGTAGGTGCTCATTAGGGGAATGAGTTCACTGAACACAATCGAACGAGAGTACTTGCATGGAGGTCTACTCACATGTCAAGCAAGTAACTCTAAAGGTTGGAATAATGTAAGTAGTCCTTAGACCTGAGGCATCGTCGTTGTCTTGTGGTTAAGTACTTAATCTTTGATTATGTCAAACGTCAATCTTTCAGAATGTCAACGGCATAGTTGGGGTTAAGCCACTTAGTCATGAAGGCAAGTGTATGCGCAACAAGGAATCTCTAATCCTCGGTAAGAGAGGAAGAATACTCTAAGATATGATTCGGAAATCTTCGGCCGAAGTATCGAGCGTATTGAAAGGAATGCGTTCCTATACGACTCAAAAGAATCATATAAGAAGGAATAATCACATTAGGGGTTTGACATAATATATCCATACCCTAGTAATATGATTGAGAGTATTGTATTAGAGAAGGATCGAATTACATTTGTAATTCCAACTGAATAGGTTCTCCGAATAAACTTCTACATTAGCTTGGGTAGCTATGACATATGGTTAGATGTCACTCATAGTTTGTGAGTTCTTCTAAGATAAATAAACATAGTCATCAAAGAAGAATGGTGAATTAAAATGAAGTTTTGATTCACTAGTGATTGAAATTAAATTGAATTAATGACCAATCACCTCACTGCCTTGCTAATTAGAACCTAAAAGATTGTTCACCAAAACACTATTGTAGTGGGTAATTAATGGATGATGGAATTAATTAATTGGATTAATTAAGTGTTTTAATTAATTTAGAAAGTCTAAAGAAATCATAAAAGCGATAAAAGATCGTTTTGGGCTTAAAGAAATGTTCGGGTTTAATTGGGCCCATTGGGCCTAAACCCATTGGGCTTTTATTCAAGCATTGGATGACTTGAAATAAATGAAAGCCCAAATTAACACAATAGGGCCGGCCATACTAAAGGGTTTGGGAGAGTTGTTTGGTCAATTTGTTGACTAGGGTTTTGATAATATATAAGGAACTTTATAGAGTTTAATTCCTTTAATTGTTTTGTGAGTTTTAGAAACACAAAATCAAAACAACCATCTCTCTCTCTCTCTCAATTAGGCTTGCCACCTTGAGGGTGAATTGGCTAACAACTTTTCATCCTTTTGGTCATTTCTTCATCCTTCTCATTATACTAGTGGGTGAGGATCTTTAGAGGTCTTCTACTTTGGGGACTTGAAGAGAACCTAGGAGCACTCATTCTATCAAAGTGGAGGAGGCAAGGAGGGAAGCTAGGCTCAAGGAATTCAAGGAACAAAGAGCTTGGAGGTGGTCCATCCTTGGTCTAAAATCAAGAACAAGAGGTATAGATCTATTCCTTGACTTTGTTCTTAAGCAAAATTGTTTTGATGCATTATATTTAAACCTATGAACCTTGAAGGGGATTTGCATGACTATAACTTTGATAACTTGTTATAAATGCTTCCGTTGCGTATGTATATAAATCTAGAATTGTATATGCATGCTAGTCATTTTGAAATCCCAAATCTAGAAAACTCATAATTTTCCCTTCAAGTGGTATCATGAGCCAAAGGTTTATGTATAATGTGTCCTTTTGGATTTTATGCATATGGGTAATAATATTATGCATGACTTAATTATTGTTTCATTCAAAAATATGTTTATCTTTTGTTTTTCAATAGTTGAAGAATGTTAGTCAATAGTTGAAAAAGATATGTATGCAAAAGTTGTTTTGTATGCATGAATGAAATTTGAGTTTAGAACTAATTTTGACATATTACTTCTTCATTTAAAGTATGTTTATCTTTTGTTTTTCAATGGTTGAAAAATATAAATCAAGAGTTGAAAAGATGTGCATGTAAAAATTGTTTTGTATGCATGAATGAAGAACAAGTCATGAACAAAATTTTGGGTTTCTTGTTCTTTGTGGTTGGCACGATTTTGGGAAAATTTTTGAGCATGTGTTTATGTTTTATTGTAAGACACTCACACATCATTTAAAGCTAGAAAGAAGAAATCTTGTCACTTAAGTTTTTGGGTTTGAAAAATCACCAAGAATACACAAATCTTGAAAAATATGTTCATGGTTTTGTTCTTGGTGTTCATAGTTTGGTTTTTGGATGAAAATGATTTTATTTGTTTTTCATGCATAGTTTTATGATTGTGGATGATGATCTTACCATCCATAACCATATTAAAATTAATTGAACCCTACTAGATTAGGTGAATATCCATCACTTTTTCTAAAGAATTAAAAGCTAAAATAAGTGACAAACATAATGATGTTTCTTTTTATTTTGTAATGAATTAATGCAAAATTAGTGGATTTCATCCCCCCCCATTAACAAGGCCGGCCTACATAGTGGTTTTACCACTTATGGGGCCATTTTATATTTTGAGAAAGTTGGTTTTACTTTTGAGTATTTATGGTTTGACCCCTAACTTTTTCATAATTGCATAAAGGCCCCTACTAACTAGAAAGTTAAAATATTTGATTTTAATTTGTTAGTTGTTTAAACTCATAATACTATTATGCCCATATGCACTAAATCTAAATGTTTATGTTGCATTCCATATGATTATTTAATTTGATTAGATAGTTGGAAAAATGGGTGACTATGGACTTATGCCTTAAACGATAATTGAGCTATGAGATAAGGCGCTAAAATCAAATTGTTTGAACCTTGGGAATGTGTTTTAATTACTGTTTAATTGGACCTTGTCACGTTTGAAATTAATCTATCTCTCCCCTTTTAGAATATGTAATTTATAGGAATTTGTACAAATCGGTTTGTAATTCTTATTACTTCTTAATCTCTATTCATTAGTTGATTCCCTCTAGTGCTAGACTAGAGTTTCTTTAACTATTGGCAAGAAGACATAACTAAAAGAGGGTTTTGACATGAGATTAAAGATTAAATGGGTCCAACGCCCTAATTAGCAATGAATGATTGTCTTTCATTTCTAATGGCTAAATGAAAATGTTTTAATTGGATTGAAAAGCACGTAATTAAATTGACACAACCTCCCCGAGTTTATATTCAACAATGATGGCTCGTTGTTGCAATAACCTAATAAGTCCATGGTCATCCAAGAGCCTAAGATAACTATAAAGTCAAATTTCAAAGGAATGCAAAAACCATAGTAGTAGTAGTTACTTCCAATATTTGAAAAATTCGTTTTTGATATTGATTTGTTTTTCTTAAAACAAATAGTGGGAGTATCATACGCTACTAAAATATAATGAATATAATTAGTAGTAATATATATCTCCAATATTTTGAAAAATGTTTTGATATTGATTTGTTTTGTGAAAACGAATAGTGGGGATATCATATGCTACTAATTTCATTAACTTTGGACTAGTAGTTATAATAGGACTATTTATTTGAATATGATTAAATAAATAATATTGATGAGACCTTAAAATCCCTCAACCAACAAACAATATTAAGTTGAAAGCGTAAGAGTGCTTAGAACACTTTTTCGTGGCCTTCCACCATGGTGGGATCCAATCGTTTATGACTTGTACACCGGCTTCACCCTATCATGGGGGAGTACAAAGTGCATGCTTATACTCAGGAGGAATCCATAAACATATGATGAGGTTAGTGTAGGCAACGAGGATAGTCAACATCATATCATTGTGAGGCTATTCTTGAACCCCTTCACGAACTAAGCATGGTGGGAAAGAACTTAACTAAGAAAAATGGTGCCAACATCGTATCATCGTGAGGCATTGTTTTCTAGAGGCCAAATAGATGGGTAATCACAAAAACTTGTTGTGAAAGGGTAATTATACCCTCTCATTATTATTTTTGCTAGCCAACATCGTATCATCGTGAGGTGGGCTTGGTAATAGTGAGCCTCCCATAACCCACTAGGAGCTTTCTTTGAAATCTCCCGGATTCCATCTTGAGGGATATGGAATTTGCCAAAAATGGTGGGTAATGTCATTCGGTTTAAAGACCCGAATCGTTTGACTTAATCAACAATCAATCTAATTCTTTTAGTGTTTATGTATTTAGATATGGTTGGAAGCGCACTCGCGAAAATACTCGACAAACATTGCCTTGAGGGGCACAATTTCCCATCATGGTATCGTAATGTCAAGATTCTCCTAACATTGGAGAAGATTGTTTACGTGCTAGACAAGGCTCCACCTCACATACCTCTTGGCCCTGAGGCTACAGAGGATGAGCGTGCTAAGTTTGACAAGCACGTTGAGGATGAGACACAAGCCAAGTGCTATCTGTTGGCTTCCATGAATGAGGAGCTACAGAGACAGCACGAGGACATGGACAGTGCATTTTCCATAATACTCCATCTTACGGAGTTATATGGCGAAGGGACGCGAAACCGTCGCTTTAGCACTGTTTGTGAACTTGTGAAGACCAAGATGGTCAAAGGGGCTCCAGTACATCAACATGTACTGAAGATGATAGGATTCATTGAACAATTGGAGAACCTTGGTACTCCATTTGACGGGGAATTGGCCCAGGACTTCATATTGGCTTCTCTTTCTGATTCATTTGCGCAGTTCGTAATGAACTACAATATGAATAAAATGGATAGTACTCTCTCTGAGTTGCTAAATATGTTAGTAACTGCCGAGAAGACTATGAAGAAAGAGAACATTATAGGGACTGCTGCAGTAGCCTATAACAAGCCATCCTCTTCCAAAGCCAAGCTGAAAGGCAAAGGCAAAAGAAATGAGATGAAGTCACCCACTCATAAGCCAAAAGGAAGAGTGTGGAAAAAGAAGGCAATAGAGCCCAAAGGGGCTTGCCACCACTGTGGAAAGGAGGGACATTGGAGGAGGAATTGCAAGTTTTACCTTGCAAGTCTTAAGGACAAACCACAAGGTATGGTTTATGTTCTTGTTTTCAATTCTAAATGTTAGATCTTCTAAATATTTATATTTGATATAAAGGGCTAATCATTTGTATAATTGTATATAGGTGAAGAAGCCAAGTAGAAGAGGAACAAGCAAGGAAAGGTGTGGAGAAGAGTTCGTCCACCATGTTTTTTGCTTACTACTTAAGAAGTTTGTTGCATTTAAAGACAGTCTTTAAACTTTCTTATTTTGTTAAGAACTTAATATGGCTTCATATGATGGAAGGCCACTAAATAAATGCTTATATGTATAAAGGTATTTAAATTAGTCTCTAAATGTTTAGAGCTAATGCTTGTTATATTAAACATTATGAATGTTTGAATTATCATATTAATGTAATGTGATGAATGCCTTCTAATACATTTTCTTAATAGTAGTGTTATGAATTGAATATTGTCTTGTTGTATCCTAGGTGAGATACAAGATTTATATTATATGAAACACAATGTCTTATACCAATATACACCAATTTTATACATTTTGAATGTATGAAATGATTTCTCATTAAAGTCATGAGAAATAGTGGGAGGTGTGAAAATGGATATAAACTTGAATGTGATTGGTTTATAGTTGTCAAAAGAATAATAGTACTTGACTATTATTAAGAGTTTGTAATTTTAAATTGTTAAAAGACTCAAGCTCTTCAAACGTTAAAATTCTATGTTGTGTGATATTTAAAGAAAGTCTTTGAATGTTGGTTTCGTCAACCTAGCATAAAATGGTTATATGTTGGGAATTGTCCATCATTCTCTTTTATGAGAACAAGCTAAATAACAAAGCATATGGACAAGTTGATGAAACAAAAGGGAATAACTTCAAAATGAGTCACAACATTTGGTTTAACAACAAGACAATCCAAATTCAACATCTAATGTAACAATATTGCTCTATGTAGTTTTGATAAAGAATTATATCAACCACCTAGAAGGAATGGTTGAGTTTCTATATCATTAGTAGAAGTTATGCTTCCACTAAAGACTTGGATAATTCTTATATAACTACATTAAAAGTCTTAGTATGACTAAAGCTTGAAATATGATGTATGACACCATATGAATTAAATGAATAGACTTGACAAAGCAAGTTACACATTTCAAATGGAATTGCTTGAGAAGGAATTCTTTTGTGTACGATTCGTTTGAATAACTTGTGTTAGCTAGTGTTGTTGATAGTCTCAAAATAGTTGAGATATTATCAATAAGCTAATGGATCTTAATGATTGTCAATAGATCCAATACAAGTTAGTGGGAGCAATATGCATTCAAATCAAGACGATATAATTGTTAATTTTGAATGAATGCTAAGTTACATCAAGGCCAGTGGGAGTGATGTCATAATTTGAGCAAACAAGATATGAATGAAGTCTAATTGATAGACTTGATAAATCATAGATGTTACTCGAAAAATGACAAAACATGACACAGTCAATTTTGAAGTATAGACTTGAAATTGGACTTATTGATATAGTAAGACTATCTCAAGGATATTAAAAGAGGAATTAAATCTCAAATGTTGTAGATTTAAGAAAGCATTTTCCTATGTGATAGGAAATCACTTTCAGAACCCTTATAATGAATGTGTCATAAAATCACAAAAGGGACACATGTATTGACTTGTGAAAATAGATATCCAAAATGAAGAACCATAGGGGTTGTCACTTTAAGATATTACTATATCCCAGGATCAGAACCAAAGCAACTGATAGAGTATTATTGCCCTTAAGAAAGGAAACATCAGAGTAGGACTCTGGAAGCGTGCATTCACTCAGGTTGTTAACCAAAGTGAAAATAAGCCATTTTAACAAATGGAACTTCATAATGGATGAAGAACTAACCATATGAATGAATTGATAGTATGGTACTACAATGGTCTCAAGGATGGAGCAAAGTTTGTATAAAGTATACAAACAAAATATATGACGATATATTGTTTTAGAAACTGCTTCAAAAAGGTGTTTTGAATGAAGGGGTTCTATTAGAACCAATGATTGAATCCAAACCATAAGGTCGATGGTAGTGTACTACGACGTAATGGGGCGATAGCTCAAGCCATGGAATCAAGGTCTCATCAAAATATTCGAACACAATAAAGAGACATCATCAAATGTATTGGAAACATTTGATGAGTAAATTCCCTTTTAAAATAAAAGGAATTAATACATAACCAAGTTAACCAGCGAGCATGAACTCTCTCGACTAGATGTATAAGATACACTAGTGATTGACTTTAGTGCAAGTGGGAGATTGTTGGAAATATGCCCTGAAAGCCAATCTTTGGAAGAAACCTTTGAGGACAAATGAATAGATGTATAGATGATTCTTATACATCAAATGGCAAAAACACGAATTAGGACTATCTCAATAAACGATATATGTCTTAAATAGTGTATCCATGGACAATGGATGGATTGAAGAAGTAATCTAATGATGTTAGACTACAGAGACCTTCTTCAGATAACCAAATGTCCAAAAGGTTCCTGGTCATTGGATTGTCAGAGGGAAACTGACAATCCGTAGATCGGTACATACTATGTCTGCTTCAAATGGAAGGATGGAAAGTCTTATCCCATTCGTGTTGTGACACTAAGACAAGTATGTAGGTGCTCATTAGGGGAATGAGTTCACTGAACACAATCGAACGAGAGTACTTGCATGGAGGTCTACTCACATGTCAAGCAAGTAACTCTAAAGGTTGGAATAATGTAAGTAGTCCTTAGACCTGAGGCATCGTCGTTGTCTTGTGGTTAAGTACTTAATCTTTGATTATGTCAAACGTCAATCTTTCAGAATGTCAACGGCATAGTTGGGGTTAAGCCACTTAGTCATGAAGGCAAGTGTATGCGCAACAAGGAATCTCTAATCCTCGGTAAGAGAGGAAGAATACTCTAAGATATGATTCGGAAATCTTCGGCCGAAGTATCGAGCGTATTGAAAGGAATGCATTCCTATACGACTCAAAAGAATCATATAAGAAGGAATAATCACATTAGGGGTTTGACATAATATATCCATACCCTAGTAATATGATTGAGAGTATTGTATTAGAGAAGGATCGAATTACATTTGTAATTCCAACTGAATAGGTTCTCCGAATAAACTTCTACATTAGCTTGGGTAGCTATGACATATGGTTAGATGTCACTCATAGTTTGTGAGTTCTTCTAAGATAAATAAACATAGTCATCAAAGAAGAATGGTGAATTAAAATGAAGTTTTGATTCACTAGTGATTGAAATTAAATTGAATTAATGACCAATCACCTCACTGCCTTGCTAATTAGAACCTAAAAGATTGTTCACCAAAACACTATTGTAGTGGGTAATTAATGGATGATGGAATTAATTAATTGGATTAATTAAGTGTTTTAATTAATTTAGAAAGTCTAAAGAAATCATAAAAGCGATAAAAGATCGTTTTGGGCTTAAAGAAATGTTCGGGTTTAATTGGGCCCATTGGGCCTAAACCCATTGGGCTTTTATTCAAGCATTGGATGACTTGAAATAAATGAAAGCCCAAATTAACACAATAGGGCCGGCCATACTAAAGGGTTTGGGAGAGTTGTTTGGTCAATTTGTTGACTAGGGTTTTGATAATATATAAGGAACTTTATAGAGTTTAATTCCTTTAATTGTTTTGTGAGTTTTAGAAACACAAAATCAAAACAACCATCTCTCTCTCTCTCTCAATTAGGCTTGCCACCTTGAGGGTGAATTGGCTAACAACTTTTCATCCTTTTGGTCATTTCTTCATCCTTCTCATTATACTAGTGGGTGAGGATCTTTAGAGGTCTTCTACTTTGGGGACTTGAAGAGAACCTAGGAGCACTCATTCTATCAAAGTGGAGGAGGCAAGGAGGGAAGCTAGGCTCAAGGAATTCAAGGAACAAAGAGCTTGGAGGTGGTCCATCCTTGGTCTAAAATCAAGAACAAGAGGTATAGATCTATTCCTTGACTTTGTTCTTAAGCAAAATTGTTTTGATGCATTATATTTAAACCTATGAACCTTGAAGGGGATTTGCATGACTATAACTTTGATAACTTGTTATAAATGCTTCCGTTGCGTATGTATATAAATCTAGAATTGTATATGCATGCTAGTCATTTTGAAATCCCAAATCTAGAAAACTCATAATTTTCCCTTCAAGCAACCAGGCAAAGGTCCCAGGCAGTCAGTTCCATATTGGAGGTTCGATTTCAGGTTCCGACTGACTGCTCTCTTTCTCCTTGTCCTGCAGGTATGGACAAGGATAAAGACAAGGACAGGGAGAAAGCATGATATGGGATACTCTTGCTTTTGACCCTGATGATATGAGATACTCTTGTTCTTGGTGTGGCTTATTTGCTTTCGAGAGGTTATGTTGAGGGTGCATTCTCGAATGCGAGAAAGGGTTGAGCATTTTTGCAGGTTTGCCTGTCCGTGGAGGAGGAAGGTCGACATATATAGGGATTTCCCAATAGCAAGTAGTAATGCTATTCCTTTACCCTTCTTGGTCACATCAATGTAGTGGGAGCTGCCAGCTTCACGTGTTTTAACTTTGTCAGAGCACTTTGAAAAAGTGGTATGTGGTATCTGGAAAGCTGATGTTGTGTGTGAATATTACAGACAAGCTTTATCTAAGGAAATCTGGCTCTCAAAGTTCTGAGAGCTGTGCCTCTTCGGTTTTCGAACAAGCAATCCCGTCGGGGATCTGGCTCTCGAGATTCAGAAAACGGTGCCGCTTCGGCTTTTAAGAAAGTAATCCTGTTGGGAGTCTTTTCTCGAATGTGAGTAAAGGTTGGACGTTCTTGCCAGTCTGTCTTGCCACTGAACACGGAGGTCGACACACATAGGGACTTTCCAGTTGTCAAGCAGTGATGCTGTTCCTTTAACCTTGTGGGTAATAGTAGGGTAACTGGAACTTCGAAATTCTCGTGCCTAAACTTTGTCAGAGATCTTTGGCAAAGTTATATGTGGTACCCGAGGAGTTGATGTTGCGTGTAGAGAGTGGTGATTGAACAGTAAGATTCATGTGCTTTCTACTTCACCAGAAATCTTCGACAGATTGCCTGTGATTTCCGCAAAGTTGAGTGTGCATATGGCAGGTGCTGACGAGGCTGAAAAAGTAGGTGCCTCTTCGATTTCTGAGATCGGCCCTCGTGGTCTCTAAGCAGCCCAGCTTTTGAGAAAGCAAGTGCCTCTTCGATTTCTGAGATCGGCCATCGTGGTCTCTGAGCAGCCCAGTTTTTGAGAAAGCAAACGCCTCTTCGATTTCTGAAGCTCCGTCGAGTGCAGATTTTTATAGAGGCTGGCATTAAGTTCCACAGCACACTTGAATCTCCACCAATAGAAGCTCACTTCTTGCACTTCTAAGATCTTGATTTGTCCGACCTCTTCTCTCTTCAACACCTTTGAAAATGTATGGCCCCTCCGACCGTCGTTTTGACTTGAACCTTGGAGAAAAGGCAGCCACACCTTCTCCAGACAACATATGGCGCCCATCCTTCATATCCCCTACTGGTCCTCTTACGGTTGGGGATTCCGTGATGAAGAATGATATGACCGCTGATGTGGTGGCCAGGAACCTTCTCACTCCCAAAGATAACATACTACTTTCCAAACGGTCTGATGAGTTGGCTGTTAAGGATTCTCTGGCTCTCAGTGTTCAGTGTGCAGGTTCTGTGTCTAATATGGCCCAACGCCTATTTGCTAGAACCCGCCAAGTTGAATCATTGGCGGCTGAAGTGATAAGTCTCAAATAGGAGATTAGAGGGCTCAAGCATGAGAATAAACAGTTGAACAGGCTCGCGCATGACTATGCTACAAACATGAAGAAGAAGCTTGACCAGATGTAGGAATCTGATAGTCAGGCTTTACTTGATCATCAAAGGTTTGTGGGTTTGTTCCAAAGGCATTTATTGCCTTCGTCTTCTGGGGCTGTACCGCATAATGAAGCTCCAAATGATCAACCTCCAATGCTTCCTCCTTCTGGGGTTCTATCCAGTACTGAGACTCCGGATAACCACCCTCTGGTGCTTTCTTCTTCTGGGGCTCGACCGACTGTTGAGACTTCCCCTAAGCAACCTTTGTGAAGGCTCACTCTTGTTTGTTTGTTTTGACTCATGTATATGTACATATTTGTAGCTTATCGGAAATATTAATAAATAAGCTTTGCTTCATTTCAACGTGTTGTGTTAAATACACCAAAGCCTTCTTCAAAAAGTTCTCTGAATTTTTTCTTTTGTTGAAACTTGTATTGTTGAAACTTTGTGAGTGAAACATGTAGTTTGAGGTAGTGTTCCCTTAATTTCCTGAGTGAGGAAAACTTCTCGGTTGGAGACTTGAAAAATCCAAGTCACTGAGTGGTTGTGAGACTTCCGAGTATCAAGGTGCAGTAGCATATGGTGGGAGTCCCCCAAGTTTTCAGGCGAGGAGAGTTGCCGAATGAGGTGTCTTGCTTGCTACTAATTTGTCAAAGTAACGAAGCCTTGTTTTGATGTCACACCTTCATATATGCCTTATCCAAAAATATTTCAAGCTGGTTTTAGCTTTGCGAAGGCCCAAAATTTTTGTGTAGCCCAAAATGGCAAGCCCAAAGGGAGTCATCGTAGAGGGAGCGGTAGCTCTTCAATATAACACCATCCTCTGTAGCTCAAATCGCAAAATTGTCCTCATGAAAATTGTTCCTTAGCGTGTGAACTACAACATACCCAAATTTGAGATCCATCGGAGTAGTACAACTCCAGATATTCAGGTATAATGAATAATTGTTCATCATTTTTCTGTTAACCCGTCAGACTTGTTGTGAGCTTCGAAACTCCATTTTCTCTTGTTCAGATCAACATACTTTCTTCATAAAAGTTGTTCTTCATCATCCCTTCCATAGCATATCAAAAATTCAGAACAAACTAACGGTTGAATATTTCCAGATCTTCGAAACATTACGGCAGCTTTGAAGCCTGCAGAAATCTGACCGTCATGTTTGGAGCTTCAACACTCTAACTTCCGTCGCTCAAATAGAAACATTTCCTTCATGAAAGTTGTTCATCTGCTCAAGAACTATAAGATGTTCAAAATTCAGCTTCACTGGAATTAGCTTCGCACTATCTTGATGAAGAGTGTGTGAAGCTTTTATATGTTTTGGTGTTGAAATTTTGTATTGTAGGTGAAGCTTTGGGGTTGAAGCTTGATAGGTGAAGCTTTGGTGTTGAAGCTTTATAGGTGAAGTTTTGGTGTTGAAGGGTTGAAGCTTTATAGGTGAAGCTTTTGGTGTTAAAGCTTTATAGGTGAAGCTTTGGGGTTGAAGCTTTATAGGTGAATCTTTGGTGTTGAAGCTTTATAGGTGAAGCTTTGGTGTTGAAGGGTGGAAGCTTTATAGGTGAAGCTTTTGGTGGCACCATAAATTGATTTTGCTTCACACTATCTTGATGAAGATAGTGCGAAGCTTTTGAGATTGATATTTGTCCTCCATTGATGAAGCTTTTGTTGGCACCATAAATTGATTTTACTTCACACTATCTTGATGAAGATAGTGCGAAGCTTTTGAGATTGATATTTGTCCTCCATTGATGAAGCTTTTGGTGGCACCATAAATTGATTTTGCTTCATACTATCTTGATGAAGATAGTGCGAAGCTTTTGAGATTGATATTTGTCCTCCATTGATGAAGCTTTTGTTGGCACCATAAATTGATTTTGCTTCACACTATCTTGATGCGAAGCTTTTGAGATTGATATTTGTCCTCCATTGATGAAGCTTTTGTTTGCACCATAAATTGATTTTGCTTCACACTATCTTGTTGAAGCTTTGTTGAATTTCCCAATTTCCAATTTCCTTTTTTTTTTTTTTTTTTTTTTGGGAAAACTAGAAATTTGAAAATGTGGGAGAGACAACGTATACAAATTTTGCTTCCACACTGTTTGAGCAAGAGATTGTGATGCAAGCCACATCTTGTAGTAGTCGAAGGTTTGGATGAACCATATAAATTGAATTTGCTTCAAACAGTTTTGATTAAGAGCGTGTGAAGATTTCTATAAGTTGCAGTGTTTGCATTGTTACAGAGGAGAAATGTCTAAAGCAGATGCAAGAGGGCTGAAGAGCTTGATCTTCGTATACCATGCACTGAAGCCATTGTTGGCTTGCATTAAGACTTTGTTGGTGACTATAATTCTTGTTAGGCATAAGTGCTCCCCTAGTTGAGTTGTAAAGCTTGAGGGTTTTTTATTATTTGTGAATGCTAGGAGTTCACATGTACAAGTTGTACCACTCGTCTTCTGGTTGGTGGAATGAATGGTGGGTTGCTTTCATCACTTGGTTGGCGGTACGAATGTGAGTTCCTTAATCACCTTTCATCACATTTCATCACCTGGTTGGTGACATGAAGGAGAGTACGCGTTGTACATTTCATCACCTGCTTGGTGGCATGAAGGAGAGTACGCGTTGTACATTTCATCACCTGGTTGGTGGCATGAAGATGAGTTCCTTCTTCACCTGATTGGTGATAAGAGTGGCAAGTTTCCAAATAATATTAGAGTACGGGTTGTACATTTCATCACCTAGTTGGTGGAACGAAGGTGAGTTCCTTCATCACCTAGTTTGTGAGAATAAGGGCAAGGTGTCGAGGCACATTGTGGCAAATGTCGAATGACACAAAGTGTGTTGAACCCTTTCGAAGCACAGTTGGCTTATGTATGGATGTGTTGGAATGTATGATGTTTATGTATGAATGTGTTGGAATGTATGATGTTTATGTATGAATGTGTTGGAATGTATAATGTTTATGTATGAATGTGTTGGAATGTATGATGTAGATCCTTTGTATAGTCTTGTTGACATATACTTAGATTTTGTTTTGTATTGGAAACATTTGCGTTGAAGCTTCAACATTTGAGTGTTTCATTGCTCAGAATGTAAAAGAGTTTAGGGCCGAGTTGGCTAAATCACCTCTTTATTGAATTCATACCAAATGGTCTTTGTTACATAGGATGCCGAACGGCTGTAGCTTAACACTTGTACAATGTGAGTCTATTTGTAATAGTACTTCAAGTGGTCAGCATTCCATGGATGGCCAAGGGTCTTGTTGTCGGAGCTTCTGAGCTTGTAGGAGCCAGGGCGGCTGATGCCGACGACCTCGAACGGTCCATCCCAGTTAGGACTGAGTGTTCCTTCACTCGGGACTCTATCACAGAGTAATCTTTTCTTCACTACCCAGTCTCCCACTTTGAAAGAGCGAGGTTTGACCCTTGAGTCGTAGTAGTTGGAGATAAGCTGCTTGTAGGCGACATTCCTCAGGTGAGCCTGATTTCTGTGTTCCTCGACTAGATCCAGGTTAAGGGTGAGTTGTTTGTCGTTCTTACTCTGCATGTAGTTCTGGATTCGGTATGTTGCTTGCTCAAGCTCAACCGGGACAACTGCTTCTGTACCAAAAGCAAGTGAGAATGGAGTTTCTCATGTGGAAGTCCGATATGAAGTGCGGTATGACCAAAGAACTTGGGGTACGAATTCTGGCCAACAACCTTTAGCTTTGTCCAAGCTAGTTTTCAAAGTGCGCTTGATTATTTTGTTAACGGCCTCGACTTGTCCATTAGACTGGGGATGGGCTGAAGAGGCAAAACATAAGTTGATGCTGAACTTAGAGCAGAACATCCTGAACTTCTTGTTGTCGAACTGCCGCCCATTGTCTGTGACTATCGCATTGGGAATGCCGAATCTGCAGAGGATGTTCTTCCATACGAAGTCTTCTATTTTTGCCTCATTAATGGTTGCCAAGGGTTCTACTTCAGCCCACTTTGTGAAGTAGTCAACTGCAACGATTGCACAGCGGACCTTGCCCTTCCCTACAGGCATTGGGCCGATCAAATCAAGTCCCCATTGGGCGAAGGGCCAAGGGCTGATCATAGGAGTGAGCGGCTCGGGAATGGAGTGAGGGATAGTCGCGTAGCGTTGACACTTATCACATGAGCGAGATATTCTGATGGCATCTTGGTGGAGTGTTGGCCAATAGTATCTTTGGCGGAAAGTCTTGTGTGCTAGGGATCGAGACCCAGCATGATCTCCGCAGACTCCTTCATGTATTTCCCGAAGGACAATTTCCGCCTCCGCAGGTGTAAGGCATATTAGGTATGGCAGGTTAAAATCGTGCTTGTAGAGTTGGTCATTAATGATCAGGTAGCGGGCAGACTTGTATCGAATCTGCTTAGCTTGGACTTTGTCCATTGGGAGGGTGCCATGAGCAAGGAATTTATAAATTGGGGTGATCCAACTATCCCCTTGTTGTAAATTGCACACTTTCGCGACCATGGTGCTTGGTGCTGCCAACAATTCGACATGAATTTTCCTCCCAATCTTGTCTTCCACTGCCGAGGCGAGGCGAGCCAAAGCGTCTGCATGACTGTTTGCCGCTCGAGGAACTTGGGTGATCTGGTAGTGGAAGTGCTTGAGCAAAAGTCGCGTTTGCGCAAGATATGCTGCCATGAAGCTATCCTTAGCATCAAAGTTGTTCGTGACTTGGTTGACCACTAATTGGGAGTCACTGAAGATATCAATTTGTTTAACCCCAAGGTGTTTGGCCAAACGTAAGCTTGCTAGAAGGGCTTCGTATTCGACCTCGTTATTCGATGCCTTGAATTCGAAATGAAGGGCGTATTCCATCGCCACTTTGTCGGGGGTAGTGAGGACTAATCTTGCTCCGCAGCCCTGTTGGTTGGATGAGCCATCAACATACAGACTCCATGCTGGGGTTGTTGATTCTATCTTTTGAGCTTCCGATGGTAACGAAGCTACTGCTTCAGGTGTAGAAGCAATGTCAACAGGATATGTGAAGTCGGCGATGAAATCTGCTACTGCTTGACCCTTTTCGGCTGGTTTTGGTTGGTAGGAGATGTCAAACTCACCTAATGCTATCGCCCATTTGATCATTCGCCCAGACGTGTGAGGACTCTGAAGTATCTGTCGAAGAGGGTGATTGGTAAACACGATGATGGCGTGTGCTTGGAAATAAGGGCGAAGTTTTCGAGCAGACATGACCAATGCTAGAGCTAATTTCTCAATGTTGGAGTATCGTGTCTCCGCATCTTGTAGGGCCTTGCTAGCGTAGTAGACGGGCCGTTCGACACCACTGTCCTTTCGAATAAGAACAGAACTGACTGCTGAAGCCGAAACCGATAGATAGATAATGAGAGTGTCACCAACTTCTGGTTTGGAGAGCAGATGGGCTTTACTCATGTACTCCTTGAGGTTCCTGAATGCCTCGGCACATTCCTCCGTCCATGTAATGTACTTCTTATTTCCCTTGAGTGCTTTGAAGAAAGGAGCACATCTGTCTGTGGCCTTAGAAATGAATCTGGTCAAGGCTGCCACCTTGCCAGTAAGGCTTTGGATGTCTTTTGAAGTTACTGGCTCTTTCATGTTGAGGATTGCTTTGATCTTTTCAGGGTTAGCTTCAATGCCTCGTTGGCTAATCATGAAGCCTAAGAATTTTCCAGAGTCCACGCCGAAGGCACATTTGTTGGGGTTCAACCTCATTCGATACCTCTTTAGAATGGTGAAAGTTTCAGATAGGTTGGTGATGTGTTGGTCAGCATGTTTGCTCTTGACTAACATATCATCAACGTAAACTTCTATGCTCTTCCCAATCTGTTCGGCGAACATTGAATTGACCAGTCTCTGATAAGTTGCTCCTGCATTCTTTAGGCCGAAAGGCATGACTTTATAACAATATAGTCCCCTGTCAGTAGTAAAGGCTGTGTGCTCTTGGTCTGAGGGGTTCATGAGGATTTGGTTGTATCCTGAATAAGCGTCCATGAAGCTCAAGAGCTCACACCCTGCCGTAGAGTCTATAAGTCTATCAATGAGAGGAAGGGGGAAACTATCCTTCGGGCATCCTTTGTTTAGGTCGGTGTAGTCGACACACATTCTCCACAAGACCTTTTGAAGCAGGAGACTTTCTTTGGTCGGATTTTTCTTAACAAGGACAACATTTGCTACCCATGTTGGGTAATTGACTTCACGGACAAAACCTATGTCCTTGAGTTTTTCAACTTCTGTTTTCATTGCCTCGTATCGTTCAACATCATAAGATCTTCGCTTCTGTTTTACTGGTTTGGTATTGGGATCAATACTCAAGTGGTGACAGATGATATCGGGAGCGATGCCCATCATATCTTTATATGACCAAGCGAAGACCTCGGCGTTCTCTTGCAAAAATGAGATCAGCGACAACCGCAGGGGTGGTGACAAAGTGGTGCCAATCTTCACCATGCGATCTGGATGGTCTTTGGAGATAGAGACATTCTCTAACTCTTCAGCGGGTTGTGCTTGCTGGGTGAATGAGTCATCTCGAGGGTCATCAGGTTGACTGTTGCCATCATGAAGATCCGAGTTGGCTTCATCTGGACCGGTCTTTACTACTTGGTTATGTATAGAGAGGGTCTCCTTAGGGACATGCAGGTGTTGTTGCTTAACTGAAGTGTTGTAACATGATCGAGCACTAAGTTGATCTCCCCTGATGTATCCATTGCCGAAAGGGGTTGGAAACTTCATCAACAACATATGTGTGGATACCATGGCCTTGAGATCATTGATGCCTGTGCGCCCAAAGATGACATTGTATGCCGTCGGGCAATTGACCACTAGGAAGTTAGTGGTAATAGTAGCTGTGTAGGGGCCTGTACCAATGGTGAGGGGTAAGTGTATACTCCCTAAAGGTTGTACGATATCGCCAGAGAAGCTTATCAGAGGAGAAATCGAGCGGTCGAGCAAGTGTTAAGCTACATTAAGTGCCTTGAAAGCTTCAGCAAACATGATATTGACTGAAGCACCTGTGTCTATCAGGATTCGTTTCACATCAAAATTTGCTATGTGAGCCTCCACGATCAGCGGGTCGTTGTGAGGGTAGACGATACCTCTTTCTTCCTCAGGGTAGAAACATATTGGATCCCAGTTAGGCTTTTGATACTTGCCTCCCCTGATGTCTTCTACGTGAAACACTTGATGACCAGGTTTCAAAGTTCGTTCACTGTTTTTCATGGCCCTATTGGAAGATTCAGACATGGGTGTGCCGCCGCTTATGGAGTATATCACATTCACCTGACGTTGGTTACGGTTATCCCTTGGAGGGTGAAGGAGGAACTGATCAATTTTTCCTTCACGTGCCAAAGCCTCGATAAGATCACGGAGGATGATGCACTTCTCGCCGTCATGGCCATTATACTCGTGGTAGCAGCAAAACACGCCCGTGTTCTTCGTGGACTTGTAATCTGGCTGTCTTGGATTTGGCTTTGGTATCAGGTGAGCTATACTGGGGTAGATGGCCGCGCATGTAGCGTTCAAATGTGTGTATGTCTCATACCTCGGGGTAGGGCCTGTCTTGACACGCGATTGGCCCACTGCGTCGACTGCCTGGGGATGGGTGTTATTGTGATGATATCCTGAGTTATCGCGATAGTGCCCCTTATTCTTTTTATTAAAATGAGATTGGTGAGGATGGAAATCTTTCCTTTTGCCCTGAGATTGATATGTCTGCTGACTTGGCGAATCATTAAATGAGGCAGGGGGTGTGTTGCTACCGTTTGGAAGGTTGAGGTCTTCTCATTCGGTTGGATCTGACCTCCACTCCCTACTTGCTGATAAGGGGTGACTGTAGGGGGTTTCTCTTGATATGTCCTTGCCTCGGCAGAGGCATGGTTATAAGCTTGTGCCATCACCTCAGAGTAAGTCTTCCAAGTGTTGGCATTGATCATGTATTTGAAGAAACAGTCACGTAAACCTGCCGTGAAGGCCTTGAGGGCGGTCTTGTCATCTGCCTCAGCGCAGCGAGAATACTCATGGCTGAAGCGGCCAGCATACTTTCGTAATGACTCGTCCGGCTTCTGGCGAATAGTGTACAAGTCATCTGCAGAATGCAAGCGATCGGTCTGGAAGATGTGTTGAGAGACAAACATCTTCCTCAACTCTTCAAATGAGTCTACTGTCTCAGGTGGAAGACGGCAATACCAGGTTAAAGCTCCACCAGAGAGGGTGGAGGGGAAGAGAAGGCACCGCTCTTCGTCGGTGTGTCTCCGGTATACCATGGTGGACTCAAAGAGGTTAAGGTGTTCAATCGGGTCTTCCCTTCCAGTATAGAGTTGTAAGTCAAGCTTCTGCTTTGTTTTCGCTTGGAGGGGGTGTTGAGGATCCTTTTTGTGAGGGGGCCAGGCCTGGGTTGGTTCCAGTCAGGTATCTCGGCTTGACGTTCAGCCTTCAACTTGTTTACTTCCTCCAGGAGCTGTAGGAAAATGGGGTCCTGAGTGGAGCCGTGCACCACTGAAGTTTTCTTCCGTAAGTCCCCATCGCCTCTTGGGAGTAGGAAAGTTTGATCAAGATAGCGTGATTTTTCCTTGGACTCGCCACACTGACTCCTAGAGTGAGTATGTCGAAATATTTCTGAGTCCCCTGTACCTTCATGTTCTTCTGGGACCTGGCCTGGGTCGTGGAAGAGGACCGAGTCTTTCAGAAACTCTTGGGTCATTGATCTTCGAGCTTATGTGGATGGGATTCTCTCGACGTTGCTTTAGGAAGTCTCGACAATCGCGATAGACGACTTTTGATCCTTCCACTCCCTCTGTGAGGAGGTGCTTTCCTCTACTTCTCCTGCTTCGGGTTGAAGCAGCTGGGTTGAGAGAAGTCTCATGTTGATTATCACATTGATGGGTAGCTCGATCCCTATCAGGGATGTCTGTGTTGGATATCGGTGACCATCCGTGTTGGGGGGCATTCAGATGATTGTTGACCTTGACAGGGGCGACGAGCTTGTGTGTTTGAGCATGCCTAGCCTCGTGAAGCCTCTCGAAAAGCTTTTCATATTGCTCCTGGAGGACCTCGTTCCTCATCGCTATCTTGTTGTTCTGAGCTTCTAGCTCATCGACTTTAGCTTGAAGAGTAACTTTATTTCCTTCCTGCTTTCGTTGCTTCATACTAGGTCCAATGTGGGTGTCATTCTGTGTGCTATGGCTTCTTTCGCTCCCCATGTTGGAGAGAGATGCTTGGCCAAAAGAAAGTGTACGAGCGGTGGAAACCAGCTTGACAAAGCTGAAGAGAGTGGGAGTAAGTGTCTTTCCCACAGACGGCGCCAAATGTTGATGCACAAAATCAGTGAGGACTTTGGTACAACAGAAAGTGTCAGGTTTTGTGACCTTCGCTTGGTTGCTTCGGTCACTAGCGAGGATAGGTATATAAATGAATAGAGACAGAGAAGCAAACACAAGATATACGTGGTTCACCCAGATTGGCTACGTCCACGGAGTAGAGGAGTTCTCATTAATTGTGAAGGGTTTACACAAATACATTGGTTCAAGCTCTCCTTTTGTGAGTTCTAGTGAATAGTTTAGTACAAAATGACATTAGAGATTATTGTGGGAGAATGATCCCTATTTATAGAAGAGAGTTTCTAGTTTTGTTCTGACATTGACACGTGTCGTGTTGTGATTGGCTTCTGATGTTGACACGTGTCGCGCTGTGATTGGCTTCTGATGTCGACACGTGTCGCATTGTGATTGGCCTCCTGGTTGAAGGGAAACTCTTCTGGGTCCTTGACGGTATAACGTTGACCGGTGCTCAGTAGTTTCGGGATTGGTCAAGTATGGTACAAACAACTAATTTTACTCCACTGAACATCGTTGGAAGAGCAGAATTTTGACATGGATAGCCTTGTTGGCCGAATCCCCTTAGTAAATCATTTACTTTGTGAACATTTTTTTATGTTATTGGATTCACTTTTGGTGTATGTTTTACTTATGGATAATCTTATTGATATTGTCCTCGAGTATGAGTTAATTGAATCATGTTTCTTAATACATTTCATCGATTCAATTAAACACGTGATTAGGTAGGAATGTGGGAAAGTTAGTTGTCTGGATGAATGCGTACAACGCACACTAACTTTACACCTAAATCACATCTCTAACAACGACTTCATGTCTATCCAACCTGATTAAGAGCATTGGCACGCTCCTCGTTGTATGAATGGTACTGAATCACCATTTAAGGGACCTTAAATTCTCCCCGACATTGAGTTTTTAAGGATATTCGAGATGACAATGATCATAAATGAACCACTGAAGAAAATCAAGTGACATATCTTTGCACCACCTCCAAAAATGAGCCCGAAGCTTTGATTTGGGGCCAATAGATTGTCTCCCAACTGGGGCACACGACACATATGGCCGGCCTGTAGTCGGGTGATTGAGCAGTTTACTTGCTTTGGCATGACTTTTTTGGGACACTTAGGTCGAACAATGATGCTACAACGCATCTTTTTACCATAAGTAAGGATCTTGTGCCTACAAGCACACTTTGCGAAGCCTGCTCATTAGGGAAATTGATTTTCTATATCATTCCTTGCAAAGATACGAAATCACCCTTTTTCATAAGTGGATTCAAGGGAATATATGTGGACTAATCCAACCAAAATGCGGACCATATAAATACTTATGGTTTTGGTTGATGAATCGACAAACTGGTCACATGTTTGTTCACAAACATTACTGTTAAACCTCATGGCCGATTAAGGGTTCACCACCCTACTTATCCCTTAAGGTCCGGGAGACTGGATAATGTCGGAGAATTTATATCGACGGTTTTCGATAATGTATTGCATGTTGTTTTGGGTTTATAATTGAACATCAAATTCTCATGTTCACCCCAAATAGCCTAGCCTAGTGATCATAAAGCGCAATTTAAATGAATGCCCTAATTTTGGTCAACGTACCAAGTTTTCGGTTTCTGCCTAGGGCTATGCAATCCTTGTACGCAGTTATGTTGGTCCGCCTTGAGGCCCATTGCCACCCAACCTATATGCCGTTACAGTTGGTTACTGGGTACAAACCTGACGATTTTCGTATTTACGCATTTGGGTGTGCATTCCATATGCCAAGTTATGCCACTGCAACATACCACCATGGGTCCTCAAAGAAGGATGTGTATCTTTTGTCGATCATGATTCACCTTCACACTAGCTCTCTTCGAGCCCTTGCATGCGATCTCTTTACCGCTCATTTACGGGTTGTCACTTTAAGATGGAATTTGAGATGAAGGATCTTGGGAAAACTCATTTATGCCTTGACCTGAAGTTGAAGCATTGTTCTGACGGTGTTTTGGTCTACCAGTCAAACTACACCCTAAATGTGTTACCTTTGAGTATACCTATGATCGTCCATACGTTATATGCAAATGAGACCCTTGAAGAGGTTATGGAATCCGAAATTCCATATCTGAGTTCAACTTTGCGCTTCGTTGTACTTAGCTCATTGTATTTAGACAGAACATCTCCTTCGCTGTTGATCTTGGTAAAGATGCAGCACTGCACCTACACGCAACCACTGAATTGGTATTAAAGACGTACCCTGAAGGTACTACATGGGCAAATCCCAACGCATCTTAGCGGATCCAACCCCCCTGATCCTCGAAATGATGCTTGCCTTGTTTGTTATGCTGATGTAGGTTACTTATCAAACCCGCACAAGGCAAAATCCCCAAATGGTTGTCTTTACCGTCAGGGATATCGCAATATCTTGGAGGTCCATGATATAACCTTAGTTGGGAAATCTTCGAATCGTTCCAAGACTCACCTTACTTCACTATGCCACAAGTGAGACATGGTTAGGAGTTCTTGTTAAGCATATTCGAAGTACTTGCTATTTTTCATCCATCGTTGAGTCCCAACGACGATCCATGAAGATTATGCCGCATGTATCAACCAGACCAAGCCATGATACATCAACGAAGTCAACACCAAGACATATTGCGTCTACATCAGGAAAGTATCAGGAGATTGAAGTCATGCAAGCCGATCCCGACAACCTTGCCGACCTCTACACGACGTCACTGTTGAAGTCAACCTTCCAGAAGCTTGTCCGAGGAATTGGTATGCCTAACTATCATATGCAAATGTTTGTAGTTCTCATTTGGAAGTTATGTCAAACTCAGGGGGAGTATTAGGAAGAGGAATGCACAAATTATGCCATTGAAACCTCTTAAATATTGGAGGGGAAAACCTTCACCCAAACATCTTAAATATATTGTGCAAATACTTATACTACATACCTAAATATTTATTCATTCACTTACTATATATTTATTTGGTACTATATATTCATCTATTCACTTACGAACAAATATATTTCTAGTACAACACATGTACAAACAATAATTCTTTCAACATTATTTTCCCTTTTATAAAAATGGTAGGGTACAACAAAATTAATCATTTGTATATTCGCAAGTTGGCGAACATGACATATAACATACACATAATATGTAAATGGATCAATACACATACTATGTAAATGGATCACACAGCTAGTGGCGAAGCCAAAATTTTACCCCAATGGGAATATGTTTATGTCATACTTTTAATCTTGACCCTTCACAAACATTAAATATGATGCCAAGATTCAACATCAATCTTAGATATCTATTGTTTTGCTAATTCTCTAGTATCTTATAGAAAAATGTCATCTTATTGGTTCTGGGATGTGAAACACTTATATGGAGGAGGGTGGAGTGTCTTGGGGTAGGATGGAGAGTGATATCTAAGATTGATGTTACTTTTGGGGGTCAAGAATGCACCCATTGCTATGGACTGGTTCGGTTTCAATTAGTTCTTCCTTTTTTTTTTTCGAAATTGAAAACCAAACCAAAATTACTATTTGGTTTAGTTTGATTGCAGTTCGGTTTGAGTTTGGTTCGATTTTTTTTTTACCTAAAAATTGTTTTTAACTGATCAGCTTGTACTTCTTAGTATGCTTGTAAATTTTTTTTTTATAACAAACGATATTATATACACTAAGGGGATGGGGGAGTGAGCTAAGCCTCACGATGAGTTAGCAATAATGAGGTTCAAATTCATATTTGGCGAGAATTAAACCTAATACCTCTCTGTATTAGACATAGTTCCTTTGCATCCTTCATTAGTCTTTCATTCAAAGACAACTTCTCTGCAAGAATTGCATAATTCTTATCCTTCTTCTTTGATTATGAACCTTCTTTTTTCTTTGATTCAAGATTTTCAAAACCTTTCTTTAAAAGTTCCCAAAGCCCATGAGATTTGAAGATTATTTTCATCCTAATAGTCCAAAACTCATAGTTGTCACCATTGAAGATTGGTGCTCTCAGCTCACCACTCCTGCAACCTGCAACATGTCTGCTAATGAAGTCCTGATCCAAGAACCAAAAACTCATATCAAGTTCATCTACGCTGCACCGACCCCATTTGAATATGTCGTATATGATCTAAATTATAACAAAAAACCAGAACCCATATCACTGCAACCAGAAACCCAGCACATATATTGACCTGCCATCATCATATCATAAATCTGTACCCGCATGATGACCCACTCCTGCAAATCCCCGGAATCACGCCTACACCGTCGTGCAACAATTTGAGATCCAATCATCCAGCCATTCATGGGCCATTGTTGTCTGACGAACATAGTTCCATTTATGTTTCGCACCACCATTTGCAAATGCTGCTGCATGTCTGCCTATTGAATATTTGAACGTAGATTGACCCAAAACCACCACATTTGTGTTGAAATGTAAATGTATTCACTGATTTATGTTGAATTTCCAGGTGTAATATTGTTATTGGAGAATGTTGGTTAAGTAGCTCATAAGCTAGAGGAATGACAAATGTAATTAGCTCATAGGCTAGACTAAATGGAGGGCTGAGATTGATTGATATGTGTAGCTCTCTCTCACATCCAACGGTAATATGCGTGTACTGTTGTGAGCTCACAAGCTTAGCGTGTGAATGATCAATGAAACATCACCAGAGCAACATTCTCTGAGTGAAGGAATTTCCAGATTTTGTTCTTCCAATTTTGTGCTTCCATTTGTTCTTTCATTTTTCTACACTCATCACAGAGCATTTAGCTACAAATTATAACATGGCCTCAGAGCCGATTTCGATTTAATATATGGGCATTTGATTATGTGAAGAATCGCAAGTTGCTTCAAGGCGATCTTTCCTCGATTCGAACTTCAATTCTTAAAGATCCAAGTCTAACATGGCTGGCTCTAGTGGGAGTGATCTAAAAGCACCTGTGTTCAATGGTCAGAATTTCAATTTTTGGCAGATTAAGGTGAAAACCATCTTCCGTTCCTATGAACTATGGAGTTTGGTTGAAAATGGGGTTGAATCATCAACAAAGGAAGAATAACTCACAGCTGATGAGCAGAAACTCAGAATGGAGAATGTTGTGAAAGATGTAAGAGCCTTGGGTATCATACAAAATGCAGTCTCCGATCATATTTTTCCCAGAATCTTTAATCAAGAATTAGCCAAGGTGGCATAGGATATCTTGAAGCAAGAGTTCATCGAAGATTAGTAAGTGAGGTCAGTTAAATTACAAGGTCTTAGATGTGAATTCGAGTATTGGCTGATAATGAATCTCTCTCTGTGTTTTGGATAAAGTGTTCGATTTTATTAATCAAATGAAAACTAATGGTGAAGAAATTAGCAATCAAAGGATAGTTAAAAAACTATTGATTAGCTTGCCTAAATCCTATGATAGTATAACTTTTGTGATTGAAAATACCAAAGATCTGGAGGTTTTTTATGCACAAGATGTTGTTTCCCTCTTGAAAGGCTATGAGCAATGCTTGAGCAGGTACAATGAATGTAGCACAGAGAAGGCCTTTGCTAGTATTGATATCCCACCCAAACAAGCTAACAAGTTTGGTGGTCAAGCTGCAAATTCCAGATTTCAAAAGGGTTTTAAGAACAAAAGGAAACATTGGTCAAATAAGGTGAATAATCTTGTGAAACCATGGCCGGGTAACAATTTTGCTAAAATCCCTTTGTAAGATTTGTGATAAGCTCCATTGTGGTGAATGTTGGAACAAGGGGAAACCCAAATGTCATAAATGCAGTAGGTTTGGGCATATTGTGAAGGATTGTAATCTCAACAAACCTTTGCAACAAGTCAATTATGCTACGCAGATTAAAGATGCTGGGAATCTTTTTCTATGCTAGTTATGATTCAAATGGAAATAAGCTGAGTGATGTATGGTACATAGACAGTAGATGCATCAACCATATGACTTCTAGAAAGGATTTATTGGCTTATATCAACAGAAATGTTAATGCTAAAGTTCAAGTTGGCACCGGTGTTTTGGTTGGTAAAGGGTCACTTATGATTGAGACAATAAGGGGAAATAAATACATAAGGGAAGTTATGTTGGTTCTTGAAATTGCAGAAAATCTTCTAAGTGTAGGGCAAATGACTAAACATGGTTATTTCCTATTATTTTGAGATTACAAGGTGGAAGTCTATGAAGATAGAGAGTTGACAAATCTGGTTGTGAGTGTTCAATAGAAAAGCAACAGATGCTTTCCTTTGAAGTTTAATTTTGAGAAACAGTTTGCACTAAACACAAATATTGTGCAGGACTCAGTTACTTGGCACAAAAGATTTGGCCAATTGAACTACAAGAGTCTAAAATTGTTAGAAGAGAAGAACATGGTTATCGGACTACCTGAAATACAAGAGAAGAGTAATGTATGCCAGGGTTGTGCTATGGGAAAACATCATAGGGATGCATTCTAAAAAAAAAACAGACATAGATAGCTAAAGAACCATTGGAATTGGTTCACTCAAATGTTTGTGGTCCAATGAAGATTCAAACATTGGGTGGCAACAAGTACTTCCTCACATTCATTGATGACTACTTTCGGATGTGTTGGGTATATTTCTTGAGGAACAAGTTTGAAGTATTTTGTGTCTTCAAGAAATTCAAATCAATGGTTGAATTAAAAAGTGGATACTCACTGAAGAAAATGAAAGCTGATTGAGATGAGAGTTCACTTCTAGTGAGTTCAATAAGTTTGGTGAAGATCTAGGGATGGAAAGACAATTCACTGTGGCTTACACTCCACAACAAAATGGAGTGGCAGAAAGAAAGAACAAGACAATTGTAGAAATGGCAAAGTGTCTATTGCATGAGAAATAGTTGCCCTATTAACTATGGGGTGAAACGGTGCATACCTCCGTATACTTATTGAATAGGTGCCCCACAAAATCTCTAGATGGCAGTATTCTATTTAAGACTTTTAGTGGAAGAAAGCCAAGAGTGAAACACTTCTACTCACTGATACTAAGTCACCTGAGACATAAATTGCAACCTATAAGAACAAGTGGCATATTTGTAGGTTATGGTACATGTGAAAAAGGGTACACGATCTATAACCTTAGCACAAGACAAATCATGGTATCTAGAGATGTGCTTTTCAATGAAGATGAGAAATGGAATTGGGCGACTAGCACAACTACAAATGTCAGAATTCCACTGATTGACTCATAAAGTGAAGCATCAACTGAGAATGGTACTGAGAATGTTCCCTTGTCTCAACAGCTATCAAGTAGTACTCATTCTGGTATTTTGGCATTCTAGAATCTGAAACTTATGATATGACACCTCTGAAGTGGAAGAAATTTCTAGATTTTGTTCTTAGAGTGAAGGAATTTCTAGATTTTGTTCTTCCAATTTTGTGCTTCCATTTGTTCTTTCATTTTTCTACACTCATCACAGAGCATTTAGCTACAAATTTTAACACTTTGCACCCCTGGCCGCCTGCAAATCTCTAACGACTATCATGAATTGCCCACATCCAGTGCACCTGATCCATCGTCATCCTTGTTGAACCGTCAATGTACTTGTATCAACCCTGGAACTCGCCCGTACCCAGAAGTTACCATCTACACCTATTGTCTGACGAAGTCTTAATGCTTGCACCACTTTTGCTGCTGCAATTTTTCAACCTTGCTTGAAACCCAAAAAAAAAAAAAAAGACTAATTGCTACACTTGCGTGTTTGTGCTTTTTTTTTTTTAAAAAAAAAATTCGGAGAAGAGAGGAAAAAACTGAAGAAAAAAAAAACAGAGAAAATGAAGAAAAACAACTGGGCCACTAGTTGTTTGTTTTGAGGGCCACATGGGCTGTTGTGATTTATTTGAAGCTTGTTGTTGGGCCCTAATTTTTTAGAATGATTGTTGTGGAGTTTGCTTGCCCGTCAATGCCGTCACTCGGGTCTTGGAATGGTGATCATTTGAGTGACAGTTTTTGGAGTTTTCTGAAGGTGTTTTGTTTGTTTGTTGCCGTAGTTGGGATATGAGAATTATGTTCCTTTAGTAACGGGCCATTCATATGCCTTCTTTCCATACTCCCAACATCTGTTCGTTGAATCTATTTGCTAGAATATGCTTGCATTAGGGTCTTTTTGCCTACTGGAATCTGCCTGCCTGAATCTGTCTGTCATCTACCATCTAAATCTATATCCATTATCCACATGTCTGAATATGGAATCTACATGTCCGCCTAACGGAGCTTGCTTGCCTAGGCCAAACGTAGGTTCATTTTTAATGTTTGGGTTTGGGACGGTTTCTTAGCTTTAGCTCTCTATAAATATAGCTTGTAGTTTAGTATGAGAACAAGTCAATCACAGTGCAGTTCTCGAAGTTGAAGTCGTTTCGACAATCTTGTTTATTTATTTTGCATTAATAAAATAATGTTCATAGCTATATTTCATTTGTCCGTTTTTATTTTCAACTTTATGCATTTGTAGAGTAAGAGAAATCTCTCTTTGTAAGAAAAAAATGAGCGTATTTTGCTCCCCACCATTAATTGAGAGTAATGGTTACCACCTCTTTGATTACCGTTAGATGAGTTTGATTTAACTTATTTACGATACAAATATCAAAATTTAAATTCATATAACGACAATCAATAGGGTGGTGAGGCGAAAATATTTCCTAAATGAGACAACATGATCACGTTCACCACGCAATTTGATAGGTGAAATGATTTCTCCCATCTTTTTATTTCTTTTGCAGATTCAGGTTTTCTTTCATGTCCATTGATTCATATTTGATTTATTCAATTTTAAAAACAAACTGAAATGCACAGGAAAAAGAAAATGGTCTTAAATACTTTCTTTTTTCTCAACCAATAGCAGGTGTATGTGGAGTAACATTTCCATAATTATTCTTAAAAAAAAAAAAAGTTATTTAGCCAAATCACAAAGCGTTTCTCCAATTTGTTTTCGTCACCATTATTTGAATGATTATGGATAGAATCCAAAAAGAAAATGGATTTTTTAGTGAAAATGGTCTCTGAGTTTTAAATAAATTATCACTTTAGTTTATGACAATGAAATGAATAAAAGTAATCCCTGAATTTGTCCACCGTGGTCATCCTTGTGAAAAATTTGTCAATTTCCTGATTAAATTGTCACGTGAACGACCACGTGATCACCTTTGAAGGTATTTTTGTCAAACCAACTCCTCCACTTAACAAGAATACTGACAAGTTTTTCCCGAATAGACCAAAATAAAATAATTTACGGTAAACAAACTCAGGAACCACTTATATCGATTTTTATTGTCAAGGACAAAGTAAAAAATGCCAATCTCAAAACCATTTTAGCTCAAAAACCAAGAAAATGGTTATGGATAGAAAGGGTCAGATTCGTACTTCTCGTACCGCAGAATTAGATGATTAACAGAGAATTATCAATTTAGTTGTTACATAAATCTATGTGTATATTGTCTTTTTGTATAGATGAACCTTAAATATTAGGGACTTAAAAATTGAGACGATCAAGATCACGTTGTTAAAATAACCACAATATTTAACACGATATAAAATAAATGTTCTTAACCATTTGAACTATAAGTTCTTATGGCTCGCCATATATTTAGCAAAGAACATGATCCTAAAGTTGCATTCGATAATGTTTTACTTGTACTGTTCCAGACTCCAAAGACCATGATAGATAAAAAGCATATGATTAGGAATTATTCATTAGATTGGGATCATATAAGTTGCTGAAAAGCTATATACAAACTATTCCTGTACAGAAACAGAGAAAGCACTTACATGTTATGCAGATTGCGATATTGTAGAAGATAACGCGTTAACAGACATGGGTAAATATAACGATGATAGAGAAAAAAAATGATGAGATAAGGCAACATCTGATCATCCGCTACCCAAATGTGTTCTCGCCACTGTATGTAACATAAAGAAATCCATCTGCATCCTTCTTTTCATCATATATGGTAGACATTATTGCTCCTGCGAAAAATATGAAATATAGTCCTCATAATCTTTGAGAAAAAAGTGGGCACGATGTCATAACTTCTATAGATCCAAATATTATTGAAAAATTTAAGATTATATCCCACAATCTTACTGAACATCTTTCCAATTGACTTTACAGGAATAACACACTTTACCATGACCAATTGACCATAATCCATGATTGGTCATGGATTAAACACAAATCAGAGGGAGGGAGACGGAGTGAAGTGACCACTAGATACCTGTAGCTGGGAGGACATTGTCTACAAATATGAAGATTGCCTTTTCTGCACTCAGTTTAATTCTCTTGCGGATGACATGGACAAATTGACCCACAGTCAAATCAGCTGGAACTAGGTATCTGCTACGTACCAAATGAAGTTATTAATATATTAAAAGCAGTTTAGCATTAAGTACCGAATACAACATATAGATTTGTACTGATAATAATAGAGAGAGCTTTAGAGCAAGTCCACCCATTTGTCCTTGTGTAAGTCCACCCATTTGTTAAGGGAAAGGGCACTATTCACAAACATATTGATTTTGCAACCGGTGGAGATGATTTTTTTTGGGCTGGGGGCAATTCAACCCACATGCCAAGGCTTCCATAGTACCGGTGGAGTTGCTGTTAGCCAACTAAGAATATTCATTACAAATAGGAAGTAATGTGAAACTGGTGCTTACTTTTTCCTGTCAATGTTGGGAATATCGCTTCTCTCTGCCTTTTCCACAATCACCTTCAAAGAACAAAAGATATAATTAAATAGAAGCAACGATTGGCATACCACAAGTGTGTTGATGCATTTGAACCGATATTACTAGTCATGTACAATGGTACTATGTAGAAAGAGATGAAGAAGTTCCATAATCTTGAGGGCTAACATTTGAAGACGACTCATATTTTCATACAATGCATCCTGGTAATGTTACTGATCTAAGTGGATGATAGTTCTATGATTTTCAATGACAATTCATGATTCAGCCATTTTCTTTGATATACCAAATGAACATATAAATTTAAATTATAATAAATCCTCACAATTTCCATTACATCCGTTATTAATCCTCTGCACTCCAACATTCCATGAAACAAAGCACAATAAGCCCAACATATACCAAAGCAGACCATTTTTGTCATACCACCCTCGATGGCGAAATCGCAACAATATTTATGAATTTTCAAGCTCGCTCATAACAGACCAAGGTTAGGTTCTTTTACGGGAAAACAAATAAATTATGGTCTTCGTACCCCTTTATAAAAGTAAAGGCAGTCAGTCTCTCAATAATTTGCAGTATACTGATTCAAAACATCTATTATAACACCAAGGTGCACAGGGAAACAGATCATCAACATACTACTTTCAGTCTAAAACTTAATCGCGTATGAAGCCACCTCGACACCCTAGTTCTGCTACTCATCATATCCAGGAAATGAAGTAAATAACATGAAAAAAATAATAAATATCCATAACAGGTACAAATACACCTTTTAAGTGTTGAGAGAACTACTCAAACAATGACCTTCAGCAGAATTTGTGCATCTTGCTTGAGACTACAATACCTAGAATTTTATGTGGAAGCAAGCACCAAGAAACCTACAGTGCTATCCCACATTTTGATAGGCACGTTGCTACTTGAAGTTTTTACTTGAAACACGAATTCCTTCAATGCAGTGTGAAACTGATTACTATGCGGGTTACAAAATTATAAAACATGATTGGAGCTATGACATGTCAATATACACCCAACTAAGTGTTTAAGAGGCAGAAAAGAGAACTTATAGGATAGAGAAACACTAGACATTAACAAATAGCAAGGTAATAGCAAAATTCGGTACACAAAGAGAACTGTGAACGAGAATATGTCAAATTAAAAGATAAAAGCTTGGTCCTTACTGGAATTCTGTCTGAATATTTCTCTCTAATCCTTGAGGCCTCAGCCTGTCTCTTCTCTGCATATAAAAGATACAGCACAATTAGCAACTGATTCCGCAGACTTGTAAACATCACAATTATAAATTCTGAAACTGATAAAATTGAATAGACTATACACAAGGCATAAACAAATTCAGCATATGAACACCAAAAACTTACCAAATTCATGTCCTTGCTTGAAGCTGCTTTTGGTCATAATTCTACAATCCACTGCATAAAAGGGACCAAACAATAACGGCAAACTATATATATAATCTGCTCAAAAAACCCAAAAAATAAAATCAAATTAAAAATTGAGTAGAAGTCATCATCAAAGTGGTAAAATTCAAGAAAACATCCAAACCCCAGGAAAAAAGAACAAATTCTTTCAGAAAAATCAAAGAAATTCAATCAGGTAAACAATCAATTAAGTACCTGATTCCCTTGGATGCCCTGAATAAATATAACAATCCAAAGTTATAATTTTCCAGTTTCTTTCTTCTTATTCTCGGGAAACAAATAAATCCAAAAACAAATAATTGAAGAAAACTTACAGAAAATATTGGGGAGGAGTGACAGACAATCTGCTGAGTTCTTCTTCGCTTTGCAGACAAGAGACGGTGCCTTCTCATCGAGTTCATGTACGTATTGCCCCGCAATTTAATAATCGGTTTTGTCTTCTCTTTCTTCGGTGAGGTTTGGTCCACTGTGGTGGTGACCAATGAGAGCTTGGCATATCAGACTAGGACCCGGCTTCTCGGCCCTTTCACTTCCCATACACTCTCATCCCCTTCTATTTTGTGAGGTCACGGTTAAGAGACGTCAACATTTTATATTAATTTTTTTATAGAGATAATAAGACAAAAAGAAATAGTAATATAAAATGTTGACGTGGCTTAACCGTGACCGCACAAATAGGAGGGGATGAGAATGTATGGGAAGTGGGAGGGCAGATAAGTCAGGTCCATCAGACTAAGAGATTGGTCCTATTGAAGGCAATATTGGCTATCGTGTATTGGCATTTTAATACTACGACTTAGGTGATTTCTAACCGGGCCGTCCATAGGACCATAAATCAAAGGATAGGTTTTTTTTTTTTTTACACAAAATTTATCTCCAATAAAGGTTTGGGCCAAAAACTCTTGGGACCTACGTTGATGCAATGCACGACATTAAATATAGTTTTTATATTAAATTTGATTGTTTGTGGCTTTTCATATTTCAAAGCTATGTTTTATTAGGTTTCTAGTAACTATAATCGTTAGTAATAAGTATTTATCCTACCAATGTTTGTAATCTCTCTATTTAAAGGACTCCATATGTATGTTTAGGGAGATTGGAATGAATTAAAATATATTTTACTTTGTGCAATTGAAGTGAGTGATTTCTCCTTCCTCAATCAAGCATTTGGCTTGGTCGTGTGAGCAAATTCACGATTAGCGACGTGAGCGAGCTCCGTTGCCCCTGGTTGAGTGATTCCCAGGTTATCTATCCCTCGTCTTTTCGAGACCCTTGGTCTTTCCTGCATGGTGCCAAAATCCAGCCATATGCCCAGCGGACTGACCATCTTTAGCCAGCTAGCCCCTTCAGTTGGGCCCAGCTAGAATTTTTATTTTTAAAACGAAATTAAAAATTCTAATTTTTTCCTATAAATACCTAAAACATTTCTTATCACAGCCCGTCCTGAATATTAAATTTCGACGATGTGAATTGACTATTATACCTTGGACGTGAGTGTTGTGGTGTGTGTTAGGCATGTTAAGGGTGGTTCAAACTTGCATTTTTCTTTAATTTTTGGGTCAAAATTGGACTAAGCTTATGTGGTTTTGGTTGGTGACCCACGTGGACCACCCACACACACACACTCTTCCTCTTTCTTCTCTCCCGTGCTCTCTCATCTCTCGGACTCACACTCTCTCTCCTTCCCTCATGTACGGACAACATCAAATTCAAAAGAAAACTTGCAGATCAAAGGTTTAAAGGACACCATTGTGTTCCAGAGGTGCATACGAGTTGAATGGTACCATTTTTAGGTAAGGACTCCTTCGAAAACCCTAGTTTCCTCGATCTCCGATTATGGCACTATTCATGAAAACGTAAAACCTCACGTTTTTGGGGGATTTCAAGCTTATAGGTAGCTTAAGGAGATCCTCACGAGTCTAGGAGTGGTTCGTTGGAAGAAATTGGACGTCAGAATAGCGAGAACGACAAGTTGCAGGTTTTGGCCAGAATATAGAGGAGTTTTCTGGCGAATATCGTGGGATTTAAGTCCAAAGACTGGTATGGGTTTGTTCTAATTGTTCTAAGCTTCATTTTGACATATAATTCGTGAAATTTGGTTGAATATCGAGTGAGATATCAAGGTTACAAGTTTTGCCCAGTTTCCAGCGCTGGCAACGGTCGCCGGAGGTTTGAGGTTAGGGATGACGGAATATTCCGTCAACTTTGACAGAATATTCCACGGCGTCAGTTAACTTTAACGGTTTCTGTTACTATTTAACAGAATATTCCTAACGGCGTCACTGTTGCTGTTGGTGTGCCAGGCACCTACCCGCGCGTGGACGGCGAGTCTGGCCGTGCCTTGGCCGGCGCGTGGGTGGTCGGAAAATTTTTCTAAAAATATGGGGATGTTCGTGGAGTTGGGTAGATCACATTGGTATATTCAAACACCCCATTTGAGCATTGTATGAGAAGTTATTAGCTAGTTTTGTCTATGTGCTTTAAATAACGTTTTTATAGTTAATTCGCATATAGGTGAGACTTATCCCGAGGACGAGCGCGTTCAAGGGCGACTCGGGGACTACGACCCTTCGACATACCAGTGAGTGGGCTTTTGGTTTTTAGTATATATTTATATACTTGATATTTTTCCCAGAAAATACGTTTTAATGAGAATATGCCTTGAATGCCATGCATATAAGTTTATAATTCGTATATGAATTGGTATATGATGCATTATATATAATTGTGGTGCTGTGGACGCTCAGGTAAGCTCAGGTGAGTTATGTTTGGTTATGTGAATTATCGATGATGTGATATGTGATTGAATAACGTTGAGCTCATAAAACTGCACCTAGGGTGATTAAGATTTAGCCAGAGATATGACACAGGCCTATTTATAATGTCACATCCTGCACCATATGCTCATATTGGATCCAATTTAGGTGCACAGTCTTGTCGTACAAACATTTACTATGGTTCCGACTCGTAGGTGATTGGCGAATTATCGCCCAGCTATTATGCGAGGGTAGTATTGAGCATAATTACATTACACCCAGTATTGTCGTACAAACCTTTTCATTTGGTTCCGACTCTTGTGCAGTATAGTGCCGTATAGGTCATTGTAGTGACTCCGGCTAGATTGACTTTTGAGCTATAAATTCAGCCGTACAGACTACCTCAGGGGTTCCGGCTAACATGTTATATTTCTATGAAGTTATTCTCACCTGAATTACTTACTCTGTTATATCTTGGCATGGCATACATATGAATATGATTATGTGAAACATGATTTGAATTGATATATTTACATATATATTTATGTATATGCTTATATTCTGATTCTGGGAAAAATTATACTTGTTTTACAGCGAGGGGTTCGAAATGTTGATAAATGAAATGGTTTTGTAAAACATTTATTTTTGCCCACTCACGTTTTCTGTTTTGCGCCCCTCCAGGTTTTAGGTAAACTTGCTGTTGCTGGGTACGAGGAATTCGGCGTTCTGACATATCAAAATAATTGTAGGACATCTTATGGTACTGTATAATTGGTACTTGTCCTACTGGACTGCACCTAGACTTTCTATACTCTGATTAGGAGTATTTGTCACATCCCGGCCCGGAACGGACCACTTCCCGCCCTTCCACCACCGTAGCACGATATTGTCCACTTTGGGCTTACCATTCCCTCACGGTTTTGTTTTTGGGAACTCACGAGCAACTTTCCAGTGGGTCACCCAAAAACAAAACCGTGAAGGAATGGTAAGCCCAAAACGGATAATATCGTGCTACGGTGGTGGAAGGGGCCCGAGAAGTGGTCTGCTCCGGGCCGGGATGTGACAATTTGGATGTGACAATTTGGTATCAGAGCATTGTCACATCCCGGCCCGGGACAGACCACTTCCCGGGCCCGCTCCACCACCGTAGCACGATATTGTCCGCTTTGGGCTTACCATTCCCTCACGGTTTTGTTTTTTGGAACTCACGAGCAACTTCCCAGTGGGTCACCCATCCTGGGAGTGCTATGGCCTCCTTCTCGCTTAACTTCGGAGTTCCTACGGAACTCGAAGCCAGTGAGCTCCCAAAAGGTTCAATAATGGTTTTAGAATGGTAAATGATTGCAGAAGCAACATGGAATTCAATAATTGATATTTTGACTATAAGATGATTTTCATCCCTGCCTTAATTCACTTAAATCATGTGATTTCATGCCTCTTTTTGTTCGGATTCTGAGAGTTTGGGATGGATTATGGTTTAAATTTTTGCTTTGATATGCCTCTAGACAGCCACCACCACCACTGGTCCAAATCTGACGGCTCGCGCTGTAGCATCTGCGTGAATGTCCCCGCACAACTGGACTCCGGGACGTTTTCCAAATAAACTCCAGACTCCAAAGGGTGCGGCTGAAAGGGTTGAATATGAGGCAATCAAATCCAATCCAGGGAAGAGATTGGATAGTTTCTGAGGTGTGGCTTTCTATTTTTAATCAAGTTTTTCTTTTTACGAAATTGTAAAACCACTTCAATTTTTCAGCAATGGTGTTTGTAAATTGCGCAGGCTAATCCGGAGAATACAGTTGGGGTATTGACAATGGCAGGCATAGGGGTTCGCGTTTTGGCTACTCCAACCTCTGATCTTGGCAGGATTTTGGCATGCATGCAAGGTATAGTTCTCAATTCATAACTAATTTGTTTGTGTGATTCGATTTGAATTCGAAATTTTATATATTTGTCTTATTTGTAGAGTTAAATAGCTGATGAATCTTTATCAATGAAGCAGTTGGAATGGTTTTATTGAATGTGAATGATCATTGTCTAGGGGGAACATTATAATCCAAAGCTGTAACTTGAGTTTTGGAGTGAAACTCAAAAAACCTTTAGTACAAAACTAGAAATTGTACCCGCGCATTGCTGCGGGATTGAAAATTATATGAAATGTTATACAGCTTTATTCTTCTCATAAAACAAATATAACATAAGTAAGTTTTTGATAATTAGATAACAGAAACTGGGTGTAAAAGTGGCAAAGTAAATGTAAGTGGTGAGAGAAGTTATCCTAAGTAGGGCTGGTTCGGTATGGGATACCGAACCGAAAATGGCATATCAAATCCCGAACCGAAAATTTTCAGGACGTAAATCTCATGACCGATCCCGAACCGAAATTTTGGGATTCCTGAAATATTTTCGGTATTTCGGAATTTCCCGAAACTGAACATCATCAGAATCCAAATCATCTTAGATTAATATTGAAATCATCCGAACCTGCATTAAAAATCCAAATTGAAATCAGAGACATAGTGATAGTGAATCAGTGAAAGATTTATGGTCGAGAGAGAAGCATAGTGAAGAGAGGGACCTCCTCCTGACCCGAGCCCCTAATTCGAAACCCTAAGCCCCAATTCAAAACCCTAACCTCAATTCGAAATCCCACACACACAGAGAATCACTGGAGAGAACCGGAGGTGAGGATGAAGCCATGAGGTGTGGTGGTGGCCGGAGTGGAGATAGTTCGTCGGAGTCAGATTGCTAGACGGTGGGTGGCTGCTGAGCTTCAAATCCGAGAAAGAGAGGGAGAGTCTGAGACTGAGTGAAGGCAGATGAGAGGCGAAGTGAAATGAGAGAGAGTGAGTAGGGATGTTCGGCTTGGTTTTGGATTGGGTGGAAGGAAGGGTTAGGTGGTTTCTGGGTTGTAGATAGAGAGAGAGAGAGAGAGAGAGAGAAAAAATACGAGAGAGATGAGACAGAAAAAATGAGAGAGATAAAGGATTAGGTGGGTTATGAGTTGTAGAGAGAGACGATACATAAAATAAGAGAGAGATGAAGGGTTAGGTTATGGGTTGTAGAGAGAGGGAGTTTGGGAGATAATCGAGAGAGATGACTGATGAGACAGAAAATAGGGAAGAGAGAGAGACGGCTCTGTCTTCAGAAAGCAAGCATATGTGCCTTGCGTGACCCATCTCTTCCCATGTGCTTGATGCAACGTTTGTCAGCACCACACCACACACACACTGACACATATACATATATATATATACACACACACACATTCCAACACACACACACAGAAGCACGCGCACACACACACACACATTCCAACACACACACAGAAGCACGCGCGCGCGCGCGCACACACACACACACACATATATATATAATATACCCAACATAATATTAATAAAGTTCGGTTCGGGATCGGGAATACCGAATATTTCAAATTGTAAGACCGAATCCCATGCCAAACAATTCGGGATCGGTTCGGTTTCGGTACTAAAATTTTCGGGATTTTTGGTTCGGTATTTTTTCGGTTTGGTTTCGGTATGGTTTCGGATTTTCGGTATTTTTTTCCAGCCCTAATCCTAAGTATGTCCCTAATCATCTTTATTCAACACGGCCTTGAACAAAGAAGCAAACATTTCTACTTTGGTGATTGAGCATGAACTTCAGCACGGTAATTAGAAACTGAGGGCCATTTCCTCGAGTTGGCTACCTACAAAATCTCCAACTTAAAAATAAATGACATGATACAGCAACGAACTTTCTAGGTGACACCATGTAAACGTTGCTAGTCCAAACGCAATAGTGTAATATTACATAATAGAATATGAATTTAAAACGTTCAGTTTAGCCACCAACCCATTGTCAGTCTTCCTTTCGCGTATATGTCCTTCCCAAAGTTTCCCATATTATGTTCTCAAACTACTGCATCGGCGTATGGCGTATCTTTCTAATTTCTAGACCATCTTCTAAATTCATGAAAAAAAATAGATACATAAATAAACACTTAAAAGAGGGTAAGTAAAAATTTTAATGAAGATGAAACGCAGAAGTAGAACCAAATAAGCCACATTCCAACTTTCACAATTTTACATTAGAAAAATAATCATATAATCATGATTGGAAAGCTTAAATTTAGAAATGGTGCAGAATTAACACTTCAAAAAATTCATTAAAGAAACTCAACAAAGGGTAGAATGTTTCTAATATTTATATTTTATACCAAAAATTAGTCTTCTGGAAAAGCGAAAAAACACAAATCAGGACATGAAATATATAAAATTCGAGTAATAGGTCAAACACAGAAAAGTCATTTAATGGTGATTGTTCGACCAAATTTTGTTAAGCAATCACATGGATTATGCATGTGATACTAAGTATCATGTAGAGCAATGTCTATCCATAATTTCCTAGGACTATTCTAGTGAGTCTTCCTATGGTGAACAAAAAGATGAACCCTAAGCCAAAGCTAGATGATTGTAACAGTCAGATAATATACTCACTGGAATGTTGAACTTCAATGACTCAACTATACGCCAAATACTTAAACAATCATCTATATATATATATATATATATATATATATATATATATATATATATATATATATGTGTGTGTATATATAATATCTATATATATTTACTGAATACAAATATAAAAAGGCAAGTAAAAGAATCCATGAATATCCATATTGTGTACCAAGTTAGTAAAAATATACTATAACATGATCAACTCAAAAGAAAGAGATTGATTCACTCAATATGTTAGTAGAGAAACAATTTCTTACATATTTCAATATATCCAGAAAAATGGTTCATGTTGTAGAACAGTGGATGTCCACTCAAAGAATTAAATAATGGGCAAGTTGCCCTTCTGAGGCTTGCTTCACACGACTCCTATTTTCTATATAAATACAAACTCCCCACAACATCAAAAGTAAGGAAGTTCACGGAAGATGAAGAGAGAAAAGAGAGGAAGATGAGAGGAGATAATAGAGAGTTATTTATGTACTCCTATTATTCTAAATTTTAATGAAAGCACCACTGCTGCCCCGAGGACGTACTCTAGTCACACTGACTGTAGAGGAACCTTGTAAATTTTGTGTCTTGTTTCATTTATTCCACCGCACACATCGTCAATTTTACAACACGTTATCAACATGAGCTGCTCTCGTGCCAGTGGAAAGAAACGAGAAATAATGGCCTTACCTCAGATACGTGATGTTGACAAAAGGCCCACTGCCAATCTCATCTCTCTCCCGATGCCCACATCAACACCGTCTCCGGCCACACCTCCGTCGCCGGGTTCATCCTCGCTCTCAGCCACGACTTCCTTCTCATAAGGAGGGACCGCGGCTTCATCTACATGAGCGAGCTCGACATCGAGCTCTTGCGATCTAATTAGGCACTGATGGACTGGAGCTGCTGCCTGTTGCGATCATCTCCGGACATGGTGGTGGCAAAAAGCTTCATTCGATCCGGTGATGGGTTACAATTTCTCCTTCTGCTAAGACAAGGAGAATGGTATAAAACTTTTCTTTGATCTTTCTTGGCTTTAGTTTTTTGTTTCTCTATGTTTTGCTGAAGTTGCAGATCCATAAAGACTATATCATGGAACTGCTATGGCAGAACAACCAAGTCGTGAGGCAGAGACAGAACCACAGGTCTTCAGTCAATAGTAAAAATGGGTGTTTTGAATAAGGTTGAGACAAAAGTATGATGCTGACATGCACTAAAAGTTTACGGAATATGCATAGCACCATAAGGACAATAATAATAAAATAAAATAAAAGGAGATGGTGCATCATCAGGCGATAAGGAAAGAGAAATGATGAGCTTGAAAAAAGTAAAAAGCAAAGGAATTGTGCAGCATGTGAGAAAAAGTTTTGAAGCTTGGTGCCGACAGAAAGAAAAAAAATTTAATTAACAAATAAAAGGGACAAAAGAAAGTGGCAAAATAAAAGGTTTTCATACTTTTTATTTATGTGAATGATGTTGGCTTAAAACACTTTCATAAGTTCTATTTACTTTAAAGCAATTTATTTACCATAGACGGTTTTACTGCCTATTGCTTTAAGTTTTGATTTATGTGAATGGTGCTGAATTAAAGCCCTTGTCACAAGCTTTATTTACTTAAATGCAATTTATTTACTGTGGTTGGAATTACCGCCTATTACTTTAATTTACTTATTGTGCTTCTTTTGTTACGATGAGTATAGCAAGGGCTTGAAGTTCCTTGATCAGATAAGAACCTGCAGTTTCTTGATCCTCATCATATAAAAATGATTGGACCTGAAGTTCCATCATGCAAAAAGATCGGGCATGGAGTCTCTTGATCCTCAAGATCAGGACATGAAGTTCCTTGATGAGTACCGTAAGTTTGAAGTGTCGTAGTGCCTCAACTTAATTGTAATAAAATCCATAAGAGTCTCAGTCCACAGACTATTAAATAAGGACCAGAAGTTCCTTGATTTATGTAAATGATGATATAATGCATATTCGATGGAGAGTTTACATCTCAAAGTTTTGATGATTATTGCATGTCATTAGGCATTGATGTTGAACACCATGTTCCTTATGTCCATACCCAAAATGGTTTAGCAGAATCATTTATTAAGCGGATGAAATTGATTACCCGCGCTTTGCTCATGAAAACAAAATTGCTAGTTTTTACATGGGTACATGCTATTTTGCATGATGCATTATTAATTCGGGTTGAGACATGTTACCAACTATCAATACTTCTCAGTACAACTCGTGTTTGGAAACCAACCAAACATTATACATTTACGAGTTTTTGGTTGTGTTATCTATGTGCCTATTGCACTACCACAACGTACTGAAATGAGGCATCATCACGAATTATGCATTGATGTTGAACACCATTTATCATTCAATATTTGGAACCCTTGACTAGGGATATGTGTACCACATGGTTTGCGAACTGTCATTTTGATAAGACAATTTTCTCACCGTTAGGGGGAGAAAATAACATTGTTCCAGAAGAACGATGAGAAAATATCATTCCAGAAGAATGGTGAGAAAAGACCGTTCCAGAAGAACGAAGAGAATTTGTCTTATTTTGATTTACGAAGCAATCAACATGAAAATGAAGACAAAATAATTGAATGATGCAACGATATATCAATCAAATGCCAGATGCATTTAATGATGCAAGAAAGTGATGAAATCATATATATTTACTGCAAATGTGCCTACAAGAATTGATGTCCTTGTTGGACAAAAATAATGAGGTATCAAATGATTTATCTGTTGCACACCTGAAGCATGGCAGACCTTCAGACTCAAAAAAGATTCAATCTTCCGAAAGAGGAAGAATATGGCACTCCTAAACTATTGCATTCCCGAAGCATAACTGTTGCATGCCAGAAGCATGACAGTCACCGTATGGATATACGACAATCCGCGAATATGAGAATGTTGATGTCTCATGCATGAAGCATGATAGACATATAGGTTCTAATGACTCAACTCCCGGAAGTAGAGATTAAAATTCAAGCTCTATAACACTAAAAAAGATGTTATAATCCTTATTCTCTAAATTACGACTATCCTGGAAGAGATAGTGTAATACCCTTGTAAAGGCAATGGATATCCAAAAGGAATGAAATTTTTTTATGCATGCGCATGCACATGAGAATATGGGATCATAGATTGATGATAACCAATAGTAATGTTTTTATAAATAGCTACTAAATTCATCAATGAGCTGTGTTGATATTGAGTTCCGTTCTTTTTTCGTCAACAAAATTATTGGCCAAAATGGAGAAAGATAATTCCATTACAATTTTGTAAAAACGTGGAAAAATGAACCTATATATTTGAATATAATACAAATAGCCAAAAGATGTTGAAACAAAGAGGTTACATTTGACATTTGTAATACAGTGAAATACACTCACATGATATGACACAAGGTTGTAAACAAGTTCATATGAATGGAGAATTATATATGAAGGGTTGTGAGTTGCCCACGTCATATCTCCATAAGTAAATCCCTCAAGTATACATAGGAGCAAATTGCTCTGTATAAATTCCAAAGGAAAATGTGTCATGAAGTGTAGAAAATCCCTGAAGGATTCAAATTGCTTGAAATAAGCCCCCGAAGGATAAAACATCAAATATGTGCTCAATACTAATGGATAGTATAAATTGCCTGAGTGAGTACTATCATTATGATATTGTTGCAACATACTAAAATCTCTTGCAAGAGTCAATGACATTAAATTAGAATTCCTGAAGAGTTGATGATATTAAATTGAAACTCTCGAATAGTCTAGAAAGAGTATGAAGTGTTGAGAGAAATATTGTTTCGAATTGTAGATCGAACAATATGCTAACATGAATCTTATCCATGATGTTTATGATATTAAAGAATCATATGGATTGAAGATTATGAGTTGAATACTCAAATGATTTAGACACTAAGAATGATCATTTATCTTCGCGAGGGTAAAGATGAATTGATATTTGGTCCAGAAGTACCACATCTTAGTGAAGTATATGCTTTATTGTATTTACACAATACATTGAATGAAATAAACCTTATTTATTGACATCTCCGAAAAATTACAGACATGTACATACACATGAGTTAAAACAAATAAAAAGGATGGAACCTTCACAAAGGTTGCTCATGTGAAGCCTCAATACTCGGAAGTACCCCAGAAGGGGGAGACACAAAAGGTTGATTATTTGGAGCCTCAGTACTTGGTGGAACTCCAGACGGCTGAGACAATGGGTGCCTTTGGAATAAAGTCTCGAACCTCTGATTGTCACTTTGAGTTCGACTTCCGGATTCCAGCAGCTGGTCAATCTTTCTTTTTATGCTCGTTGAGTAATTATTTGTAAGCACGTGTAACATTCTGTTATCGTGCTTGAGCCATCTGATCTCTTATCTAAGACTTGCCACCTTAGCCATCAATGATTCAACTTGGTGAGTTTGAGCAAATAGGCGTTGGCCCATATTGGATACAGAGCCTGCACATTGAACACTGAGAGCTAAGGAGTCTTGAACGGCCGACTCATTAGACCGTTTTGAAAGGATTATGTTATCCTTTAGAGTGAGAAGATTCCTAGTTACCAAAGTAACAGTTATGTTATTTTTCATCACAGAGTCCCCAACCGTAAGAAGGCCATTAGAAGATAAGAAGGACAGGCGCCATATGTTATCCTAACACTGTTCATCTGTATCACTCCTAAGACTCAAATCTAAGCAAATGTTAGATGAGCAAACCATTTTCAGAAATGATGAAGGAAAAATGAAGTCAAATAAAATTTCAGAAGTGCAAGAAGGAGAAAATTTCTACAAGCATCAACTTTCTGAGCATACTCTTGAACACAATTGATGTCTCTATAAAAGAAGAGGCAACAACCACTTGTTCAGAGATCGAAGCGGCACTGCTCTCGAATTTCAAAAGCCAGATTTTTCTGAATAAAGTTCGTTGGCATTTTTCAGACGCAATCTCATCTTTTTCGAATATCGCGTGCAACTTTGTCAAAGATCTATGACAAAGTTGAAAACGCGTAAATCTTACTGTTCTAATTACACTACAATTGCTGACAAGAGTAAAGGCACAACACCATTATTTTCTATTGAAAAATCTCTATATATATCGACTTCTGTTCTCCATAACAAGGCCAACCTGCAAGAATCTAACTTTTCCTCATCTCCGAGAATGCATCTTTAACACATCTCGAAATACTCAGTTTTCTTCCTCTCCAAGAATACCTCTTCAAACAACTCACACCATAGCAAGAGTATCTCACATCATCAGGTTCGAAAGCAAGAGTATCTCATATCATGCTTTCTCCATGTCTTTTCCTTTGTCTTTGTTCTTACCTGCAAAGACAAAGATAAAGAAAGCAATATGTCGGAACCTCTAATCAAACTTCAGCTACCACACATGGATGAGTCACCAAGAAGTGATGAACCATTCAAATGCAAGGGTTGCATTCCACTCCTGCATCAGTGGACAAATACTACAAGAGAAGATGTCACACATGCATGGGGGAAAACCAGAGAAAATACCACTTATGCAAGAGGAACATATAAGGCAAGCGAAAATGATACATTGAAGCATGTGGAGACAAGCGCAACAAACAAGTGCTGATTCATCCCCGACAAAGTCGAAGATCACTTGCCATGTGAAGCTCCTCATGGTCCAATTTCATTCAAGATCAAGCCTCGAAGGCCCTTGAAGAAATCACAAGTCTGATTCAAGATCAAGTGTCCACCACACTTGAATCAAATTCAGCTCTAGATAAAAGGAGTAAATTCAGACTTTTGGAGGAAGTCTAGTAGAAGGCCTTCCACCCCAATTCAAGAACAAGCCTGTGGAAAGTCAATAAGCACAACAGATATGGTACTACTCATCAGGGGGAGCATCCAAAAACAAATCAAGATTTTAACGAGTCAATCGAAGACTTGTGGCCATCCAATGAGGAGTGTTGTAGAACAGTAGATGTCCACTCAAAGAATTAAATAGTGGGCAAGTTGCCCTTTTGAGGCTTGCTTCACATGACTCCTATTTTCTATATAAATACAAACTCCCCACAACATCAAAAGTAAGGAAGTTCATGGAAGAGGAAGAGAGAAAACAAAGGAAGCGGAGAGGAGATAATAGAGAGAGTTATTTATGTACTCTTATTATTCTAAATTTTAATGAAAACACCACTGCTGTCTCGAGAACGTACTCTAGTCACACTGACTATAGAGGAACCTCGTAAATTTTGTATCTTATTTCATTTATTCCACTGCACACACTGTCGATTTTACAACATACATTGATTCAAAACCTTAGATCATCACTGTAAAGGACCAGTGCAAATTTGTTCCAGGTATTATGTGTGTAGATATAGAGACTAACCCAAAATTAAGACACTTTACCTGACCACCGACGAAACAAAAGGCTCAAAAATAAGATTTGAACGATGACTACTACCTCTCTCTGAGCTCAAACCTGGCAATTAAAGAAGATACCATGAATTTTGAGACATGCAATTCAATTATGAAATAAACGGCTAAACTTTCAGACATGGAATCCGAAATTAAGCTTCACCATAGTAATATGGGACGGACTAGACTTATTGAGGTTGCAGAGACTAAATCAGAAATAATTTACCAAATAAATAAGCCATCAGTTGGACCATGGTGTAATCATAGCATATATTATGACCACATTAACTGAACATTGTTTGTAAACAAAATATGCAACGCAAATAAGCTTACACAAAGACCTTCCAAAAACAGCATGATGTCATTTAATTGTGAAGTAACAAAATTATAATACCATAAAAATAACTTATTGAAGACCCATATCTATTTATTTCACCCAAAATAATTAAAAAGAAAATCTATGTGCGAAAAAATCCCTAATCTAAAAAATTCAGCCCCTAATGTTACAGGCCAAATTAATTGATGCGAAAAAAAACCAAAAACTGAGAATTGGGTTTGAGGATTTTACAGATGAAACATTGGAGTAGTGGACAAACTCCTATGCTTCCTCTTCCTCTAATTAAAGTTTAGTTCTGTATTGAAGTGGTGTTAAGTTTAAATAAATGTCAAAAAGGAAGAACTTTGCAAGAGAATACAATATTATTATGATGAAAGTCAATAATTACCCATTGAAATTATATAGAGGAAAGAAACCGTACTAAATTTGAGGCCCAAAAGATCAAACTCTGGAGCCCTTCCTTTCTCAATATTTTCCAGCAACCAAACAAACTTTAAAAGAACCTGTAGAACCTAGAGCAAGCATTAAAGAAAGTCAACAGTGCAGGACATAAACGTTTGCCAAAATAAAAAAGGAAAGATGTTTTCCTAGCTATATTTCAGGATAATCTAAATATGTCTCCCCCTTGATATGAACAATATATAGTAATAGCTTATCATTTGTTTAACAATCTATAGGTTTTAAAAAACAATTAAAATCAATCGTTTTTAGAGATGAGACTAATGCTTCAATTGCATCTTTCTGTGTAATCAAAAGTAGAAAATGGGAAAAAGTTAGAATGTTTACTATTTAACCTGATTAGTGATAGGAGCATATTTATGCGACTTAGTTAGCTTGTTTTTGTGCATTTATGTTGTTATGTCTTAGTTAATTATGTATTTTAAGCTATTTTCGTGTGTTTGTAGGTCATAATAACAAAGTTGGCAAGAAAGTGCATTTTGGAGCATTTTGGAGCATTTTTGGGCCAAGATTGGATAGTGCAAGCATGGAAACATGAGGATGGACGTTTTTGAAGATTAGAAGGCTAGAAATCAGCATGTGTGTATGCAAGTGTGTTGACCTACAACTACAAGCATTCATCCACTACACCCATTACATCCACTCAACTACAAACATTCATCCACTACACTCATTACATCCACTCAACTACAAACATCCATCCACTACACCCATTACATCCACTCATTACCAAACATTCACCCACTACACCCATTACATCCACTTATTACCAAACATCCATCCACTATAACCATTACATCCACTCATTACCAAACACTCACCCACTACACTCATTATATCCACTCATTACCACAACACTCACCCACTACACCCATTACATCCACTCATTACCACAACACTCACCCACTACACCTATTACATCCACTCATTACAACTTCATACACTCCTCTCCCTAGCCTATAAATACATTCACCCTTCACCATAACTAGGGAGATTTTTTCATCAACACAATTCACCCTTCACCATAACTCACCTATATCCATCCACCACCATAATTAACTATTCACCTCCATCCAACCTAAATCAAACACATTCAGCCATTCCCTTCCATATATCCATACACATCCTTAGACACTTGTGCCGTTACAAGGTGGTGAAAAAGAAGGTCCTTGGTGTTTCAAGCTTGAAGATTGGAGCGTTTTAGGTGTACTTCGTTCTTGCTTTCAATGTCTACTTTGTTATTTTCTGATTTTGTTGCAATTATGAGTAGCTAAACCCCTATTTAGTTAGGGGGACTTCGAAACCATGTTCATGCTTGCAATATGATTTGATTACTTTCAGTTGTGATTCATAAGTTATGAATTCAAATTACTTATCCATTTGAATTAAAACTGACTTGTGTGTGTTGGTTGAGAGTGCACGCTTAATTTTCATGCATAAATCTGATGCTAGGATATAAGAGAGTTTCACCTAATCGTTATGAACTTATATTCACAAGTAGTAAAGGTTGCTCGTCACAACCGTGTTAAGTAAATTCTTGGCATAAGTTTCATGCAATTCATAGTTACAAGTGTTTCGTCAATGCTTATGATTTTCATAGAACTTAATGATTCTTGCTTGTATCTCTATTATGCAATTCATGTTGGGAACTTGTAAGGAATGCTTTGGGTTGTTGTATGCAATCATCCAATTCAATGAAATTAGGAAAATATGAGGGTTAATTAGTGCAATTCATAGTTAATCTGGGGCGTTGAGAATTCGTAGTTTATTGAAAAGCAACTGGAAATCGTTTTGTTTGCAAGTGTGTCATGTGTGGAGAAGAACCTCCTAGCTAGCCTATCATCCATAGTTTTACCCCAAATTCGTCCAAATTTTGCCTAGTTTACAATCTGTTTGTTTTGTTTTCAAATTCACCAAAACCAAACCCCCCCCTTTACTCTAATTAGTTAGAATCTGTTCAGAAACTGCCTAATTATTGTTTTTAGGCAGTTTTAAGCATTTTTAGCTTGTTTTGAGTCTTTTGAGTTTGATTTGAGTTCTTTGAGTCTAGTTAAGTGTTTTTAGCCTCTTTTTATATATTTGAGTCAGTTTAGAGTGTTTTAGCAATCCCTCATAATCCCCGGTTTAAGAACGATCCCTACTTATTCATACTACAATTGACAACAAGAAGGTTTAATTTGTGTGTTAAGTTAATTTTCGCATCAATTAGCAATGAAGATAAATTGTTGTATAAAGGCCTCATAAATTTCCCTACTTATGCTAAAAGATAATCAACAAAATCAACTTTCATCACATTTGAACCTAAATCATGGTTAACATATCATAGTTACCATTTCTTTCTATCATTACTGAGATTTGCAGATTATGAGATTAAATAAATACAGATACCAAGGAGAAATACCTTCGGCTTGCTTTCGGGTTTTACAACGGCTGCAGGTACATATTTCCCTTGACAACTTCATATGTGCTACTTTGTATTTCCTTGTAGAAGTACATGATCGGATAATTTCGGGCACATCTGTAAATGGCACAGGAATTAATCCTAAACAATATTAAAGCAAAAATTGAAATCCCCAATTCCCCATCCACAAATAATTGGAACAAAAATCCCATCTCTGATTATGTGATTATCCTAAGTTTAATAAAATCTACTCTACTAACATCTGTACATTGACAATAAGAACTTACCAACTTTTGAGCCACTGACATCTGAAGAAAAAAATGAATTGAGAAATTAAGGTATCGTAATGCAAAACTAAAAATTCTGAAGGAAAAAGGTGGAACTAAGAAATCATGCCATCAAACAAATTTGAGAAAAAAGGGGAACTAAATTTAAGTTGAATAGAGATGGCAGTTGCTTACAAAAAATCGAAACAAAATCCCCAAAAATTTACGCACCAGAAACCCTAGGAATCACCATGATTGATAACCAATGCGCCATTGGAATCATCCGCATGCCAATGAACTCCGATCATCGTCACCCAATCTTCATCTCCTCCCAAAGTCAAAACCCTTTTAAATTTGCGACCCGCTAACCAAAACCCACCCAGAAAATCTCAAGGATAGGCAAGAATTCCCAACTATTGGCCAAGATGATGTTTTTTCGATTTAATGGAGGGCTTGAGGGTTTTTGGAATTTGTTGGTTTTAGGGTGAGATTAAGTGTGAAAGAATTTGTAAAAATCGATTTGTTGTTTGTGGGTTCTGAGAGAGAAGAACAGAAGGGTAAAGTGAAGAAAATCTAGTTGAAAGCTAAAGGTGAAGAATGATGGATTGTGGCCAGCATGGGTAAAAATGAAATTATACAAACCACGCAGGGGCAAATCCGTCATTTCACTGTTGGTGAACTGTGCGCTTTCTCACATGATGAACAATGTTTTTTCTGCTGAGCTTTAGTATATATAAATATTATCGTGTATGAATATGATTATAATCTAAAGCTGTAACTTGAGGTTTTGGAGTGAAACTCAGAAGAGCTTTAATACTAGGTGATGAGTCCATATTATTCTATATACCTTACCCTAATCTTAGTTATAATTTATTGGTTATTTTGGTAGAATTTTAATACTTTGTTATGTATTTTTAATGTAGGAAATTCGACTTCCTCTTAAGCAAAAAATGATCAAACAGATGAATTTTGGAGTGATTTCAATTGGAGGATGGTCGTGATTCTTTCAAGATGATTGTGTCAAAATTCTAGATTTTTCTACCAAGCTGTTTGACTGTGGCGATGAAATAAAAGTCCAGTGCACAGCTTTCCCAAATGACATATTTTGAGGAAGATTCCTTCTGAAGATTTGTATGGGGCGTCTTTAGCTTTCAAAAGAGACATTTTGGGACCAAATCAGAGTTGATTTGGTTGGTCAAAATTGTGATTTTCTGAGAAGTTCGAATTTCAGTTTAAATAGGAAACCTTTTATTTCCTAGTTATCTTATTCTATTATGTTTCTTAGTTTTTAGAAGACCTTTTCTAGGTAGGATTTTATTTTGTAATAGTATAAATAAGGCGATTTAGCCATTAGAAAAGAACGAATGCATCAATTTGGAGAACTTAGCTAGGCTTTGACGATTTGTATTTCAAGATGTTTTCTATCTTTTTTCTATTTCAATAAAATTCCTTTTGTTTTATGGTTGTTCGTAATTAATTTCCGTTTGCTAGGCCTTGAGCCTTAGCATGAATGTGTAGTTTTTATTTAATTTCTTATGAAGACAAGGGACCTAAACCAAGTGAGGTGCATCGAGGATGAAGATAGAAAGGTTCTTGCTACCGAGAACGTAGTCAAAGACAGAAGGAGAGGTTATTTTCATAATCTTTTCAATGAATGACATGAAAGGGGTACTTCTTTGGGGGAGTTGAGTAACTCAGAAGAGTGTAGAAACTACTCATTTTACCGTCGAATCAGGAAGGAAAAAGTTGTTGTAGCTTTGAAAAAGATGAAGCATAGAAAAGCAGTGGGCCCAGATGATATACCGATCGAAGTGTGGAAAGTCTTGGAAGAGATGGGTATCGCATGGCTCACATACCTTTTCAATAGGATTTTGAAAACGAAGAAGATGCCAAATGAGTGGCGAAATAGCACTTTGGTGCCTATCTACAAGAATAAGGGCGACGTACAAAATTGCATGAACTATAGGGGTATTAAGCTAATGAGTCATACAATGAAGCTTTGGGAGAGAGTCATTGAGTATAGATTAAGGCAAGAGACACGAGTTTCGGACAACCAATTTGGGTTCATGTCAGGGCGCTCAACCATGGAGGCAATCTATCTCTTACGAAGATTGATGGAAAGATATAGAGATAGAAAAAAGGATTTACACATGGTCTTTATAGATTTGGAAAAAGCGTATGATAGGGTCCCAAGAGACATTCTTTGGAGGATTTTAGAGAAGAAAAGAGTACGAGCATCATATATCCAAGCTATAAAGGATATGTATGATGGAGTAAAGACTACCGTAAGAACTCATGAAGGACAAACCAAAAGCTTCCCCATAAATGTAGGGTTACATCAAGGCTCATCCTTAAGTATTTACCTTTTTGCATTGGTAATTGATGAGTTAACGGGACATATTCAAGATGATATTCCTTGGTGTATGCTTTTCGCTGACGATATAGTGTTGATGGATGAAACTCAGGAAGGGGTAAATGCGAAGCTTAACCTTTGGAGAGAAGTGTTGGAATCTAAATGTCTAAGCCTAAGCCGATCAAAGACAGAATATATGGAGTGCAAGTTCAGTGCAAATGGAGGCCCAAATGAGTTAGGGGTGAGGATCGGAGATCAGGAAGTACCAAAGAGTGATCGCTTTCGCTAACTAGGATATATCTTGCAAAAGAACGGAGAATTAGATGAAGACCTCAACCATAGAATACAAGCTGGATGGATGAAGTGGAAGAGTGCATCCGGCGTGTTGTGTGACCACTGTATGCCACTGAAGCTCAAGGGAAAATTTTATAGGACGGCAATAAGGCCGGCGATGTTGTATGGCACAAAATGTTGGGCGGTGAAATATCAACATGTACATAAAATGGGTGTAGCAGAGATGAGGATGCTTCGTTGGATGTGTACGAGAAATGATAAGATTAGGAATGAGGATATCCGAGGTAAAGTAGAAGTAGTCGAAATTGAAGGAAATATGAGAGAAAATCAGTTACGGTGATTTGGACATGTGCAAAGAAGGCCTACTGACGCTCCGGTTAGAAGATGCGACCACGGGACAGAGGTCCAGGGCCGAAGGGGTAGAGGAAGACCTAGGAAAACTTTGGAAGAGACTCGAAGAAAAGACTTAGAGTACTTGGATCTAACGGAGGACATGACACAGAATCGAGCGCAATGGCGTTCTAGGATTCATATAGCCGACCCCACTTAGTGGGAAAAGGCTTTGTTGTTGTTGTTGTTTGCTTATGATATTATGCACGCATACTTTGAATTACTTATCACTGTGTTTAAACTGTCTCTATATCTTAATGCTTAGCTACCATTAGGATGTTTAGATAAGTAATCAGATGTAATTCGGTCGGAATGTCACCGGAGAATTGAGTACTGCTTCTTGTGATTGATAATTGTAAGTTCACCTAAAGTGAATGCCATGTCTTAGGGGTGCATGGTTTTCAAAGGGTTTTCACAAAGTGTAATGACTCATGCATGTTTATATTTGATTTGAATGCCACAAACAGATTGCATGTTTGATATACGTTCTAACTTGAATGCCACAAGTACAATATGCATAAGGAAAACCTAACGTTCAAAGTTGCATGTGTAATTTATAAGTAATTGGTAAAACTACATAAGATTGTTCAGGTGATGGCGGAACCCTAGTGTCATTTTATCATTATTTTCTAAGATTGTTCCCTTTTCAAATTGGTTTCTTTAATTGTTTTTATTTAATTATTAATTAAATTCGTTTTTAATATTTTAGGTCATAAAATCAACCTCTTACAAACTTTGTTTTCAAATAATTAACTAGGATTTGGTATTTACATAAATTATTCATTCAATTCTTGCGGAAAACGATCTTACTTGAGCCGTTTATACTATAACTACCTAGTTCTCTTGCAAGTATTTTTAAATATTTTTATCCCTACTTTTGCAGGTGGTAAACAACCCTATCACTAGATATTATTGTGTATGAATGTGATACTTGATCTTACTATACACTGCGAATAATTAATAAGAGATGGTGAGCCCTTTTTTAAGTGTTATTTGTCTTCAGATACTCAAATGTTGACTCTTTTGTATATATTGGTGGAAATGCAGAGATGGGTGCTCTTTGCTGTTGTCCTTACGGTGAGGAATTCGAAGAATATGCGCTTCAGAGCAATTCATTATAGGTATTGCTTATTCCTGAGATACTTTTTCCGGCAACTATTCACTGGGGTAGGTATAAAAGCCATGATCATCTCAATAATTTGTCAGTTCTTCCGTTTAGGAACTCTCCTAGGAAATTTACGCAGTTTTCTATTATCGAATGCATTTGGTTATATCAATGTTTTAGATTTATTGTATGAAAAAAGCTACGATGCATGGACACGGGGAAAACTCAACGTATCCCGTATCTGACACGCAGGGATACAGATACGTACAAAATACATGTGGATACGCGCCCGATACGTATCGGAACGAAGGGATACGTTCTTTATTACCAAGATACGCGTATCATATTGTCGAGATACGCGTATCATATTTTTCGGATACGTTTCAAGCAAAATCAGAGGATAATCAGAAAAAAAATCCAATAGATCCGCACAGAATCGTGATTGATTCGAATTAGATAACTGAAACGATTGTTTAACTAAAAACCAAAACGATTTCGAACCTCAGAAATCAGACTCATCTGCAATTGCTCCGTCCGTCCGTCGTCTCTATCGTCTCCGTCTGCAACTGCTCCATCGTCTCCATCGTCTCCGTCTGCAACTTCTGGTGAGAGCGCTTTGTTTTCACTTTGTTAATTTTGAAGCTCAATCTGATAGCAGAACCCCTCTGAAATTGAAAGAATCATGCTGCTCTGTTTTTATTCGAAGCTAAAAGCCCCATTTTTGCTTTAAGCCATTGACTAATTCAATGTATCTGTTATGCAAAATTGAAAAAGCCAAAACCCACTTTTGCTTTCTGTATAATATATTATTTTGATCTTCGAAGATCAATCAATGGGGTCAGATGGTGTGCAATCAGTAATCACTTATCTGTTATACAAAATAATATTATATACAAAATACTCGTGCCCACTTTTGCTTTCTGTATATAATATTATTTTGTATTTTGTATATTATAAATAATATACTATTGTGCTTCCATGATATTTAGATTATAATATTTTATGGATTTCATGATGTATTTTTTAATCTCTTAAGTTAATATAAATTTCTCATGTAATAGTCTCTGTCTATACAGTGGATTGATTCTTATTGTTTATATATTTGATTCTTACGATTTACATGTTGATAATTTAGGAAAATGAATCATCCTGATAATCATGCGAATGCTAATGTCAACCTAGTTGAGAATGTTGAAAATGATCATGGTACACTATGGAAGTATGTCAAAAAGCTCAAAAGAGTGGAAAATGGAAGAGGAAGTAGTGTGTTTCAATGCAACTATTGTCAAAAGATTTTCAGAGGATCCTACTCTAGGGTCAAGTTTCATTTGTTAAAAGTGTCTGGAAATGGGATCGTCTCTTGCAATAAGGTTACTAATGAAGCTCTTGCAGAAATGAAAAAGCTAGCTCGAGAATGAGGGACTCTTTCTTTTTATTTTTTAAGTCGTTTGGATGTTCTTTTTAGTTTTTCAAGTTTGAAGACTAATTTAGTTGTTTAGTGGATTATCTTTTAAATGTTTGAAGTTTATCGAAATAAATTTGAACTTGAATAGTATATTTGAATGCTTATTTTATGATATTTAGATATATTTATTTATTTATATTATTTTTAATTGCCGTATCCTTGCCGTATCGTGTCTTCATTTTTAGAAATTTGACGTATCCCCGTGTAGTGTCGTATCGTATCTCCGTATCCGTGTCCGTGTCCATGCATCATAGGAAAAAAGAAAGGGTAGTGGACCATAAATTGGCATGTCACTTGGAAACTGAGGAGCCTGATGCAACTAAAACAAATCCGTCTACATTACTTCTAAAAAGTTGTAGTGTTAAAGATGGCTACAAAGTAAACTGTTCAAAAGCATCTATCACTTTTAATTTTGGGCCAACATACTTGAATAGAAAAAGATTTTCAAAGTTATTTTTAAATGAAAATGTTCTTTCCAAAATGCTTAGCTTTTATGAAGGTAATCCCAATAAGATCCATGGGTTTGATTCACTTTAGTTTTTATAATTCTTATTTGTTCGCATTTCCTCATGTTCATGCAGTACAGTGCACCTTTCCAAAGGCTTGATGGACAACCACCTTCGTTACCTATTCAAATGGCCACTTTGGCATCACCCAGAGTAGGCACAACGCTACATAATAATCCCTTGAATGATACTCATCTCTCATTTCCAAGCCAACCCCCTTCGATGCTGATCAGAGATACTCACGTTTACAGCGTGATGGCATGGTTTCTAGGCGTGAGAAGTCAATGACTCATTTGTAAGAAGATATGCAACAACTGAGAAGATGCAGTTCTGGCACCGAATCCCTGGGTTTTGGGAAGAAATGGAAGGCAGATGATACTGAAAAAGATTGTAAGTTAAGCTTGATCACTAAGTACATTAGCAATTTTAGTGATTGGTCTGAGCTCACCTGATATATAAGAAGACATGCTGAAATAATGATAAGAATATGGTAATTCACAAATGATTAGGATTGTGTGAATGTTAGTTTAAAATGAAGTTTCTGTGTTAGAATTAAAAGAAGTATGCATGGTGGATTTTTATAGGTGTCATGAAATTTTTATACCAGTTTTTTTTTTTTTTTTTTTTTTAATTTTTTTATTATTTATTATTATTATTATTTTATGGGAATTAAGTCCTAATTTGATAAATATAAATTACAAGAAGAAGAGGAAGACTGAGCACCGATCATGGCCTTCTCTTCCTGCCTCTTCCAAATCCAGACATGGTAATTACTCAATTCTCATTTCTCATTCAACTCCTTTTTTTTTGGGCTTTTGAGAAAGTGTTTGAGAAAATTAGGACATTTCAGATTATGGTTTTCATTTTAAATTTTCTTAAAATTTATCAATTAGCAGATGGCATAGTTTGTGATATACTGTAATATGATTTGAGTGATTATTATTAATTTTAATATTTCATGATCAGAGAGATGATGAATATGCTAAAAGCTTTGCGGGTTTTAGCTTTGGATAAATGAAAGCTAGGGATTCATGGATTTTTGTATAATTTTCTTTGTAATGTTTCAGCTGTGTGGCGTTGGAGTCATTCCTCAACAGGAGCGTGTTATTTTGGTCTGTTAACAAAGGAAGCGAGTTGCTCTGTGCTAAAGGAGGATGGTGAGTCGAAATTCTTGGCCCTATTTTAAGGTTATGAGAAAAACCATAATGAAAATTAATATGGCATTCATATATGTAATCCTCATTTTATCAATACTTAAATATATCCAGTTGAGCATGATCAGTTTCACAATTATCTCAGTTGTAACCGCATCATAACAATTCCTTCCTATAAGGAACTTTCATGCCAACTGATAGTTTGTTCAGAAGTTTCCCTTATTTTAACACTTACAATATTTATGATCCATTTGACATTCTTGCAACAATGCGCGGGCTTAATGTGTTGCATATCAATTGTGCCTGCTATATGGCTCAACAAATGAGACAAATACATGATGGTGTACCTGTATATTTGTCTAATCTGTCTTTTATTATTGTAAGCAATGTGTTGCTATTGTATTAAAATAGTACATCTGCTATTTGGATAATATGTAACAGAACAAAATTATGTTACAAATCTGGGCTGACAACACTATACAAAAATCTTACCTTAAATGTCTCAAAGTCACTTCAATTATTACCCTACTCAACTGAAAGTTCCCTTTTTTTCTCAAATATGTTTTATGGCATGATTGTTTGATCTTTTACTGAATAGTTGTAAAGAAATGGTGATTAAAATGCGACTCATATTTTTAGCAATTTTTTTGTTATGCAGAAATATGCGGTGTATGAAAAGCGAGAATTCTTCTTCATTGTGAACATTTAGGTAAATCCTGTCTTTCAATATTTTTCTATTATTCTTTGCATTGTTCTTTCTTGGGTTTTCTGTGAGATTTATTGGAATGGTGGTTGTTTAGTGGTTTTCTAGGTTGCTGATAAAAGAATTTTTGGGTAACGTGGTGGTTTAGGGGATAGCTATAGTCCTTGACGGATTTCAAATCAAGACAATATTTTAGTTTAAACTATCAGTAACTGAAGGCAGAGTAAAATTTAGATTTTTGCCTTCATTTTTCTCGCCCGGTCTCAGAAAAGCATGTAATAGAGACACCACTTTTTTATAATTTTTAGAAGTATTTGGTGGTCGACTGGACGATGCTATTAGCGTATTCATTGGAGGTTGTTTGGATTCATATTTCTACTTTTTCTTAAATATGTCTAGAAATCATAAAGATGCTTCTGAAGAATGATAAGTAACGATTTCCAAAATTTTATTGTAATGTTTTTTTAATGGTGTCAAAGAGCTAAAACTGAAAGATGGGTTCTTTTTTAGTTCTGTTTTTTGTTTTTGTTTTTGTTTTTGGATTGCTCTTCTGGTTGAAAAAGGAAGAACATTCTTTTTTATTTTCTCACTCATTTCATTATCTATTTCAATAAAATCTCATACTCATGAATATTGTCATCAAGGCGGATAGCATGAAATGTTAATGCATTTTCCTCTGCCAGTTTATCAATTTGAATTCCACTTTATTTGTGGTTTGTTAATTGAAATATGCACCGCGAATTCATTATTTTGAGTATGTTCTTACTTGGCATTTGTAAGCTTTTGATTACTTATGAAAGGTTATATATTTTATGTGAGTTTATAAACTTATGACATGGAATTAGTTTCTTTTCAGTTGGGTTAAAATGATATTGATTGTGGTGTTATAAAGCTCCTTTTTATAGTTAGGTTAAAATTGTGAGCAAGGAAGAGAAGAGAAAAGAAAATTATGAGTGACGAATAGGTGCCTGCCCTGCAAGACACATATTTTGCTATCTTAACTATAAGGGCAAATGTGTGAACTGCATGTTGCTTCTGTTTCTTCTGTTTCTTTTGTTTCTTATGGAAACAAAACTTTTTTGGCAACCATGTCTTTGTGATCAAGAACGTTTGTGCAATGTCTTTACATGTCAGCTCAGTTGAATGTATATAAAAGCCAAATTGCTTATCTTATCGACCTCATTCACTCATGTGTCCCTCTGTTCATTCATGATTGTGTTGAATTTATTCAGGTTAAATGTGTCTAATTCATGCAGTTATGCCTAAAACAGTTGGTTCCCACCGAAACGCGCAAGCTTATTTTCTAGTTATTACTATAATATAGTTAGTGATTACATTATGGACATATCATCTCAAACTTGCATAGGACTTGGACAAGGTCATGGTGCAACTGATTAACGTTCGTCTTTTGCAATGATCATGACATCAGTTGGGAAAAAAATTTGGACAACAACATGATTGTCTTCACTGCATCTTCTGGCACTAGGTGTCGAATACCCACAGGAAGTAGGCATTGCATAACCACATGGTAGCCATGGCTCTTTAGTCTAGCAAATTTACCCATATCAATGTTCACACAATGCGCAATATTAGAAGCATACCCATCAGGAAACTTTATAGACTATAAAAACTTTAAAAACACTTTTTTTGTCATTCAGTTTCATGAAAAAAAAACGCAAAATCCCTTCTGGCTTTATCACTGTCCCTATTCATCCATAAACCGCTTCGTATTCCCATTCGTTCCAAATCAAGATGAGCTTTGATCTTGTCCTTTGTCTTGCCCTTGATATCTAGAATTGTGCCGACCAATGTGTCATATACATTTTTCTCAACATGCATAACGTCAAGGTTATGTCTCAATTTAAGTTTCGACCAATATGAGAGCTCAAAAATATAAACTTGTGCACCCAGTTCATATGTGTAGAAAGTCTGGTCCTACTCACAGTTTTCCCGAACGGAGCAAAATCCAAACAGTTAAGCTGTTTCAAAATCTGAGCACCAGACCATTATCTGGGTCTGAGGTTAGGCTCTGTTTTCCCGTCGAACTCTTTATCCTTATCCCGCCACTCATGGTCTTATGGCAACCATCTCCGATGACGAAGGTAACAAACTTTTCCGACGTGCCAACCAGATGTTACATCCTTCTTGCATATAGGGCATGCCATATAATCCCTAGTGCTTCACCTGGAAACTATCGCATATGAGGGAAAATCGTTCACAGTCCACATCACTACTGCCCACAAAGTGAACATCTTGCCAGTACACTTATCGTATGTGCACATACCGTTTATCCATAAATCTTTTAGCTCATCAACTAACGGCCTTAAGTAAACATCGATTGACCAACTAGGATCCTCAATTATCAATAAAGTCATCATCATGTATTTTTTTTCATGCATTTCCAAGGCCGCAAATTATATGAAAATACGAAAAATCGGCCAAGTGATGTGCTGTTGGTTTAGAACCCCGAACAGATTGAATTCGTCAGTGGCAAGTCTCAATCTAATGTTCAGGGGATCAGCAGCAAAATCGGGGAATGTTCGATCAAACTCTTTCTATCCCTCCTCATCTGCAGGATGCCTCATCACATCGTCGTCTACCCATTTTTCCTTATGCCATCTCATGTTCATAATAGTATGCGTCAACATATACAACCACTACAACCTAGGCTTCAAAGGCAGATAAAGCATGACTTTTTATGGGATCTTAGTCATTTTATTCTGAGATGTCATTTTGAACCTCGACTCATTGCATATAGGACATTTATCTAACACTTTATTCTCTTTATTGAATAAAATATAATTGTTTTTGCAAGCATGAATTTTTTTCATAACCCAATCTGAGACCATTCAACATCTTTTGCGCATTTCTAGGTCTTTCAGCAAACAATTGTCCTTTGGTAACATTCTCTTGAAAACCCTAAAAAGGTAATCAAAACACTAGTTCGACATACGATACTTTATTTTTCCGTGCATTAGTTCCACAATGATCGTGAGAACCAAAAAGCCCTCGCACCCTGGGTATAACTCTTGGTTGACATTTTTTAATAGTTTTTCATATTGTTCGAATTCTGCACTGTCCATTGGTGTAGGCACATCATCTTCCCTTTTCTGATTGGTGTTTGTCGATGCAAATGGAAAAGTATCATATAAAATATCCATGACTTGTTCATTAGGATCCACATTAGGTTCAACATTGCCTACTCTTGTGGTGTTTGAAGGACGAAGTATTGTCTAATTATTCCCCGTGATGGTTCCAAGTATTATAGGTCTCTACCATTCCATTCCTTACTAAATGAAATTGAACATTTTGCAATTGTGTCCCTTAACGTGTTGTTACACCTCTTACAAGGACACCAGATTCTAGTTGCACCAGGGTTGTGTGTACGTGCAAAGTCAATAAAATCCTCGATTCCATCCAAGTATTCGTCCGCACATCTGTTCTGGTTCTGTATCCACGTTCTGTCCATAATTTCTGCAACCACAATAACAGTACAACAATCACAATAACTTGATTATGATATTGTCACCTTATGCCTCTGGTAAGGGTCCTATCCCATTCGGGAATGCAAATTTATGTCACAAAATTTATGGCTACATCAAATTAGATTTCGACGTGGAGGAATTTCGGTAGCATCTCTGTACAGTTCTTCAGATGGACGATGTAGATATGAAATACCTATGTGCCACTCGAAGAACATACAAAGATGACACCGAAATCCCCACGACCGAAACATAATCCTTGAACCGTAAACTAAGCGCCATAACTATGCATTCTCAAACTGTCCAAATAATGGGACAATTCAAGAATCAATTGGACCGCAATCATGATTTTGCATCCATGCACAAAATCCAACTAATCCTCAAACGGGAAACTAAGTTTTACTAAAAAAAACACGTACAAAGTTAATTACAACTAACTTCGTATATCACAACACATATTTGTATGTCACGTACAAATTTAGCAACATAATATAAATATAATTTAACAACAAAATATAAACATAACAACATAATTTTAATATAATTTAATTAATTTATATTTTTTAAAAATAAAACGAAGAAAATACCTTCCCAATTGTTCTCCACCAATCGCTAGTCGCACACAATATCCCTAGGGAATTATTATTGGCACTCCAAAAATCTCATTCTACACTCCAAACTGTCTATATTTGGAAAGAAAAATACACTTGTGAGGAATGTAGAATGATATTTTTGGAGTGCCAATAACACTTCCCTATCCCTATAGACAAAGAATTTCATGATGTTAGTATGAATTGACATTGATACTTTTAAATGAAAAAAAAAAAACACTTACCAAACACACCGAGACAGCTCGATCAATCTAGAAAAGATAGAGATTTAGATGGAGGAAGTAATAGAGGATGAAATAGAGAGAAAATGGGAGCGATGGATGCCGGGTTGAAGAAAAACGAAGGGGGAGGAGGTGCATAGGCGGATTTTGCAGTTTTTCTACAGTTTCTGCTTCTGTAGCTGAAGTCACATTATAAAGATTACTTTTGGACGAATCATTTTTCGCAATGAACACTAAATTTGTCGCGCAAGTTTCAATATATATATTTTTTCGTTTTCTTTATAACTTAATTAATTAATGTAAACAATTTGCACGACGAACACTATATTCGTAGCGCAAGTTTAATTTTTTTAATTTTTTTTCGGTTTTCTTTATGACTAATGTAAATTTTTATTTAATCCAAATAAAAAACTCAAACCAAATTATATATTACCAAAATAATTAATAAAACTAATTTATTAACCCAAATAGATATTATAACTAATGTAAATATTAATAATCGTCCATATAACATAAATTTATTAAATAAAGTCAAACATAATGTCCAAATATATCTTATTTCATAAACGAAAAAAAAAAAAACAAATAAACTTCACTTCTCCTCCTTTGGGGCATCAACAGGGGCATCGGGAACTCGCATGCTCTTCGCAGCCCACTGCACATCGGGCTTCCACTGCCGGAAATGCATATTGAAAAGGTCATCGAGATACTTCTACTACTTCTCATCGGTTTCATCAACATCCCAATAAACTTGTAATGCCAATAAAAATAAATTAGTAATCACAAAAATATTACTTTTTAACAAAAACAATTATACATTCTTTAATACAAACTTACCGAGAACTCTCGCACCATGAACTTCTTCAACTCCTCAGGCACCATTTTTCAAGACTTCAACTCAGTAGAACATTGGTTCCGCACCAGACCCCCAATCTCAAACTTAAATTCGGCGTACGCATCAGTCCTACTTTTGTCTTCATATGAGGGAAATCGCTTACAACAGAACCTCTCTATTCGCACATCAGCTTTCCTCATTTTTTTTCTACCACAAAATTATAAAAGTAATAGACTATTAAAAAAAAAATTAAAAAAAAAAACTTCCAACAATATCAAATATAAGACAACTAATTCAACTATAAATTTATTTTTTACCTTTCCCTTTACAAGAGCCTTCTCCCTCACAACTTTTCGTTGAAACTGGAGCCAAATCGGCCGAGAACTAGGGTTCTGAAACTGTATTTATATAAACCCGCAGATTCTTTGGTTTTTCTTTGTCGGCAAAAGGGTGAACTGAAGGTGTACAAAAGGGTGATGCTAAAAGACAAAGATTGTGTTATTCCCTCAAAACCATGGCCTCGTGGATCAATCCCAAACTTTTTTCTCTCTGCTTTCTTTTGTTTAATTTCTATGTAGATGTATGAAACACCAACGCATGACCTGCTGCCTGCTGCTTGCTCTGTTGCGTCTACCTGCTAATTCCTCCATCCCTTTTGTGTTTTGCAGTTGTGGTTGTGTCTATGTCCCTTGCGGCCTGCTTACTTCGTCTCTTTATGTGTTCTACGGCGTCTTCCTTCTCGGCTTATGTTGCATCTGCCTGCTGCGTCTTTGGTTTCGTCTTCGTGCTTGCTTTCCCATGTTTCCTTCGCCGAGTGAAAGTTCAACAGTAGCTGACCTCTCTTGCTTGGACCCTATGACATTTTATATATATTATTTGTTAAAGGACCCGCCTTGAGCACTTGGGGGTTGTGCTTATCTGCAACAACGAGAAGTGTGGCGAACATTGTCGACGAAATAAAGCTAAATTGATGGACTTAACTTGGCCTTCATAATGCTTTCAACCTAGCGGCATCAACCCGGCATAAAGCAAAATGGTGGTCAACTAGAGGTGGTGCACATCAAACTCTACCGGCAACCTGCTCCTCAATAGCATGAATTTCATCCGACTCGTGACACAACAAACCAAGGAATAATGGGGCTTACGGAACTATATGGCCCTGGGCAATCGCCATAGCCGAAGGAATCATGCGTCTGTGGAAAGTATCTTTGCTCTCGCAGAAAACAAAGCGACCAAGCCACAGACATCATAGCCTCAAATCTACAGTTCAGCTCTTGAGACTTCTGCCATAAGTGTTTGATCCAGTCGTTAAAACGAAGGGCCTTACTTGGGAAAGTGGGGGCTCCCTTCTGCAGCGCCTTGAAAATTTCCGTATCGGCCAGAGGGATGTCATAATGAAATGGACCTATGTTCCCTGCGATAGAGAGATGCATGACAAAAGTGTAAGTCTATGTGTTCCAGCGCCTAACCACATGCATGAGGAAGTCTGATTACATGCAGACTACTTGCTTCTTGGTCAAGAAGACAGAGTCCAGGACCTTCGCTCTCTTCAAAACTTTGCACTAATTCGGGATTCCAAGCTTGGCATCTACGCACTCCAGAAAAGGGGTGCCGACTCCAGAAAAGGCTCATCCTCCTTAAAAGCTTTATTCTGAGGATCGAGAGAAGGACGCAGCTTGCCTCGTTGAAGCCGGTCCTCAGTGGTGAAAGATCCATCTACATCAGTCAAACACTTTGGGGATCTCGATACCCATGGACGGAGCTACATAAGGCCCAGGGAGGGCATCCGCCCCCACTCAGATTTGGGGGGTGAGGAAAGCAAAAATGTCATGACAATTAAAACAACAATTAAAATTTTGATTTTGGTTCTAAATATTCCACGTTTTCTAACCTAAATCAAACTCAATTGAACTTGGGGTTTCATAAATATATTGTATTCAACTGATGAAGTATCATAATTTAATACAAAAATTTTACTCCAAAGTATTTTATATGAATTTACTTTATTCATTTGTTTGTGGCATTACAATTTAGAATTTAACTTTCTAATTTAGAGATTTTTTACTATATCTGGTCCTCAATAACCTAAAACCCATTATTTTACTTGGCTGTTTTAAGACGCCCCCAATCAAAAAAATTTCTAGCTCCGTCCTTGTCGATACCATGGTTCACATATAAAACACGAACGTCAAACTATAAATTCCACAATCCATCATGTCTGCGAGACAAAACATCCAAACACATAGAAAAGAAGCATGGCAGCAGGAAGTGAAAGTCTAGCCTAAGAAGGCATATTTGCCCAGAGGAAGCAGAACTTCTAGAAACTCAAGTGTACGCAGGCAAAAGCCTAAGGCTTTAACATAGAGCTATGTCATGTCTCGACCTGCGAATAAGGACTATTCACGAGCTAAGGTGTGAGAGCCATATCTTAGCTATAGAAATATATTCTACGACCAAGACATGGTAAGAAAAAAAATATTTATTTGTAATTGAAACACAATACATCGTATAACAAAATTTTACATAATAAACACTTGAGTTTACCGCATATAATTTATCGCAATGGAATAAAATAATTCAGAAAATTAGTTCACAACCGAAAGTACAAACAAATTAATTGAAATGAGTAAACCTTGAAATTCATAAAGTATATGCAAATGAGATGCATGAATGTACTCACTCCTTTCTAATCCCACTAACACATACCTAAGGCACCCAAGTCTGCACGTCCCATACCATACTTATATCACTTGGCTATGAGTATCTTAGAATATGAGTTAACTCCCGTTCATCCCTTATGCCCAATTTTTATATTTTAATTTTAGTTTCACTTTGTATATAGACACTTCCCCCAATGCCCATTGTATATTCAAGTCCTTACCCCGGACGCCTAACATATACAAGATTCCATTATTTTTTAATCAACCAATTGTATACTCAAGCCCTTCCCCCGATGCCTGGCATATACAAGTTTCAAGATTTTATATTCAAGGCATTCTCCAGTCCTTGAACATCGTCACAACTCCACACTTAACACAAACTTAATACAACTCGACTCTTTTTCTTGCTTCACAATGCATATATGTCATGTTCAAATAGATATCAATAACCACATTTTATCTAATAAGCCTGCAAGTTTCAACATAAATCAAACTGATTAGTAACACAAATAATATTAGACTACCAATAATGAAGTATTGATAGCTAGCAACAATATAAATGAGAAAATATGACTTACCGTTGTCTCCCTCTTCACTCTTATCTTTATTTTCTCGCTCTCCACTGGTTTACCACTCAGGCCGTGCTCATGTCGATCGAGAACCATAAAGCCTAAACTTGTAGTCAGCGATACAAGGATGGCAGCAATTACAGAGAACTGCCTGTTGCTTACCGTGACGATCTTCTTCGTTGTGGTGGGAGCGGAAAGTGCACATGGATTGGATCTCTTGGACAATGAGAGCTTGATGGTTGGTTTGGTCGTAGAAGTCTTAGCTACGATGTCATCGTTGTCTCTCATGGCTGCATTAGTGGGTATGACTGGCCAAAGCCAGCATAGCTGCTGCTGCTTGGCGGTGGCGCTCGAACACCGGTGACGAGATGGAGAAAGACGGTTGGGTGCCTTGATCAATTTGGTGTGAAGTTATGGTTGCCTCCTATTTAAAAATTCTGCTGCTGCTTGGCGGTGGCGCTCGAACACCGGTGACGAGATGGAGAAAGACGGTTGGGTGCCTTGATCAATTTGGTGTGAAGTTATGGTTGCCTCCTATTTAAAAATTCCAGTTTTCTATGAATAATAGTTTACGTAACTAAATTTAATTTGGGGTTCAAGTGAGGGAAGAAATATAGATTCATGGTGATTACTGGGATTTCATTTCTTTGGCTTTAGGTTTTTTGAGGAGATTTCCATTGTTGGTTGAAGGTGTTTTTCATGGTAATGATCTCAAAATATTAGTACATAAACACGGAATTCAAGTGGTTCATCAATTCAGCTACGTCCACTAGGATTGTGTTTATACTTGTAATTCACTATAAATGAGATTTAAAAAATATAATGAAAGTGGCTTGAAAGCCATTACATAATCTACGCAAATTGAGTGATATGAAAAGAGGATTCACTACAAAAAAAAATGGGCACCACACACATTAAATTATTTGTGCCCTTTGAGGCCAAAAGGCATCAACATATGTGCCCATAGACCAATGGCAACGGTGCAGCAACTAATATATTGTCTGTGCCCTCTATGGGCGTCACCCTTGATGAAAGGGCACAATATGAATTTTTGTGCTCAAACAGTTCAGCACAAATAGATGTCTTTTTGTGCCTACATTCTGACAGTCTGTCAGACAATCTAACAACCACCTGACGGACACTTTTTTGAAATTGTGCCTAATAAGCTGTATTTAAAAATTAAAAAAAATTTGAAAAATCAAAACAGGCTACAAACTAAAATTTAAGCAAAACAAAAGATTAAAATTTTCATAAAATGAAAACCAACGGCTTCAGCTGTTAGAATGAACCAAACAGTAAAAGTGGAATATCATTAATGAAAGTATACAAGTATTCCTCATAAAAAACAAAAAACATGTGTACTTTAGCCAGGCATAACTGATATATCCAACAGAACTTAAACAATCCATGCATCTCTACATATAGCCAGGCAAAACTGATTTCACCTCTTTTTTCCAACTTGGTGGATAATGCAATCATCTTCCTGAAATCCAAACCAAAGGAAAAATGAAAATAAATTGTTAAGGACCTATTTCTAGTGATGTTCAAGGACCAAAACTTTCAATCGGCATTGAGAACTCACAAGCACTCTGACGCTTTGCTACTTTGTAATACTAAATAACAACAAACAAAACATGCAACTTAAATGAGCAGCTAAACCATCATTACTAGCAAACAAGATGTACAAAACAATACAAGTTTGGACAATTATTTAGCTTAGGTCAAATGCAGTGAGATAAATCTCAATGTTATGACATTAATTTCTAAGAAAGATAGCAAATGCTAAAAACCTTATAGGATCTGCAAAGCAGAGTAATAAATAAGTATTTTGAAATCTAACCTTGCTTATATTCCCCAGTTTTGCATCTCATCCAATCTTTGCTCCACAAATGCACTAATCCGGATGATATGTGTGGTATTTGGACCTCTCACTGCCAAAGTCATGAATAGTACCAAAAATTAAAACGATCGATCTAATTCATCAACTTTAATCGACAAACACTACAAGTAAATGTAGAACTACAAATATTTTAAACATGTAAAAGTAACTCATGGATAACAAAAATACAAAATTAATCTACAAAAGCAGAAAGTGGTGAAACGGTTCTATCAATTTCAAATCGGGATCAATCCCGACAAGAACCAACATAATCAGCCAATAATGCATATGAACCTTTGCCTCCTTGAATCCATGGGACCTTACAATGTGGGAACCCAACTGATTTTTTAGCAAAAGGTGTCATTTCTTTGATTTTGGAGTAATAGTTGTTTTTTCCTGTCAATTAGTTGTCTGTTTTTTTTTTAATTAGCTTATGAAAAAATGGCTTTAAGGATAATGCAAATGAGGCATCTTTTAAGGGGCATATGGAATGTGTCTCCCACCATTTCAATGACTTTTTTTTTAATTACTATGATCTTCTACATCTCTCCTCTCGCTTCATGAATTTCATTTACAAATTTCTCATTAACTAAGGCCTTTAGCATCATGCCCTTTTTTTAGTAATCAGATATTACAATTTACACTTGCTTAAATGATGAGTTTTATTATAGTACTAATAGTTATCTAAACCTACCACATGATGACTCACACTTTTGCCTAAAATCTGATAAGAATGCCTTGATATGTAAACCTGAGTGGAAGATTTCTGTAAAGTGAACTCACACATTTATCTTTTGTAGATGAAGGAATGAATGGAAGAAATAACCAACTTCTGCACTACCTGTATGATTTGTTCATGTTGATCATGGGTAGTTTAGCTAGATCACAAAACTCAATCCATCGGAGTGACATCGGATTACAGTTTAGGCCTCCTCTTACACCGTCTGTCACAAGCCGGATGCTTGAATATGAACCTTTGCCTCATTGACTCCATGGGACCTTACATTGTGGGAACCCAATTGAGTTTTTGGCATATTTCATTAACTGGAAAATAAAAAAATAAAAAAACAAAAAGAAAAACACGGTAATTATCTTGTAATCGTATCTTAATCTCACTGCCATTTCAAATTAAAGAAAAAGTTGAAAACCACCTAAGTCAACGAAATATCCTGTAATCATACGACATGGAAATGAATTTAAATAATTAAATTAAATTCAACATTTTCGCTTGATTGATATTGGTCGAATACTTCCAATCTATCTTTCCCCAGGGAAACAAAAGCGACTACATGGAATTCTATTTTATTTATTTTCCTTCATCTTCTAGGCAACCAAAACAGAAAACTTAAACAAAGAATGCCAGAAAAGTTGATGAAACAAGCTACAATAAGCTATAAACATTAAAACTTAAACGACCAGTTTAATACACGAATATTACATGCGACTAAACTTTGAAATTCCAAGCAGTCTCCAAGAGAGTAAACTTTGACATGCATACAGAAAAGGGAATTAAAATTCAAAATCTAAAATGGATCCCAAAACTGAAAGTTTTTATTTTAGAGAAGAACTTACACTGGAGGACAGCCCACTAAGAGATGATCATCTTTACCTCTAGGGTCGATGTCCAATTCTGCCAGGCTTGGCCGAAAACTGGCCAAAAAATCTGCGGTCACTGTTTCTTAGATCTGAAATTGAGGAAATCCGGCTATGAATATGTAGAAACTAACTTGGGGGTTGGAAAGAGGACAGAAAAAGGATTCTGGAGGTATAATTTGACGGTCGTTGGTGATCGGGGGATGGCGGTGCTGTTGTGTGCAGAAGAATGAGGAGAAAGAGGATACGGGCTGGGGAAAGGAAGGTGGCTGAGGACAAGGAGAGTTTGAGAGAGAGAGAGGCGTTAAGTAAAGTAAAAGTAAATCTAAAGGATAAAAAAGTAATATTTATTTAAATACTAGCAAGAGTGCCCGCGCGGTGCTGCGGGTTTTCAAACTGTACAAAACATGTAGAAAGTTTTAAATGTACAGAAATTGTTTATGAAGGAAACAAATTCAGTCCATATTATATATAATAGATGATCTATTACCTATAAGGAAGAAGACTTGGTAAAACCATTTTACCACATCAGAAAACTTTTGATTATGAGTTGTAATTCATTCCAACAAATTTATTTCCATCACCAATGCTTTGAACTTGAAGGATCTAAATTAAAAAAATAATAGCTATAAATGGACATTCATCACTAAAAAAGAAAATCATAGACCCTAAAACTTCCAACATAGTGAAAAATATAAACATTGCGAAATTGGAATAGAAATCAATTCTGAAAAGAAATTGAGAAGAGGGATTACATTGAATGGAAACCTTAAACACAAACTGAAACAATTCTTATAGAATGAGTCAGTCGAACTTACAACGTAGTGAGGAGTGCAATCTCGCTGCCAATTTGCTAAACCAAGACTACCTACACCAAATTAAAACATTTTAATCCTTGAATCAGTTAGTTATATTGGATGACGCTAAGCATGCATGGTTAAATCAGACGATGACTTGGAACATCTGCTTAAAGCTCAAAAGTACATCACTTCAATTAAGAATATCTCGAGACTATCTCTAATCTTCGGTTAAACCATGACTTGGAACATCTCCAAAAAGCCCCGAATTTTAATTGGTAAAACAGGACAAAGAACTTATAGCTCCAACCAGTAATCAAACTCTACTGAAATCAGCTAGGATAATAACTGAAATGAACAAGAAACAAAAATATAGGAATACCATATTAATTTTCAAATCTTACCACTAGTCTGTAGGGTGTGTCGAAAGCTTATGTCTCACCATGACTCAGTCTTTGCTTTGTTAGTAACTTAGCCGTCAAATCTTTCAACTGCAATGATTAGTTGAACACGATCAGAGAAAAGCCACATATGGAAAAGCACACAACTTTCAAAATGCTCATGGAATCCACAGTCGAAACTTTTCACTTTGCTTCCATCTGCAAGACACCAAAAGGATATTAACGATGAAGGGATGATAACAAATCTCATTAAAGAACGCACTGCATTCGTTACCGAAGTGTTAACCTGGTGAAAGTATAAAATATTACGGATTTACACAGCCAAATTCTACACTAGTTAATTATAATTAGTGAAATAAACAGTAATCTACACAATAATAAATATAAAAATAGTTATTCAAGTTGATTCGCAATTTCTGAAGGTTTAAAGACTGGAGCAGTATAAATATAGAACTATTAAGCTGATAAATCTAAAACAAAATCAATCCAATTGTAACAACAGTCAGCCAACCAAAAAACAAATCTATGCGCAAGACAACCACAAATGAAATCAGGGCGCATAACGATGAAGGCGGAGGAAAACCCAGATGAGGAAACCAGAAAATGGAGAGCCAATAGGTAAAGTGAGCACACATAGGAAGAAGCACGGCAGAAGCCAAGAAAAACCGAGGGCATAATCGTCCTTTCACTGTTCATGAACAGTGAAAAACAGTACCAGCCCAATATACGTATAATATAATATTAAATTAGAGGGCACAAAACCCTTTTATTGTGTGTTTGTAAATTAACAAAATAATATCTATTTCTAACATTAAAAGGACACACACAAGCTGGACACAAAAATTTGTGTTCAAACTTTAGTAGGCACAAATACACGACACAAACTAATGTGTTTTTTTGTTAGAAGGCACATTTGAGATATTTGGTGTTCAATGAACCTTATAAAGCACAATTATGTATTTGTGCTCAATGAAAATGAGAAGGGCACAAATCAATGGTGTCTTAGCCCATTTTTCTTGCAATGATTTCTTCTTTGCTGGCGGTGTGTTGTTCTTTCCCAGACTCTTCTCCCTCATTTATATGGAATGGAATCATATGTCTTGTTGCTACTTCTGGATATTACAAATGTCTTCACTTGCATTTCATTCTCACCTCATTGGAACACTTGGAAGCTTGATATAGTAAGAGAATATTGTTCAAATGATTGATATCCTTATAGCTTGATGAGTAAGCACTCCTAATAACCCCAAGATGTTGCCACCTACAAGATACCAACGTATATTGCAAGACTCTCACCTCTTCATCCTAGTTATGAGTTTTTAATAACTACCAACTTCCACCTCATCCTTGGGAGAAAAATTAATCAAGCAAAAACTACTCAAATAGTCTCACCTTAAGCTCGGCTATAGCAATGATAATTGCCATTAACAAGTAAAAACAACTTTAAGCCTATAAAAAAATCTAATACATATATAAGCTACGTACAGAACAAAATTACACAACTACAATGAGGATGGCAAACACTAGAAACCTCTCTAGTTGGAGAAATTTGGGTTTAAAAAAAATACTAGTTAGGCTTAAAAATATTTTTTTATTTTTTTTATCAAAGAATTCCTATCAACTTACATGCCAACAATACAAATTATTGTACACATAGTATATAAAAGAAACGTTAATAAAATCATTACATTTGAAATAAATATAATTACCTACATGCACGTAGATATATATTTTAAAATACGGTGTACTACAGACTAGTTTCTTAACATGCTATAATGCACTTATATTTCCCTACTCATGCCATGCTAACAAGCCACAAAGTTTCAAAAAATCTAGCCAAGGAAAGCATGTTATACGAATGTCCAAGCAAAAACAGACCGTATGCAATCAAGCAATCATGCCAAGCCAAACAATGCAATTGATTAATCCTATTCTAGTATACATCAACAAGCAATCAAGCCGGCTACGTGACAATCACACAACATACATGAAAAGTGAGAAGAAATCTACAAGGGAAAAGCATACAGAGATCCAAAATCGAAAGCTACTGAGGAGTATGAGTTCGACTTCTCAAGGGAAAATTGCACCCCTCCCCTACGGAGATCAAAACCCTAAAATCTCTTGAGTGCGCAAGAAAAAGAAAAGCAAAAGCATGTCCAAATCCATCACAGCCTGCAAGAGCATTCAAGGAAAAAAGAAAAAGGGTGAAGCTTTTCCTTACCTGAGAGAAAACCTCGACGCCAAACACAGCAGAACGCGAGCAAGGTACGGTGGACGTTCAGAATGCAAGAGAAGTTGAGCGATAGAGGAGGAAGGATTTGAAAAAGAAAAAGGAGTTAAAGAATAAAAGAATAAGGAAGGACAAATTAAATACTTGTCCTAGGGAGATGAGAAATTTAAAACGGTTACCTTAACTCGGTTAGCCGTCTAAGTGCTAGGCCTCTACCCGCCACTCGACTAGTGCCTAGCATTTTTTGGAACCTTGTTACCACCCTAGAAAACCCAGATTATCTAACAAAGAACACCATACAACCACCAAAACTCTCTCACATGAGCAAGCCATTATTTGCTTAATCATGCTAATCTTCAAGTCATTGATCTAACCGAGATATTTCATAAGACGAGCTAACTCTTTTGAGATATTCCGAGACTTGGTACGAAACTGAACCCAGGGAGACAAGAGGACATTCTCAAAACTCAAGTCCACCTTGACCTAAAAGTCCCCCAACAGATGCCACATGTAAGATATATTCTAGAAAGTACAATAAGACATTAAGATCCTGAATATAATGAATTAAATCAATATAAAATAGAGATTAACTTATCTGTAGAATACGAAGAAGAGGTTAGTGGTGGAGAACTAAGAATTGTCTTCTACTGTCTGTACAATCTAAAACTCTCTTGCTAGTGACTAGGATTTAGCATTGGAATAAAGTGTGTATTGTGAGAGCAGAGACAATTCTTTTATAGTTGTTAGGATATGTTTCAATCAAGCCTATTATTAAATGACAGCACAATCATAATAAGTCTTATCAAATAGGATTTACGTAATTCGTTAATCAGAGTTAACACTCTATGGGTGCATTTGTTGCACCGGACTATCTCGGACTGAACTAGTTTTAGGACTAAGCTGGACTGGCTTAGAATAGACTAAAGCTGGACTAACTTAGTGAAGCATTTGGTGTAGTGTCGGACTAAGAAACAAAATAATTAACAAATTCTAATATTATATTATTTAATTTATATATATTAATATTTTATTATTAATTCTCTCCTTTTTTGTTTTTTTTTTTTTTAAAAACTCTTATTCTTTCTCGTGAAACAATTCCACAATTTGAGATATTATCAAAACCAACTCCCAATTCCATTAATTGCAGATCAGATCAAACCAATAGATATTCTAGAAATCTCTTCCTCTTTCCGAAAGCCACAATTGGATATCTCCAATTCCAAACGCAGATCAATTCAAAGTCAATCCACAAATCTCTTCCTCTGTCTCTCGAAAGGCAACATCTTCATCTGAGTGTCTCAGCTAATGATTTCGTGATCGCCGGCGTCCCACCGTCTCAGCCAGCGTTCTCAGCCTCCATATTCCTTCCTCACCCATCACTGGGTTCACAAAGATCCTGTCTTTTGGAGATTTGGGTTTCAATGACAGTGATCCAGGTCCGTTGTCAATCATGCGAAGCAGATGAATCGAGGTCGAAGTGAAGCTGACTAGTCAAGGTCGAAGGAAGCAGACGAATCCCAAGTTGAAGCAAAGCACAGTCTTAGCTGGTCTTAGCTAGTTCGGTGCTTTTCGAAAGCTCCGGCTAAGACCTTCTAGCGAAGGTTTTAGTCGAGGCGAGTTCTCTCACTACAAAAAATATGGTCACTGCGCACAATAAATTATTTGTGCCCTTTGAGGCCAAAGAGCACCAACATATGTGCTCATAGACCAATATCAATAATGCAGCAACTATATTTTTATTTGTGCCCTTTGTAGGCGTTGCCTTTGCTAAAAGAGCACAATAGACGTTTTGGTGCTCAAAGAGGCAGGCACAAATGGACCACTATTTGTGCGTCGTTTCTGACAACTTGTTAGATAACCTTTTCCAGACAAGTTGGCACTTCATATTGTAATTATGCCAACATGAATTAATATTAAAAAAAATCAAAATTTGAAACTAAAATTGAGGAAATGAAATTTTTTTAATTTTCTTAAAATGAAAGGGCCTACAACACATTCCCAATCTCACAAACATAATGTAATGTTACATATTTTATCTCTAATACAATAAAACTTGAAAGCACATATTTTTTGACAGATACATTTTCCCCAGCAAGCCTTGCACCTCATCAGAAGCCATAACAAATATAGTCGAATTCAAAACAAAATTAGTCCAAAATTACACCTAAAAATGAGTTAGTTAAAATCAATACGTACAAGTTCCAGATCTGCCATATCAAAAACTCATATTCGTCACTCCAGGTTGTAAAAGTAGCTTCTGGGTCTGAGACAACACATTTCTTCAATTCATAGTCACCTGAATCGAAAAAATATGTAAGTTTGCATATTATTTAGGGTTAAAGTGAGTTGCTTATTTTAATGACATATCTAGTATACATCATCAATAAACCTGCAATTTTAAAGGAGAAAATGAGTCTTAACTGTCGGTGATACTTAAATCTTCAAAGTGTGGAACGTCCAAATAGGGAGGCCAGCTTGCTGGTAACACACAAACAAAAGCCGATACTCTTTAGTCTTTAGTAAGAATAATTAAAGAAAAAAGTGCATCTTATATACAATTCCAAGAAGACATAGTATAACTAGAATGCAAAACAGCAAACTCCTCAAGCCATTTCTCCTTGCAGAGATTGATAAAAGCATTTGTATATCTTCTAAAGATACCATCCAATCGATCCACCAAACTATCAATATCTTGTAGTTCAAGCAATTAAACTATGGGTAGGGCAAAAACAAGCTTTTATGATTTAGTTCTACAAACTGATTCATACAAATAATGAAACCAATAATTCCTAATACCATTGCATTTGAATTCGTCGGAAGCCAAACAATCTTCAACCACCACAGATAACCCAGTATTGACATCCCCTGCTTTGACAGCCTCTAAAACATGACCATGAGTAAGAAATATATCAAGTAGTAAAATACATTATCACATTGGATATCACTGAAAAAATGAACTATAAATTTAGACTACCAAGAAGCTCTTGAAATGAAGGTGACATCATTTACACAGAGCAGCAAGAATGAGTATGTAATGGCTTCCAAATTTTTAAATCATGATTCCTTTTCTTTACCCAATGAGATGCTATATATTCTTCCTCCCACATATTAATTGGTGTAATTCTGCTATGTATACATGCACTCGTTCGTGATTGAAACATAATGACTTTTGCCAGACACTTTAGTAACATTTTTAATTTCTTCATGCATGGCAATCAATCTTCACACAAATTAACACATGAAGAAAGCAATCCATGGTCTCAATATTGCGATTCTACCTCTTTTGAATGTAGAATAAAAGAGAGAGATGCAAAAAAAAAATAAAAAATTCTCAAAATAGGTCATTTCCTGCAACATATAACAAACACTAATTTTAGGAACTTAGGAGATAATTAGTAGTTGGTCTGTAGTTTAATTGTTAGAACACATAAGTGTAATGGGAAAAAAAATGCACATTTCGTCATGGGCATCACAATTAACTGTAAGACATTGACAAATTTTCATAGACGTTATCCTGATCTCATCTATCATTTTCTGATTGATTAAGGAATGCACTGGCAGATTTGAAATCGCAATTCACTGGCGCCCAAACTCAATATTATATCACAGAGCAAGAAAAAGATATGAAATGGCAATTCACCGGCGCCCAAACTCAATATTATATCACAGAGCAAGAAAAGTGTTAATGAACCATAGATATCCATTTTTACTGAACACCAAAATTAACGTATTGCATAAAAGTGATCAATAAAAAAATAATGCAGCCAAAAGCATCAAAATGCTTATCCAGCTTCAGATGTCAAGGATCAAATGCCCAAATAGTGACTAAAACAATGCAGTCGAAAAGCGAATATCAAAATTCACATCCTGCTTTCAAAGACAAGGATCAACAGCTTAGCAGTGTAAACATCTTACAAAAATTCAAGGCTTTTTTTATTAGCACCCCACATAATGTTGAATACACCCCACATTAAAATTTAATGTTAAATTATTTGTATGCCTTAATATGCAATGACTATTTTGACCTCATAAGATTATAAAAAAATTAAAATAATTCTAAATACACCCCAAATAACACATCCTAATATTATTTATCTTCTTCAACTCTCAAAACCATTCACTCTCCATTATACGTAGAACAAAACCCTAATCAATAAAACTACAAAGACATTGACTGAAAAAATTATTCATAAGAGAATCTTAATCCAAAACCAAATACACTTCACATTGATAATTGATATTCAATCAATTAATCCCAACTTTTGTCCCCATTTTCATATTCCTACTTGGGCAGTTTCCATCTTTCTGAACCTGATTCCTTTAATCAAATCAATCTTCCATACCAAATCAAGTAACCCCTTAATTAGTCTTATTCGTTGGCTGTTCGGCTCAGAGAAGCAATACAACGGCCCTCATTTGCAAGTCTTGTTTTAAGGATATATGGTTTCCACATATTTTCGAGGAAAGCTTGGAAATGTTGTCCCTTTATTTTGCGTACACATCTTTTAGGTTTCGCAACATTGTCCTGCTTATCCTGGGTTGAAGTCCGAACAAAAAGAAATGAAGGAACTTAAGCACTGGCTTTTCCTTTAAATGTTGTGACCTCAAGTTTTTAATCAGAGAAATATTTCTCTTTAATCAACATTTGGCGTGGCGTGGAAGAAGAAGAAGGATAATTGTGGTTGGTTCTTGTTGGAGAAGGGGGAGCGCTAAATTTTTTATTTATTTTTAATATATGAAGAGTGTGGGGTATATGTAGAATATGGGGTGTATGTTGAGGTGTGGGGTGTGAGGGTATTATGCAAAAGTAAGTGGGGTGTATTAAAATAAATTTTAATTAAAAAAGTAAATGTGGGGTGTATTAAGTTTGTGAGGTGCATTCAATAATATGTGGGGTGTTGATAAAATAAGCCAAATTCAAACTTGCACTATTTTTTTCACTTGTGTCATGCAATTATTGTTTTGTAAACTCACAATCCAATTTTAAACTAAAACCCAATAAAACAATATATATATTAGGAAACTACACAGAATTAAGAACACAAAGAAAACTAAACAAATTACCTTCTCATCAGTGAGGTGCTGAGGATAGGAATCGAAGAAAGACATAACACAAAAACCGTGACAGCCCGTCCCTGATTTTAAGAGTTTTTAAAGTTTTAATAAAGGATTTGACAAAAATGCCCTTTGAGGCACGCGAATTATTCGAGGTTAATTGTTGTGTCGTGCCATCTAAGATTTGTTTTCTTGACATATCATCGTAGTACTCGTCGCTACGGAAGCGTGGGCGCAGAAGGTTCGTGATTTGGAGTTATAACAAAAAAGATTTTAAAGTTTGAAGTTTGGGAATTTTATGAATCTTATTATAAAAATTTGGTGTGCCATTTGGATGGCCTAGATTAAAGGAAATCTGAAATGGATGGCTCGGATGTAAGGGAAGGAAAATAAAAATAAAAAGATGAATGAAGGTTTTGTGTGTGTGTGTGTGTGTGACTGGTGGAGAAAAGAAGAAAGAGGATTGGGCAAAACTGCCTAACCAGAAGGAAGAAGAAGATAGCTCCGGGAGAATTTCGGGAGAGAAGTTGGGCGAATGGGAAGAAGAGAGAGAAGTTTATGGCCAATCAGAGAAGGGGAAATGAGGAAAAGAGAGAGGGCGAGAAGCGGAGGAAGAAGAATAGAAATGGGTTTTCAACCCGCGGCCCGGGTGATTATGATTTAGCAGAGATGTGATTCAAGCCTGTAAATATATTTAGTCACCCCCGCACCATATGCTCACATTGGATCCAATTTAGGTGCCCAGTCTTGTCGTACAGACCACTCGTAGGTGGTTCCGACTCGTAGGTGACTAGCGATTTATCGCATAGTTATCAGGAGAGGATAGCGTGAGCATAACTATATTACACCCAGTTCTGTCATACAGACCATTTCAGTGGTTCCGACTCGTGTGCAGTGTAGTACCGTACAGGTCACTTGTGGTGACTCCGGCTAGATTGATTGATGAGATTGATTATGAGCTATAGTTTCAGCCGGGCTGATCACTCGGTTGACATGTTATTATTTATGATGAACTTACTTCACTGATATACTTATATGATATGATGAAATATATTTTGACATGGCATATACTTTACATATCACTATTTCTGAGCTGGTTTTGAGATAAGTAATTATATTTTTATATTCCTGGGAAACTATACAGGTTTTAGGAGAGGGGTTACCACGTTATGAGAAATGTTTTGTCTTTGAAAAGATTTGTTTTACTGACCCACTCAACTTTGTTTTTCACCTTTCCAGGTTCTAATTAGCTGAGTATGGTGGCCACGAGGAATCCAACGGTGTCCTGACAGAATTCACCAAAGTAGGATTTACCTTCGGGTGTTATATTTTAGTAATTGTCCTACTCGACTGCAACTAGACGTTCTTTTTACTCTGAATGTGTATTTATACACTGAGTTTCGCATTAGCATCATTTCTTAGCTAGCATTGTTAGTGTTTCGGCTTTTATTTATTCGTAATTCTATTTATCTTTTTAGCTTCCGCACTGTGCAAATGGTTACGTCACTCGTACATGACGGCCAGCATGCCCTCCTTCGGGTCGGGGGTGTGTCAGTTGGTATCAGAGCCTAGGTTGCAGTCCTGTATATCTTGAGAATTTCCTAGTGTCTTCTGTCAGAACTATACCCCCTCGTAGAGAGCCACATTGGTCAGATGAGCTTAATTTCCCTGATATAGCTCAGTTAGGGGAAGCTATTGCTAATATGATTCAGTCTATTACCCAAAGGATTCCTCTTGAGACTGTGTATAAATTGAAGCTGAATCATTAAATGGAAAATGAAGGACTTGAGGGAGCAGAGCGTTGGCTTAATCATTTGGAAAAGACGTTTCGGTTTATACAAAGTCAAAGGAATCTTTCTTTTGAAAGGTAGGTCGAGACGACTACCTGGTTTCCGTGTATCAAAATTGCATCCTGGTGGAGACAGGAGTCTTATACGATGTCATCAGAGGAAACAGCTGATTGAGAATTGTTTAAAGAGTTGTTTAAGAAAAGGTTTATTCCTCCGGCATATATGGACGGTAAGAAACAAGAGTTTACAATTTGAGACAAGGAAAATAATGAGAATCAAAGGAAAGATGACCAAGGTAAAGGTCATGTGTCTCAAGAACCTCGCAAGACTTAGAGCTTCAAAAGAAATGGAGTTAATTCTAGTTCTTCCAGCAGAGGTTTTAGTACCATTGGTCAGATGCGAGGTGGTAGATTTACTGGAGATTCTAGATTACAGAGGCGAGGTGACTCTGGTAGAGGAAATGTACCTTTGTGCCGTAAGTGCAATAGCATACATTTTGGATAGTGTAGCCAAGAAAGCAGATGATGCTTTACATGTGGACAAATGGGACATAGAGCTGCAAGATACTCAGAATCTTTCGGGCTTGATCATGGGCACGTTAAACATTCTTGGTCACTTTGCTAGAGTTTTAATTGATTGTGATGAAGAAATTTTATGTTATTGACGATGTTGCCAAAGAAAGTAGTGAATGAGCACGATCGATGAGTGTATATGTATTCCCCATGGGGGCAAGATGGTAATATTATACCCTCGGGAATTGTTACTTACTTATCGAGACAACGGTGAGTTATCAATATTGCGGGTTGCAGACCGTAATATTAATAACTTATTCGTTGGATTCGTTAAGCAAGTAAACAGGTAGTTCATTCTATGCTAGTATTGTGCTTATTCAGGGTGTCCAGTGATGGTAGATTTCGATGTTATTCTAGGCACATATTGGTTGCATAATGAACGTGCCAATATAGATTGTTACGAGAAATCAGTTACTTTCCATCGTCTTGGATTACCAGAGGTTACTTTTGTGGGTGAGCAAAGTGGAGTAAGGCATGCCGTTATTTCTCCTGTGAGAGTAAAGAGGTTGTTATCGAAAGGCTGTCAGGGATACCTAGCTCATGCGGTGTTGCAGGATCGTACTCCTAGTAGTGTGGAGGACGTACGAGTGGTTAGGCATTTTTCCAGATGTGTTTCCGGATGATTTACCTGGATTACCGCCAGACAGAGATGTGGAGTTCACTATTGACTTAATTCCAGGTACGGATTCTATATCTTTCACCATTGTCATGGATTGATGATCTTTTTTACCAGCTTAGAGGTGTCGGTGTATTTTCGAAGATTGATTTAAGGTCTGGTTATTAACTGTTAAAGATCATCAGTGAAGATGTCCCTAAGATTGCTTTCAGGACTCGTTATGGTCATTACGAGTTTTTGGTAATGCCATTCGGATTGACGAATGCGCCTGCTGCTTTTATAAGTTTGATGAATCAAGTATTCCAGCAATATCTGGACAGGTTTGTTAGTGTTTTCATTGACGATATTCGGGCATACTCTAAGACTAGAACAGAGCATGCTAGACATCTTAGGTTGGTGTCGCAAAGATTGAGGGAACATCGGTTGTATGCTAAGTTTAGCAGATGCCAATTTTGGTTAAATCAAGTGGCATTTTTGGGACATGTGATATATGCACAAGGTATTCAAGTAGATCCTCAAAAAGTGACAGCTGGGGAGAATTGGGAACAACCTCGAACCATCATTGAGGTACTGAGTTTTCTTGGTCTAGCAGACTACTACAGACGTTTGTAAAGTATTTTTCAGTCATTGCTTTGCCATTGACGGGATGGACTAGAAAAGAGGTAGGTTTGAGTGGGATGAAAATTGTGAGCAAAGTTTCAGCAACTGAAGTATTATCTTACTCATACACATGTTTTAGCACTCCCAGATGATAGCGGTAATTATGAGGTCTACAGTGATGCATCCTTGAATGGTTTAGGATGTGTGTTGATGCAACATGGTAGGGTGATTGCTACACTTCACGACAATTGAAACCTTATAAGATGAATTACCCTACTCATGATTTAGAATTAGCAACTATCATCTTTGCTTTGAAGATTTGGAGACATTGTCTTTATGGGGAGAAAAGTGCAAGATTTTTACGGTCATAAGAGTCTCCAGTATCTGTTTACTCAGAGAGATCTTAATCTTCATCAACGAAGGTGGATTGAGTTGCTAAAAGATTAGGATCGCCTGATTGAGTATCATCATGATCGTGCAACTGTGGTAGCTGATGCACTTAGTAGGAAGACTTCAGCTAGACTTCATGCCAGTTATGATTGTTATGGTCTTCTTCTTGATGATTTACGGTTCACTGGAGTGAAGTTAGGAGTGGAAGATAAAGAAGAAGCCTTACTTGTTAATTTTCAAGTTAGGCCAAATTTTAGCGGGTCGTGTGCTTGAAACTCAGATGGATGATGAAGAGACCCAAGAATTAATTGAGGCAAGGAACGACGGGAAAAAGAAAGACCTCAGGGTTAGAGAATCAGATGGCATGCTTATGCAAGAGAACATGATGTATGTACTTAATGATATGGAATTAAAGAAAGTAATTTTGGACGAAGCATAATGTTCAGCTTATGCAATGCATCCTGGAGGTGTATCAGTCGTGAGTAAGTCAAAGCAGAAAGAAAGAAGCCTTTTTGGATTGATGCAGCCACTTTCCGTTCCACAGTGGAAATGGGAAAATATCACTATGGATTTTGTGTACAAGTTTCCTCGTACACGGAACGGGTGTGATGGCGTTTGGGTAATTGTTGATCGGCTTACTAAGTCAGCACAGCTTATCATCCTTAAACAGATGGTCAGTCAGAGAGAACCATTCAGACTTTAGAGGACATGCTGAGAGCTTCAGTACGTCATTTTGGTGATGATTGACAAGCTAAGTTGGATTGATGGAGTTTGCCTATATTAACAGCTATCATTCTAGCACCAGGATGGCACCATTTGAGACACTTTAAGGGAAAAGATTGTCGTATACCTTTGTGTTGGTCTAAAGTTGGTGAAAGACATTAGTGGGTCCTGAGATAGTAGAGGAGACTACTCAGAATGTTCAAGTGATTAAAGATATTATGAAAGTGGCCCAGGATTGATAGAAGAGCCTTGCCGATAGACATGCCACTGATCGGGTGTATGATGTAGGTAATTGAGTATTTCTGAAGCTTTAACCTTGGAAAGGTGGGGTTAGGTTCGGAAAAAAGGTAAGTTAAGTCCTAGGTACATCGGACCTTATGTGATTACCGAGAGAGTCGGTGAAGTTGCTTACAGGCTTGAGTTGCCTCCAGAGTTGTCAAAAGTGCATAATGTGTTCCATGTTTCCATACTTCAACATTATGTTTCAAATCCTTCGCATATGATTCCTCCTTAACCTTTGGAACTTAATCCAGATTTGATTTATGATGAGGAACCAGTGACTATCTTGGATTGGAAGGATAAGGTTCTGAGGATTAAGATCGTGCGTTTAGTGAAAGTTTTATGGAGTAATCATTCAACAAAAGAAGCTACTTGGGAGACAAAAGATCGAATGAGAGAGATGTGTTTCAGGTTGTTTCATGGATATTGATGGATTGTAAAGATTGTGTAAATTTCGAGGAAGAAATTTTTTAAGGTGGGTAGATTGTGACAGCCCGTCCCTGATTTTAAGAGTTTTTAAAGTTTTAATAAAGGATTTTACAAAAATGCCCTTTGAGGCACGCGCATTATTCGAGGTTAATCGTTGTGTCGTGCCATCTAAGATTTGTTTTCTTGACATATCCTCGTAGTACTCGTCGCTACGGAAGCGTGGGCGCAGACGGGTTCGTGATTTGGAGTTATAACGAAAAAGATTTTAAAGTTTAAAGTTTGGGCATTTTATGAATCTTATTATAAAAATTTGGTGTGCCATTTGGATGGCCCAGATTAAAAGAAATCTGAAATGGATGGCTCGGATGTAAGGGAAGGAAAATAAAAATAAAAAGATGAAGGAAGGTTTTGTGTGTGTGTGTGTGCGTGATTGGTGGAGAAAAGAAGAAAGAGGATTGGGCAAAACTGCCCAACCAGAAGGAAGAAGAAGACAGCTCCGGGAGAGTTTCGAGAGAGAAGTTGGGCGAATGGGGAGAAGAGAGAGAAGTTTCTGGCCAATCAGAGAAGGGGAAATGAGGAAAGGAGAAAGGGCGAGAAGCAGAGGAAGAGGAACAGAAATGGGTTTTCAACCCGCGACCCGCGCGACGCGGTGGGTTTTCCACCCGTTTTGGTCGAAATTTCTTCATTTTTCCGGTGAGTTACTTCAAACCATCACTTGGAAAACCCTCTATGATCTTCCCTAGGGGTGGGCAAACGGGTACAGGAACCGCGGGTCGAGGCGGGTAATTTAGGTTCGGGGCGGGTACGGGCCGGTTCCAAATGTTTTAGAAACTAAACGGGCCGGGCCGGGCCCTTGTCATTTACGGGGCGGGCCGAGTCCTAAACCCTAGAAAAACGGGGCCCCGGACCGACCCGTTTCTAATTATAATGAATGGTCGAGATTGAATGATACCCTATCATTCAATCTGAACCGTTAGTTTCAACCCTACCCTTAATCGTCCAGGCTTCCATTTTCCAGAATCTAATCTGTCTCTCACTCACTCCCACTTTTCCACAACCGTCCGTCACTCCCTATCCTTGGACTCCGACGACATCCCAGAGAACCCAACCCATCACTGCCGCCGTGACCAACACAATGGCATCACCCACCAGTCATCCTCCTCGACGACATCCCAGGACCCAGAGAACCCAAGTCCCAGAAGCTCGATTCTCTCATCTTCGAATTCGCAATCTCTCTCTCTCGTCGCAACCTCTTCGTTCTCAGGTAAAAACCTTAACAAACAATTTGATCTCGCTTCACTCTTTTATTTGATTCGTATTATTGGTTTGTGGACTGAGTGATTCGTATCTGAGTAAAAACCCTAAAAAACTATTCCGGTTATTGACGTTTAATTGTTCTGTAAATATGTGATAATTGTTCTGTAAATATTGGTATTTGGAAGTGTTAAATGAAAGTGGAAATGCACAGGTGCCTCATATTTCTATATTATCCTTTTGAAATTAGGATTCTCGTATTCTTTTTCGATGCATGTGGAAACGGGGTTGAAGCTTCCTTATCTAATCCCAGTTACTGATGCACATTTTTGGAACAAGCATGCAACCCTTCTTCATTTCTAGAACAAGCATGTTATAGTTTTCCTCATTTTGGGGTCGAGCTCTAAACAGTCAATAAGTTCTATTGATTTGCTCCTATTGTAGGCTGCCATTGGGAGTAGGACTTTGAGTCTTAGATCCCGTGAATGAAACACACACATTAAAGTTAAAGTAAGAATGACATGGGCAGGCCATGAATGTAGGAAACTATTAAGTGTTTGGTTTCCATTTATGAGATTACTTTCCAACAATTCATGTAAGAGTATTTTGAAATAAGCAAATCAGAATAATATGGTTGGATATTAGCTACAGGAACACAGGTATTGATAGTTTCATGTAGTAATTTTGCTTAAATACCATTTTAAGAAAGAGAAGTTTCTTGTGTCACTGATATCATTTTTTGCAACGTACGATTGAGCTATATAGTGGCTCTGTTGATTATATCCACCCTGCCCCATCTGTTACTATGCTCCCTATTTCTCTCACATATGGATGAATTTAAGTTTTGTGCGTTGCTGGGTATTAAATGTATACTTCTTTGATATTGTCAGGAAGAAGCCGAATAGGAGGAAGAAGTAGAGTCTGAAGAGGAATCAGAAGAAGAACATGAAGAATCCGAAGTCAGTATACTCATTATTTGTTCTTGATTATGTGTCATGATCTGTTTGACTTAGACTTTACTTGAAAGCTACAAAATTCTTGATTTTAGTAGTTTGCATATTTTTGTTTCTGATGAATTATTGTATATTAAAACATCTTAGTTCACTTGTGGTCGTCGTAGCATGTGTTTATGGGAGTACCATTAGTTGACTTCTAGTTTATCTTCTCATCTAGCCATGTAAAGATATATTTTTGCTATACATGTTGACCTATTTACTTTGAATTTTGAGCTGGAACTGGCATTTCTTAATCAATTTCAAATGGAATGACTTCATACTCAGAGATATGTGCAGGGAGTAGTGCAAAATCTGCACTGCACTGAAACTGTGAATCTGCTGGGGGATGAATCTGTGCAAACGTTAGGTTTTATTTTTAAAATTTTTAAATATATATATAACAAAAAAAAAAACCAAGGACTCGTGGACCCGGCCCGAACCGGCCTGTTTTAACAGGGCCGGGTTAGGTCCGGTTCCAATATTAGAATCTGCTATCCCCGGCCCGGCCCGTTTCCTTTGCACCTAGGTTCGGTCTGGTTCCTTCAAAATTGGGCCCGGCCCGGCCCGTGCCCACCCCTAATCTTCCCTCTTCCTATTACACCCCAAAAATCAAAGAATTTGGCCTTGAAATTGGATGAAAACCGTACGGTGTGTGCAGTGGCCTAGTGTACAAATTCTTCAAATCTTGAAACGTTTTCTTTCAATTACTAACACCATTAGCATTCCCTTAAGACCTGGAACAAAACCCAAGCATTAGTTGGAGCATCGGAGTGGTTTTGGAGGTCGAATTGAAAACACCCATTTCTAGGGTTCTTCACGGGTTTGATGAAATTGGAGCCTTTCCAGGCCAAATTGGCCTTGGCCACAGGTATAAAGTTTACTCTACTCATTGAGATCTTCATTTCTGTAAATTTTGGTAATTTTTGGAAATAGTTGGATTTTCCGGCTAGCCGGGGCGGCCGACCGCCACCCACGGCGGCGTGTGCGGCGGCGCGTGGCCAGTGAGCCGCCAAAGCTATTTTTAGGCCATAATTCATGCTCTTATTTCATTTTGGGTGAATGAATGACGTATGATGATCATTCGAACCTAAATTCGTTACGATGCGTGGTTAGGCCAAAATATGAATTGACGATCCGACCGTTGGATCGTCACCAAACTTTGATACATTGTAATACGTAATATTTGAGGATTATAGGAACTTACGGATTGGGAATCCGATTTACGGATCTTTCGGAATTGGAGTTGTAAGTTCATAAGATAGAATCTTAACCGTCACTTGGTTTTGGCAATTGACGGAGATCCGACCGTTGGATGGTAATGAAATTTTAGGATGTTGTCCTAGAGGTATATTGTAGATGTCTGGAAGTTTCAGATCGGAAATCTGAGTTGCAAATCTTCCTGATCGACCTACGTAGTGACGTGTTCTATATAAGTTATATTCTATCGATATGATTTCTGAGGCATGTCTTGATGATTATTCTAGGCGCCGATCGTCATGACGCCTTGATGTGTTGTGCTAGGGAGTTGTAGGGCGAACTCCAGGTGAGTGGGCAATTTTGTTTTCCGTATATACCTATATAAATGAGATTTTTCCCAGAAAATCAATTTAAGTGAAATGTGATATGAAATGCGTTATGAAATGCCATGCAAAATATATATCTATTTTATTTATGTATTAGTAATTGCATACATGCATGATTGGTGATGCAGACGCATAGGTAAGTGCCAGGTATGTTCATAAATTAAAATTATGAAACTGTTGAGTTGATGTGATTGAAAGCTCATAAACCTGCACTAGGGTGATTATGATTTAGCAGAGATGTGATTCAAGCCTGTAAATATATTTAACCCCTGCACCATATGCTCACATTGGATCCAATTTAGGTGCCCAGTCTTGTCGTATAGACCACTCGTAGGTGGTTCCGACTCGTAGGTGGCTAGCAATTTATCGCATAACTATCAGGAGAGGATAGCGTGAACATAACTATATTACACCCAGTTCTGTCGTACAGACCATTTCAGTGGTTCCGACTCGTGTGCAGTGTAGTGTCGTACAAGTCACTTGTGGTGACTCCGGCTAGATTGATTGATGAGATTGATTATGAGCTATAGTTTTAGCCGGGCTGATCACTCGGTTGACATGTTATTATTTATGATGAACTTACTTCACTGATATACTTATATGATATGATGAAATATATTTTGACATGGCATATACTTTACATATCACTATTTTTGAGCTGGTTTTGAGATAAGTAATTATATTTTTATATTCCTGGGAAACTATTTGTTTTACTGACCCACTCAACTTTGTTTTTCACCCCTCCAGGTTCTAATTAGCTGAGTATGGTGGCCACGAGGAATCCAACGGTGTCCTGACAGAATTCACCAAGGTAGGATTTACCTTCGGGTGTTATATCTTTGTAATTGTCCTACTCGACTGCAACTAGACGTTCTTTTTACTCTGAATGTGTATTTATACACTGAGTTTCGCACTAGCATCATTTCTTAGCTAGCATTGTTAGTGTTTCGGCTTTTATTTATTCGTAATTCTATTTATCTTTTTAGCTTCCGCACTATGCAAATGGTTACATCACTCGTACGTGACGGCCAACACGCCCTCCTTCGGGTCGGGGTGTGTCAAAAACCCTACTTTTTACTGTGGAAAAGAAAATATGTGAAAATGACACAAAAACCTATTTTTTATTCAAATATATTAAAATAAACGGCACGAAACCATTTAGTGTGTCATTGCAAATTAATAAAAAAAAATTCCCTTTCAGACATTAGAAATACACACACAAGTTGAGTTGACATTAAAGGCACAATAGTCATGGTTGTCGTACCCAATAACGTGTTTGTGTCCATATTTTTTTACATTGGGCACAAGACGTGGTACTCATCATTCAATGGGCATTGTTCCATCCTATTGGTGTTCAAAGAGACAAATTCTTCATTGGTGTCCTTACTTTTGTACCCAAAGGTCATTTTTCTTGTTGTGTCTTTAGTCCCACTAAACTTATTCCTTCGGCGCAACAAACACGGGACTACTTTAACAAGTAGTCTAGTACAGTCTAGTGTAAGTTGGTGAGGGTAAACAAACACACCATATTATTCTAACTATAATGGGTTTGCATGATCACTTCAATATCAAATTGCATGATTGACAAGTCTATATACTTACAATAGTTTTTACAAACTACAAAGTGGAATTATTTTCAACATTTTTGCGTGAAAAATAGACTTCGTCGAGATAAGACAGCCTCTTCTCTATTTTTATTTTTAAAAAACTCATTCTGAAATAATGATAAACATTGCCAACCATACAAATAAAGCATGAAAACTTTGCCTTTCGTCATGCCCACAAGCCAATATGGACTTGTCAAGTGGATGATTGAACTCTGACTGCATGAAAGGTTTCACTATCCTTAAATCGTACAACGGAGTCCATATAATTTTTTAACTTTTTTTTTTTCAGACTGTTATACCGTTGGAGTTAACTTTTGTTAGAGAATTAACCTTTTGGATTAATTCATGCAAAACAGAGTTTCCCGAACTAGCTCGTTTCATTTGTGTAGTATCCATTGGTATCAATTAATTTAGACCTAATCCAAAGTTGAGCATTTCACCGGTACACTGTTATCATATTAGTATATAATTTCACCGGTACACTGTTATCATATTATAATTTCATATATAAATTTCTTTTTACTTAACATTATATTATTATCACAAAACGTCACAATTAATAATGATGTATCAATATTATGAAAATTGCTCACATATAACTGTGATTCATATCTTAATATTGGTTGTCTTTTCTATTTCAAGTACAAGGGGCCAGAAAGCCACAACAATCATATCCTGAAAGACAACTCATGGAGAAGGCCGGGTCCAACATTATTAGAAGAAAATAACCCAAAATGAAATAATTATTGATGGAATCAGACTTTGCAGTTACAGTTCATTTGGTGTTGCAAGTTGCTGGCAGTAATCATCTTTTAGGTCCCCTTGTTTTGGCATGTCAAGATTTTCTTTCAAGATCTTGGCAATGCGAACTTCGGCATGTCCACAGCATTTTATTTTATTTTTTTTTGTGGTGGCCAATTTAGCGACATATAGTCTTGATTTAGATTTAGGTAATTTTTATTTTGATACTCCTCCTTCTTGTTCAGTTAGTTTTATTCATGAAGATCGACTTGTGATGTTCCAATCTAAATTTATTATTGAGTATGTTTGTTTGGGCTCTTGCTTTTAGCCCCATTTTTCAACCAAAAAAGAAAAGGGAAAGTAACAGTACAATCATTATTCTATAAACATAAAAGAGTAGTGTAATGGAGGCCATCAAAATGATGGAGGTTGTATGTGTACAATTATTAGAGAGACGGGCCAAATGCCTACTTCCAAAGACATTGATATAGTCTCTAACTTGGTAATTATCACTTGCACAACCTGTTAGGTGTGGAGCTTTACTACAAAAAAATCTCGATATTAGTTGGAGTGGAGTTAGGATATCTAAATTCCTCTTTCTTTATTTCTCTAGCCGATGTGGGATTTCAACAATATGTGCCCAAATGACTTAAAATAATAGCTCAATAGCTCGTGTGCAAAAATGACACGTTTGCTCAATGATTAAAAATTAACCCATTTCGGATGGAATTAGGTCGTTGATGCCTCACTGAGCATTGTAACACAAACTTAGATCTCCAACTTTCTCAACTGTGTACGCATTTGTGCCGCTTAGAACTGCCTAACTTTGATATACCTATATCTACACGGCATCATGATCACAAAATGGTACCCTACACGGTTAGTTAAGTGACTAATTGGTTCAGGGTTATGTGAATTCAATGAAAACCTGAGGAGCTCGAATGAAACAACTTCCAACTTCAGGCAAGCTCGAATTCTCCTACTCGTACTAGAGTACTATTTTAAAATATATAAAACTTCATTTTAATTTTTGGTAAAGATGACTCTTAGACTATAACCTTGTGTAAGATTAAAATCTCATTCATCATAATACATTTTGTTGTAGACATTTAGGTAAACTAATTTTTTTTATATAAATAATATTCCGTTACAATTTGTGTTCTTCATTTAGTTACATTAATTAATTTAATATATTTCAGTATATTCATCGATACTTAGCTACATTAATTCTTTAAAATATATTTGAGTACATACATTTTGGTATTGACATTTATGTATAGTAATTCAATATAATACATGTTGGTACATACATTTCGGTATAGAGAATTTGTTACAAATAAGTCAATTTATCATATTTCGTTATAATCATTTCTATACACTTATGTATTTACATAATTTCTTATGTGTCCTTAATTTCTTTTCATCTTTTCTCATTTAGGTTTATTTATAATTGGAAGAACAAAAATGTGCATATTAATAAACGCAAAATTTTAATGTGGAGATATTAAATAAAAATACACATTAAATAACAAAAATAAAATATGAGTTTTAATAAAAGTACACTTCAAAGGATTAAAATTAATATGTAATCTAACACCAGATTTTTTTTAAATTTCAATCTTTTTTTAAGGACTGATGTTCAAAAACCCTTTTAAAATGTTAATACAGCTTTTAAAAAAAATGAATATGGAGTTTACACTAAATTCCAGAGTTATAACCTAAAAATTGTGTTCATTTAATGGGAAAAAATCTCAATTAAATCTAATTTTGTTAGGGTTAATTACACTCACACCCCTTGAGTATGGGACCATGATTTTCTAGGGCTGAATAAGGCTGATCTGAATACAGATATCTCAGAAGTCCGATCATAGACTTACCAGCTCTGGCGGAGCTGGATTAGACGGAGCAGTGGTGCCACCATCACCCTGTTCTACGGCAATAGGTGGAGTCATATCAACTCCGTTGGATGATCATGTTTGTTCTGCAAGATACGAGATCTGATCTGGATATGGACACAATCATATCCTTTAAGTCTTGGAGTTCCTAAATTTAGGAATTGGCGTGCGCCGTAAGTAATCATAACTCCTAAGAGGGTGCACTATCTACTTTTAGACATCATCTAGGATTCTCCTGATTTAGAACGAGGATTCTATCCTAAAAACTCTATCTCCCCATGGTATAAATGCATTTGTCTAGGTTCATCTCTGGTAATGCAATCTAAACACTGAATTCTCTTACCCACATCTTGAGTTTAAAACTGTTCACTAACTTAACCGACGGATAGCCTTTTACCGACACACCCCTTGGTCCTAGGCTTGCTCATAGTTGCTTATTGTTTTGCAGGTAGTCAAGTTCGAGCACTTCCATCGTACATGGCGGTGCACGAATTTGGTTCTAACAATTGGTGCACTCGTTGAGGGTGAACTCTTATCCCTTTCGGCCAGACCATTCCACTAACTGACATGTCTAAAAGTTTGGTCAACAATGACGGCCTCGTCGCCCTTCAAAACAACACAAGCCAAGAATATGACGGAGTCACCGTCATGTGGAAAGACATCATGGAAATTTGTCTATCTCTGGAAAATGTCCGACAAAACCCGCTAGTCAGAGAACCTAAAAGACTCGCCGACATGAAAACGTGTGTTGAAGACATGAAGAAATTGATTTGAAAGTCATCAGTAATTGATTTGACCTCCGAGTGGTTTGGTGTTTGATTAGAGGATAATAAAGAAGTACAATGCAAGTATGACTCTACTTCGGCATGAGATGGTCAGTACAAAAATTACTTCTATAAGTAGAAGAGGCTCTATAACTTTCAAAAGACCTTCAACACAACACACAAATCTGTCTTGCACAATTTCTCGCTCTACGCAAAACCCTATCATCTGTAAGAAAAACAGTTAACCTTCATAACTTCGTCAAGCACATCTTCCAATTTGGATAAAGAGCAATGTGGTTGACAACCGGCGACATCTTTCAGTTGGGATGAACAATATTATAGTCGTAAAGTCGGGTGATTAAGAAGCATCTTCCAGTTTGTATAAACATTACAGCTTTAAGTTTGGTTAACTATTTATCTATCTCTGCCAGCAAAGAATCTCTAAGTCCTTATTGAAAGAGGTCATCTTATCAGCCTCTCGGCGAGTGGGGTGTTACTAGGTTATGCTGTTCGGCACATTGAAAGCCGAAATCATTTTATGATTGGATATTCACAAGTGCATTTTAGAGTATGACATTCCGACAGCCGAATCACATTTACATTCAAGATATTTATCTCATTTGAGTATTTATGTCTTTACAGTTTGATACCAATTCAACACACTTATATTTTCACAAATATAATTGAAGTAGCCGAGCCCAGTGCAGACAATTCTTGAACTTCGTATTGACTAACAGCCTTATCTTTAGGCTCTAGAACCCCAAAGTTGAGACAAGTTCTTTCCTCAGCTGTGATCACTCAAATAACAAAAGTCAACAACGCGTTCGACACCACTACCACATTCATTTACTCACGAACTGAGCTCAGTCGACGAGTTAACACGCCCCATGTTCAAAGAAATGATGTAGTTAATTCATTAGTTATTCGGTCTACGCGCCACGTAAGCTAAGTAATTTTTAGGGTCAACAATATGTTATTACTTCCTCTCCACCATATTATTCGAGTTTTACTCTAGGCTACTCCCTTTTGAGTTGGAGGTACATGCATGGACTTGACTCATCTTTAATCTCTAACATAATTTGTTATCATGTCAAATTTGGTCTAGTTTTACATTGAGTTTTTATATCTTTTAGAAGATCATGATGAATTTAAAGTTGATGAATAATAATTAATTAGATAGTTGGTGGATAAAAGAAGAAAAAAAAAACAAGTGTTATAAAAGCATTTCCACCGTGTTTAATTGCCCTGTGGATAGGCTCCAAATCCATTGCAATCCCCCCTCCCCCCTCCCCAAAAAAAAAAAACCCCTCTAACCCACCTCGGGCAATTTGGCTAAGGGGAGCGCAACCAAGAGGTCATGCGAAAATCCAAGGCCTGAGGGCCTGGATGTATGTGATGTCAGCATGACTAGATCAACAGTCTGCGTGTCAACCCCACTCAGTTACCGGTGAACATGGACCATTTGATTTCTAGATCAACGACCTACATTTTTTTGGCTTTAAAAAATTAAAAAAAAAATCAGAAATGTAATGGTGGGCATGTGTCAGAATCGGGACTGTTGGATTTCAATTTTTTTTGTAATCTAACAATCCAAATTAATTAAGTTAATAAAAATCTGAAACATAACTAAAAATTAAAAAAAAAAATTATGTTGTGGCCTATTTTATCTGACAAAGGGAAGGGGGCCGGTGGCAAAGAGAGAAGAGAGAAAGAGATATGTTTGTAGAATTGTGTAGAGGAATGTGTATGATATTCCCCCTACGTAATGCCTTTATTTATAGTAATAAAAGGGAGAAGAAATCCTTCATCCCCAAGGAATACAAGTCCATATAGGAAAGAATAACTAGAATCAAATCTAATCTAGGATTTACACAATCACACTCAAACTAGGAAAGTTTACAACACTCCCCCCTAAGTGTGTAAATACTCAAGGTAGATTCGGCATCATGTAGAAGTTGAGGAAGTCGACTCGTCGACACTGATTCTGGGAACAACGTTATTCTCAATAAGTTAGGAACTTGCATAAAAACCTAAGTCTCACTAAAAAAACCTTAAGGCTATGGTAAAAACCCGAGTAGGGACAAAATCCATAGTCTAAGGAAAAATGCATTAGAAATGCAAAGTCAAATGAAACGTCTACGGGACATCATTAGGGATATAATCAACCCAAAGTGGGTGCCTCGTTAAAACCTAGTTAGGTAGCAAAAACCCAGTGGGAAAAATGCTCCTAATCGTAGGAAAAAAGAGTACATTAAGATTAAGCAAGTATACTTCAGGATACTCCCCCTGAGTTTGACATAATTCCAAAGAGAACTAGCAACGTTACAACTCATAAAGTTTACACATACCAATTCCTTGAACAAGCTTCTGAAACGTCGTTTTCCGTAGTGATTTGGTGAAAAGGTCAACCAGATTGTCTTGTGAATGGATTTGTGTGACTTCAATCTTTTGATGCTCTTGTTGTTGATGTGAAAAGAAGAACTTTGGCTGAATGTGCTTGGTGTTGTCTCCTTTGATGTAACCCTTCTTGAGTTGTTCGATGCATGCTGCGTTGTCTTCATAAATCATCGTCGGGACATCAACAACGGGGTAAAGATCGCATGAGCTTCGAATATGGCCCACAACTGCTCTCAACCAAAAGCATTCCTGAGTTGCTTTATGTAAGGCCAGAATTTCAACGTGGTTAGACGAAGTGGAAACTAAGGTCTGTTTAGTTGACCTCCAAGAGATTGTGGTGCCTCAAACGGTAAAGACATAACTCGTTTGAGAGTGTGCCTTGTGCGGATCAGATAAGTATCATGCATTGGCATAACCAACAAGGTGAGAATCAACTCGAGATAAGGGGGTGCAGCATCACTCGAGGATCCGTAGGGATAGAACAAGCCCAAATCCGTAGTACTCTTAAGGTAGCGGAAGATGTCTTTAACACCAGTCCAATGTCTGCATTGTGGTGCATTACTGTATCTTGCCAAAAGATTAACAGTGAATGAGATGTCAAGTCTAGTGCATTGAGCTAAGTACAATAAAGTTCCTATCGCACTTAGATAAAGAACTTCAGGTTCCAAAATCTCTTCATCATCCTCCTTCGGATGGAAGGGATCTCATTTTAAATCTACCGATTGAACGACCATAGGAGTACTCAAAGGCTTCACTTTATCCTCATTACAGCGGTGCAACACCTTTTGGGTGTAGTTCGATTGATGTACTAAGATTCTATCCGAACGGTGCTCTATCCCTAGACAGAGACATTATCAAGTATTTCCTAGATCTTTCATCTCAAATTCCGACTTCAGGTGCATGGCAGTTCTCGCGAGCTCTTCAGGAATTCTGATAAGGTTCATATCATCGACATATACTGCAACTATTGTAAAACTGGAATGTGACTTCTTAATGAACACACAAGGGCATAATTTGTTGTTCAAATATCCCTGACTAGTCAAATACTTACTCAGACGGTTTTACCACATTCTTCCGGATTGCTTCAAACCGTAGAGTGAACGCCTCAGCCGAATTAAGAGCGTGTTTTGGGGTTTGGAAATATTTGATCCAGTCAATGTAAGTCATCCGGGAACTGTTATATAAATTTTCGTATCAAGATCCCCATAGAGATACGTAGTTACTACGTACATCAGCTGCATACTCAGTTTTTCGGAAACTACCAAACTGATAAGGTAGCGAAAAGTAATCACATCCATAACGGGTGAATAAGTTTCGTCATAGTCAATCCCAGGGCATTGTGAGAAACCTTGCGCAAAAAGACAAGCTTTGTAATGCACAATTTCGTTATTCTCATTACATTTCCGAACGAAAACCCACTTGTAGCCAACGGGCTTCACATATGGAGGAGTAGGAACTACAGGTCCAAACACCTTATGTTTCGCAAGCGAATCGAGTTTGACTTGGATTGTTTGTTTCCAGTTTGACTAATCGGTTCTACTTCGACATTCATCAACGGAACGGGGTTCAATGTCATCGCTCAACATGATCTTAGTAGCTATTGCATATGCTAATGCATCGTCGATGATCATCTCATTTCTATAGCATACATCATCTAAGCTAGCATAATAGATCGAAATCTCACGATTCTCGGAAGTTGGATTAGTCTATTCAATGATGCTTCCTTAATCTAGAATTTCCTCATGAGTTGGATAAAATGAGTAAGCGACAGTCGGATTCACGGTAGGCTATTCCAGTACCTGTGTCGTGGGTTTCCCCTTCCGGGGGTGTGAATCCTTTGAACTAAGAGGTCTGCCACGCTTATATGTAGAGGTAAATGTTTGGCTAGCCGCTAATGTACATGGATCACTAAAGTTGGCTTCCCAGGCCTCTAAGAGGGAAGTCCATCGTACATTTAGTACATCCATCTTTGCATGGACATTTACAGCTGGAATATGTGGTCTTATCACTCGCGTTAGATAGGGGAAATCATCGGGCATGCTCTGAGCGATGTTCTGAAGTTCTAATATGCGCTACACTTTAGTTTCATACAGTGTTGCAGGGATCTAAATGAGACAAAGTGGGAGTCGTCCACGATAATTCATGTCGTTCTTTAGGAACGTTGACTCATATCTTCCCCTAACAACGGGAAGACTGACTCATAGAAATGACAATTTGTGAAACGAGCGGTAAACAGATCACCTATCAAAGGTTCTAAGTAACGAATAATCGAAGGAGAATCATATCTAACATAGATTCTCATCCTTCGTTGATGCCCTATTTTTGTATGTAGGGGTGGCGAAATCAACACATAGACCACACAACCAAAAACGCACAGATGCGAATGTCGGGTTTGTATCTAGTTACCAATTGAAGAGCGTTATATGGTTAGGTCGCAACAGGCCTCAGGTGGACTAACATGACATGATTGCGTGCAATATTGCATGGCCCCAAGCAGCGATCGGGAGCTTGGCACGTATGACCAACGATCGAGCAATCATTTGTAAGCGCTTAATGAATTCCTCTGCTAGGCCATTTTGGGTGTGAACATGGGGTACTGGATGTTCAACTTCAACCCCAACCGACATGCAATAGTCATCAAAAGTTTTAGATGTGAATTATCCAGCATTATCCAGTCAAATAGATTTGAAAGGATAATTAGGGCGGTGAGCCCTGAGCTTGATAACCTGAGCCAGCAATTTAGAGAATACAACATTCCTTGTGGACAACAAACACACATGTGACCAATGTGTGGAGGCGTCAACCAAAACCATAAAATATCTAAATGGTCCGCATGGAGGGTGAATCGGTCCACAAATGTCCCCCTGAATCCTTTGTAGAAAAATAGGAGGATTCGAATGAATCTTGTCATAAGAAGGCTTAGTAATAAACTTTCCCATTGAACATGTTTGACATGCGATTCCTTGAATCGAACCTAAACTTCGAGTTAGTGGATGCTTGTGTGATGATTTGAGGATACGGTGCATCGTTATTCATATAGGGTGTCCCAAACGATCATGCCAAAGTGTAATTTCGTGCGCAATCCTAGAGGTAGGGCCGACCACATAGTGACTTTCTATGTGGTTGACCACTCGGGATACGCTCTATCTTCTCTAGAATACGTTTCTGGGCTTTTTTTCCTCCCTTATATAGGCCTTGGCTCTGTTGACCTTGTCGGGGGTGGCTTATGGCCGCCCATTCCACGCCTCTTTTGGTGTTTTTGGTGTTAGTTCATGCCCTAGTGTGCTTCAGACACAACGATCACCCTAGTAGGTCAAGCTTGATGATTCTTCATCAACAGCTAATTCTGATTTTTAGTGAAAAGTAAAACAGAGATCAAATCCGAGAATTTAGTGAACTTCTGAGCTCTATATTGTTGTTGCAGGACAATATTAGTAGCAGAGAAGGTTGAATATGTCTTCTCCAGGAGATCTTATTCGGTGAAAGTTTTGTTACAAAACTTGAGAAGTGATCGGATTCGACAAACTTCATAATTATATTCATTCACAGAATTAAGGTCTTGGAAGTGCAAATGATGCCAGTCATGTCTTGCTTTAGGCAAGAAGATGTCCTTTGGTGATCAAAACGATCAGCCAGAGCGACCCATAATCCTCATGGATCTTCCTCAGCAAGGTACTCGATTTGCATAGCATCATGAATATGTTTTCGAATGAAGATCATGATAGTGGCTTTCTCAGCTTCACCAACCAGGTTGTCGGTCTCATCTTCAAGGGCAGGACGTAGATTCTTTGCAGTGAGGTGGAGCTTCACATGTTGGACCCACTTGAGGTAGTTCATTCCAAATACCTCCAAAGCAGTGAAGTCGAGTTTGTTCAAATTCGACATGTTCTTATCACAAAATAAAGGACAAGATGTGATTAGTGTAATGGAGAAAAATATCAATCCATTCATATTGGAGTAGAACATTCAGGTTCTAATAGACATGTATTGGTTAAAATTCGCATGAAAAAGCTTCAGGTTTTCATGGGTGATGTTTTTAAGGAAAACTTCAGGTTTTCAAACAGGGCATGTTTCTAGAAACTTCAGGTTTCGAAATAATTATGAACTTCAGGTTCATATGTTCCTGCAGGCAAATGCAAATATATATACATAAATATGAAACTAAAACTTCAGGTCTATAATTATAATTGAATTAATTATTTGGACTTCGGGGCAAATTGAAAGTGTGGGTGAAAAAATATAAAACCCAAATTGTCTAAAAAAATAAACAATTAAACTCGGGGCCCAAAAACATGGGCTAAAGCCCACGGGTAGGTTGAGCAAATTGGAGCCATGTGGCCCAGGCCCAAGAATGAGCTGGAATGGGCTCAGTCAGCCTGCAGGCACTATTCTAAAAATCCCCACCTAGGCGCTAGGCGGCTGGCCACTGCCTTGATTTATGCCTAGACGTTTGAAAATTAAAAAATGGCGCCCAGACCTGCTAAGGTGCCCGCCTAGATTGCATAGGCAGCCGCCTAGACCTGCCTAGGTTACGACTCACTTAGACAGAAAATAGATAACTTTAATTTTGCATTTTATTTTTTTCAATAAATTGTAAGAGACTTGTTGAATACTTAAATGAGCGCACATTATGTGCTTGTTCCCCATGTTTTGATTATGTTCCAATACTTCATAATATATATGTCATTCTATTTTGTAGTTTATGATGAAATTATATATACTTTAAGTATAAACAAACACTTATTTACACGAAATATAATGGATTTACTTAAATTCGCCTAGTCCGCCTAGACCCCGCCTAGCTGCATTGGTGCTAGGCTCCAGCCTGCCGCCAGACTAGCGTCTAGCGTCTTTTAGAACCTTGGTTGCAGGCCCACGACAAACAGAGATGGGCCGAATCCAAGGGAGAGACCGTGAAAGGGCACGAATCTGGTGCTTCGAGGACACCAAGAACCTAGGTTGGTGACAATTTTTAAGCTGGGCCGCTTCAGGCGAGCCTAGTTTAAAAAAAAATCCCTTTTTTTGGTACGGACCAAACTAATGGTTTGGGCCGCTGCAGGCAAGCCCAAAGAAGGAAGAAAAAAAAATGTAGGGCGAGAAATCAAGGCCCAAATTGGGCTCGAGTTGGGACCAAAGACACCCCAGCAGTAGCTGGGTGTGCTCGCCAGGGAAGAAGACCGGCCGCCGTTTCAGGAGGTTGTAGGTTCAACGGCAACCCATAATTTGAACGGAGAGTGAAAAACTCTCAATGTAGGAAAAACCCTAGAATTTTCTATTTTAATTTCAAAAGAAAAAAATTGAATTACAAACAAGAATTCGTTGGTGACAACTTTAGGTTGTCGGGGGAGTAGCCGAAAGTGGCTGGGCATGGCTGCAGGCCATTGGTGTGAAAATTATGTTAACACACAAATTAAACCCTATTTGTGACAATTGTAGTAATGATGTAAGTAGGGATTGTTCTAACCGGGGATTAACTAGGGGTACTAATCACTTGAAAACTGAATTAGAAACATAAAAACAAAGTTCAACACACTAGATTACACTCAAAGAATGTAAAACTAACGTTTAAAATACTAAAACAAACCAAAAACTCAAAACAGCAACCAAAAGACTCAAAACTGCCTTAAAAACACTTTCTGGCAGTTTTGAACACAAAGCACCAAATTGGACGAATTTGGGTTTTAACTTGTACCAAAACACTTAAAACATAAACTAACACACTTTCTAACGAATCTCGGACTTTAAAATAAATGGGGATTTGATTTGGACGAAAATAAACTAAATGGACAGATTGTAAAGAAAATAGATTGTAAGACAAAATTGTGATGAATAAATGGATGATGGAATAGCTAAGGGTTTCTTCTCCACACATGAAATATATGCAACGTAAATCAATTTCCAGTTATCAATTCAATAAGTTATGAACCTCGACACTCCAAGTCAATTAGGTTCGCTTAAATTAACCTTCAGATTTCCCTAGAATCATTGAGTTGGATGAATATGCATCGGAAACAAATTATTCCTAACAAGTTCTCTATATGAACAGCATGATAAAGACACAAGTTAGAATCATTACGTTCTTTGGAAATCATAAGCATCGACAAGGCATTTGTAACTATGAAAAGCATGATACTTTTGCCAGGAATCTACTTAACACGATCGTGACTAGCGACCTTCACTACTTGCGAATATAAATTCATAACGATTAGGTGAAATAAATTTATATCCTAGCACCAAATTCAAGCATGCAAATTAAGCGTGCACTCTCAATCAATCATGCAAGAATAAGTTCTAAATCCATCGGTTAAGCAAATTGTATTCACGACTTATGCAACGATAACTGGAAGTAATCAACTTATTTCACATATATAATCATGGTTTTGAATACACCCTTAGCCAAATTAAAATTAGCCAATCATACTCAAAGCAAAACAAAGATTACATGAATTAGACATTAAAATCCAAAGAAAGAAAACACCTAGAATGCTCCAACTTGGCAGCAAGTGCATCCAAGATTTCTCCTTTCCCTTGCTTGTGGCAGTTTGGTTTGTGGACAGGTTTTGGGTAGTTTTATGGTGTAGAATGGATGGGGAATGGTATGGAAAGGTTTAGGGTGAGTGTGGAGGAGTGTTTGATGGTTGGAGGGTGGTAGAAAACTCGGCAAAGAGGGTGGAAGAAGGTGGAGTGGCTGTTATGTTTTCTGGGCACTAGAATGGTGTTTTTGGGGTGTTTTGCTGCCTAGGGTGTGTATGGACGAATTTTCTGTGATGAGTGATGAATATGGGAGTGTGAACCCTTTGCTAAGGGGTGTAAACATGTATATATAGGCCCCAAAAACCTAGAGAATCAGGTTAGGCAATGGATGAAATGCACAGCAAGGAGGGTGAATTTGTGGTGTGCAATGGTCCAAGGATGAAAATGAAGTAATGATGCAAAGTATGGAGGGTAAAATGGAGTGGTATTTCAGCTAGGGAGCATGAATGATTGTGTACATTGCATAGAAATGAAAAGGGGAGGTGAAATGTTTCAGAAATTAGTCAAAGATGCAGCAACATGTGTTGCACACGGCATTGGATCCCAAAGGTGGCTGATAGAGCATCAATTGGTGCATGGAATGGTTGTGAAAGTTGTGTGAAATCTAATGGGTGAAGGGAACAAGAGGTATGCAGCAATTAAGTGTAATAATTGAGTGTATTAAGGCATGAAATCAGAAATATTTTAGGGGACAAGGATGATTAAGCATGCATGGGAATCCAAAGGGAATACAATGGGGTTGCACGGCAAGGAAGGTGTATCCTTTTGTGGCTGAGTTCTTTATCCTTTGTACACTAATTCTTCACATTCTTCGCCTCTTTAAGTCTTCAATTTCGTCCATCCACCTTGCTCTATGCATTCGCTATCCATTCCAACCCCGAAACTGCTCCAAAGGCCTCCAAAATGCATCTTCTTGCATACTTTGTTCTTAGAATCTGAAAACACACAAAAATGACTTTAAACACTAAAATAACTAAGAAAACACAATGTAAATGCGCAAGAACACGTTAACTAAGTCGCATAAATATGCTCCTATCAGCCATGTTACTCGACGGTTTCATGGTGGGCGACGCCTTCTGGGTGTCGGGTCTAGGTTTTGGGCCTGGAGCCGTGGCTCCAGGGTTGGGTCTCGGCTCGGGAAGAAATTGGGGTGGCCCATCGACATAGGTGGGTTTCGACGAAACCTTAAACAAAATCCTTTATATTTTTTTCAATTCTAGATTAATTCAATGCATATTTACAAATAATTTTAATGAATGAACATATATTTGATCCAATTCATGGCAAATATCAAATTCACATGATTCAACAATTATGGATATAATACATACACAATTTATGTAGAATATAAAATTCGAAAAACGTAAAGTTGGGTCATGCATTATGGTGAATGTTCATGCTATCAGGGCTGCAAAAATATCGATATAAAAACCGTTGTTTTGGAAGAACCTGATTGCGTGATGATATGGATGAACTGATTTGATGCAAAAAGCTTCCAAGTCAGATTCCTAAGCGCAACGGTAGGAGCGTGCTGATAACATGTTGTAGCCTATTTTATCTGACAATTGGAAAGGGGCCGGTGGCAAAGAGAGAAGAGAGAGAGAGAGATATGTATCTATAATTGTGTAGAGGAATGTGTATGTTATTCCCCCTACGCAATGCCTTTATTTATAGTAATAAAAGAGAGAAGAAATCCTTCATCCCCAAGGAATACAAGTCTATATAGGAAGGAATAACTAGAATCAAATATAATCTAGGATTTACACAATCACACTTAAACTAGGAAAGTTTACAACAATTTCAAAATTTTAAAAAATTATAATTTTTTTCCTATAAATACCTAACCATTTTCTCCCATCTTACACCATATTTTAATATTTTCAACGATTCTAAATAGGTAAGGACACGTCACCCGATGGAATTGATTAAAAATCTTGTCGAAATCTATCCACTAATACGTAGAGTGACGAGATCGGTTAAAAATCCTATCTGAGATTAAAAATATTATTATTTTATAACATAATAAATACTAATATTTCAATACGATAGGCAATTACTCTTCATTAATGGCAATTATTATTTACTTGAGGGGATTGAATTGCCTAATACTAAGGAGAGCCTTTACACACTGTAAGTGCTCTAACTGAATTGTGTTTGTAATATGAGAGATTTGTGTCAAGTCATACAATTATTTGACATCGAACTCGTTATTTACGGGAATTGAACTTAAGATTTTTAGTTATAAATAAAGACAAATAATACTAGACGGTAGTGCTAAGTGACACATATATTAAACATTTACGCCAACTAATCAATGTGAACATGATTAGTACTCATGTTCACCATTTTGCTCACTAAGTGGCTAGCTAGCTAAGCTAACCCTAGTTTTATTTTCATATAGCAATATATTAACCAAAGAGCTAAGCAATTGACTTTAGAGGCGCCACTGAAATAATAGTCATAATAATAATATGCACTTACAAATCATAGCATATTAATTAATAGATAGAATAGATTAATCGATCCATGTCCACCACTCTTATTTCATACATGCATCAATCCACTTTTCTTTCACTGTACAAAATTATGTTTTCAATCACGGGATTTGGCGTGGAAACAAAAACTATTGTCCTAATCGTGCCGCCCTATACAATACTTCCAAACATCATCTAGCATATGTTTATTGTCCTTCAATCTTTTCAATTATGCTTAGAAAGTGACAAATTGTGAAGAACAACCAATAAAATTAAGAAATTTATACTCCTGACTGCCCTATAAAAAAAAAAATAGTTCCATAATTAAGAAACTGCAAGATCATATGCTAAAAGTGCCAAAAATATTGAAAATGAACGCACATTGCTGCGTACATACCCAAAAATGAAGGTTAAAGATGTTGAAAGTTTTGTTTTATTTTTATAACTACAATATTTTACACTAATTTATATTAAGAAAGAAAAAGAGTTTGAAAAAAGATGAGAGTTTAAAATATTTAATTTTACAATACAGAATATATATACACATAAAAATGAAAATATCTAGGAGATTGTAGCCGGAAAAAAAAAATCGAATACATTAAGATCCAAGTATATTTTTCTCCTATCGAATTGGTCCAAGTTAAGTTCTTAATTAATTCAATAATTTTTCATTTCAATTAGTACATCAGATGTAGACATATAAGATGCATTGAGAGTGAAAAATATATAGCTAGGGGAGATGCATATTACTCATAGGTTCATATTTAATCTAAGAATTTTGCAAAGAAGTTTTCAGTTCTCAACTTAGTTATTTTTTGTTTCGCCAGACAATCTATCAAATTATTCTTTATTTTAAAATTAATTTACAATTAAGTATGTCGTTTGAGCAAAATTCTTCTACACTTCATGTGGTACAAAATGTATTGATAAATTTTCTCTTGACCAACAGTGATGGTTCATAGATTAATTTTCATTTTTATATTTGGTCGTGGCATGCCTTCTCAACAAACTAATAAAGAATGAAGTTTTTATAATGAGGTAATGGGAGGCTAATCATTGTTTGATAAAAGGCGCTCGTAAGCTTTATAGGATAAATTAGTTGTTTTCTTAGAAATTAATTTTAATTTGTTATCCAATCAAAAGAAAGTTATATAAAAGAAGGCCAATTTAGTTTTATGAAAAAATAAAAAGGTCATTTACAAAATTAATACTTTTAGCAGAATAACACACCTAAAAACGTTTAGTTATCACAATGGAAATAGCTATATTTAAGAATGTATAGAATAACACTTGCAAGTTGAGCCTAAACCTCCTACAACCATGCGAAGACAACAATTACTTTTTTCAGCTAACTACATTTTACATCCTTCAAGTTTAGAATCATTTTTTTAAATAGATCATAAGATTCTAATTCCTCATCACATTGCACCATGAGGTTTTGAAATCTTATTAATATATGTCTATTGGAAATATTAGTATTTTAGCTTTATTTTGTTATTAGGGTAGTTTTTGGTATTTTGTGAATTACTGTTTCTTAGGTTTTGGTTGCTACAAAATATAGTTTGTAGTTTAGTATATATGAAAAGTAAGTCAGTCAAGATGTAGTTCTTTAGTTTGTAACCATCTTGGCAAACTTGTTTATTTGTTTCTCCCATAATAATATTCGTCATTTCATGATTTGTTTGTTCCTCTGTTTGATATCCTGATTTTCAACTATGTCTTATGTCAATTTGACTTCCTAATATTTTCACTAAATTGAAGACTTGATAAGCGTATGACCTATTTATAATTTGTTTGTCCGTTTGGTTGCTTCATATTCCCAAACAACAACCCATCACATTTTTGGTCTCAGTGATGTAAATGTATCTTCTTTATATCATGAAAATGGGATCTCACATTTGCCATATCATTATTTTAATAAAGGATCATACAATTAAATAGACTGAAGAGATAAATTAAAACAATTTCACCAAAACCTCATGGCGTGTGTATATATAATGTGAGAAAATTGAAACCTTGTGGCCCTTTTTGAAATCACCTACAACGTTAAAAGTGTATAATGTAGTAAACCTTATTTTTTTGTACTTGAGTCTTGAGACCTACTCTTTAGGCAAATTGTTTTGGGGGGTCAAGGGTAGGACATGCAACTCTTATATTGTATTTGCTTGAGATGTGGGGTGTCTTGAGAGGTGAGAAAAGAACATATAAAAAAGGAGGGTGGGTTTGAGGGAGAGAAAGATATGGAGTTTTTGTTTAATAGAAAACTATATAGCAAGAGGGAGGCAAGCAAGCCAAGTTGGGTTACCTTACACATCATACGAGGGGTTTGAGAGGAGTTGTCGTCAACAATCACATGGGGGCACGAAATAAACTATAAGCCTTCATTCTGACATGTCAAAATCATGGTTTTCCTGTTCATGGCAAAACCAAGCATGTCCCTCTTTCCTCTCACATTAACACCCAAAATTTAGATTTTGTCTGGACAATATATAAAAGGTGTCTATGTATAAACCGCCCATATTTCTAATTCCTTCTGATGCCCTTTGGGATTTTATCGTTGTCTACTATTGTCCCCTATTACGTTCTCTCATAGTTTCATGTTTTATGGGGAAGTAAAAGGGTGGAATGGGAATTGTCGCACATGCGATTAATTAGTGCTCAAAGAATGCCTTTTTAACTGATTTTACCACTAAATTACTTGCAATTTAAACGATTTTACCACTAATCAACATTGATATATATTGTGTTTCTTAATTATATGTTTGGAGTTCAATCCATATTGATACAGTTAAGAAAACGCTAGCCAAATGAAAGCAACTCTATATGGAACATTTCTGTGAAGGCTATCGATTTAAAAAGAAATATACGACAAAAATAAAGACTAAAAGACCCTACGTCATCATGTCTCACCCTTTTAAGTAGGGGTGGGTTCAAAAAACCGAAATACGAAAAAAACCGAACCGAACACAGAACCGAAATGAAAAAACCGAACCGAACCGAAATTGGTTGGTTCGGTTTCGGTTTCAGTGGTTCGGAAACCGAACCAAACCGAATTAATCCTTATACCTAAAAACGACGTCGTTCTCCTACATATTTAACCTAGGCCTGTTCCTTCACTTCAACATTTCCTTCCTCGGTACCTTCGTTCTTGCCCTCCTAACCTCCTTCACTTCGAGACTTCCTCGGCTCCTTCGCTTCGCTCCTTCACTGTCGCCTGATCGCCTCTCTGTCGCCGCACAACCTTTGTGGCCCTCTGTCCTCCGTTGGATCCCCACCTCCACCGATAAGATCATCGCCCCCTAGAAGCGCCTCCTTTCTCTTGTCATGTAATCCACCTCTCTCTCTCTCTCTTCAATTCGTTTGATTGCAGAGTTGTGTGGAACTGTTGAGAAAGTACTGAAATGAAACCTAGGGATTTTATTAGTTTGTGCCGTCATGAAAGTTCTAATTTTTAGGATTTTTCTGAATTTCAATCGTAATAGGAACCTTAATTTGGAGTGGAAATTGGCTAATTTCTCAAATTTATTATCAATTTTGTGTGCTCAAAGTTTCAAACCGTAACTTTTCAATTTACTGAACAGTTGAAAAGGTTAAATTCTGACAAAATTATGGGAATTGCTTGAATTCTGCAAGACTCTTATGTTTCAAGAACGGGTGGATATAGGATATGGACTAACATTTAATCTCATATGTATTTATCTTGTGATTTTGACTGTTGGGTAATTTTGTATATTTAATTTTATGATCTGGTTTTTCTTGTTTTGGTGTTTGAATGATCTATGAAGCTTTCCGTGCATATATTAGACGGGTTTTCATTCAAATTTTTTAGATTTGTTTGTTTTGACGATCGGAATTGAAATGTGTTTTTCAATCTGTAACTTCTAGATTGTCTAAAATGTCATTGGTTAACCCTCCTGGTAAAAAGAATCTAAATTCTAGAATTGAAATTCGGGAATTTCAGGTTTATTAAAAAAAAAACCCGAGCCGAACCGAAAAAAACCGAACCGAATACAACCGAAAAAAAAAACCGAACCGAACAGTAATTTCGGTTCGGTTTCGGTTTTGGCCAAAAACCGTACCGTTTGGAACCGAACCCACCCCTACTTTTAAGGCTCGGTCTCACTGCTGTTTGCAAACACTTCAAAATTTCCTTTCAACGATCTCCCCCAGATATCAATAATTTACCTCCAAAGTCTTCAATACCTGGATGGGGAAGTCTCATGTCTCAACATGTTGTTTTCTCTTTAACCTCAATATACTCAATAATATATGCTACATTTAAGAAATATGTATACAATTTTTTATTTTGTCAAACGATAGATTTGTTAGATTAGATGTTGGATTAGAAAGACGACGGAGTTCGATCCCCACCGTAGTGTAAGGACAACACTAATCTCCACTACTATAATAAAGGGCTACTTGCGAAAAATGTGTAGAATTAAGTGAGATCAATTTATATGGGCCTTATCTACTAAAACCCCTTCAATATGCATGGATGATGAGGTATGTTTTAATTTAATACAATGTGAATTTGTCTTTTTCACTTTCTTCCAATCTTAAGGTTATTGTTTTAATTTAATGACCAAGGGTATATGTGCAATATCTTATCTACTATGCCATATATATTCTAGTAGGTGTTCTATATACATATATTCCATTTAATATGTTTGTGTGTGATCGACAAGTTTGCAACGTGATTTCGTGATTAACAAATATACTGTAAGTAGTTTTCCTGTAATGTATTTTTATTAACAAACCATTTTATTTACACTAAGGGGGTGGAGGAGTTGGATAAGCACCACAATGAGTTACCAATAATATGGTTCAAATTCGCTAAGTAAAGAGGAATATCACTAGACCGTAGTACTAAGTGGCTCCTGTAATGTAATTTATGTATAGGATAAAGAATTTCATCATTATACTTAATAGAATAGAAAACATAGGAAAATGATCCTCTTCGAATCCCTTCCTCCTAATCCACCAAATCAAGGAATTCGTGCCGTTGAAATTTGATCCAACGACTGAAGTTATTATAACTTTTAAAATTGGCCCCTGTTTGTAGCCGTTTGATCAAATTTCAACGGCACAGATTTTCTAATTTGGTGGATTAGGAGGAAGGGATCATGAGAAGATCCCTTTCCAGAAAACAAAGCAGTCTATTAGAGCAAGTCCACCCCTAAGGACTTTGTGCCAGCACCCAGCCCATTTATCCACTCCAGTGAACAGTGATAGACTTTAATGAACAGTAATAGACCAATGCATCTCCACCCCTAAAACTAAATAGCCTAGTCAATTTTATTAAAATATTATTAATTTTTATTATAAAATAATAATTTGGTTTTTTAGTTTCTGACTTCTTCTTCTGGAAATGGACCTCCTCCTCACCACACCAACGCTCCCCCAAAAAATGGACCTCCTCCTCACCACACCAACGCTCCGTACACCCACCAAACTACTCACCACACCAACACTCCCCCAAAAATGGACCTCCTCCTCCTGGAAAAGAACCTTCTGGGTCTCTCCGTGACAAGAAATTCAAGCCCCCACCGACCTCGCCAAGAAATTCGGCGACTGCTTCCTCCTCTGCATAGGGCAGCGCAACCTCGTTGTCGTCTCCTCGCCGGAGCTCGCAAGGGGAAGGGGGACATGGTGTTGAATATATGGATTTATCAGGGGAAGGGGGTTGATGGGGTTCCAGGCGTCAGATGGGGTTCCGGATGAGAGAGACGGTAGCCATGACGTCAACATGGAGTCAAATGAGCCGTCTCCTTCCTCTGTCGATTTTAGGCCGGCCTGTGGACTGGCTTGGCCTGGGTGCCAGTCTATTCCACGAGTTGGAGTGAATTGGCTGAGTACCAGCTTGTTTTTTCCACTGGGTGCCAGGCTATTCCACCTCCGGTGGAACTGCTCTTAAGGTTGTGGCACTTTTCGTCACCGGGCAAAAAGCTTGTTACTGCATGCATGCATTTTTCGTCTTTTATTTTTTATTTTTTATTTTTTATTTTTATCATTTTTCTCTCTGTTTTTGTTGGAAGAGAATTAAGAATATCATTTTAGTAGAGACAAGTTGTGTTTTATAGATAACAAAATTCTAATCATATGATCATGTTGATGGAGTATTGGAGCCTGAAGTTAATTTTGTTGGACAATTCCGAAAGCAGCACACCATAGCAAGCAGAAATAGACAAATAATGAGGGTGTTTCTTATTAATTTGGTATTTTGTGTATGGACATGTCCAAATCATATTCAGCGATCCTCATTTTATCGTCCTTCCAGTACCACCATTCCGGCCTTCCTTTATCATTACACGCAGCTGGCATAACTTGTCCTGTTCCATCCTCTCCAGTACTACTAACCCTAACCCTAAATAATAAGTGAAATTAGCTGTTCTAGAAGGTTTTTAGACAGGCGGTGCTGATATAGAAAGATTTGAGCAGTGTTGCCGATATAGAAATTATTAGAATGTGAAAAGACCAAAACGGCCCTGATTTATAATCCCCTTCCAAGTTCAACAACCCTTCTCCCTGACTTTCCCTTCTCTGCCCCCTGCGTCGCTTCCGCAACTTCTCTCTCTCGCATGCTTCAGGCATCATTGTTATGAGTTGAATTTGATGGCACACCCAACAATATTATAGGATCTATTTGCAGACCCTTGTTTATAGCACCCAAAAATATTAAGTTAGAGTATCTCATCCCTCTGCGACTCACTCTCTCATCAAATCGGAGTCGATCCCGGCTCATCATTCCGAGTTCAATCTCTTATTGGCCTGAGTTCATCATTCTTTTGTGATTCTTCCTACTGTGACTGGGAGCAATTTTTAGCTTTGGTGATAGCAACAATGTTGATGGCAGTGAGTGAAATATATCCAACACACATCGATAACCATATAACAAGTCATATATAACCATTATTGTTACAGACAACTTTGTGAACATATAGACGATATACTCACATTTTGGGCATTATATCAACAATGTAAAGACTGTATTAGTAGCTGTATATGTGTTAGAATTCAAACTTTGATATACCAGAAATGTAATTTAAATACAAGCTATAATTTTTGTATTGTATGAAAGGAAGAAGGAAGGACGAGCACACAGAAGGATTGTTGTAGAGAGTGTGACTCTTGCAGCTAGATTCTCATTTCCTCAAAATGAGCTTATGAGCTCAATGACGGTACAAATTTACCATTGGAGGAGAGAGAACCAACAAACTCCTAATCAATCTCAGCCCTTCATTGTAACTAGCCTATGAGTTAATGACAAATGTACCATTACATAGCTTATAAGCCAAATAAAAGACTCTCCAATAACATAATTAAATGTGTAAAATCTGAATGGGATTTATATTTCAACACTTTCCTTTAAATCGGGCACATATTTTGTTAGAGTATATTAGTGGTCAAGATTATGACATGTGTCATTGGATTATATGAGTTGAGATAGATAGGTCAACATGTATTTATAGTGAAATATCTCTTGTAATAAAGTGTTAACTGAAATAATAAATCAGTTACAGTTTCTCTCTCTATTTGAGCTTTCTCTCTTTCTCTCTCTAGCCTTTCCTAATCTTTCAGCTTCCATAGCTATTGTTGACATGGTATCATCGCCGATCAAGGGTAACACCATTGATTGACGATCCTCTGCTTCCGCATTGTCTTGTTGTTCTCTTCGTTCGTCGTTGATTGGCGTTACTGCTCGTCGCTTGTGTCGGTTGTTGAAGTTTGCTGGTGCTATTGATTGTCGGTATTCGTCGCGAACCCTATCTTTTGGAGTTCTTCGATTCATCGCTGGTGTTTCGGCTGCATTCTTTCATCTTTGTGCTTCAGGAAGGTGATATTGTTTCTTCTCATATCTACTACATTGTTATTGAGATCTTGATGTCTTGATCAAGTATTGTCTGAAACCCTAGATTGTGGAAATTTGGTTTCTGTGAAGTTGTTCCTCACTTGTCAGATTGTAGCGTCATTTGTGGATTGCTTTTGGTTGTGCATTCTGTATATTTGCGTTGCTTGCTTTGTGGTGTTTCTGGTTAAACAATGGTTACATCTGCTCAATTGGCTCTTACTCAATCCCCAATTTCGTCTCTCATTCCCACTGTGGGTAATACTGTCACTGTCAAACTTGATGATTCTAACTATGTGACTTGGAATTTCCAAATGGAGTTATTGCTTGATGGAAATGGCATTTTTGGTTTTCTTGATGGATCTGTTTTATGTCCTGATAAGACCGAGTTGAATTCTGATGCTTATGATGTTTGGAAGATACATGATAAGGCATTAATGACGCTTATTACTGCTACCCTGTCGACTGATGCTTTATCATGTGTTATTGGGTGTAAAAGTTCTAAGGAAATGTGGACTAGTCTTCGAGAAAGATTTGCAAATATGACTCGGACAAGTATTGTTCAAATGAAGATTGATCTTCAGAATATTAGGAAAGGCCCTGAATCCATTGATGCATATCTTCAGAGGATTAAAGATGCTAGGGATCATTTAGCTGCTGTTGGGGTTGTTATTTCTGATGAGGACACTGCTATTGTTGCATTGCGGGGTTTACCACCTAAGTATAACACTATTAAGTCTGTCATTCGTGGACGAGAAACGTTGGTATCTCTAAAAGAACTGCGGTCTCAATTGAAAGTTGAAGAAGATACGTTGAATGAAGTCACTAAACAAGTTCCTCTCATGTCTGCTATGTTGGCTCATAATTCTCCATCAGCATATGACACTGGAGGTACATCTGGTACTAAGGCAGATTCATCTGGCAGTTATTTTGGCCCTCCTTCTAGCCCTCAGTTACCATATTCCTATATGCCACTTCAACAACTTCCTCAGTTCTTACCTATTCCTTTCTCACAACCCTTTCCACAACAACAATTACCATTTCCTCAGGTTCAACAACTTTCTTTTCCTGGACCCTTGGCTTTTGTCTCTCAAAGTGGTTCAGGTACATACAATAATTTCAGAGGAAATAATTTCAAACACAAAGGAAAAGGCAAGAAGTTTTTTCAGGGTAATCAAGGACAGTTTCCACAACAGTTCTCATTTGGTGGAAATCAGTATTCACCTCAGTCTCAATCGTATTCATCATCAGGACCACAACACCAAATGTTATCTCCACAGAGTTATCAACCAATGCAGAAATGTCAAATTTGTGATAAAAAGGGTCACTCTGCTATTAATTGTTTTCAACGTGGTTGTCAGATTTGCCATAGAGTGGGGCATACGGCTGCAACTTGTTTTGACAGAAATAATTCTTCAGCTCCGAGATATCAGTCATCACAGCTGTCTTATCAACCACTTTTTCCACAGTTACATTCTCAACAGCCTCAAGCTTCACACCAGTCTATGAATTTCAATGGTCAGTCCTCTGGCATGAGTGGTTCTTCTCATTCTCATGTGGCTATGACGGCTCAAGCTACTCCCACTCCATCTGCACCACAACAAGAGTTCTGGCTTCTTGACTCCGGCGCTACTCATCACATGACCTCTGATATTTCTCATCTTCAGATGCCCTCTCCTTATCCTAATATGGATATTGTCACTGGTGCTAGTGGTGAAGGTTTGATTATTGCTCATATTGGCACATCTAACCTTCCTACCAAGTCTCATACTTTTAAACTTAAATTTGTATTGCATGTTCCTCGTTTGTCACAACACTTGTTGTCTATGCATCAATTATGCAAAGATAATAATTGTCGATGTATCATTGATAAGTTTTCTCTCTGTATACAGGACAAGATCACTGAGAGAATATTGTTCGAAGGACTGAGTAATCATGCCGTTTATCATCTCCCTGTGCTTCCAAAATCAAAGACCTTACCAGCAGCATTTTTTGGTCAAAATGTGTCTTCTTCATTGTGGCACCGTCGCATGGGTCATCCTACTAATCACATAGTTAAGCTAGCTCTTAGTAAGTCTGCCATTCCTTTCCATTGTACTGCACAACCTCAACCTTGTACTCCCTGTTTGGAAGGAAAGTTTACTAAACTTCCTTTTCCTTCTCATGCTTCAAAATCTGTACTTCATTTTGCAGTTATACATTTTTATGTATGAGGGCCTGCACCTTGTATGTCCATTGAGGGGTATAGATACTATGTCTCTTTCATAAACAAATGTACTAGGTATACATGGATTTTTCCAATAATCAATAAAGCTGCTGTCTTTGGTCATTTTGTGCAATTTCATTCCTTTGTACTGAATTCTTTTGATGCTCATATTAAAACTCTTCAGAGTGATGAGGGTGTGGAATATATTGGTGCTTCTTTTCAGTCTTTTCTTCGGGAAAATGGTATCACCCATCAAAAGTCTTGTCATTATACCCCTGAGCATAATGGGTTAGCCGAGAGGAAAAACAGACATGTTGTTGAGACTGCCATTACTCTTTTGCAGCAAGCTTCATTACCTTCTATTTTTTGGTATCATGCATGTGCTACTGCAACCTATCTTATCAATAGGATGCCAACCTCCATTTTACTCATGAAATCTCCCTTTGAAGTCTTACATAAATCACCTCCTAAACTTGCTCACTTACGAATTTTTGGTTGTACTTGTTTTCCCCCTTTGAAACCCTACAGAACAACCAAACTTGATCCAAAAACCACTGTTTGTATTTTTTTGGGGTATGCATCTCAGTATAAAGGTTATATATGTTACTCTGTCAAATATAACAAGTTAATTGTGTCTCGACATGTCTTGTTTGATGAAAGTCAGTTTCCTGGTTCCACTAACCTTCAACATCTACAGTCTACCTCATCTTTGTCCTCAGTTGTCCCACTCTCTGTCCCTCATTCAAACTTATTTGAGCATCCTTCATTAAGTCATACTCTCTTACCTCGTGCCATTGTTCCTGCATTCCCACATACTACTAGTCCAGTTACTCAGTCCAATATTCTCCATCAAGGTGATATTGTCTCCACATCGCCGGCCATCTCTAGTTCAGTCTCAGATTCATCAATGGGGTTAATCTCTGATTCTGCCATGGGTTCAGACTTACTTCCAAATGCTACTACTTCTCAAACTCCTATGGGTTCAGACTTGCATCCAGATACTACTACTTCTCAAGCTCCTGAGTTACAACTTCTTCCATTGAATGCTCAGAATTTCCATTCTATGCAGACACGGTCTAAATCTGGGATATCTAAGAAGAAGAAGGTTTATCATACTACAGTTCATCTTGATTCTGTTAAAGAACCAACGTCTTATTCTGCAGCTTCTAAGTCTCCACAGTGGCAGCTCGCTATGCAGGAAGAAATGGATGCATTACTACAACAACATACATGGCACCTTGTTCCATTACCACCCAATAAAAATTTGGTGGGTTGTAAATGGATATACAAAGTCAAACGGCATCCAGATGGGTCAGTTGCCAGATATAAGGCTCGTTTGGTGGCAAAAGGATTTTCTCAAGAAGCTGGTTTGGATTATTATGAAACATTCAGTCCAGTGGTGAAGCCAACCACTGTGAGACTCATTCTCTCTCTCGCAGCCACTCAGGGATGGAAACTGAAACAACTTGATGTCAAGAATGCATTTTTACATGGATTTCTTGAGGATGAGGTGTATATGTCCCAGCCACAAGGTTTTGTTAACAAGGATCATCCAGACTATGTTTGCAAATTACAACGGTCACTTTATGGTCTCAAACAAGCTCCCAGAGCTTGGAATGAAAGGTTCACCATCTTCTTACTTTCATTGGGTTTTAAATCTTCTTATGTCGATCCTTCAATGTTTGTTAAACATAATGGTATCAACATGGTTGTGTTACTATTATATGTGGATGACATCATTCTTACTGGCGATAGTGATGCTTGTGTTCAGTCTGTTATCTCTCAGTTAACCACAGAGTTTGACATGAAGGATTTGGGGATTCTCCACTATTTTCTTGGCTTGCAAATAGACTATCAATATCCGGGCTTATTTGTGCATCAGTCTAAATATGTTCATGATCTGTTACAAAAGACAAATATGCTCGAGTGTAAACCATGTATCACACCGTGTCATCCTAATCAGAAATTTCTGACTCATGGTAGTCCTAGTTATTCAGATCCAACACATTACAGGAGCATTGTAGGAGCTCTTCAATACTTAACCTTTACACGGCCTGACATTGCCTATTCTGTGAATCAAGTGTGCCAATTTATGCATTCTCCTATGGAATCTCATTATGTTGCTGTAAAAAGGATTCTCAGATATCTCCGAGGTACTTTAGGCTGGGGCATCTTTTTTCAACCTGGTTCTTTGATCTTACGAGCTTACACAGATGCTGATTGGGCTGGTGATCCCAATGATAGGCCGTCTACTACAGGTTTTGTTGTGTTTTTAGGCTCCAATCCCATTTCTTGGAGTTCTAAGAAACAACACACAGTTAGCCGATCCTCAACAGAGGCTGAATACAAGGCTATGGCCACTACCACTGCCGAAGTTGTTTGGCTTCAACAACTTCTGCAAGACCTTCATCTTGACATTTCCTCTCCTCCCAGTTTACATTGTGACAACGTCTCTGCTATGGCTTTGGCTACAAATCCGGTATTGCATTCTAAAGCCAAACACACATAGAGGTGGATTGTCACTTTGTGAGAGAAAGGGTTCAACAAGGTGTTATCTCTTTGCAATTTGTTGCTTCCACAGATCAATATGCAGATATTTTCACAAAAGGTTTATGTTCTCCATTGTTTACCGCTCATTGTTCCAATCTTATGCTTGGTTCGACTAAGACATAAGATTGAGGGGGAATGTTAGAGTATATTAGTGGTCAAGATTATGACATGTGTCATTGGATTATATGAGTTGAGATAGATAGGTCAACATGTATTTATAGTGAAATATCTCTTGTAATAAAGTGTTAACTGAAATAATAAATCAATTACAGTTTCTCTCTCTATTTGAGCTTTCTCTCTTTCTCTCTCTAGCCTTTCCTAATCTTTCAGCTTCCATAGCTATTGTTGACATATTTTACTCCAAGTTTATTCCTCAAGTAACCAAACCTTTCTCTTGTCAAAGACTTGGTGAAGATGTCAGCTATTTGCTCATTTGTAGGATAGTAGAGCAAATCGATTTTCCCTTGTTGTAGTGCATCCTTGATGAAGTGGTACCTTCTATCAATGTGCTAGGTTTTTTTTTATGGAAGACTGGATTCTTGGTAATAGCTATAGCAGAAGTGTTATCTTATTTATTTGTCTATTTCTGCTTACTTTGAGAGCAAATCGATACTCGACGTGCTACTACTGGTTATCTTATTTATTTAGGCTCTAATTTGATCTCCTGGTACTCCGAAAAGTAGTCCATCGCCCGTTCAAGCATCGAATTCAAGTTTTTTGCTCTCTCTCACTCTTGTGCCGAGACAATATGGATTTACTCTCTCTAGGTGAGCTTGGTGGGCTCTCATCTCTAGTGAATCTTGATTGTGACAACCTTAGTGCAATTTATCTTGCTTCAAATCTTATTCATCATGCACACATACGTCACATCAAACTTGGTTATCATTATATACGTGAATAGGTTACTGTTGGGAGTCATCGTGTTTGTTACATTTCTATTTTCGACCAACCTGCTAACATTCTCACTATAGTTATCCATCAGCCTCGGTATGGTATTCTTTGCTCCAAACTCGTCTTATTAGGATTGTCCATTTTGTCGGGGTGAGGTAGGGAGTGTTAGATTAGAATCCTTACATGACAAGGTTAGCTTTATTGTTATTATTATATTCGTAATTGTAATTACATTAGGATTCTTTTACATTAGGATTCTTTCCACATAGGGTGTTGTATATCTTTACACATAATCAATCTACGGAGTCATTATTTTACATGATATCACTCTTTTAAGTTTTCTTTAGATCATAAGATTTTCCATGTTTCAGCATCCAATTCACAAAAAAAAAAAAAAAAAAAAAAAAAAAACCCTCTTTTCCTTCCTGCCTTTCTTCTTCCTCTAGGATTTCTAGGTTTACGTCTCATCTCATAGCATCTTCCTCCTCTTCTCTTCCTGATCTCATAACCTCACAAAAAAAAAAAAAAAAAAAAAAAAAAAAACCCTCTTTTCCTTCCTGCCTTTCTTCTTCCTCTAGGATTTCTAGGTTTACGTCTCATCTCATAGCATCTTCCTCCTCTTCTCTTCCTGATCTCATAACCTCTCACTTTGTCAAACGTATCAAACAAAACTATTTGCCTGGCTTCGTCACTAAGGTATCGTTTGGTATGCAGACGGGACGAGACATAATGGAATGAGACGGGACAGGACGAGACAAGATCGGGATGGAACGGAGAGGGAGCAAAGATGCCCTCAGATGGAAACAAGGAGGACGAAGAAGGAGACGGAGAGGTTATAATTTTGTGTTCCACGGATGTGGAACAAGTCGTTCCAGGGAGGTGAGACGGAACGAAAATTCACCCAAAACTCGTCCCGTGGAACAGCGCGTTCCACCCGTTTTAGGCGCACAAAACATGGGATGGAACGCCCCGTTCCGTCCCGTCCCACGTACCAAACGGAGTGGGATAGGGCGTTCTGTCCCACGTTTGGTGCGCCTAAAACGGGTGGAACGAGCTGTTCCACGGGACGAGTTTTGGGTGAATTTTCGTTCCGCCTCACCCACTGGAACGACTCGTTTCACATCCGTGGAACACAAAATTATAACCTCTCAATCTCCTTCTTCCTCCTCCTCGTTTCCATCCGAGGGCATCTTTGCTCCCTCTCCGTTTTGTCCCATCCTGTCCCGTCCCATTCCGTTCCGTCTCGTCCCGTCTGTATATCAAACGATACCTAAGAGAATATATGTCATTTTGGCGATTTTAGTGTCACGCCTCTTGATCGTACAACGAGCTTTGACTTACACAAAGCACAACCCCTAATATAATTATGTACCCCATCACAATCTGTAAATGAAAAAAAGAAAGAACCTTTTTGCCAGGTTTAACAAAGACGTCTTTAGTTGACAATTTGATTAGGGATGCATTGAGAGCAGTAAATCCGATCTTACTATTGATTACAAAAAATGATATTTACGTCGTCTAATAAGTTTAATTTTAACTTAATCCGACCTCACTCTTGATGACGGGATATACAAGCTTGACCACGTGACAGCCCTACCGAGTATCTTAATTAGGGTTTTGGTTTTGAAGGTAATTGCTGCTACTCAATGATTTGTGTGTGTGTATTTTTTTTTAAAAAAAAAGCCACAATTTGGAGGGAGAATGTAGTAGTGAGTTTTGAGGGTTTGAATGAAGTGTTTAAAATTTAGTTTTGTTCAGTGGTACAAATTTCGACAAACTGAAGCTCTGAATCGCAACCACATACTTTTAACTCGAACCAGATATCTGGTCCGTCCAATCCATCTCGATATCTTCAAAAACCCGAAAAAGGCCGCGCATTAACGTGCCGTCAGATTCAGTTTCAGTTTCGAAACCCAGGACGGCAGAGGTTGTTCAATTACTGATCTACCCCTTTTCTCACATGAACAGAATTGGCTGGATTGTAGCCAAATGTAAAAGGTAATTTGAGAAATACGAAAAAAGTTGCAAAAGCCACTTCAGCCAATTCGTCTTTTCTCTATCTCTGGTTGCTCTTGGTTAAAAGAAAACTAATAAAATAAATACACTATCACTGGAGCCTCCTCACGCGCCTTTTAGGAGAGTGCAATAGATTTTGAATTTTTTTTTTTTGAAACAAACGGGAGGAAGTGGATTAAATCTCACAATTAACTAACAACAATGTGATTCAACATTTGGTAAGAATTGAATTTAAGAACTCTCATTTACAAGTGGAAATGAATATTACTAAACCGAAGTACTAAGTGGTGGAAATGTTTATTATATTTATCTTTACTTAAGGTTGATTAAAAATCAAATTTACTTTTACTTTTTGGGCAATCATCTAGTTACAATGTGTGGCCCATCTAAATTGTACTTTTACTTTTAAAGTAACGAAATTTTCAACTGAGAAATGTTCTTTTGCGCTGTCTTTACTTTAAAGGTTATATATTAAAACAATATTATAATTTTGACTATTATGTTTACGTTAAGAGCATGAGAGAAAATTGGTTTCGAATTCGTATCCTAGATATTCATATTTAAGATTTCTTATTTACAAATAAAAATGAATATAACTAAACTGTAATACTAAATAACAACCTAGGCTAATTAATTTGACTATTTTCTACACGATTTACTAATTTGAAAACACTAGACTTTCATATGCCAAGTTTGGTAATAGAATATTACTTTTTCTAAAATCATGTAAGATTTAGTTCAATATTAGTATTTTCTAGCATAGTATGACACCATTAGAATTTATGTAGACCGAAAATTCGTACAAGTTTTTTCTTGTAAAGATCAGAATTTTTGTGTCAAGATATATATTAAAAAAAATTAATCTTTGTCTAGTTGTAAGTAAGTGAACACTTTTCTTCTCTTTTTTGTGCATACAAATTTGTTTGTTAGAGCACTTCCATCAATATTCTCTTTGCCATGGCAAGAACAACAAATGACAAGAAGAGCCAGAAAATCTCCTACACCGGTGAATAACTGACTTGGTAGCTTCTGCTCGTGAGCTTGTCATAGTGCAAGCTAATTTGGACCACACTTCAAGTATTGCCTCAGCCACGTAGCTTGATTTGGATCACCTGATTCCAACGGTTATCTGCATCCAACGATTGAATTTTCTTAAATTAAAATAAAAATCCCAAAAAAATAGAAGAAATAGAATAATTCATAGATCTATAATGCACAACCATCACCTTCACTCCCCACACCAAAACTCCCTACAAATCTATTTCCTTCATATCTTTATTTTCTACAAAATTAGTGTGAATAATAATTGACAAAGGCGATTACCATTAAGTAGGAATAAAAACTTTATTTGACTGGTTTGCTATTGCTGAAATTATTTTAAAAGCAATTTTTTAAAAAAGCTGAACTAAACTTGTGTTTGGTAAATGAAAAAAAAAAAACCTTTTGTCAAAATTGTAAATCTAAAACATCAGAAAGCAGAAGTAACTCTACCTGCTTTTGAAAATAACGTTTTTTCACGGCACAGCAATCCAAACTAACCCTTGGCCTCCCGCTACTATTTATTATGGCAGAATAGGTGGCATTAACGTGTGCTGCATGCGAGTGGGTTTGAAGGGAGTGACAGTAACCCTAGCAGCGAGATAGACAACTACATCTACAGACAAAAGCCACATAAAAAAAATTTATAAATTAAAAATTGAAAAATTATAAATTAAAAAACAAGAGAGAGAGAGAGAGAGCCACTTTATCCCCACTTTTATATGTTGCACGCATCCACATAGCAGAGAAGAGAAGGAAGACGAAGTACCATTAACCCTCAAGGCTCAAGGCAAACCAGAAGGAGCAGAGGAGAAAAGAAAAAGAAAATCCCACAAAAGCCCCCAACCCACACAGACGGAAGAAATGAAGAAAGAGGAAGATGGTTCCAAACATGGGTCTTGAGCCTTGAGGCCTGTTTGCTTCAAATACAAAAGCTTTTTCTGCAACAACAAAAGCCATTAAGCTAGCAGAGCAGTAGAAGCTTTAAAAGTGCTTTTGGGTAGTGAAATTTCGTTTCTTGAGCTGTGCATGTAATTGGGTAGTCTCTGTTTGACCCAGAAAGAAAATATGAGTTTTTGTTTTTGGGGTTTTTAGCATTGAGCTGTCTTGGTTTGTAAATTTGAGTTGAACCATTTGTAATTTGTGCTTTTGGGGTTGTGAGTTTCGTAGGCGTTGAGGTAAAGCTGGAGATTTTTGGGTTTTTTGGTTTGTGGAGATTTATAGTTGTGTTGATTTTGTTAGATGAAGGCCATGCCCCTACCTTCTGAGGAGTTTCAAGGGAAGGGGGTGTTAGATTTCTCTTCTGTTTCTTCTTCTGCTGCTGCTTCAGATTCATTTCTATCTCCGCCCCCACCGCCGCCGCAAAAGTGGAATCACCATCACCAAAACAGCAAGGAGAATTGTTATGTGGGCAGCTCTGAGCCCACCTCTGTTCTCGATACCAGAAGAAGCCCAAGCCCTCCGACATCCTCCTCAACACTGTCTTCCTCCCACGGCAGCGGAGCCAGCGGTGGCTGCGGCCGCTCTACAGACACAACAACTGCGGGGGTTGAAAACCCATCTCGAACACCCTTAGAGGAACAAAAATGCGGGCCGCCCCTCGGCATGGAGGACTGGGAGAGCGTTCTGTCTGAGTCTCCCGGTCAAGAGCAGTCCATCCTGAGGTTGATTATGAGTGATATAGAAGACCCGTCTCTCGGATTGAACACGCTGCTGCAGAGTTCAAGCGGCTCTGATCATCTCCATCAAGATTTGGAATTCAGCGGCGGAGGGTTTCATGATGTTGTGGATCAAGGAGGATACGGAGGCGGATTCGAACCCAATAACAATTCTGGGAGTTTGGTGAGCCCCTCTCTACATGCAAGTTCTGGTCCTGATTTTAATTTCAGTAATAATGTATCAAATGTTGAGACTCGGAGCAGCAATGTGAGACCAAACCCTGCAATGTTCTCTGCTTCAATGAGCAATCCTTTTCTGGTTTCGCAATCTTCCGGCATGTTTCAGCAGCAACAGAGCACGGGATTGGATGAGAAGCCTCAGATTTTCAATCCCCAGATGGTAATGAACCAAAACCAAGCTCAGCTTGCACAATACCCAGCTATGTTTATGCCTTTGACGTATGCCCAATTGCAAGAGCACCACCTTCTGTCACCGCCACCGTCAAAAAGGCTCAATTCTGGTGAATTAGGACCCAGTTACCCGGTCCAAAGGGTACCGTTTTCGAATCCCGGGCAAGAGCTAGTGGTTCGGGCTCAGCAGCAGCTTCAGTTTCTTCCTCAGCACCTTCAGCAGCAGAGGCCAACAATGCCTGTGGCGAAGGAGAAAATGATGAGCCCAGCAGAGGGCGGTAAAGAAATGATGAACCAGAACCAGCTGCAGCAGCAGCAGTTTCAGCAAGCAGTAATTGACCAGCTTTTCAATGCAGCAGAGCTGATCGAAACAGGAAATTCGGTACTCGCGCAAGGGATATTGGCGCGGCTCAATCACCAGCTCTCTCCCATTGGTAAGCCTTTTTCAAGGGCTGCTTTTTACTTCAAGGAGGCCTTGCAATTGTTCCTTCACACCAACACCTCTAGTAACTGCTCTTCGGCCTTGTCGCCTTTTAGCCTCATTTTCAAGATTGGTGCTTATAAATCGTTCTCTGAAATCTCACCTGTTGTCCAATTTGCCAATTTTACTTGTAACCAAGCCATCCTTGAAGCCGTGGAGGGCTTTAATCGTGTTCATGTTATTGATTTTGATATTGGCTATGGTGGCCAATGGGCTTCTTTTATGCAAGAAGTTGCCTTGAGAAATGGGGGTGTACCATCTCTTAAAATCACTGCATTTATATCCTCTTCCACCCATGACGAATTCGAGGTTAGTTTCACTCGAGAAAACCTCAAACACTTTGCTAGTGAGCTCAACTTGGCATTCGAACTTGAACTTGTAAGCCTTGAGTCGTTGAACTCTGGTTCTTGGGGATTGCCTCTTCATGCCTCTGAGGGTGTGGCAGTTGCTGTCAATCTCCCGATTGGCTCCTTTTCGAATAACCCTTTATCTTTTCCTTTGATCTTGCGCTTTGTTAAGCAGCTTTCTCCCAGAATTGTGGTTTCTTTGGACAGAGGCAGTGACCGGACTGATGTTCCATTTCCCCACCAAATAATCCAAGCCCTCCACTCTTACTCTGGCTTGCTTGAATCAATAGATGCTGCAAATGTAAACCCAGATGCCCTGCAGAAGATTGAGAGGTACTTGCTCCAACCAGGCATTGAAAAGATTGTAACAGGCCGCCATCTTTTCCCTAAAAGAACACCTTCATGGAGGACACTGTTTTTGTCATCTGGATTCTCCCCATTGACATTCAGCAATTTCACCGAGTCCCAAGCCGAGTGCTTGGTGCAGCGGACTCCGGTTGGGGGTTTCCACATCGAGAAGAAACAGTCTTCGCTTGTTCTCTGCTGGCAGTGCAAGGATCTCATATCGGCCTCGGCTTGGAGGTGCTGAAGAACCAGCCTTTAGAAGTTGGTTCTACCAATTAATTTTCGTCTCCAAGGTGTCTCATAACTTACTGCTTTAGTTTCGGAACTCGTTTTCGGTTTCTTCCTCGATTCTGCAACTATGCCCTAATTGTCTATGGTGCTGTAGTAGGCCTTTTGTTTCCAATGAAGAAATCAGACATTCAAAGTAACTCAATGGCTTACAGTTTTTATATTTTCACCTTCTTACTTTCGGAATTGGGTGTATCTATATAATCTGGTGTCCTTCATAATTAAGGTGGTTACTATTTGTTGTACACTAAGAGCAACTCCACCGCTGCAAAGCCCCCTAGGTTATTCATTATTTAATCCACTCAGTGAACAGTAACTGCTCTTAATGAACATTAATTGCCTTTTGCATCTATCCCTACGCTGAATAGCTTTGGCAATAGACAATAAAATATTAGTATTTTATTTATTTATAAAATAATATAAAATAATTTTATTTGTAATTTTGGATAAGATTTTTAATCGTTCTCGTTGCGTCATGTGTCATTATTCGAAAAGACAATTATAGGTGATGGATTTCGATAAGATTTTTATTCAATGTCGTCGTGCCATGTGTTGTTACCTTTTCAGAATCGTTGATGATAAATTTCTGATAAGATTTTTAACCAATCAAGTCGTGTCACGTGTCACAATCTGTTTACAATCTTTGAGGATAGATTTCGATCAGATTTTTAACGAATGATGGCATGCCACATGTTATTATCTACAACCTAATCCTTTTTTATTCCTCCATATAATCCACCATCCATCCTCAAAAATTTCACACCAATTTTCTCAAGATCTTTATCATTATTCATAGTTTTTGTTTCATTCTTACAATGTCTTCTTCTTCAAGAATGATATGAGAAATCGATTAGCAAGAAGAATTTTTTAACCATTCAGAATGAATGTTCAATCTCCAAGTGGCCCAAAATGAGATGGAAGAGGATGAGGATGAAGAGCGTAGAAGGAGAGATGACGAAGCAAGAATGGCAAGAGCCTCACATTCCCGTCGAGTCATCCAAGCTGTGGCTCAGATCTCCAGGCCCAGCCGTTCTGGAAACATTGATAGAAGCAGGCAACAACGAGGTAAGGATCTCTTGGACGATTATTTTGTCCGTAATAGTGCATTCCTTGATACGTACTTTAGACGTCGTTTTAGAATGGAACGACATTTGTTCAACAAAATCATGGGCACTGTTTGCAACCATGATTCTTACTTTATGCAAAAGAATGATGCTTTTGGTGTTATGGGTCTCCTGTCTGAGCAAAAAATTACTGATGCCTTGCAGATGCTTGCATATGGAACATCTGCAGACCAAGTGGATGAGATAGCAATGATGGGGAAATCAATCATTGTTTAGTCCCTGATGAGGTTTTGCTTCGTAATTGAATCTATCTACACTATAAAGTACATCCGAAAACCTACTGAGATGGACTTGCAAAGGCTTCTGAAGAAGGGCGAGATGCGAGGATTTCCTGGGATGATTGGAAGCATCGACTGTATGCACTGGACTTGGAAAAATTGTCCAAGTGCATGGCAAGGAGCTTATAGGGACAGAAAATGAGCAAAAAATATCATTGTGGAGGCAGTGGCATCATTTGATACATGGATTTGGCACACCTTTTTCGGGGTTCCCGAGCTCAAAATGACCTTAATGTCCTTACCCAATCCCCAGTATTCAACGATGTCTTACAAGGAAAAGTATCAAGAGTCACGTATTGGGTCAACGAACATAAGTACCACGGGCCTTACTACCTAACAGACGACATTTACCCAAGATGGTAATCGTTTGTCAAAACAGTGCCACGTCCGCGAAGTGCAAATGAAAAACACTTTGCAAGCTGTTAAGAGGGGTGCAGGAATGATGTGGAGCGTTGTTATAGTATCCTCCAAGCTCGTTGGACGATTGTTAGGGGTGCTGCCAGAATGTTTGATTTAGAGTCGCTTCGATCTATCATGATGACGTGCATCATTCTTCACAACGTGATTGTGGAAGATGAGTACGATTATGATGTCGTTGATGAATATGAGCCAGACACGATGAACAATTCCAGAACACAAATATATTGTGCTCATGACGCCACTGAATAACCCGTGCAACACGAGCCATTAGAAAGGGATGGACGTTACAATGAAAGGCTCATTCAACGATATACTGCACTTTAGGAACCATATATGCACAATGCCCGGCAAATTGACTTGATAGAACATCGGTGGGAATTGAAATAAGCTCTAGATACTTAAGTTCATTTAGTGTGTTTGTTTTTATTTGGTGTGTTTATTTAATTTTATTCGGTGTGCTTTTTTAGTTCATTTAGTAAGTTTTTTATTATTTGGTATGTTTATGTAATTTTATTTGGTGTGTTTTTTAAGTTCATTTAGTGAGTTTTTTATTATTTGGTATGTTTATGTAATTTTATTTGGTGTGTTTATGTCATTTGAATAATGATTCTCTTAGTATAAATAAATTACCAAATTAAATAAATATACTCTTAGTTTAAATAAAGTACTAAATTCAATAAATTGGAAACAACATAAAGTACTCTATTCAATAAATAAGAAATTACAACCCAAAGTGATTGGAAAATTATGGGCTTTGATTACAAACAAAGTGATTGGAAAATTATGGGCTCGTGAATGGATCATCATCACCTAACCAATTTGTGGCGCTAGGATCATCTTCTCTTGTCGTGCTAGGACCATCTCCTCTTGCTCTCGCTTCTCTTGCATGCCTCATTTGCATCACGTCCGCTTTCTCCGACTTCCAAAAATATTTAGAATTCAGAGACTTCCCTTCTAAAGGCATGTTTATAATGTCACGATCTCGTTGAGCCCTTCTTTCTTCTCTAACCTCCTTCTTGCCTAAGTAACTCTTTGTCTCTCTCATTAGCTTGAAATAATTTCTCAACAGCTGCAACTTTTGGCTCTTCTCTAGCCTTATCAGACTCAAATTTGGCCATTTCCCGCGCCAAAGTCAATTCACCTTGGCGAGCAAGTTCTTCCATATACTTTGCATAATCATTCTTGGAAGCACTCCCTTTTCTCTTTGAAGCCTTCTTACCTTGAGGCCTAATTGGATAATGGGTGGACCCTGACGCTTGTTCAGGGGGGCGTTTCCAGCACTTCTTCTGCATCATTTTCATGAACATGTGAGGCATGATCAGGCGTAAAGTGTAGAGGGGTGCTATTCATGAAAACTTTTGGACCGACATGCATAACTCTGAATTTATGACAATCTTTGACAATATTCCAACATTCCCACCTATTGAATGATTTGTTTTTGCTTTTGGTTTTGGCATTAAACCAAGCTTGGCCTTGAAATGTCTACACAATGCGGGAGAAGAAATAATTATAATCAAAGTAGCTAATGTAAATTTGGGTATAGTACAAACAAATAAATAATATATTGTTACCTGATCCGCTAAATTTTCCCCACTTCGAAGATTACTACTAGATTGTGCCAAGGCATCTCTCCACATACTAAACGATTTGCTGAGTATTTTCCAACTACTGGACATCGATTCTTTGGTTCTTTTCCTACCAAGTTTCTCAAGATAATTGGTATGAATAAGACTCCACATTTCTCGCAACTGCATCTCAGTACTCGTAATTGGATCATGAGTAACTTCAACCCAGCTAGTACATAACGTAACATCTTCAATAAGCGTCCAATTCGTACCTGCATCATTAGTCATTTTGTTAGAAAAAAATTGGATTGAAACTTTGAGAGAAAGATAGGAATGTGGTTGAAAGTAGTTGAGAAAATATGAAATTGTGGTGTAAGGTAGAAGATAATGAGAAGATATTTATAGAAAAGTAAAATCATTTTTTTTTTTAATTTTTCAAAATTTTTTTCTTCTGATTTTTATTAATTTTTTTAATTCCAACCCTCCAGATTGTGCCACGTGGCACAACGGTAAGATTTCAGATTTTTTTACTTTTTTTTAAATTATAAAGGCGAATAATGTGGACCGCTGATCTCAAATCTAACAGCTGAAATTAATGAAGGTTTTATTTATTTTTTACCGTTGGAAATCCAAGGGTCCATAAAATGTAGCTGTTGAAATCCAACGGACGTGGAGAAGCCACGTGGCTTCCCCAACGGTAACATTTCAGAAAAGCGTCGCCGGGCCCCACGTCTGAAAACGTGTCGGACAACGAGCCACCACCCGCGCTTGAAGCGCATGCCTCTGATGCAAAAAACAGATAGACGTGGCTGACGTCAGCCTTGTGTCACCTGCCATCGGGCTCTTGAGCCAACTACTCGTGCCGGGCCTCTCCCTCGGGCTTAATCGCCAGTGTGGGCTGGACTTCGTTGCTGGGGCGAGGTGACCCTATTCGAGCGCCTGTCTATCGGGCTCCAGCATACGCTGGAACTGCTCTAAACAACCCAGAAAATTGGAAAAAAGAAAAAGAGATCCAATTACACAACGAATATAACCTTCAACCTTCAAATTTGGTACGCCTCGTTCATGCTCATGATCTTTTGCACATCGGCTGCAATGATGCATATGCTTGAATCTGTTCATAGGGTCAATCACTATTCATTTGAGTGGATTAAATGGGCTGGATGCCAACGCATTTTTAAGGATGGAGTTGCTCTAAAATCTCAAGTGTCTACTTAGCAAGTAGGAAATTTGGTTTATGCCAATAAACAAACTTTTATATCGGCATTGATTAATGGTCATTTTTATCTATTAGATTGTCTCATCAACTGACAATAATATGATATGGGTCAAACACTATAAAAATCAGCAGCAAAGTCTTAAGCGTTACAGGCTAGTTTCGAAGAGAACAACGTCATGAGACAAACTATAACCACTTTGTTATGACAGATGAGCTTTTTAGGCCGCATTCCTTCGTTCACTAGGTTAAATACGGATTTAAGTTTGGAGAATACGTTTGGAATTTTGATAATTTTGTATTTTGTTCCCATTAAGATTCCAAGCAAGCCTAGGGTTCAATTAGGGTATAAAACTAATTTTATTTGGTGTTGGGTTTGTTTTGGGGTAGTGCTATCCACGTCTATTTTTACTTCTTACAAACCATTCTCAATTTTCAGCCGTTATATCGAATAAATTGAAGAAAATCAAATTTCAGTCGTGTGAGAGATAAAAATGAGTGTTGAATAGAAATGCTAAGAAGACTCTAGCAAAGTGGGACTTTCCATGTACTCTCTGTCACCTCACAATTTAACGTTAATTCTCGTGTCAACATTATAAAATATTGTGTAAAAAACATGAGATGACAGAATTTATGGATAGTTTCACTTTTGGAAGAATCTCTTTAGCATTTGTGGATACACCTCATAAAAATTTAATATTAAATGACTTACAACCCCAATAAAAAATGACTACTTATGCCTCAAAAGGTAGTGTATTTAAAAATAAAAATAAAAATAAATTATTTTCTGAATACACCCCAAATTAATCTATAATTTTCTTCAGGCTTTCAAACTCACTCTTCCACTCAATTGTATAACAAAACACGAACCACTAAAAATAGAAACACGTTTAATGAAGAAAAAAACCTTAGTTTTGACGAATGGAACATGAAATCGAGTATTTGGAGGATCCGCATGAGTTAAGACTTCATATCTTTATCATTCTGTATCAATTTGAATGACGTTTTTATTGTTAAACCCGAAATCGTGATTCACATTTTTGGTAGGTACTTACTAAATATTTGAATATATTTTGGTGGCTTCCCACCGAAAAGTTGAAAATTTTCAATAGGTACAAGCCAAAAATTTGAACCATTATATTTGTGCACTCTTTGGTTGGATCCTACTAAAAATATGCACGTCTTAGGTAGGTACTTGTTGGACACTTACATAATTTCGGCAGTGTGGGACCATGATTTCTAGGCCCTTAACACGTAACCTTGGGTGGCAAGAAACGCCGGAATACCCATGGCTTATGACTCTCGGACTGTCAGGCTTCTTAGTTCGGTACATGTATTACTTATCCCCAAGAGAGGAACACCTAATTCATGTCAAATTAGGATATCTTGGGGATTAGGCAATAATCATAATCCTAGGAAGATAGGATATCTTATCCTAGATTCTTTCCTAGATAGTCCCTCAGTTTAATTGGGATTACTCTCTCAAGATTCTATACATACTCTAGCCTAGGTATTTATTTGGAACTTCTCTCTGAATTCCCCAAGGATCTTTGATGATACAATAAACTCATTCTCTACGAGGAACACACATATTCTCTCTACATGCCGTTCATCTATTCCTAGACATGGAGAAGCGTCTCCTACACCTAAGTCAAGGCACTGTCATCAATTATGTATTCTAATGTAGCACACATGATATGTACTCATTTCTTAGAAATACCCTAGTGATTTGATTCTCTATCCTTGGAGATATGTAGTATGACAACCCGTCCCTAATTCTACTATTTTATAAATTTTAAAAGTGTGAATTGATGAAAATGCCCCTAGAGGCGAGGGTGTTGACTTTCGTTGACTAGCGTATAGTGAGACGTACAAAATATTCTTTTAGCGTATCCTAATAGTACTCGACAATACGAACGCGTATGCATGAACGAAATTGAATTTGGAGTTACGATGAAGATTTTACGGACTTACGAAGTTGAAGGGCATTTTAATAATTTCACTATTCTAAATAATTGGCTCTCTATTATTTTAATATTTTCTTTTGAGTTTCTGTTTGGTGGGACCCACCTACGTGGGACTCCCCACTTCTTTCCTCCTATCCCGTGCCTTCCAAATCACTCGGACACTCTTTCTCTTCTCTCTATCTTCTCCCTCATCTATCTTTCTCTCTCTCTCTCTCTAACACTATTAGCTATCTCTCTCTCCTACCAGTAAACCCAGACACCCACATCGTCGGTCTTCCTCAGGCGAACCACCCAAACCACCACCACAATCCAAACCTCGTCTTATCTCCTTCCCCGAGCCCAAAAATTTGAACTAAACCCCCAGGCCTGCACGCAAACCAGAGAAACAGAGGATGGAGAACTCCGGCAGATTCTCAATTCTTCGACCGAGAAACCAACTTGAGGAAATTTTTTCAGTTTTCCGGCGGAGACCCGACGACTTTGGAGCTGTTTTCAGGCCAACTTCGGCCACGACTGAGGAATCCAGTGGTGCGATTACTATTGGAGACTTTGGCTATCCTAGTTCGAACGGCTGGGACCTCGCAAGTAACTGTGAATGAGTCTTTTCTTTTATAAAGTATATATAATTGTTAGTTTCCATTTATACATTTCATAAAGAGTTTTCTACAATACGCCTAGATTAGCGTGACGTTTATAAGATTTAGTGCATTGATAGAAATTATGCAGTTATGCTCGTCCTACGGGATGCACATGTATGAGTATTATTATGCCTTAATTATATTTATGGTTGTGAATAGTATTATGGTGTCGTGAATTATCGATTTACCATTATATGATGATATTTGCGTTATCTGCTCATTGTTACTAGCCCGGTCCAGGGCCAATCTTTCACGTGTATGTGCACATCGCACCGTACGCTCACTTTGGATCCATTGTAGATGTCAGTCCTGTTCTAGATTGCTAAAGGCAATTAGGACTCGTATGTGCTGCACATAGCGCCAATCTTCACGTGATTGTAGTACTATAGCATATCATTGTTACACCCAACCTTGTTCATGTTAGAATGTCTCTGCATGACCTCGTGTGTCAGCATGTGTCGATGAGCACTCGTTATGATATGTTTGTTTATGCGAGATCATGTGATATTGGTTGTTATGTGTTTATTTACGCAATATTGCGATGTATGGCATTCTTGTGACTTTGCAAGCTACGGTAAATGTTTTCGTACTATACGTAGTATGTATATTTTGGAAACTATACTTATTTTACGGCGATGGGTTATAATGTTTTCAAAAATGTTTTTATAAAGCTTTATTTTTAGGCCCACTCACCCTTGTTTTTCGCCCCTCCAAGTTTTAGTGCTAAGCTTTCGTATCGACGAGGATTCTTGGCAAATCTTGGTATTGGAGATTACCTTCGATAGTATAATTCTCATCCTACTTTATTGTACTTTACTTATGCTTTGGCATCACGTGTGAAATGGGTTCATTCCCGCTAACATGCGCACTCTTGTATTTAGGCACTTTTAAGTTTAAATTTATTCACATTTTCCACATCACTACACTTTATGGCTTCGTCACCCTCCGGGTGTCGGCCAACACAACTCGATTCGGAATCCAGGTGGACATTCTGGATCGGGGTGTGTCATGTAGGCAGTCCGAGCGGGATTCATTCACATCTCCAATCAACCCATTCTCCCCTGGCTGGGCTTCATGGGCAATTCCAACTGAAGACTACCTCTAATTAACCCATTCTCCGCTGGCAGCATCCGGCTAAAATATCTCATAGTTTTGGTAACGACATGCCAAATCTTAAATTCGGTAGATGCCTGCTGAATATATGAACAAATTTGGTAGGTACTTGTTAAAACTTATAATAAGTGGGGTGTGTGAGGGCATTTTTCATAAGTAAATTTTTTTTAATGTAAAATGTAGGTTTGAAGTTTTTCATGGCGTGAGGGGTATTAAAAAAACATATGGAGTGCCAACCTATTTTTAAATTAAAAATGATCTTAATAGACTTACTTTGATTACCCAAACTAACCTCACAATCCACAGAAAGTTTAAGCAAGTATCCACCGAAATTGTGTACCTTTTCACATGTATCTACAAGACTACAAACGACTGCCTAACAAAGTATGCATAAATAGGGAGTTTTAACGAAAGGCCCACGGTACTGTTCACTTTAACGAAAAACCACATTTTTACACTAAAAAGTCAAACCTTCTACTATTCACTTTACCCTTTATTTTGTCCTTATCATTAAAACTCAAAGTTTTCAAGCCATTTTCATTAGTTTTCCTTATTTTCAATAGGCTTAACCAACAAATACGTAAGAAATGAAATAGTGCAAGATATTCACTGAAATATCTTTATCTCCTCAGCAAAGACGTAGTGATATATCGCCACCTTTTTGGAGACCCCAAAGACAGGTATCGGGATTTACGGTTTCACAATTAATAAAATTTTCAAATTGATGCAAAATGAGAAAAATATGAAGTCATACCTCTTCCAGAAAGTCAATTTCATGTTTCATTCCTAAAAAACAATAGGTTTGAGAACGTAAGGAAAAGAATCTTAAGATCCAGGTTATTTAACTTTAGAAACGACTTAGGGTGTAGTTAAAAAGTATTTGTAAAAATTTTTAGGGCCTATATTTTTTTCTTTTCATATTACAGCATAGAAGTCATTTAGTATTAAAAATTTAAGTGCAATATATTCAAATATGGGGTGTCAATTAAACAAACCTTATCGTTTAATTTCCTTCTCATTATCATGCTACATTCCTCTAGCTACCAAGAATTGTCTCCATTTTTAAAGTTTGTATATGTGTTTATTTATGGCAGTTGAGTTAGATATATAATTGTTTATAACCAATATAATGTTGTGGCCAATTTATCTAACAAGGGAGATAATGGGTGCGGCAAGAAAGAGAGTGGAGAAAGTTTAGGGATATCTATGTGTGTATGATGTGGTATTCCCCTACACTGTGCCGTTATTTATAGTAGTAAAGAGGAGATGAATTACTTATCCTCCAAGTAAGTACAATCCTAGTAGGGAAATAATAACTAGTAACCAAATCTATCTAGGAATTACACAATCACACTTTAATATTATATATATAACACTTCTCCTTGAGTGTGTAAATACTGAAGTAGATTCGTCATCAGGTAGAGTTGAGGACGTCGACTCGTTGACACTGATCTGGGAACACACTAGTCTCAGACAAAGGAATTTGCACATGGAACTAAGTCTTACAAAAACCCAATGGCTATTGTCAAACCAAGGGTGAGACAAAACCCCATAGTCTAAGAAAAGTTGCGCGAGAAAGTGCAAAGTCAAATTAAAGGTCTACGGGACGTACATCAGGATATAATCAATCCAGGATGGGTGCCTCGTCAAAACCTTGTCAGGTAGCAAAAACCCAAAGGGAAAAATGCTCCTAATCGTAGGGCAAAATAGTACATTAAGATCAAGCGAGTATACTTCGGGATACTCCCCTTGAGTTTGACATAATTTCAAAGAGAACTAACAATGTTACGACTCATAAAGTTTTCCTTGAACAAGCTTATGAAACGTTGTCTTTAATAATGAATTGGTGAAGAGGTCGGTCAAGTTATCCTCGGAACAGATTTGCTCGACATTAACCTTCTAATTGTTTTGTTGCTGATGTGAGAAAAAGAACTTTAGCTCAATGTGCTTGGTGTTGTCTCCTTTGATGTATCCATTCTTGAGTTGTTCATTACATGCTGATTATCTTCAAAGATCATTGTAGGGATGTCAACGACGGAAGAAAGATCGCAAGTACTTAGAATATGGTCCACAACTGTTCTCAGCCAGAAGCATTCCCGAGTAGCTTCATGTAAGGCAAGTATCTCAGCATGGTTAAAAAAAGTTGCAACTAAGGTTTGTTTGGTTAACCTCAAAGATATTGCGGTGCTTTCAATGGTAAAGGCCTGAGATGTTTGAGAACATGCCTTGTGCGGGTCGGATAAGTACCCTGCATCAACATAACCAACAAGGCGAGATCGATTCAAGAATCGAGGGGGGTTGTGACAACTCTCAAGGATTCGTACCTTTAAGGTAGCGGAAGATGTTTTTAACACCCGTCCAGTGTCTGCATGTGGGCGTATTGCTGTATCTTGCCAAAAGATTGACAACGAAGTGGATGTCTGGTCTAGTGCACTGAACTATGTACAATAAAGCACCTATCACACTTAGATATGGAACTTCGGGTTCCAAAATCTCTTCTTTATCTTCCCTTGGATGGAAGGGATTTCATTTAACATCTAGCAATCAAACAACCATAAGAGTACTTGAAGGCTTCATGCTATCCTCTTTAACATGATGCAACACCTTTTGGGTGTAGTTCAACTGATCTACTATGATTCCATCTAAACTATGCTTAATCCAGGCCGAGACAGTATCGAGTTTTCCCAAGTTCTTTCATCTCAAATTCTGACTTTAAGTGCGCATCAGTTTTCTCAAGAGTCCTAATGAGATTCATGTCGTCAACATAATCTGCAATGATCACAAATCCGGAATGTGACATTTTAATAAACACTCAAGGGCATAATTCATTGTCTACATACCTTTGACTTATCAAATACTCACTCAGACATTATACCACATTCGCCCAAATTACTTTTATCCGTTGAGTGAACGCCTGAGCCAAATAGAAAGGGTGTTCCGTGGTCTAAAGCTATTTAATCCAGTCAATGTAAGTCCTTCAGGAACTTTGATGTAGATTTTTGTATCAAGATCCCCATAGAGATACGCAGTTCCCATGTCCATAAGCTGTATATCCAGCGTTTTGGAAACTACCAAACTAATAAGGTAGTGGAACAAAATCACATCCATAACACGGGAATACGTTTTGTCATAATCAATCCCAGGCGTTGAGAGAAACCTGGCGCCACAAGATGTGCTTTATATTGCACTACTTCATTCCTCTCATTATGTTTCTTTACGAAAACCCACTTGTAGCCAACAGACTTCACATGTGGCGGTGTAGGAGTTATAGGCCTGAACAACTTGAGTTTCGCAAGATAATTGAGTTCGACTTAGACTGCTCATTTCCAGTTTGACCAATCAGTTATACCCCGACATTCATCAACGGAGTGAAGTTTAATGTCATCCCTCAACATGATCCCAGTAGCTATTGCATATGCTAATGCGTCGTCGATTATCATCTCATTTCTACACCAAACATCATCCAAGCTAGAATAATTGACTGAAATCTCTCGATTCTCGGGAGGTGGATTTGTCCATTCTAAGACGCTTCCATAGTCTAGAATTTCTTCATGCGTTGGATATAATGAGTAGGCGATGGTCGAATTCATAGTAAGCTCACTATCATGTGCCATGGGTTTCTTCTTCTAGGGTTATGAATCCTTTGAATCAAAAGGTCTACCATGCTTCTAAGTAGAAGCAGAGGATTAACTAGCCGCCAATGTACGAGGGTCGGTCATAGAGGTGTCATGGCCTTCAAAGAAGGAAGTCCCTGGTACATTTCGTACATCTATCTTTGCAAGCACGTTTGCAGCTGGTATATGTGATCTCGTCACTCTCGCTAGATTAATGAAAGCATCTAGCATGTTCTGAGGAACACATTGAAGATCTAGGATATGTTGTACTTTAATCTCAAACTGGTGGTACAGGGATCTAAATGAGACAAAGTGGGAGTTGTCCACAATAATTCGCGTCGTTTTTCTGGAATGGTGGTGTTATTATCTCCCCCTAAAGATGGAAGACTGTCTCATAGAAGTGACAATCCGCGAAACGAGTGGTAAAAAGATTGCCTGTCAAGGGTTCTAAGTAACTAATAATAGAAGGTGAATCACAACCGACATAGATTCCCATCATTCTCTGAGGACCCATTTTAGTACGTAAGGGCGGCACAATTTGTAAGTAGTAAAAGTCACTAGTCATGATTGAGTTAAGTAAATTCTTGGCAGGAGTATCATGTTTTTCATAGTTACGAATGCTTTGTCAATGCTTATGATTTTCACATAACTTAATGATCATCGAGATGTATCTCTATCATGCTTTTCATAGTTAGGAAACTTGAGAAAAATAATTTGGTCGTGTCGATGAGTCCAATTCAATGAACTTAGGAAAATCTGATAGTTAATTAGTGATGTTCACGGTTAATTTGGGGCATTGTCATTCATGGTTTATAGGAAAAATAACTAGAAATCGATTTGTATGCATATGTTTCATGTGTGGAGAAGAATCCTTTAGCTATCATTTCATCCATATTTCATTCACAACTTAATTTACTTGCTACCTTTTACTTTTTTTTTTAATTAAATTCATCCAAAATTCACCGAGTCATTGTTTTGTTGTTAGTTTAACTTAGTTTTCAGTTTTATAAGTTTAATTTGTATTGATTAGCATCCCTTCTAATCCCTGACATAGAACGAAACCTAATTACTCATACTACGATTCCATAATTAAAGGGTTTAATTTGTGTGTTAGTTTATACCACATCACTAACAGGGTTATGTGCAATATTACATAGCCTCAAGAAACGATCGGGAGCTTGGTACGTATGACCAACGATCAAGTAATAATTTGAATGCGCTTAATGAAAGCTTCAGCCAGGCCGTTCTAGGTATGAACATGAGGTAATGAATGTTTAACTTCAATCCCAACCGACATGCAATAGTCATTGAAAGTTTTTTTTATATGAATTCTCCAGTATTATCCAATCAAATTGATTTGTTTGGATAATCAGGGTGATGAGCTCTGAGCTTGATAACTTGAGCCAACAGTTTGGAGAAGACAGTGTTTCTGGTGGACAACAAGCACACGTGTGACCAACGTGTGGAAGCGTCAACCAATACCATAAAGTATCTAAATGGTCCGCAAAGTGGTTGAATTAGTTCACAAATATATCCCTAAACCCTTTGTAGAAAAGCCGGAGGATCCGAACCGATCTCATCATAAGAAGGTTGAATAATGAGCTTTCTCATGGAGCAGGTTTGGCATGCGATATCCTTCTGGATCGTGCCTAAGCTTCTAGTTAAGGGATACCCATATGAAGATTTGTGTATACGGTGCATCACGACTCGTCTAGGGTGTCCCAAACAGTCAAGCCAAAGTAAAACTTCGTGTGCAGTCCCTGAGGTAGGGCCGGCCATATAGTGGTTTTCAATGGGGTGTATAACGTAGTATACAGACCATTCAGGATACACTTCATCTTCTCTACAATACACTTCTGGCCATATTCATAGGAAGTGATTTAACTCAGTTTTCTACATAGGTTTCAGCATGGTAGTTATTGTCTCGAATGTCTTTAAAGCTCAACAACGTTCTTCAGGAACGTGGATAGTAAAGTGCCTTTTTAATGGTCAATTTAGTGCATTGGACAACACTATACATGCATATTCGTATCTTCGATCAGGTTGGATGGACCTAAGAGGGTTGTCAAATGTGCATTATTAGGCACAAAGTTAGTGAAATAGGTGCTTTCACGCAAAACAGTATGCGTGGTTGCACTATCTGCTAGGTAACTAACTTCCCCACTAGTCATACTTAGAAATAAATTAATTGAATTGGTCACATGCATAAAAGGTTTCGAAAACATAAATTGAATTCAATTAATTATTCGAGAAGATAATTCATAAAACTTAATATCCAAAATTAAATAATCCAAACATAAAGGAAATTGTTCAAAAACTTAAAAAAAAAAAAAAAAAAAAAGACAAAAAGGGGTTCAACCACATAATGGAATTCGGCAACAAGGGGTAAAATTCGGCAAAATGTGGGCCCATGTCCAAGAATCTAATCTCCATCATGGCAATGTCCTCCTAAAAGTCAGAAACCTCTATTTTTGTATTATGCGGTTCATCGAATTGAGCAAAGTTTGATTCAAATTTCTTACGATGAGATTGATACTTAGCTACGACCTTGGGAGAAGCTCGGCAAACATGGGACTAATGATCCTTTGAACCACATCGGTAGCACATATCCATATCCATGGTGTCAGGGGCTTTGCCTTATTCTTGAAGTTCGAGGCCTTAGGAAAGATGTTAGAACACTTATGGGCTCGATTCCTCCCTTAGATGGGCCTTGGCTCTATTGACCTTGGTTAGACGGCTTCTGGCCTCACTTACCATGCTTAAAACGACAGTTCGAGTGTTGTTTCTCGCTATTATGTATTTCAGGCACATCGGTCATGCCAATAGGTCGAGCTTGATGATTCTTCGTCTATAGCTGATTTTGCTTTTCATCAAGAAGTAAAACAGAGATCAAATCCGAAAACTTAGTAAATTTATGTGCCCTATATTGTTGTTGCATGATAATATTGGTTGCAGATAAGGTTGAATAGGTATTCTCCAAGAGATCTTTTACGGTCAAGTCATTGTTACAGAACTTAAGAAGTGATCGGATTCGACAAACTCCAAAATTGTATTCATTCACAGACTTAAAATCCAGGAAGTGGAAATGCAACTAGTCGAGTCTTGTTTCAAGCAAGAAGATGTCTTTTTGGTGATCAAAACGATTTACCAAAGCAACCCTGATGTGAAATAATCCAACAAGCAAATTAAACCCTAATAAGATAGTTGTAGTATACGAAAGTATGGATCGTTCTAAACCGGGGATTAACTAGGGCTGCTAATCTACTTAAATTAAACTCTAAAACACTAAACTAGACTTAAAAACACAAGACTAGACTCTATAGACTCTAAACTGACCTAAAACACTCAAAACAACAAAACTAACTTAAAAAGACTCAAAACAGGTTCTAAGGACTATTTGGACGAATTTAACACTAGTGAAACTCAAAACACTAATTTGGACAGATTGAAACACCTTTTTAACTAATCTAAGACACTTAATTGAAAGGGGAATTGATTTGGACGAAATTAATTAAATTAAACAGATTGTAAACTAAAGCAAACTAGGTATGAAATTAATTGAATGGTGAAATAGGCTAGTTAGAGGAGCCTTCTCCACACATGAACATATGCAACATAAATCGATTTCCAGTATTGTTTCTTTAAACCATGAACGACAATGCCCCAAATTAATCGTGAATGCACAAATTAACTCTCAGATATCCCTAAATTCATTGAATTGAATGGACAACGCATCGCAACCAAATTATTCTCATCAAGTTCCCTATATGAACAGCATGATAGAGATACATTCAAAGATCATTAAGTTCCATGGAAATCATAAGCATTGACAAGGCAATTATAACTATGAACTGCATGATACTCTTGCCAAGAATCTACTTAACACGATTGTGACTAACAATCTCCACTACTTGTAATTATAAGTTCCTAACGATTAGGTGAAAGTCCCTTATAATTTAGCATCAGATTCATGCATGCAAACTAAGTATGCATCCTTAATCAACACACAAGAATAAGTTATCAATCAAATAGATAAGTAAATCACATTCATGTTTTACGAAACAATAACTGAAAGCAATCAATTCATATTAAACATATGTCCATGACTTCGAATTCACCACTAACTAATAAGAACTTAGTTACACATGTTCATAGCAATTGAAAAGCAAATTGAAATAAACATTGAAACTAAAACGAGGGAAGAAAGAACTCTTAGAACTCCCAAGGACGCAGGTGGCTTGTGCACAAGGTCCTCTTTCATCAATGGAAGGCACGACAAGGATCCTTCTTCTCCAAAATTGCAGCAAAGGGTTGTAGAATGGTGAATATGGTGCGGCAGGTTGTGTTTCTGAATGGTAGGGGGTGGTGGTCGAATTGGTGGTTGAAAAGACATATTTATAGCCTAGGGTTTTGACAAATTCTGATGGGAAAAGGCTTAGGATTTTAGGCAAAGGCTTGGGCCTCAATCCAAGGGGTAAAAGAACTAGGGTTAGTACAGATTTTAGGGTTTCTAGAAGGGTTTGGGGCGCCACTTTTGTAGGGAATTCTAGAAACAATGTTATGTTGCTGATTTCTAGAAGAACAAGGCCTAAAAACATGCAGCACCAATGTAGGAACATATAAGGCCTTCTAGAAAAGTTTCTAGGTGATTTAAATCAAAAATTAACTCCCCCTTGCAGCAGGAATTAAGATAGGAAAAGATTAGGATATGATAGGATAAGATAAGGTTTGTTTGGATAAGATAAGGTTGGATAAGGTTTTGGATAATATCTCTTTCTTTTGAGCTGATTCCTTATCTTCTTTGTCTTGGATTAATTTCTTCAACTCTTTAGCACATTCCTAGCCTCTCTTGAACTTCATATTCGTCCATCCACCTTGGCCCATACATGTGCTATCCATTTAGTGCCCAAAACTGCTCCAAAATGCTCCAAATTGCACTTTCTTGCCAACTTTGTCATTTGGACCTACAAACACACGAAAATAGCTTAAATCAGTATAATAAGTAGAAACTAACTATGAAAATGCAAGTAAAACAAACTAACTAAGTCGCATAACTATGCTCCTATCAAACCCACAAAGCTTGTGGATCTTCCTCAGCGATGTACTTGATTTGCAATACATCATGAATATGTCTTCGAATGAAGATCATGGCAATGGTTTTCTCAGCTTCTTCAACCGAGTTATCTGTCTCAACTTCTACAGATACTCTAAGATTCTTAGCAGTGAGGTAGAACTTCACATCTTGGACCCACTTGAGGTAGTTTCTTTCAGAAACCTTTAAAGTGGTAAAGTCGAGTTTGTTTAAATTCGACATAACTTTGTTGCAAAATAAACGGACAAGATTGTTGTTAGTACAATGGAGACAAAATCAATCCATTCACATATGAGTAGAACATTCAGGTTTTATTAGACATGTATTGGTTTAAATTTTCATGAAAAAATTCAGGTTTTCAAAGGCATATTTTTCAAAAACTTCAGGTTTTGAAAAGTTTATGAACTTTAGGTTCATGGGTTCCTACAAGCAAACACAATATATACAGAAAAAATATGCAACAAATATATGCATGTAGGTCTTTGGGGCCTACGATATAGTTGAATTAATTATTGGACTTTGGGCCAAATTTTAAATTGGGCAAAACAATTATATACCCAATAGGCCTTAAAAGTTAGGCGCTAAAGCTTGGTGGCCCAAAAATTAAACCAAAGCCCTAGTGGTGAAAGCCATATAAACCGTTTAGCCTAAGCACAATAAATTGGGCTGGGGTGGGCACAAGTTGAGCAGCAGGTCTGAGCAGACAAAACGAGTTGTAGATGCAGGCCCATAAACAGAGGCCCAAAATGAGCTCTAATTCGGTGCATCGCAGGCACCGATGAACCAGCAATATGGGTTGGGATCGTGTGTGGTGCGGTGTAGGAGGGAACACCGAAGCCCCACGTGGGCTAGTGTTGCTCGCCGGCTGGGAAATCACCTCAACTCAGAGGGCTGGTGATATGGGTCAAGGCAGCAAGCATAAGTAAGCCCAAAATGGTGTTGTGTTGTGTGGACCAAAGGAAACCGAGGCCCATTAGAGCTTAGGTTGGAACTGCGGGTCACCCTACCGACGCTGGGTATGGGAATCCGCAGGATAAAAATTCAACGACCCTGCTTCAGGCGGTGTTCCTTAGCTGGGGCAACCTATGGTTCAACGGGGAATTGAGGTTTTCAACAGAGGGAGAGTCTTGACGTCAGTGGGTGTGAGAATCGAAGGGATTTGTTGTGAATCCCGTGAAAAATTCACGAAATTGTTCTGGAATTTCGAAGATCATCATTGAAGACGATCAGTTTTGTCAAAATCACATGACTGCAGGTCGTTGTTTCGTTGAAAAATTTGACGGGTTAGTCTTGGCTTCAGGCTGAGGGTTTGGTTTTAGGGAGGATGGTGCCAAACGGTGCATTTGGTTATCTAGGCTTTCGGCCTTCGATGCTAGCGGGTTGCGACGACTTGGCCGTTAGAAATCGTGGCTCGTTGGGGTTTTCAAAACCCTAATTTTTTGGTTTTTTTTTTCAATTCAGTTATTATGGTGCATGTAGAATCTAAAATTCGTAAACGTAAAGTTAGGTCATGCATTATGGTTAATGTTTATGCTATCAGGGCTGAAAATATTATCGAGATCAAAACTGTTATTTTGGAAGAACCTGATTACGTGATGATGTTGATGAACTGGTTTGATGAAAAAAATTTCACGTCAGAGTCCTTAGCGCAACGGAGGACCGTGCTGATAATGTGTTGTGGCCAATTTATCTGACAAGGGAGAGAGGGGGTGCGGCAAGAGAGAGAGTGTAGAAAGTGTAAGGATTTCTCTATGTGTATGAGATGTGTTATTCCCTCATACATAGTGCCATTATTTATAGTAGTAAAAAGGACAGGAATTACTTGTACTCCAAGTAAATACAATCCTAGTAGGGAAATAATAATTAGTAACCAAATCTAACTAGGATTTGCCATTTAGTATTATGGTCTAGTGGTATTCCTCTTTAGTTGTAAGTGAGAGGTCTTAGGTTCGAATCTCGCCAAAGGCAAAATTTGAACCACATTATTGGTAGCCCTTTGTGAGGCTTAGCCCATCCCTTCCCCTTAGTGTAGATAATATCATTTGTTCAAAAAAATTTATCTATCTAGGATTTACACGTTAATATAATATCTATAATATGTAGATAATTATCAAATACATCGACTTTAATTTTTTTTTAATAAGATGATACTCTTTTTGTTTTTTTTGTTTTTTGTAAGTTTTACAATTATTAAGAGGAGGGAGAGGGAGAGTTAGAAACTATTACATAATATAGGGGAAGGGGGACATTCGAACTCGAGACACATGGGTAGAAATCCAACACCCTGTCTACAAGATATTGGACCACATTCATTATAAGATGATACTCTAAACTACTATTATTTACGAAGATATAGATTCGAATTTGGTAAAAAAAGGAAAGAGTCTAAACAAATTAGGAATTTAGTTTATGGCCTTTATTTTCAACCCACTGTGTCTCAGGTACAAACCATCCCTCACCTTATTGTAGCTTAATGTAGTATATCACTTATATTAGAATAAGACTTTTTAGCCAAAATAGTCTCTCAGATTGACATAATTGATCGAACTAGTGGTTGAGTTTGTCCACCATCAATCATTTTCGTCCTTCCGTGGAAAATATTCGTTAATTAAGAAAAAACTGACGAAAATACCCTCAAATTTTGTCAAATCATTTTGGCTCATTGTTTATTAAATTGAGGGTAATTTTGTCATTTTGGTCCTTATTTAGCAGAGATTATTTCATGAAAGGTAAAAAATGATTAATGGTGAACAAACTCAGGGACCACGTCAATCGATTTCAAATCTCAAAGACCAAAGTAAAGAGTTATGCCAATCTCAGGGACTGTTTTGACTAAAATACCTTAGAATGATAATAAGACAAACTCACAAAGAAATCTTCAAAAAAAAAAAAAAAAAACAAAACAAAACATGTTTATTAAAAGTGAAGACAAAATTACATAATATGATAAAGATGATGTAGATAAATCTCCATGTGCTAAGTGTGTTTCTTTAGTGGATACTTCTTTGTGTTTTTTTTTTTTTTGGGTCGAAAGCGGATACTTCTTTGTTTTAGTTAGTTAAAATCTTCATTATTTGAAATGAAAATGCAGGTATATAAGAAAATTATAATATTTTTTTCAGTGGAGAAAACAATATTAGATAAGTCCGTTATCACTTCTGTTTAAGGGGATGAACAAAATCTCTTGATCAACTAATCTAGCCTATTAAATAGTTTTGCATAATATATCAAACTTTGACATAAACAACGTCATTACTTTATTACAATTAATTTAGTAATATGATTATTTAATTAACCATAAATTGTTAGTGCTAAATTTTTGGTTGGTACTCTTTTTTTTCCAAAAATTTTGGTTGGTACTCCAAATTTTATATTAATTCAGTTATAACTCTTGTTATTTAAAGCGCTCTTTCAATTTTTTTCAAGGATCTCAAGGGATGGATGTTCAATTATCTCCTAATTAAATTGGCTTTAGGATAAATATATGCATTTGTGAGAATTCAAAAAAGGTTCTGATAGCCACTTAATACTACGGTTTAGTGGTATCTTTTTTATTTGTAAGTGAGAGGTATTAGGTTCGATTCTCGCCAAAGGTGAATTCGAACCACATTATTGATAGCCTATGGTGAGGCTTAGTCCGCTCGCCCACCTCTTAGTGTAGATAATATTGTTTTATTAAAAAAAAACTTATGATATTTTTGGTTGAGTGTCAATAATGGTAGGTATATTAGATAATTAAATTTACCACACCCTTCTCTTAACTATATCTAAAATTGTTGTATTGCCTATCATACATATATTCCAGCATTGAGAATTTAAAAAAGTTTATGATAGCCACTTAGTACTTCGGCTTAGTAGTATTCTTTTTACTTGTAAGTGAAAGTCTTAGATTCGATTCTCAGTAAAGGTGAATTTAAACTTTTTACTTGTAAGTGAGAAGTTTTAGGTTCGATTCTCGGCATAGGTGAATTTAAACTGCATTATTGCTAGCCTATTGGGGGCTTAGCCCACTCCCCCACCGCTTAGTGTAGATAATATCGTTTGTTAAAAAAAAAATAAAAAATAAAAAATAAACTTATCATATTTTTGGTTGAGTGTCAAGATGGGAGGTATACTAGATAATTAAATTCACCACACCTTTTCCCTTAACTATATCTAAATATGTTAGGTATATTCTATAGTACATATATATGTCAGCCTTGTGTATTATGCATTGCAATGTTTTGTTGTTTACACATTTTTTCTTGGCTACCCTAATGAAATCACATGGGTTGTGTTTTATTGGACCCTTCACATGATGTTTAGAATCTTTCCTTTTAGCACCTTGGAAACACTTCATTAAACTACTTTTGTTTAATATAATAAGATTAGAAGATGAGGCCATGTTGCATAAAGAAACCCAACAGTGGTTGGCTCCAACTCGGGCAAGTAATCTTTTATTCTACTTGGTTCATACGGAAAATCTACAATCCCCATAACGTAACATAACTCGGAGGAATAAGTTCATTGGTTTTACTGTCATAATTTGGGGAAATAACTTCATGAGTTCCTGTACAATTGAACTAGTAGTTATTTGGTTAGTGATATTTCTTTTCTTATTATATTGAGAAATATGAGGGGCAACATGCTTCGAACTTCCCATACAATCTCCTGTAGGAGGCACAACTATGAGAACAATGCCTCTTTGGTAGGGGAAAGTCTTAAGTCATGGCGGCCACATTAATGAGATATCACATTTATAATGTGTAGTCATGCCATATACAGCAGTTGTATCAGAGACTCATTCACTTGGAAGATAAGAGAGTCGTGACGACTTTATGGGTTTTTAATAAAAATTGAATGTCATTTTATTAAGTAGTTTATATTTGAGTATTGTGATAGATATAATAGCAGCACTCATCCAACGAATGCAAGTAGTTTTATACACATTTTGGCAAAAATACTAGTCTGACTGTTCGAGATGAAATTTACGTCGTATTTCATCAAATAACAATATAATTTGTGTCCATTAGACTTTAAAAAATTCCTAGAATATACTCTTCACTAGAGAATTTGTCGTACTTTCATTTAAATTGAACGTGTAAAGATTATTAGAACAAATCAAGCATTATTTGTTCAATCATTTCTATTGTGAATAAAATAAAATAAACAACCATTAAATGTGTGTCGTCCACCAGCCTCACTTCATAAAGGTTTTTAATTTTATTTAAATTGGTTATTTCCAAAACTTCAAGTAGTGTTAAGCTATACCAAATGATTGTACATATACTGTAATCTTGTATATTGAATCAAGAACAGAGAAGATAGAGAAAGAGACTAGAGAGAAGCTAGAGAGAGAAGCTAGAGAGAGAGAGAAGAACAATCTGATATATTTCTTAATGAGTAAGTAATTACATGATGAATTCTTATATATAGTTACATATAACAGCTAACTAACTAACTACAGTAAGATTGTGACAAGTGTCACAATGTTAAAGCACTATACTCTAACATCCCCCCTCAAGATCATGCTTTGATGAACCAAGCATGAGATTGTTGCAATGAGTCCTGAAAAGAGGACCACTCAAACCCTTGGTAAGAATATCAGCAAACTGCTCTTGAGAAGACACAAATTGCACGGATAGTTGTTTCTGTGAGACCCTTTCTCGAACAAAATGCACGTCGACTTCGATGTGTTTGGTCTTTTGATGCTGAACAGGGTTGAAAGACAAGGCAATGGCTGACAGATTGTCACAAAAGAGTACAGGCACACTAGGTAAGGGAATGTGCAGAAAAGCTAGTAACTGTTTGATCCAATCTAACTCAGCGGATGTAAACGATAAAGCTCGGTATTCAGCTTCTGTTGAGGATCGAGAAACAGTTTGTTGCTTCTTAGAGGACCAGGAAATCAGACTATTACCCAAAAAGACCACCAAACCAGTAGTAGATCTCCTGTCATTAGGATCCCCTGCCCAATCAGCATCACTAAAAGCCTTCAACTGCAAATCTCCTCTAGTATATGATATACCAAACTGCATTGTGCCCTTCAGATATCGTAATATGCGTTTAACCGCAGTAAAATGGGACACCATTGGATTCTGCATGAACTGACAAACTTGGTGCACAGAAAAAGCAATGTCAGGCCGTGTGAAAGTCAAGTATTGTAGAGCCCCTACAATACTTCGATACAACGTAGGATTGGAATAAGGTTCCCCATCCTCCTTGAGTAACCTGTTGTAAGGAAGACATGGTGTATCACACGGTTTGGCTTCAAGCAGTTCAGATTTAACCAACAAATCCTCAACATATTTGGTTTGGGACAGAAACAAACCATTTGCAGTCTTAGTGATTTGAATCCCTAAGAAATAGTGGAGTAAGCCTAAGTCCTTGATATCAAACTCAGTGGTGAGAGTACTGATAACCTGTGTAATTGCACCAGAAGCATTGCCAGTTATAATGATGTCATCCACATAGAGAAGCAACACCACAATTTCATGACCAACATGCTTAACAAACAGAGATGAGTCAGAATATGTGTTTTCAAATCCCAAAGAAGGAAGAAACTGAGTAAATCGTTCATTCCAGGCCCGAGGAGCCTGCTTGAGACCATAGAGAGATTTATGCAGCTTACACACGAGATGAGGATGAGTTGGATTTTCAAAACCTGGAGGTTGAGACATGTAGATCTCCTCTTGTAGGATGCCATGCAAGAATGCATTTTTAACATCCAATTGGCGAAGAGACCAATTAAAATGTGCAGCAAGAGCAAGAACTAACCGTACTGTAGTAGGTTTCACGACAGGGCTAAACGTCTCCCCATAATCCAATCTAGGTTCTTGACTGAAGCCCTTAGCAACTAACCGGGCTTTATGTCTGGCAATAGACCCATCGAAGTGTCTCTTAATCTTGAAAATCCATTTACATCCAACCAGGTTCTTGTGTGCTAGTAAGTGAACTAGACTCCAAGTGTCTTGAGCATGTAAAGCATTAACTTCTTCTTTCATGGCTGCTAACCACACATGTACTTTGATGGCAGACTTATAGCTAGCTGGTTCAACCAAGGATAGATCAGTTCCCCCAGAATCCTGAACACTAGCTAAGAGAGCCTTCTTTTTAAAAATCCCACTTTTGCTTCTGGTTTGCATGAGATGCAAATTAAGTGGCGGAATGGGCAAAACTACTTGCAGAGTATCAGGATTAAAATCAGGTATTCCTGATCCAGAATTGGAACTTATGTCAGTTACCACAGGGATCTGAGAAGAGACTTGAATTGGAGCAGTAATGGACTAAGAACTTGGAGAGACTTCAGGTAAATTCAAGGCAGAATGTGTTACTGATGATGATGCAGTAATAGATATACGAGAAGGTGGATGAGGTGATTCGGGGATAAAGGAGACAACTCTATTTTCTGGAGTAACTATAGGTACATGACAGTTGAAACTAGGAGAGACTTGTGGTGATGAAACTGTGTTGGAAGATGTAGTCAATAATTCTGTGTAGGGAAAATGTTGTTCATCAAAGATAACATGCCTAGAAACAAACACTTTCTTTGTAGACACATGATAACACAAATAGCCTTTATATTTTGTGGCATACCCAAGAAACACACACTTTGTTGTTTTAGCTTGTAATTTGGTACTATTATATGGTTTGAGGAGAGGAAAACAGGCACATCCAAAAATTCGAAGATGTGTAAGAATTGGATATGTCCCAAGAAGGATCTCAAAAGGAGATTTGTTATTAAGTACAACATTAGGCATTCGATTGATGAGATAGGTGGCTGTTTGACAAGCATAAGACCAGAACTGACATGGCAACTTGGCTGTTTGTAGTAGGGTGATAGTGGTTTCAATGATATGCCTATGCTTCCTCTCAGCTACCCCATTTTGTTCAGGTGTATATGGACAAGATAGTTGATGTGAAATGCCTTTTTCAAGAAGAAAGTGTTTCAACTTGTGGCTGGTATACTCTCCCCCCTATCAGATTGAAGAATTTTAATTGTGGCAGAAAACTGAGTAACAACAAAGGAATGAAAAGCAACAAATGTAGAGAGCAAATCAGACTTGTTTATTAAGGGGAAAATCCAGCAATATCTGGTACATTCATCTATAAAGATGGTGTAGTATTTATAACCATCAACTGATATACATGGTGTATGACCCCACAAATCAGTATGAATAGTTTCAAAAGGAATGACAGACTTATTGACATGCTTTGGAAAAGGCAGCTTGCTAAATTTCCCTTCTAGACAGGTATGACATAGCATAGGTAATGAGGTTTTGGGAACAGGTACATTAGCTTTATGCAACATCAGAGAGACAACATTATTGGTGGGAGGACCTAACATATGGTGCCAGTTATTAGATTGAACAAGTTGTCCAAGAAATGCCTTAGCTTGATTAGGCTTCTGGAAATTTGAAGTGGACAAAGAGTGGATAGGATACAGCCCATTACTGCACAAGCCTCTGTAAAGGATCCTCCATGTGGCTTTGTCCTGAATCCAAAAACAAAAAGCATCAAATATAAGCCAGCAATTATTGTCAAGGTAAATTTGATGTACTGACAACAGGTTCTGAGTTAATTGAGGAACACAGAGCACAGAGTTCAATTTGATTGGAGAAACTGATGTATGAATAGTAGAATGACCAACATGAGATACTTTCAAACCTTCCCCATTTGCAGTGTGAATGGTTTCATTTGTTAGATATGGTGAGGCCAGGGACAGATTAGTCAAATCAGCTGTCATATGATTTGTGGCGCCAGAGTTCGTGAGCCACACCTGAGAAGGACCTGAAGAACTTGATGACTGAGGTGCAGAATTAAACACTGTGTGCATGGCTTGCATAGGGGGTTGCTGTGCATGAAACTGAGAAGGTGTGAATGAGGAATGCTGAGAAGGAGCTGAATATGAATTGTACTGAATAGGTTGTGGTTGCATAGCATATGAGGACTGTGGAGAAACAGAAGTAGTGGTATGCATTCCCATGTAGTTTGGACCCTTATCATTATAGAAGCAATACCAAGTGGTATGATTACTTCGACCACATATGTGACATTTGGTTTTCTCGTGTGAAGAGGCTCCACAGAATGGGGCAGTATGTCCCTCAGAATTGCACAAGTGACAAATTTGAAGCATATGTGCAGAAGGACTTCCAAACTGTTGACCAGGAGATTGACCAAGAACTCCAGGATTAGAGTTGGAAAGCACATGTGCCATAGGGGAAAACACGGGTCTAGAATTATACAATCTCGAGCCCTGATTGAAACGACCTTTGCCCTTGTTCTTGTTCCCATGATAGTGTTTAAAACCTCCAGTGGCTACCTAAGATTGACCATGATGAGGAGAGAAACCCTGAGACTGAAACGAAGCCCCTTTTGTGTAAGTGGCACCTGTATTAGCAACCATAGCTGTCATAAGAGGATTATGAACTGAATTTTCAACAATGATTTCCTCTGCAAGTAACTGTGATCGAAAATATTTCAGTGAAATCACACTTTCACGCCCCCTGATAACACACTTGAAAGTGTTATACTCAGTAGGTAAACCATTCAAAGCAAGAATAACAATGTCTTCATCCGCAAAAAAGACCCCAGCAGCAGACAAATAGTCCCTAGCTTCCTTAATGCGATGAAGATATTGAGAAATCGAATCGGACCCCTTTTTAATGGTTTGCAAATTGGATTTCATCTGAAAGATGCTAGTCCTAGATACAGTGGAGAATTGTTCCTTTAACCTAATCCACAGATCCTTGGAGCTAGTACTACCAATCGCACAGGACATAGCAATAGGTGATAAAGTGGCAGTAATCAATTGCATAATAGCTCTGTCATGCATTTTCCATACTATGTATTCATCAGTCGGAGAAGAAGAAGAGATACCAGATTCACCGGAGGACGAAGCATATTGAGATGGACATGCGATCGAACCATCAACATACCCCATAATGCCATTGCTATCAAGCAAAAGTTGCATCTGGAAGTGCCAATTGAGATAGTTCGAATCATCAAGCTTGACATTAACCGACGTAGAGATGGAGGAAATCAGGCCCGTAATCGGAGATTGAAGTAGTTGGAGTTGCGAAGCAATCACCATCGTGAATTCAAGATCAACTTGTCAGTGAGACAATACAACAAACACTAGGTGTGCAAAATTTAGCAAGTATCGAGTAAGAACATAAGAACGATACGAAACCCTAGAAATTGCAGAAAGTAGTAATTGGAGAAGACGAAGTCGGATCGGAGAAAGAAAACCAATCCGAAGCAGAGAAGGCGGAAGCAACAGAGGATCGAATCTTCAAGCGTAAGCAACAATGGCGATTGATACCATGTTAAGCTATACCAAATGATTGTACATATACTGTAATCTTGTATATTGAATCAAGAACAGAGAAGATAGAGAAAGAGACTAGAGAGAAGCTAGAGAGAGAAAGAGACTTGGTGCTGCGTCTTTAGTCTTTGCTCCCCTCTTCACTGCTTTATGTTTGTTTCCTCTGGTTATTGCCTCCTGGTAGGCTTCCCTGTGTTTTGGCTCCGGCCCTGGTTATGAATTTATCCAGTTTCTCAAAAAAAAAAAAAAACTTAACAGTATCAATGCCCTTTATTTTCGAAGTACCGTAGACTAACCCTACACACACAGAAACATGAACAGAAAAAAAATGTTTAATTTGTCATGCCCTTGTGTGTTTCTGTGTGAGCCGATCAAAGAGAAGCTGAAGTTTGTTGATAAATTTCATTAGTTTTCAGTGAACGTTTGACTGACTAACTTGGTTTTTATTTTTTCCCTTTCACCAACAAAAGTGAATAGTACTTATTTACATATACTGATAGGGGTGTGCTATCCACACACCCATTTTTACTTCTCCCACACCCCTTGTTAATTTCTGTTATTTGATCTTCTTCAATTCATCCAATCTGACGGCCGAAAATTAAAAGGGTGTGAGAAAAGTAAAAAGGGGTGTGTGGATATGACATCCCTACTGATATTGTATTAATTATAGCCAGTGGAAGCGTATGGGCATGCTTCGGACTGCAAAGTATGTGGAGTGGATTTTATTGCTCTTGGATTCGGTTTAGATATATGTTGTACATCTTTTGGTTACAATTTGAATGCTTGCAGTGTCCTTGAGACCAAAAATCCAAGGTCATGGTTCTGACAATAGGATTCTCTCGATCGCTCTCTTCTTCTTCATGATGACTGCATTCACTTTGTTTCTTACTTTGTTTGAAGCAAAACTCCATTGCCCCATTCAAGTCTATGTGGGTATGAGTAATGTTAGGTAGACTACATATATAGACTAAATTTGCAAACTAAATAATGTCACCAATTAGAAATAAGCACGTTAATCAACACTTAAGTAATAATCCAATCATTGTTGTGAACATTCCTAGTTTAAGTATGATTGTGTAAATCCTAGATTAGATTTGATTCTAGTTATCCTTTTCCTACAACTTGTATTACTTGGAGAAGAAGGAATATCTTCTCTCCCTTTACTACTATAAATAAAATGTAGGAGGGATAGCAACACACATTTTCCTACAATTCTACAAACACACATCTCTCTTCCCTCTCTCCTGTGCCGCCAGCCCCTCCCTTTGTCAGATAAAAATAGACCACAACACGTTATCAGCACGCTCCTACAGCTGCGCTCAGGAATCTGACGTTGGAGAATTTTCTGCATCAAACCAGTTCATCATGATGTAATCAGGTTCTTTCCAAACAACGACTTTTAACTCTATATTTTGCAAGCCCTGATAGCATGAACCTTCACCATGATGCATGACCCAACTTTACGTTTAACGTATTTTAGATTCTACATAAATTGTGTATGCCTCATAACCAAAATTGCTGCAATTATGTGAATTTGATATTTGCCATGAATTGAATCTTACATATGTACATGCATTGAAACTATTATTTGCATATGCATCAAAGTAAATATGTGATTCATTGAATTATACATGCATATAATCTAATTGAATTGAAAAGAAAAAAAAAATTCTCGCGATTGGGACCTGGGTTCTATCGAACCCGTGACCACCATCCTGCATATGGGGTCTTCACACAAGCAGAGAGCATGCAACTCTCATTCTCCCCAGAAAAACCCACGGAGCCAGAAGCTCCGAGGCTTAAAATCAACAAAACCCGACACCTTTCACGGTGTCCTCGACCTCGGCATGGCCTGCATCCATTGCCTTGAACCTCTGGTTCATGTTGTCGACGGCCAGCAGTCGTCCCACGTCAAAAAACAATTAGATTGAGATTTGCCGGAATCTCATCGGGATTTTTTTGAAATTCCGATTCAATTTTTTTTAAGGTTTTGATTGGAACACTTGCGATTTTAATATCTCCATGTTGTATTCATAGTCGAAAACACCCCAGAAGGGTATCCATAAGTCTTCCCGTCCAATATTAGGCCACCTACAGTGGCGCCGAAGTTTAAAACCCGGCCTTCTTCCTCGGCTAAGCACACCCAACGCCATTGGGTTGTTCTGTCCCCATCAACCCGAGCCCTAGCAGGCTCCAGCCCCTCGGCCCGTGCGAAACAAAAAAAAACAATTTTTTTGCTTTTTGGGCTCGCCTGCAGCGGCCCAGCCCAAAAGAAAAGAACTTTTTTTTTTGTGTTTTTGGGCCAGCTTGAAGCGGCCGGCGAAAAAAAAAAAGGGTTTTGGCTGCTTAAAGCAGCCCAGTCCACCCCCGTGAGCCTGCAGCTCACCCCGAGACCCTCCCCAGCCCAATTTTTTTGGGCATATGTCTCACGGACCAATTCTTCAAGCCACCCGTGGCTTACTGTTTTCTTTTGGACCTCGAATTTCTTTTGTCTAAATTATTTTAGACCTAATGGGTTTTATATTTTTCCCCACATTTTATTTTGGCCCGAAGTCCAAATAAATAAATTAATTCAATTATAATTTTAAACCTCAAGTTATATTTTTGCATATACTTGTTGCATATTTGTTTGCATATATATTTGTGTTTGCCTGCAGGAATACATGAACCTGAAGTTCATAATTACTTTGAAACTTGAAGTTTCTAATAAACATGCCTTGTTTGAAAACCTGAAGTTTTCACTTAAACATATCACCCATGAAACCCGAAGTTTTTCATGCAAAATTAAACCAATACATGTCTATTAGAACCTGTATGTTCTACTCCTATGTGAATGGATTGATTTTTTCTCCATTACACTAACCACATCTTGTCCATCTATTTTGTGATAGGAACATGTCGAATTTGAACAAACTCGACTTCACCGCTTTAGAGGTCTCTGGAAGGACCTACCTCAAGTGGGTTCAAGATGTGAAGCTCCACCTCACTGCAAAGAACTTGCGTCCTGCTATTGAAGAAGCAACAGATGAACCTGTTGGCGAAGCTGAAAAAGCCACTGCTATGATCTTCATCCGAAGACATATCCATGATGCTACCTTGCTGAAGAGGATCCACGTGCATTATGGGTCGCTTTGGCTGATCATTTCGATCACCAAAAAGACATATTCTTGCCTGAAGCAAGACACGACTGGCAGCACTTGCGCTTCCAAGACTTTAAGTCTGTGAATGAATATAATTCTGAAGTTTGTCGAATCCGATCACTTCTCAAGTTTTGCAATGAAACTTTGACTGAAGAGGATCTCTTGGAGAAGACCTACTCGACCTTCTCTTCTTCTAATATTGTCCTGCAACAATAATATAGAGCTCAGAAGTTCACCAAGTTCTCGGATTTGATCTCTGTTTTACTTCTTGCTGAAAAGCAGAACCAGCTGTTGATGAAGAATCATCAAGCTCGACCTACTGGGGCTACTGATGTGCCTGAAGCACATTATAGCACTAATCAGCACCCAAAACGCCAAAAGAGGCGTGGTAGGGGTGGCCAGAAGCCATCCCACCAAGGTCAATAGAGCCAAGGCCAACCCAAGGGAGGAAACAAAGCCCAGAAGCGCCCAAACCTCGCTCTCAAGGCCCCGAACTTCAAGAATAAGGGCAAAGCACCCAAAACCATGGATGACGATATGTGTTATCGCTGTGGTTCAAAGGACCATTGGTCCCGTGTTTGCCGAGCTCCCAAGCAGGTTGTAGATGAATATCATTCTCGTCGTAAGAAGTTTGAATCAAACTTCATGCAAGTGGAAGAACCAGAGACTACAAAAATGGAGGTTTCTGACTTTCATGAGGATACCACTCCCATGGAAGATTAGAATCTTAGACATAGACTTATTTTTTAGTTAAAATAAGACCATTGGGGCCGAATTCCACCTAGTGGTCGAACCCGCCCTTGTTTTTGGTTGATTTTTGAACAATTTTCCTTTATGTTCTAGATTATTAGTTGGTGACTTGTTTTGGATATTAAGTTTTAATCCTTGAATAAATGAAAGTTTTAATCCTTGAATAAATGAAATTATTTTGAATTGATATTTGTTTTTATAAACTTTTATGCATGTGACCGATTCAAATTAATTTTTCATTCTAGGTATGACTAGTGGGAAAGTTAGTTGTCTGGCAGATAGTGCAACCACGCATACTGTTTTGCGTGAACGCATCTATTTCACTAACTTCATACCTAAGAATGCACATCTGACAACCCTCTCAGGCCTATCCAACCTGATAGAAGGATACGGTAAGGCACGCATAATGTTGTCCAATAGTACAATCTTGACCATTGCTGAGGCACTTTATTCTCCACGTTTCAGAAGAACGTTACTCAGTTTCAAGGACATTAGAGATAACAATTACCACGCTGAAACCTAAGTAGAAAACGGAGTTGAATTTCTGTGCATAACTTCCTATGAATATGGCCAGAAGCGTATTCTAGAGAAGATGGAGCGTATCCCGAGTGGTCTGTATACTACGATCATACGCCCCATAGAATGCCACTATGTGGCCGGTCCTACCACAGGGACCGCGCACGAAATTACACTTTGGCATGACCGTTTGGGACATTCTGGACGAATAGCGATGCGCCGTATCCTCAAATCTTCACACGGGCATCCACTAACCCGAAGCTTAGGTTCGATCCATGAAATCGCATGTCAAACATGTTCTATGGGAAAGCTTATTACTAAGCCTTCTTATGACAAGATTCGCTCGAATCCTTCCATTTTTCTACAACGGATTCAGGGGGACATTTGTGGACCGATTCAACCTCCCTGCGGACCATTTAGATATTTTATGGTTTTGGTTGACGCTTCCACACGTTGGTCACACGTGTGCTTGTTGTCCACAAGGAACGCTGCATTCTCCAAACTGTTGGCTCAGGTTCAAGCTCAGGGCTCACCATCCTGATTATCCGATCAAATCTATTCGATTGGATAATGTTGAAGAATTCACATCTAAAACTTTTGATGACTATTGCATGTCGGTTGGGGTTGAAGTTGAACATCCTATACCTCATGTTCACACCCAGAACGGCCTGGCAGATGCTTTCATTAAGCGCTTACAAATGATTGCTAGATCGTTGGTCATACGTACCAAGCTCCCGATCGCTGCTTGGGGCCATGCAATATTGCACGCAGCAAAGTTGGTCCGCCTGAGGCCTGTTGCGAAAACCATTTAGTGCCCTTCAGTTGGTCACCGGATGCGAACCCGACATATCGCATATGCGCGTCTTTGGTTGTGCGGTATATGTGCCGATCTCGCTGCCCTTACGTACAAAAATAGGGTCTCAGCGAAGGATGAGAATCTATGTCGGCTATGATTCTCTTTCGATTATTCGTTACTTAGAACCTTTGCCAGGCGATCTGTTTATCGCTCGTTTCGCGGATTGTCACTTCTATGAGACAGTCTTCCCGTCGTTAGGGGGAGATAAGAACGTCAACGTTCCTAATGAACGACGCAAATTATCATGGACGACTCCCACTTTGACTTATTTAGATTCCCACACCGCTCAGTCTGAAGCTGAAGTGCAGCGCATATTAGATCTCCAGAGCATAGCTTAGAGCATGCCAGATGTTTTCACCGATCTAGCGCGCGTGACAAGATCACATATTCCAGCTGCGAATACGCCTGCAAAGATGGATGTACCAAATGTACGACGGACTGCCCTTCTGGAAGCCCAGGACCCCAATTCTGGTGATCCACGTACATTAACGGCTAGCCAATCATCTGCCCCTACACAGAAGCGTGGCAGACCCCTTGGTTCAAAGGATTCACACCCCCGGAAGAGGAAAACCACGGCACAAGGTCCTGAAGACCCTACCGTGAATCCGACTATCGCTTACTCATTCTACCCAACTCATGAGGAAATTCTAGATTACGGAAGCGTCCTTGAAAAGACGAATACTCCTCCCGAGAATCGTGAGATTTCGGTCTATTATGCTAGCATAGATGATGTATGGCGTAGAAATAAGATGATTGTCGACGATGCATTAACATTTGCAGTAGCTACTGAGATCATGTTGAGCGATGACATTGAACCGCGTTCCGTTAATGAATGTCGACGTAGAGTTGATTGGTCAAACTGGAAACAAGCAATCCAAGTCAAACTCGATTCACTTGCGAAACGTAAGGTGTTTGGACCTGTAATTCCTACTCCTCCACATGTGAAGCCCGTTGGCTACATGTGGGTTTTCGTTCGGAAGCGTAATGAGAATAACGAGATTGTGCGTTACAAAGCTCGTCTTGTAGCACAATGTTTCTCGCAACGCCCCGGGATTGACTATGCCCTTGTGTGTTCATTAAGAAGTCACATTCCGGATTTACGATTGTTGCAGTATATGTTGATGACATGAATCTCACCGGAACTCCTGAAGAGCTCGCAAGAACTGCTTCGCACCTGAAGTCGGAATTTGAGATGAAAGATCTAGGTAAGACTCGATACTGTCTCGGTCTCGAGATAGAGCATTGTTCGGATGGAATCCTAGTACATCAATCGAACTACACCCAGAAGGTGTTGCGCCGTTTTAATGAGGATAAAGCGAAGTCTTCGAGTACTCCTATGGTCGTTCGTACGCTAGATGCAAAACGAGATCCCTTCCGTTCGAAGGAGGATGATGAAGATATTTTGGAGCCTGAAGTTCCTTATCTAAGTGCGATAAGCGCTTTATTGTACTTAACTCAATGCACTAGACCCGACATCTCCTTCGTTGTTAATCTTTTGGCAAGATACAACAATGCACCAACACGCAGACACTGGACTGGCGTGAAAGACATCTTCCGTTACCTTAAGGGTACTACGGATTTGGGCTTGTTCTATCCCTACGAATCCTCGAGTGATGCCGCACCCTATGCTCATCGGGTTGATTCTCGCCTTGTTGGTTATGCCGACACTGGATACTTATCCGATCCGCACAAGGCGCGTTCTCAAACGAGTTATGTCTTTACCGTTGGAGGCACCACAATCTCTTGGAGGTCAACTAAACAGATCTTAGTTGCCACTTCGTCTAACCATGCTGAAATTCTCACCCTACATGAAGCAACTCGGGAATGCTTTTGGTTGAGAGCAGTAGTGGGCCATATTCAAAGCTCATGCGATCTTCATCCCGCCGTTAATGCCCCGACGACGATTTTTTAGGACAACACAGCTTGCATCGAACAGCTCAAGAAGGGTTACATCAAAGGAGACAACACCAAGCACATTGTGCCGAAGTTTTTCTTTACACATCAACAACAAGAGCATCAGAAGATTGAAGTCACGCAAATCCGTTCACAAGACAATCTGGCTGACCTCTTCACCAAATCACTGCCGAATGCGACGTTTCAGAAGCTTGTTCATGGAATTGGTATGCGTAAACTTGCTGAGTTGTAACTTTGCTATTTCTCTTTGGAATTATGTCAAACTCAGGGGGAGTATCCTGTAGATACTTGCTTGATCTTAATGTACTCTTTTTCCCTACAATTAGGAGCATTTTTCCCAATGTGTTTTTGCTACCTAACTAGGTTTTAACGAGGCACCCACCTTGGGCTGGTCATATCCATGATGACGTCCTGTAGACGTTTCTTTTGACTTTGCATTTCTCATACATTTTTCCTTAGACTATGGATTTTGTCCCTACTCGGGTTTTTGACATAGCCTTAGGGTTTTTTTAATGAAACTTACTACTTATGCAAGTTCCTACCTTATTAAGAATAAGCGTTGTTCCTTGGAATCAGTGCCGACGAGTCAACTTCCTCAACTTCTGCATGATGCTGAATCTACCTTGAGTATTTACACATTCAAGGGGGAATGTTGTGAACATTCCTAGTTTAAGTATAATTGTGTAAATCCTAGATTAGATTTTATTCTAGTTATCCTTTTCCTATTACAACTTGTATTACTTGGAGAAGAAGGAATATCTTCTCTCCCTTTACTACTATAAATAAAGGCACAATGTAGGAGGGATAACAACACACATTCCCCTACAATTCTACAAACACACATCTCTCTTCCCTCTCTCCTGTGCCGCCGGCCCCTCTCCCTTTGTTAGATAAAAATAGACCACAACAATCATAAATTTTTATGTCATTTAGTTTACAAAATTAGTCTACTCATTTAATCTCTCAAGCATTACCCAGGGTGGGTATAGAAAAGTTTCTATTTCCTCGCTCTAAATTTATTTTTACGTGCGTATATATAGTATTTCCTTGCCATCAAATAAGAGATTCCAATTTCTTAATATGGAAAAGTTCTAAGTGAATGATGACGGAGATTTAAAGTCTCTTGTGTGATCCAAGAAATTGATTTTTCTCTCGACATTTCGGGCTGGTTTGGTATTGCTGTGCTTTGAAAAAAAACTGCTTCTGTTGTGCTGTGAGAATAAACGGCTGTGAAATAAAGCTGTAGAGTGTTTGGTAAACTTTTTTGTAAAAATGCTTTTGAAAAAAAATTATAGTGTTTGGTAAACTTTTATGTAAAACAGATGTGAAAAAAAACCGGTTTTTCAAAGCTGGGTTTTGCAGCTTCTTGTTTTTGGCTTTTTTTCACCCAAAACTGTGAAAAAAAGCTGAAGCTGAATGTTTACCAAACACAAAAAAAGCTCACAGCTTTGTTTGATACTAGCTTTTTTCAGAATCATCTCGGTACCAAACCAGACCTTCATCAGCTTTATTCATTTTCTTCACGTGTACATCTCTGTTTATATGCTTCAACTCGAGGCAGCAGAAGAACTGAATTCTATACTTATTGATCAAAATTGGATTGTCCAGAAAAAATTAGGGGCGAGGCTAGTCGGGGGAACAAAGATATTTTCAAGAACTAGGAATAATCGAGGAACAATGGGAATTTCTCATCCATGAAATAGGCTTTTTCAAAAGACAAAGTATAGTCATTTTCAGACTTATTAGGGATTAGCTTGTCAATTATTTAGAGAAGAGGTGGAAGTATCGCCTTCCACAAATTAGGGCAGCCCCACAAATTAAAGTTTAGCCCTAGCTATGAGTTGTTTTCAACCCAAATAAAACCATGACCGACGTTTACTAATTCAGAATTATTTGTTCATATTTTTATAAGTTAAGTGAGATTTTAAAGGGCATTTTGCATGGTGAGTTCTAATGCAAAACAAGCATGCCCTTAATGAAAATATCAAAATCTATACAACTAAGCAAGTATGGTCCTGATCTTTAGGTCTCTATCTGGCCCAATTTGGATGAAGAAAGGGAAAGAACACAAGCATGTAATAGTGGAAAGTACCTTCCTTTTGATATATATCATTTTTATCTTCACTAAAATCAAATGCAATCCCCTCTTGGATGGACCTGCCGGTCCTCCATTGTTGCCCATGTCATTTCAACAGCTGAAAGCAGATTCCATGAGAGCGAGGCAAGGGAGGGAAAGATAGAAGGATAGAGAGAGACCCATCTAAGCATCTTCCTAGATATGGAGGCCCATAAAAGCAACACACTTTTTTTTCTTGTTGTACAAGAAAGAAAATCGACCTTCCTTTGGAAAGTATAATGATGATAACAACTTTTTATTAAGGAATTGGTGTAAGCACTTTTGTCTTGGAGAAGCCTCCTCCTAGGACTAGGAGTGAGGGATTTTTTTTTTCAGTTATTTTGAAAGAACAAAGATATGCTAAAGCCACCCTTCTCAAAGTCATTTGGCAGCTTTTGTCCTCTTCAAAGTTCAAAATAAATTGCGTAGGACACAACATAAAGCTTAATTGAACAGCCCATGCATATGCATTTTCAATCAATACAAAGCCACCATCAAATCTTGTAGAGGTTATTATAAAAAAAACATGTAGATGGTTAAAAAAATATGTTGACTGTGTACCAACAAGAATTATATATCTCAATCACATACAGTTCCTCTTCAAATGGGATTGCAATTGGTTAAAAAAAATATGTTGATAGTACAATTTAGGTTTTAGATTTTCATTGTCATTTTTTTTTTCGTTAGAGATAGAGAGATATATCATCAAAACATAGGAGTGAAAAAATGATGAAGGAAGGAAGGACCTTTAAATGGAAGAAATTATGAAACAAAGACTTGAAATTAAAACCAACTTAAGATGGTTTTCACATTTTGATATTGAGAGCTGCAATTAAATGAGTGCACAACGACTATGTTAGAGTGTTAATAACATTTTCTTTTGAGTTTTAGTTTTCATTTTGTGTATCTTTTCATGTACATTTCTTCCATATGAATCCTTTCTCCAATGTGTTTTCTCCCCTAGAAAAATAAAATAATAAAACTAAGAACAAAAAACAAAGGAAATGGTTATCAATAAGTTACTAGGGATCGCTTTCAAGAATCATATTCCAAAACTTAGATGTTTTTCTAAATCATGAATAGTATGACAGTTCAAATCACTTTTCTCTTCTGGTTATTTCTGCATGCATATTCCTAAGCTTTCTGCACCAATTATGTCATTCACGGCTCTCAAACGAATCTCTTCAAATTGATATTTCCTTAGTTGCAAAGAAATGAACTGAGCGATGAATTCTGAAGACCATTTCCTATATTTCCAAGCAAAATAGGGTTGCACATAAGAAGGGAAAAAGAACTAAAAAGATTTTTCTTTTAAATTTATGTAAGATAAGACAAGAACCCAATGACAAAACCATGAGAGCATCCAAGGCAAATGGCTAAGAAAAGTAATGAAAAGAAAAGCAAAAGTTGGTATGAGGTGGAAGATGGAGTGGGGTTTGAGATGTATGCATAGAAGGTGTGTGTGTGTAGAAAAGTTAGGGTTTTGTAAATCAGACAATGTTATTAGCTTCTATCTCTTTCTCTTAACTTTTATAGATGCCTGCCCACCATGCGTATCTCCTCCAACTCTCCCTTGATCTTTCCTTCATTGTTTTTAATCTTCTCTCTTTTGTTTTCTACTTTTATCTCTTTTCTTATTTTGTTGTTAGTCAGCTTGGATACAACGCATTCTTTGCATACTCTCCCGTGATCTTTCCTTCATTGTTTTTAATCGGGAAGTGTTATTGGCACTCCAAAAATTTCATTCTACAATCCTCACAAGTGTATTTTTCTTTCAAAATATAGAAAGTTTAGAATGTAAATTGAGATTTTTGGAGTACCAATAACAATTCTCTTTTAATCTTCACTCTTTTGTTTTCTACTTTTATCTCTTTTCTTATTTTGTTGTTTATTTTGTTGTTAGTCAGCTTGGATACAACGCATTCTTTGCATCCCACACATTTTCTTTCGTGCCCAAGCCTCAAAAGTAAGCACTCATATGATTGTCAAAAGCCACTAAATGGTAGGCCATATCAATAATAAAAGACAAACACTCATGCATTACTCTCTCTCTCTCTCTCTCTCTCTCTCTCTCTTTCATATATTTGGTGGTGTTCTGGCTCCACAAACCTTTGCATGGATGAGTTGACTACAACCCTTCATCATTCTAGTTGTATGGAAATCTCATCCCACTAGGTCAACCCAACGTTGTTCGCTTCTCACGTCTATTTCATGCTTTATTTTTTTGTGCTATTTATTTGGGTTATCTCTTCAAATTAAATTAGGTTTGATTTGGTTCGGTTCAATATTCTAAATTAATGACCACATAAAATTCTTCTGTTATATCAGTAGAATTCTATATAAAATCATATATATGCAATTTCTAAAATAAAATTTTGTGTTTAATTTACAAACATTTCTAATGAATGAAAAATTCATTTGAATCACATGCATCCACATGTGCACGTGTTTGTAATTTTCTACGTGATTCTCATGGTCGAGTTAACAGTTATATTTGACAAAAACTTGATATGCAAGTCATAAGTGCAACAAGTATAATGCTATGGGGTAATACTAGGGAGACCAATTTCTAAAATTCTACATCACAGTTTTCACTCGTTCATATTTGTCTATAACAATTCAGCCATTTGATAATTAAAATTTTGAAAGGAAAAGATATATATAATACCATTATAATTGTTGAGTAACACATTCTCCAATCCTGAAAATATTTTTATCAACAATCACCGTTCATAAAATTTTAACCTAATAACACATTCTCAAATAAAGCAAAAATTGAGGATTGTACAACAATAAAAGACACAAACATATAAGCCCGGCCCATAAATATCTGTTGGGATACTCATATATATATCTTGAACTGGTGGATGGCAACTTGGACTGATTGATGACAACTTTTCTTCAATTATTAGGGTTCTTGGGGATATATGGTAAGAGATTGACTTTCTTTGTTTTCTATTATATATAGTTCACGGGTCGTAGAAAATGCTGACCAGCTATCAATTATAATTCAGTTAGAATTAAACTAAGAATGTAGTGTGTGATGGTGGGATTTTATTTTCTAGGAAAGGGGCCTTGTCCAAGTAAGCCTTTCGTTTTCTCTAATATAACAACAAAGTTTGACAAATTTTGATGATCTAAGCTATATTACTTTCAACTTAGAAATGATTAATTAAAGATTTTAATTATGGGTTAACAACTATTGCTAAGCCAAAAATTCAATGATTAGGGATTTGCATTCGTTTTAAAAAAAGTATAAATTGTCATAATTTGAATGTTATCAAAACTTTACATGGATGGTGTTTGTGTTTTTTTTTTTTTTTTTTTTCAAAAAGGGAACTAGTTGGTTGCTTCGTCACAGCAGTCTAGCCGTTCGTGAGTTGGGAAGATTCACAGATGCATTTTAGCCTTCTCTTGCCCACCATCGTGCGATTCACTAGCGTCAGGAACATGTCATGTGGAATACAGGTCAGAAATTCTTCCCCTACCACTGAGCCACCCTGTGGCAGTTATGGACGGTGGTTGTTTACTACGTTGAGTTTGAGGCAAGGTAGGGAATTTTCAATGCCCTAGCAAGTAGTTTTTGTGCATGTAATATGCATGGCAGTATGAGTACGTAAATATTGTTGCATGTTTTCCCTTATCTTGGATTTAAAATCATGCATTGGTCCCATGCGGAGTGGATTATGAAATTGTGTGCGGATTGGATTATGAAATTATATACAATGTCATGCGTTCAAAGCACGATGTTTATCCTTAATGTCATTTAGGCGTTTGAATAACGCTTTAGTTGTACGCTAATATTACCATCAGCATGCCAAGTATTTCAAAGTACAAACACAGTTGTTTGCGCAAGGTAAAGGTACATATAAAATTGAGAGTCAGTACACACTAACAAATTGATTTCTATAGAATGATGCAACTTATCTTATTTTTCACAACAGCAGTACACTTCAAAAATAATCATAATAAGCCTTATTCGACATAAATATACAAAATAAAATTAAAATAAATCACTGTTGAAAAGAAACCAGTGTCAATGGCTCAAAGCATCTCTACTGTAGGCGTCGACAACGATCCGTGCTACCACCGACTCCGGGTAACTCGATTGAAGTACAAGCGATGCCGTGTAACTCAAAACATGCAGTACGGTGAGGACTATCAGGACCTGGTTAAGTCGGGCAACGTAACCACAAGTCCCTTACAACTGACGAGGAACATGATTTTAGAATGCATCTAGATCAGAATAAAATCAAGACTCGGAAAATCTCAAGCTCCGTCTCTGAGATAATTAAAGGGCAGAAATCGTCCCCCCAACAAGCTTGCAGCCTGCAGGTTAGCACATGGATGGTAACCAAAACTCTTCAACCTCAGTTTCACTTTGTAATGGCCATAATTTCCTTTGGAATCTCAATCAGCCATGACAAAATATTTCTATCAAACTCCATACATTGGCAAGAAGGTTTTGACAAAGGAGTATGCAAGTGCACCTGTGAACATGTAACTGTCCACTCTATCTAGTATTCCACCTGCATTAGATGTTGGTTGATAAAATAATTATTATTAGGACCATGAACATTTTCATGCTAGCTATATAATATATACTGCAATATGTATTGAAATAAAATAAAATGACAAAGATCATATGAGCAGCATGCCATCACGAACTTCAAGAGAGTGATATTACTCAAGGGTCGACGGAAAACATAAAAGCATGGACTGCATGCCAGACCTAAATATCACGTAAAACCACAATATGCAAAAGACAAACAGTAGTTGTATCAATACAAGGCTTTGTCATGGTTGGCAACTAGATTACTTTTTCAGGAGACCATAGAAAGATTGCACAGCAACACCGCTTGAATCAACACAGCAGCATGAATGAATATGTAATGCAACCAATAAAGACGGCCCATAGATTTTGAGGTAAAATCTTTTTCTAGAATGACAGTTCAAGGACATGCCCCCATATTCTAGGCAACAATTACAACTGTAGAAGATGATGGGTATAAATCATATATCCCAAATAGGTAAAGAGATATAAATGAAACCATTATTTTACATATTAAAAAGTGATAACATTGGGGGTTGACAAGTTGAAGAAGAAGAGCATTGAGCAGGGGATGAAAATGGAGGACAGTTTCATGTAAGGCTCTTACCAGAGGCTCTTGATAGAGTTCTTCGGGGTTCTAAGGTCTTATGCAAGGTTCTTAACAGAGGACTGAGACACAAAATGAGGGAAATTCATCTCAATAAGTTTCAAGTCATCCAGACATGATCTAACAAGTAGCAGCAGCAAAACAGGCCCTCCTTTAAGGACCCTACTTGAGGACTTCCGTATTGGTCTTTAGATCATATACAAATTTTGTAAATACATGTCACCCAGTATAAACTAATTTGCATCTCATCGGTCCATATGTGATCTAATAAAGAGCCCAAATCCTCAAATTATGTTTTCAACTCTCAAAGGAACAATATTGTATGTATTGCATCAACTAACAGATAATGCATTTTCTCAAAAACTTCCAAACGTTAAATGCTTTAGCACAAGACTAATCATGAGCTGAAGGGTATTACCATGTCCTGGTATTAGAGACCCAGAGTCCTTAACACCCGCATCACGTTTGATCATTGATTCAGTAAGATCACCAAAGACAGACGCAAAAAAATTGAGAAATCCAAAAGCTATAGCGCTGAAAACAATCCAAAAAACAAAACAAATGCACATTAAACATATTTTAAAACTGTACCAGAACTAGAGATTTCACCAGATAAAACTGAATACCTTAGCAAAGATTTTGGCCAGCAAAAAATCCTTGATAACACAACAGAAGTGGCTATACAACCACCCAAGCCTACAATAGTTCCTTCCCACGTCTTCTTTGGACTAACACTAGTTAGGGGTGTCCTACCAAATGCCTGCGCATGTACAGAGCTATATCAAGATGTTATCACAGGCGTGGGACCAACAAATACCATGAAACAAGGAAGTCCTTCACAATATGTCACCGGGATATTTATAACTATTTGTTGACAACACCTAGGAGTCGTTATGCACCAATCTGTTCAGAGTGCTAACAAAAGCCACACTAAGCTTTAGTTACATGATGACTGGTGATTGCATATGATTGGAGGCCATAATAACTGGAGTCCCCTTCTATTGAGGGATCCCCACATATAAGCTCTTTTGAGGGACACTTTGTGGGGCCCACTCAACACTGTAATTCAATGATCTAATTGGGACAAAATAAACACTGAAATGATCAAAGTTTAAATGGTTATATCCCTTCTGATTTCGTTGATTTTTTGCAAGGATGGCCAGGTAAACCTTAAAAATGGAGAGTTCTGATTGTTGAACTTTATTTCAAGGTGAGCCTTAAATATGTGTTCCTTAAATAACTGTGGCACAACCTTTTAAATAAAATTTCCACATGCAATAACAACAGTTCTACAAGCAACTTGATAAGGAAGATATATTCCTTAACTTTAAAATATTAAAAATAAAACAAGAGAGAAGATGGATGTGCTGCATAGATACCTTGCCACCCAAAAAGGCACAAGTGTCGGCTGCAATAATGCTACTGAAAGAAACCAAGGTTGCCACAAGACCAACAGTCCAATGAGCTTGTCCACCAAGAAGGATGGGCCATGCTGCTCCAATTCCTACCAAAGAACAAACTAAATAAGAACCAAAGCTTGACGCAGAACAGGTAAACTCAGTGCCCATTTCAAAAAAATTCATCGCTCAACTTTTCTTTAGAAATATGTAAGCCTAATGTCTTACTAGTGTTCAAGGCTGGTGCTGCTAGACCACATCGAAGCTTAACCCAAAAACATGGAAGATAACCACAGTAAAAGAGCCCAAACATAGTGCTGCTAAGCTGTGCAAAGCGAGGATTTCCTCTCTGTAAAAGCAACGCCATAGCAACAAAAAAGGAAGCAGATGTGACAGCAACATCAATCTGTCCGCGATACCTGCCCACACATGGGAAATTCTAATCATAAATCAATAGTGATCACCTATCGCAAACAGAAGTTCATGCCTACATATTAAGACAAATGTTTTGATTCAAAGTTAACATAATTGAAACAAAGATGAATGAAAAAGCATTATTTTAGACAATCTAATGAAGCAACAAATAAACACTTATTGCAAGTTTCAGACAACAATACCATTCTAAGAATTCCAATCCCATTCCATACATATCCATAAATACAAGTTTAAGTAGCATGAAAGAGTTAAATTGCTCAACAAATGAAAGTGCAACAGTGAAAAGCCAACTCCACAGCCATATTCAAATTTATTGCAGTGACAACCATAGAATTTCAATGTAATACACATCAAACAAACCCCTGCAATGATAAACGGAATGTGCAGAGACTAAATTGGTCTGAACCTAATTTACATATTAAAGTTTTACTCTTTGTCCACAATTTCTTAAATCCATACCCCGCCCTAATAGAAAATAGTTTCATTGAGCAGTGAGTACAGGAACATGGTTTCTGTAATAAATGAAAAAAGTTCTCATGAGAAAAGGACTTCGATACTAACTACAATTTTATTTCCAGCTTACAAATTCCTGCAATGATAATGGAATGTGCAGAGACCTGTAAATTGGGTTACTCTTTGTCCACATGTTCTTAAACCCATTCTAACCTGCCCCAATAAAAAAATAGTTTCGCTGTGCAGTGAGTACAGGGACATGGTTTCCATAACAAATGAAAAAAAAAATCTCAAGAGGACAAACCTTAGATACTAACTACAAATCTTCCAACGCATACATTCAAAAGGCAATAATATTATGTATAAAATCAACACATGGAAAGTGATAAAGTATTATAAAGAAAAAATCCCTACTCGAGATTACAGATCTTACAAGGTTACTAGAGGCATGAGAGCACAAATTACAGAGCAAACTCGTGATACAAATCGAGGTGGAGGTGTCATTCCTTCAGTGATTCCATGACTCCTAACCAATTCAAAGTACTCACGTGCACCAACAAAAACAGCTGCCGCCACAGCCGCTGCAAACACCCATCCTCCTGCCAACACAACAACGCCAACAGATAACCCAATACCAAGTCCAAAGAAAATTCTTTTCTTTAGCTGACTTGCTTTCTGTTGATGCTCTGAGACTACATCCTCATTCGATGACAATTTATGGCCTTTGTGGACTTCCTACAACATACCCATTTCAGTACATTCCTTCAATAAAACATGCAACATCTCAAAAGAAAACTAAAATGTGTTCGTAAAACTCAATCAAGCAGAACCCCCCAGCAGCTGAGTTCGAGAATAATTTCACCAACACTACAAAACTATTTCTAGATCACTTTTGAAATCACATATATACCACAACACTGCATGATAACTTCCTACTCCGTGTATTTCATTGTTCAATACCCTTCAAAAGACTTCACATTCATCACCTTACCCATAAAAACAAAACTTTAAAGTTCTTAGCATGCATTGTCTTAATACTATTATGACCGATAATTTCCCAAAATGATCAATAAGGTGCAAAAAGAAGGAATATTTTTGCTCGCCACCACATTGATTGCTTATTAAATTTCGATTACACAGATTAAATCACACTCATCCAACGACAATCAACGTGATCTCACCACTTGGGCGGTGAGCAAAATTGCACTCCGCAAAATTTTCCAAATTCCAATATTCCTATTACTACCAACCAATCTAATCCACTAAAGCAAGCTCCTTTTAAGCGCCAAAACCACAACTTACAATCAAATTCACCTCCAGCTTAATTTTTAATCCAATTCACCAAAATGCCACTCCCAATCACAGCAAAACCAAAAACTAACAGCAAAAATGAATCACAAATCGTCTGTTTTGTTTCTTTTTCTCCAGTACCTGGTTGGCATTGTCATCGCCAAGGTTCTTCGGCTCCGCCCGAGCCACAGCCGTAAGTACACGGCGGCGCGCCAAAATTCCATTCCAGCCGAGCCCCAGAGGACGTCTATTCCCATCGAAAAAGAGATCGAAATTACCCAATTTGGCCGACGTACGAGTAAATACTAGGGTTCTTGAGGGCGAGGGACGGCAGGGACAAGAGCAAAGGGAAGGGAGGGAGAGTGAGAGTGGAGTGCACCGGTGGAGTTGGGAATACGACGTCGTTGCCATGAGGGATTGGGAATTTATTGGGGGGTGGTCAGTTATATTAGGCTGAGATTTAACAAGAAGAGCATGTCGATTGCGATTGTCTGGGTATTACAGAGAGTCCCGCGCCACCGATGTAGAAAGGGGGCGGTCGTGTCGAGGACTTGGTTTTCTTTTGTTTCTTTCCTATTTTTGTTTCTTATTATTTTCACGAGTATTGCTTCTTACAAAAAATTAATAGATAAGAATGAAATTAAAATATTTAGGAGGTGTAGTCCACTTAAATTATCTTCAATTTTTGGGTTAAAATCTAAAATTTTTGAATTACATTTTTAGATTAAACTTTTACCCCAACATTATTAAAAAATAAATTGAGGATACTTTTTTTCGTAAAGTAATTTTTTTTTAAAACTAGATTCTGTAGACTGTGCATGCAAGTTTCCGCCGTCTTCTCCTTTGACGAAAATGCACCTGCAAAATAATAACACCTAAAATTAAGTCCAAAAACCTCACGCGCCCACTATGAATGGGGGGGCTTTGACAGAAGAATCTCTGATGCCAAAGTTAGAATTTGAGGGAAAAGTGTTTAGAGAAATTTAGAGAGTTTTAGAGGAGAATTGGACTTAGGTTTTTTGAGAAATGAGGGGGTATATATAGGGGTGTGGCCGGCCCTATTTGGAGAAATGGGAACCGGCCACTTATGGGGGTTTCTTGGCTCTAATTGCAAGATATTATGTCAAATAATATCTTGCAATCATTTAGGAAATTAATCAATTAATTTTGGTAATTAATCCCAATTTGAAAAGGATAATTGGGAGTTACCTTGTGGGTGAGGATTTGATGAGTAGTGATGAGAGGGTTTAAAATAATACAATTTTGATCACCTTTGACCTCGATTGAACCATTATTGTCCATTGCATGTGTGTGAGAGTCTCGATGTGCCTCAAGGGTAATTTTGTCTTTTTACCCAAAAGTCCACATGTTGCCTCCGTGTTTATCTTGATTATTTTTTGCTCCAAAAATGCCCTCACACATGTTGGGCTGCTAGCAGGAAAGGGCAGCAGGTGTAGAGATCTTCTTGCTTTAGGAAATATAGGATTGTTTCCTATTTTGGCGTAGATTCCCTCTTTAATTGGAAATTAGATACTTCTAGGAAAGGGAAATAAATCACTTCTAAAGTCTATTTAAGTCTACCTTAAGAAGATGATTAAATCAACTTCCCGGAGCAATTTATTCTACCCTACAAGAGAAAGAAAGCTAGAGGATATTTGTTCCCCCTCCCATATCAATCTTCTGCACTTGCCTGTGCAAATGACTGTATTTCGTTGCTTTCTTCGTCTTCTCCGCTCCGCACCGAAGTAAGAAAAATTTAATTTTCATTGTCTTCTTCTTGGATAGTGTTGTCGGGGGGCAACCGTCGGGGTGGTGCGGCATATTGGCTAGCAAGGCTAGGAATCGGCTCGGCATGGGTCGAGAATGTTATGGTTGGGACCACTGCTTAGGCTACTCAGTCTGGCTAGAGCTAAGCGTAGCTGTGCGACTAGGGCCGCAAATTGAGGCGTTAAGGCACAATGCTAGGTGAGCCGCATGGCTCATGTCCTTTGGGCTCTTGGATCTAACGCGGGCTAGGTCGGTGATTGAGAAAAATGAGGAGGTCACGGGCTTCATGGGCTGCTGGAATGCTGGGCATGCAGGCCTCCTGCCTGCTGGTTCGAGAGAAAAAATGAGGGAAAAGCCAGCATGGGTCGAGCTCTCCTGCTGAGTATTGTGAATAGCGTTGGCTGCTTAGTCCTCTTCGTTGGGAGAAATGTGGGTTGCTCCCAAGAGAGGAGATAAAGAAGATTAAGGCGGATGCATTGGCTCATCCGATCTTTGTCGTGGAATCTACTATGAATTAAGGTGGAAAGAAGAGATCTTCCCAGCCTACTCAAGAGATGTTGGTTGAGAAAAAACTGAAGATTTCATTCGCTGCTCGTGAGGGTCCGCCTGCTGCCGAGAAGCTTGTGATTGACTTGACTTCTTCCGATGGGAAAAAATAAGGTCGATAGATCTGAGCCTGTGGCGTCTACCATGCCAAAAATGGCTAGTATGATTGCATATAGGATTGTTCAGCATAAAGGTTTCGTCGTTCCCCCAGTGCCGAAACCTGTATCAAGGTGTCCGTTGGGAGCTAAGTATGGTTCACCTTTGGAAAGGCGTGCTAATATAAAGAGTGATAAGGTGGACTTTTCTGCTAAATTGGCTCCAAGGCCTACTCTCCCTGCTGCTGAGACTTATTTGCCTACTGGGAAGGAGGAGACTGCTCGCGTGGGCAGCTGTGAGAAATCCACTAAGCCTGCTTCTGGGGAGGCTACTGAGATTTGTGCGCTTTTGAAACCATATCTGCTTGAAGACATGGACGCTTATGCCAAGTTTGTTGATGGCGTTAGAAGGGTTGTTTGCCCAAGTTCCTTTGCGAAGCATACGACCGAGTATAGAAAGACTGCTCTACTTGCCATGATGTAGAAAACAACTATTCTGCCCCTAATTAGTCGGGAGTATAGGAATCTGAGCTCGTCACTTTGAAGGGGTCTAATATCTCTGCCCTTATTTTTCTTCAGCTTAAGACCGCTCGCCAAGAGATTGTTGACTTAAAGACTAGGCTTAACGCGATCCAAGTTAAGTATGATACTGCAGAGAAGGAGATCAGATGTTACATACCTCAGATTCAAGATCTTGAGCGTGCCGCTTCTGAGATTCGTTATGCTGCTTATGCAAAGGATGAAGAGTTGATTGCTGCTTATAACTAAGTGATCCGCTTCAAGAAGGTCGTTGATAGGCTTGAACCCCAAGTGTTGGAACTCCAAGGTGTGCTGAAGATCAATGAAAGTTTGAAGAAAGAAATGGATGAGCTGCAACCCATCCATGTTGGTCTGCTCGAGGAGAATGAACAATTGAAAGGTGAGAAGGCTGGGCTAGAGGCTTCGCTGGTTCAGAGTCAAGCCATTTCTACAAGCTAGGTTATGTAGATCATTTCTTTGGTAGGCTATCTGACTTCAAGTTTGATGGGAAAAACTTCAAATCTTTCTCTATTTCTCTGGAAAACTTGTTTGCCTTTACTTTTGAGGCCTCAGTAGTCGGAGAGGTTGATGCCCAAGCTGGAGCAGCCGGGGGTGAAGCGCCGGATGATGCCGCTGCTGGGAGAGTAACGGCTGCTGGTGTGGCGGCCGAGTAGTCATGGGATGTCTAAGTTGTTGAAGAGTAGTCTTCTAGGTAGCCTTTAGGATTTTCTTGTTTCTTTTGTTTTGCTTGAACTCCTTCGGCCTTTGCTATTTGTTTATCAATTTTGCTAGAAAATTTAATAAACTTGCTTCATTCGCTTTTCTTCATCTTTGCTTCTTTTGTTTATGCCCAACCTTTGACCTTTAGACTAGCGGCAGGTGTGCTACTTTTCTATAAGCAGACAGGCCCGCATAGCCTATGCAGCCGTAAGTGTTGGTGTAGAACTTTTGCAAGGTTGTTAAACATAGGGTCGGCAGCTTAACGCCTTACTTACAGAAGCAGACGAGTCCGCGTGACCACTTGGTTGTTAACCTTGGCTTTCTTCAATCCTTTGAGTTGTATGGCCTGCCTCATAACATACTAAAGATTTTTGGGTCATGAAATTCGTTAACCTTTCGTATCAAAAGTACGTGGTTGTATGGAATTTCGTAAGCAAAGGTTCAAGAGAACTCATTGCTCTTTATGTAACCAATTATGTGGGTTGGTAGAGGTGAAGCTTATCGAATGCGTAGCATGTCAGCAATGGATAAAGCTTCATATATACACGCTAGCTTGTTTAACCTTTTACAAGAATGTGTAGTTGTATAAGTCTAGCGCGACTTTACTGCTCGAAGGGCGAGCCGTAGGCAGTCTTCCAGAAACCGTAAGCTACCTTAGTGCACTCGGTAGCAGCTTTAGGGTTTCAGGGCAGCCGTCCATGAAGCGTACTGCGTAATGTGCCTCATTCATCTCTAAGGCTTGATTCCTCGATGATTAGGACAAGAGACCCAAAATCCTTCAACTATCTAAGCCTTGAAAAAGACCATTATGGCTACTTCTAGGAATCCCGGCGCAAGCCATCGTACACTTAGTTACACCAGGGCAGTCTGACTCATCCACGTCTGGATATTCAGAGTGTAAAGTTTATTCTCCTGCATTGGAGAGCAAAGCCATATGGGTGTCAGGAAATTCGTTTGCCCTCTTGCACTGGAGAGCAATTAGTTTATCCTCTCACATTGGAGAGCAGACCTAGATGGGTGTTGGGGAATTGGTTTACCCTCTCACACTAGAGAGCATGCAGCCGAGCCAAGTTGTAGATTACTTCTGAATTCCTCATTGAAAAACGAGTGAAACGAACGAGAACTTAGCTGTAAAGTAGTAATTGCATAACAACTGGATAACCATTGGCTTGCGAGGTGGTGCCCGTCGAGTTGCTTGAGTCTTCGGTCTTTGATGTACCGGAAGATCACGCATGGTACTTCCTCAGATTGTAGGCGTTCCACTGCTTTTTGATCTCTTTGTCGTTCATGGTGGCGATTGTGTAATTACCCTTGCCGTCTACTCAGTTGATCTTGTACGGACCTTCCCATATGGGATCCATCTTTTTGGAGCATTTTCTGCGGGCAGTGATAAAGGCTTTTCTTAAGACTAGATCTCTAGGCTGGAACTGCCGGATCTTGGCCTTTTTGTTGTAGTTGAAGATAAGATGTTGTTAGTAGGCTGCGATGTGGGTGATGACCTTCTCGCGTTTCTCCTCTGCCAGATCTAAGTTTGTGGCCATCTCTTTTCTTTTCAGTTAGGGATTTCTTGAGGCAGTTGAGAATCATCCTATTGGATGTTTCAGCCTGCCCATTGCCTTAGGGATACCTCGACATGGACATGTGTTGCTTTATGCCATATTTCTGGAAAAACTTCTCCAAATCTTTGCTTATGAATTGCAGGCCGTTGTCTGTGACGGTGGATTGAGGGACGCCAAATTGGCAAATGATGTTCCTTCATATGAAGCGCTTTATGTCTGTCTGAGTTGTGGTTGTCATGGGCTCTGCTTCCACCCACTTAGGGAAGTAGTTAATTGCCACGATCATCATGTCTCTGCCCCCACTAGTGTGCGGCGTTGGCATTACCAAGTCGATTGCCCACTGTATGAATGACCAAGGACTCGTTTGCAAGTGTAGTTCGCTGGCAGGCAGTGCTCGTACCGGCTTATAGTGTTGGCATTGGTCGCACTTTTGTACTAACTCCTTAGCATCTTGATGCATAGTAGTCCAATAGTAACCTGCGTTAAGGGCCTTATGTGCTAAAAATTAGCCTCTGGAGTGATTTCCATAAACGTCTTCGTGGATTGAGCTTAGAACCTTTAGGTCGTCGGGAGGCGCTAGGCAGCGGAGATGTGGTCCAGTGTAGGATCTTCGGACGAGAATGTCGTTCCACATGTAGTAGCGTGCCGCCTTTATTTGGAGTTTTCTAGACTCCAATCTTTCCATAAGGAGTGTATCATTGATCAAATAGTCTATAATGGAATCTTGCCAGTTTGAAGTTGTACTAACCTATGACACCTCGGCTGCTGGCTCCGCCTCTATGCTTGGCTTGTCTAGATACTCCACCGGAATAGAACATTTGAATTGGTAGTCGAGGGTGGAGCCTAGGCCAGCTAGTGTGTCCGCGTAGAAGTTGTCTGCCCGCGAAACTTGTGTGAGGGTGTAGGTCTGAAACGCCTCGAGTTGTTTTCATACCTTCTCTAGGTATTGCGCCATCTTCGGATATTTTGCCGTGTACTCCCCAGTAGTATGGCTGGTGATTAGCTGGGAATCAGAATGAATTGCAAGCTTTTTCATCGCCAAGTCGTTTGTCATTCGAATGCCTGCTAGTAGGGCTTCTTACTCTGCTTCATTGTTGGATGCTTTGAAGCCTAGAGTGATTGCCTACTCGAGCATCAAACCGTCTGGGGTGACAAGGACCACGCTTGCTTCCGAGCCCTTGTAGTTGGATGAGTCGTCAAAGTGCAAATGCCAGAAGTCTTCATCAAGTGAAGCAGGCTTGGCTAGGGTGTGCTCGGTTGCCTTCGAGGCATCGTTGGGTCGCTCTATTGCGTCGCCTGGGCTAGGCGTGAATGCGTAGTAAGGAGTCGTGAAGTTGAGGCCATGTTACATGCAGCAGGAGATGCAACTGCCGGTATTGGGCCACTCTAGAGCTGAATTACGGAGCAACGGTCGGCTGGGGCCGTGTGACGCGCAGCAGAAGGTGGTGCTCAACTGTTGGTACATGTTGCTCCTATGTAGAATCTTTTGGGGCTACGAGGACAAAACTTGCTTCCGAGTGTGTCCTTCTAGTGTTCGTCTGCCCTTGGCACACCTTTTGGGCTGAGTTGTTGCGATCGTAAAAAAAAACTTTGCATCCCCATTGTATGTGCCTTTATCGTCGCGAGTCTAGATTGGGCAGAATAGTGCGACATGAGGATGACTGCATGCATCTGAAGGTATAACTTGATCTTCCGGGTTGCAACAACTATTGCCAAAGTTAGGTTTTGAATTTCTGGTAGCTGGTTTTCGCATCGAAGAGAGCTTTTGAATTGTGAAATACAGGTAGTCGGGCCCTCAGCTTTTCTCGTATAAGGGTAGAGCTTATTGCTGCTTCAGATACCATTAAACATGTGAATAGGTCCTCGTCTGGACAGACCTTGAATCACGTTCAAAGTAGTGGGGGACTTCATATTCAAGATCGCTCGGACTTGCCTTGAATGTGCATCAGCGAGCCTCTTGTGGGTATCCTTAAATTAACATTTGGATATCACTTCTATAAACCAACTAACAAATGTTGTTTGTTGGGTAGTTCATTGTAATCCTACACTAGGATTTGCTTAAGATACAGCAAATGAACGAGGGATAGAACTCAAAGAATGGGTTCTTTGAGAGACAAGATAGTGATCAACAAATATAACAACCTAGTTCCTATACCACAAGCTCCAAGGTAGTCAAGAAGGATTTATAAACTGTCTCAGTTGAATGGTTTGAACTTTATGACTATGTCATAGAGTTGCACCTCTTAATTCGAAAGAAATAAGAATGAAAATCCTTATGACTACATTGAGTGTATATACGATATATACTCAAGGAAATGGTAAAGTACCATTTGACCCGAAATAATGAAACCTTCATAGCTAATTGGTAGCTTAAGGTGACTACAATCAAAGAGAATGGTTGACTTTGAAGGAACCATCTTTGACGTAGTCTTGGTTTCAATTAATTCGAAGATTGCTAGCTACAACTAAATGGTGATTCAACGTTTGGACATAATATGAGTTTCCGAAACCATTATTAAGATAGTCTTGATAATATATGTCTAAAACAATGAATCACAAGACATGTAAGTTGTAGAGATCCATCCATCATGGATCTTAGCAAGCTAGTGGGAGCCACAAACGTCTTATGAGAGAAAGATCAAATTGTTTGATTTCTCATAAAGATGTAAATGAATCTTTTGTTTACTAGGTTTACAAAAGATTAGTGGGAGTTAATCATGTTCCTAAATTTAAATATATATATATATATACATACACATATATGATATATTAATTTTGGAAATGAAAAGAATACTTCTTCGTTAAAGTTATGACTTTAAACATTCTATAACGATAGAATGTATATGGGAGACATAGTCTATAAACATGGGATGAAAATCTATAATGATAGATTTCAGGATATAATTGGATTATATCAAGCCCTAATGATAGACAAGAGATGCTAGGACGTTTCTCATATAATGACAAACTTCAAATCAAAAGGACAACTCTAGTGAGACTAGGAAGTTGTTCTTCTCAAAGGGAACTTACCCTTTTGACTCCTAAAGAAACATAATGCATAAATAGAATCCTTTATGCATACGCAGAAAGGTGATTTACGTATTTCATATTGTATGAAAAACATTGATATGAGTTGTACCTAGAATGGTACAAGACGATATCAGTGCAAGCCCAGGATCAGAACCATGGCAACTGTCAAGTGAGTCCTTAAGTATTTAAGAAATACTAAAGGATAGATTCCTCAAAGAATGAGGAAGAAGCAGAGTAACGTAAAGGAAGCGTAAATGTATTAGATTATGAATCTAATCGATCATTGGATGTTTCTTCATTATGAATGAAGAGATAATCAGATATCTCTTTATTATGACTAAAGAGATATTTGGATGGAAACATTAAAAGTAATGACTTTAGTGTTTTCCATTATGAATGCAAAATATATTGCCATATAAAAGCTTACAACAATGTTGTTTGGATGGGAAAGGTCATTTATGAACTCTCTATTCGGTTCCAACCAGAAAGTGTCTCTAGTGTACCGACACTACGACACTAATGGGGCGATAGCTCAAGCCATGGAATCAAGGTCTCATCAAGATCCGAACACAAATGAGAGACTAAACCACATGATTAAGAATCATGTATAATGGTGACGTCGTTATTCTCAAGGTTGCTTCTATGGATAACATATAGATATCCATTGTCTAGGCCTACTACTCAGCCATTTTTGAAATGACTACAGAAGAGGTATCATCACTGATGACCAAGCTGATTGGCTCTGGTGCAAGTGGGAGATTGTTGGAAATGTGCCCTAAAACCAATCATATGATGATACTTTACAGACATTTCACAAGTTAAACTAATGTAGTTTAAATATAAAGGGCAAAAGGTTATTGTTTGAGTCGTCTCATATAAATGTTATATGCTTAAACGATAAAGTCCAAGGAATATGTGATTGGGAGAATGCAATCTAAAGAAGTTAGATTCATGAGACCATTCTTTCGTAGACACATCCTAAACGTTCCTGATCATAGAATTGCCAATTGGGCATTGACAGTCCGTTAAGATCAGTACGTGATGTGTCTTCTCTCAGGGAGAGTGACCAGTCTCGAGTCATTGGTATGTGTGACATCAAGACAAGTACGTAGGTGCTCAATAGAGAATGAGTTCACTGAACACGATCAACGAAGAGTTCTCATATTCATGTCACATGAGAACTCATGGTTGGGATAATGCAAAGTAGTCCTTTGACCTGAGGCATCATAGTTGTCTTGTGGTTAGGTACTTGATCTTTGATTATGTCAAAGTCACCCCATCCGCAGGTGTCCACGGCATCGTTGGGGTTAAGCCACTTAGCCATGGAGGCAATTAAATGCGCAACAAGGGATCTCTAACCTTCAAACCGTTTGAGGGAGAATACTCTATGATATGATTAAGAATCTCTAGCCAGAGTATGAATGATTAGGAAGCCGTTCCAAATCACATTCAAGGTAATCATATAAGCACACGAATCACATTGGATAGTAGACATGAATAAACTATCAAACCAAACAATGTGGTCAAGAGTATTGTATTAGAGAAAGACCGTATTGCATTTGTAATCCTAAACTGAATAGGTTCTCCACCTCTTCTGATTAGCTTGGGTAACCATGATATGCTGCTAGGTGTCACTCATGGTTTGTGGAAGCCCTAAACGTGTATAATCACTAAAGGGAGAATTGAAAGTAAGTTTCAATTCACAATCAATTTGAAATGGTTTTAATCGCCCACTGCCTCACTAAAAGGAACCTAATGGATCGTACACCGTGTAAGGTAGAGATTGAAGAAACAAAGGAGATGAGTAAGAATAATTAAATGGTTTAATTATTTATGGCAAGGATTAATTAATCAAACGAATAAGTTCGTTAAAGACCTCGGGATAGTATTGGACCTTAAGGCCCAATGGGCTTTGAACGTCAAGTCCATTGACTTAAGTTGTATGACAACTTAATGAATAATGATTCACAAAGGCCCAAATAGCCCAATAATAACCCAATGGCCGGCCATTTAGAGAAGGAGTGGGTTTTGGACTTAATTACAAGTTTGCCACTCCAATGAATAAAGGTATAAATATGACTTTATAGCCAAAATTCATTTAGGGTTTCTTTTGGAGAAAATTGGTGAGAACATGTCTCTCCATTTCTCTCTAAAGAGGTCGGGCCCCTTGGAGGGATTAGCTAGCAATCCAACTCCTCCAAGGTCACTCATTTCTTCTCCAATCTAACCTTGGTGAAGAGACTTAGAGGTTCTCAATTTTGGGAACTTGGAGAACCATATTCTTCCATCCAAATCCATGGATCTAAGAAGCAAGGAATGAAGGCCCTCTCCTTGGGTGATTAGCCTTTGCTTATGCAAAGAGGAATCTACAAAGGTATAAATTTATCAACTCACTTTGATTTGAGTTGAGTCTTGGTTCACCAATCTACTAGGCTTTGAATTTCATGGTTAATGTTTTGTTTTTAAGTGCATACAAGCATGATTCCGCCTTTAATTGTTAATTGCATGCTAATAGATGTTGCTTAAATGAACATGTTTTTTCACAAAATTTCCTTCAGTGGCAGCATGATGTAGAACCAATCTTGCGCCTTGCCTTATAGAGTGGTAGCGAATATCTTGCACAAGAGATCATCGTTTTCTTGATAGAGGATCATTGCGCTTCTGTAGTGCTTCAAGTGTCTATCCTGGTCTCCATTGCTTTTGAAGGATGTGAAATGTGGCATGCTACACTTGCGTGGAGGCTCTGCTTGCTCGATCTCGTCCTTGAAGGGTGACCTGCTTATGGTTGTCATGTCTCATCATAGTGCCTCATTGGTGACCTCGTTATGTTGGAAATCACACAATTGCTCGGTTAAAAGCCTCCTTACTTCTTCCTGAATTTGTCTTTGTTGGGGGTCTTAGAGCTCTCGGCTACCCCCAACCGTGACCTGCTAGTCTAGGCTGCTCTTCCATGTGTTTGGCTCGTCTATGCCGCGGCTGCAGTGCATGTGATACGTTCCTAGCAAGCGAGCGAGTTCTTCGCAGGCTGCTGGTTGAATTTGAGTCGAATTGAGTGACTGTTTCTCTCCGTCCGTCGTGATGCCTACTCCGATATGAGGTGGAGGATGCTCCTTGCAGGCCTAACTGCAAATGAACACTTCGTCTGGAAGGTTGCTCATGTTGATTATCAGAGTGTGACCCCAACTGTGAGTGTATGCTCGTCTGTGTGACTAACCGAGAATGCGCGCTAAGACGAGAATATACGTTATGTCGGGGCCCCTGTCGGGAGTGTACACCGTCAGAACGCTCGATTCGTGACTGGTCGAGTGGCTGCTTGCCAGAACACTGCTAGAGAGGTTCGTCGTCTGCCCTTATCCTACTTCGGGATACCTCATTTGGGACACGTTGCATCTTGGTGCGTTGTAAAAGCTGATTCACCAAGGTAATCTGCTATGCGAGGGCGCTTGTTAACTCTATGACTTGTCGAGACAAGTGTTGTTCGCCATTTGGGTTGGAAGAGCTTGGACGGTATGCGTCACCTTGAGCAGTGGAAGTGTAATGGACTACAGACATTAGATTTTGAGCTTCAATGAGCCAAATCTGCATTAAAAAAAACCAAAACAAAGGTCCGAAACATCAAAAAATGGGTCCGGAAAGTCAAAACTTGTTCGAGATAGCAAAAAATAGACTTGTATGGGCGCTAGGAGTCACAGATCTGGTCATGGGCACGCGGCCGAATATAGAAAATGGGCTGCTAGGACCTGCCACCTTGATTCTCCAATCGGGTACTGCCGGATTGGGTTATGTAGCCTGGTTCGCGTGGCTGCAAGCTAGAACATGGGAGGTCTCAATGCGTTAGAGCATGGCTCGCGCTGAATAGGCCTTTGGAAGACTAGCGTTGGGCTCGCACGGATGAGGCATGCATGTTGGGGCTTGGGCTCGTTGTTGTTGCTTGTTGCTTCTTGGACTCGTGCGCTTTGGGCTTCCAAATGTGCGCTGGAGGCTAGGTTTGGCTTAGTCATTGGATAGAGTTGCGCTAATGGATCTATTGCATGAATCAACTTGCGGGCCTAGAGCTCTGGGCATGCACCGCGTGGACTTCTCTTGGATGTGCCGCAAAGGCTGCTCACATTGGGATTGGGCCGACATGGGCTGGTCTTCTGATTTGCTGCAGTAGGATTAAAACAAGGATGATTGGGCCACGGTAGTGGCAGCGGGTGGTGGCAGCCATTGTTGCTCTGTGATCCATCAAGTGGGTGAAAACCCAAATTTGTAGAGAGCGCCTTTTGTTGTTGTTTCATAATTTTTCCGTCATCATATTTCTTCCCCAGGGCTATTCAAAGAATTTATAAAAAATTCTAGGAGTAAGAAAGTGTGGGTAAATCTACGAATGAATGAAGAAAAATTAGAAACGTTGAATGCAAAAGTCTTCTTCGAGCGTGTGAATCAAGCTCTCAATGAAAGCACCAATTTGTGGATGCAAAATTCCGCCGTCTTCTCCTTTGACGAAAATGCACCTGCAAAATAATAACATCTAAGATTAATGCCAAAAGCCTCACGCGCCCACAATGAATGGGGGGGCTTTGGCAGAAGAATCTCCGATGGCAAAGTTAGAATTTGAGGGAAAAGTGTTCAGAGAAATTTAGAGAGTTTTAGAAGAGAATTGGACTTAGGTTTTTGGAGAAATGAGGGGGTATATATAGGGGTGTGGCTGGCCCTATTTGGAGAAATAGGGACCGGCCACTTATGGTGATTTCTTGGCTTGCAAGATATTATGTTAAATAATATCTTGCAATCAATTAGGAAATTAATCAATTAATTTTGGTAATTCATCCCAATATGAAAAGGATAATTGAGAGTTACTTTGTGGGTGAGGATTTGATGAGGAGTGATGAAAGGGTTTAAAAGAATACCCTTTTGATGAGGAGTGATGAAAGGGTTTAAAAGAAACCCAAAAGTCCATGTGTCGCCTCCATATTTTTCTTGATTATTTTTTGCTCCACATAGACTATGCTAATTCAATTTTATGAACATTTTAACCAAAAAATATTTAGATTCCGATCAATATTGAAAAATTAATAAACCGACACTATGAAACTCGTGGAGCACTATAAAAGAATATGAAACACATGAAATAATTTTTTTTAATTATTTTAGTCGTTGGATTTAAATTTTGACTATTAGATTTTTTTTTTTTACCATTATATTTGATCATATTAGATTTTAGCTGTTAGATTCAATGAATTTATAAATATAAAACTAAAAAAAATACACATACATGGTGGGCGAGTTCACTAACCCAAGGAGAATCATGAACTAAATTTGTCCCAAAAATGAGTTTTGGGTTAAAACTCATATTTGGCCCCAGGATTGGAGCATGTTAGGATAGGTTTAGAACCTAAAATTTGAGTTTTACTCCTAGAGTTAGAGTATGTCTTAGGATTTGAGAGGAGTTTAATAGATTTTGATAAGTGATAGATTTCATTGGATTATGTAGACTTCTACAAAATCCATATGAATTTTAGAAGATTTGAGAAGATTCATATAACAAATTTTTATGAATTTTGATAGATTTTGCAAAGCTAAATCTTGACCATCAAATAAATCAAATGGTGATACCTAGGCCATAAATCTAAAAAATGAAGTTGCATTCTGACTAATTGACAGGTTAAAGTCCAGTAATATAAGTAGGATTGTTAAAAAAAAAACAATCCATAAGGGGAAAATAGGATGAAAATACAGAAGCAAGAGGATGAAAAATCCATCAAAGTATTTGTTGGCACCATACAGATTGGATTTGAATGTTAGTAATTCCAGAGTGCATGTGCCCATATGTTGTACCAACACCACTCCACAAGGTGAAGAATTGGAGACACAGTTATAAAATCAACCCACCACAATAGATGGAGGTTGGTTGCAATTGTGCCTATTTTAGAGATCTATCATGAAAAATTAAGGTCGTTTAAAATCTCCCCATCTTCCATGAAGAAAAAATTGCACAAAATTGCAGAAAATCGAAGAAAAATTGCAGAGATGAAGAAAAAATTGTAGAGGTGAAGGGAGAAGATAAAACAAGGAAAGTGGCTGGCAGGTAGTGAAAGGAAGAGAGAGTCAGACATCCAAAGAGGTCCCTGGATTTGAAATCCTAAGGATTGAGGTAGGATTCTATTTGGTCTTGGTTATATATACTTCTTGCTCTCAAATCCCACAAAATTCATGAATTAATGAAATCCTACAAAATCTTTAATTTTTTTAATACACCTAGATTTGGATGGATTCCAAAGATAGCTATTAAAATCTCAATTGACTACAATTAGATTTGTATGGATTTTAAAAAAGAAAAATTAATGAAAATGACTTCAAAACTTTGTATTTTAACCAAAAATATCTAATAACTTTATTTAATTATAAGAACAAAAAAATCATAAAATATAAACATGTGTGCCCAGCGCGTGTCCCCCAACCACCATCCCCTTCCCCCATCCACCCCACCCCCCCCCCCCCCAAAAAAAAAATATAACTAAATAAGAAAAAGTACATGAAAATGGATTAGGATCCTCTTCTGAGTCTTAAAATTTGAGCATGCTGAGCAGGCGATCATGACCGTTAAAATTTAATCTTAGCTATCTGATTATAGATGTTTCAACTAGACTCTCCTTCATAATCTTAGCTATCTGATTATAACTGGACGCCCAGCTAGACTCTCCTTCATAATCTTTAATCCATAAGATTTCCTCTTGTGAAAATTGACGACAAGAAGGATGTCTACACATGTCATTCGAAAATTCATGGTTTTGCAGCAAACTTTTTATCTCTAACTTCCAAAATTCTTCATTTTTTTTATGACACCTGACTTCAAATGGACAGTTTATAGGGCGAGATCCTAAGTTATTTTTCTTCGATCTAGTCAAGTTTTAGATGCTCAATAATCCCCACCTCTATCACAACTAATAGCAACATATGTATTTGTCTTGGATCTTCTAATAACAATCACGAACTCTTGCATTAATGCTATCTTAAGAACTTCACCAATGAGGTCTTCTCGACCTTCAAAACATTTTGCCAACAAAGAGAGCATTTTATTGGACTCATCAATCGTTGATTAACTTCCTATATATCACACACCAGCACATTTATATAAATGGAATATATACTTTATATATATATATGAAATGTATGCCACAGCATTGTATGAATTTTATCAAATTTATACGAAAACATTGCATTCAAAGGTACTTGCTTAATTGAAATTATGTCTCAGTACCAGCCACCAAAACATGTTAACATGAAGTAACTTTGCTCTTTATGCTCATTGAAATGAAAAAAAATAATAATGAGATTCTCTAGTCTCATAGTTGTAGGTTTAGATGAAAAATTGTCTTGCCAAATTCTACAGAACAATTTCAGATTCTAACAAACAAAAAAAAAAGAACAAAACCCTAAATTCGAAAATCAATCTGAATAATTTGAGAAAATACTTTAGAAACTTGTCATCAAAAGTGTTAAGAGAAGAAAGAAATTCCGAAAATTTCTTTCATGCCATTCTCCTTGCATGCCAATTCCAATATTCGTTGGAGTCCTTCATCTATTATTCTCAAGTCATCCATTGTGATTTTTCTACCGGTTGTAATCAAGAAGCGCAATAGATTGGAAATGGGAGCGAAGGCACATAGGAAAAGGGTGAAGGAAAAAAGGAAAGGAGAAAATAGGAAAAATGAGTGAAGTCACAGAAGAAAAGATGAAAGGTTTGAAGGCAAGAAAAGAGACAGGGGAAAAGTGGAGGAGAAGTGAGGAGTGTAGGAGTTAAAGTATAAAAATTAAAAATAAAAAAACAAATTCCAAAGGACAAAGTACAAAAAACAGAAAGGGCATATATGGAATCAAATTATAGATATGAATAAAGTATTAAAAAATGAAAAAGGTATGGGAAAAGTGATTAAGGTGTGTGAATATCATAACCCTATATTTAACAAGTACACTGCAATATTGACTGCTTCTCCAAAACATGATAGGGCATTTCTTTTTCATGTACAATTGATCTTTCCATTTCCACTATTGTTCTATTTTTCCTCTGGCCACTCCATTATTTTTCCTCTAAACCAATGTCATCACAAAACTTATCAAGTTTTAGTGAAGTGTATTCTCCACTTCGGTCACTTCTCAACTTTTTTTATTTCAAAACGACTTTGTCTCTCAACTATATGCTTGAATTTCTCGAACACAACAAAGGCATTAGACTTATGCCTTAGCAAGTAAACCCAACACATTCTACTTTTGTCATCAATAAAGGTTAAGAAGTACCTATTCCCATCAAGTGTTGTTGTTCTCATTGGACCACACATCACTGTGAATCAATTCAGTGGTTCAGTTGCTCCCCAACCTTCAATTGTAGGAAATGGTTCCCTGTGTTGTTTTCCCATTGCACAACCTTCATATCCTTCTTTCACATCTTCAATTTCAAGTAGTCCATAAACCAAATCATGATTCTTAAAGTTCTTAAGATTTTGGTAATTGAGATGGCCAAGCCTTCTATGCCATAACCAATCATTTTCAACAACATTTGCTCTCATGGCAATTGATTCTAGGTCATGCATGAATAAAGGAAAGCTGATGTTTTTCTTCATCAATATTAAAGCCACCAAGTTGGACAGTGACATCATCATAAATTTCCAACATAGTCACCAAATAGAAGAAAGTACATATGCTCAATCATTTGGCCTATACTGAGTAGGTTTTCATCAAGTCTAGGCATAAGTATAACCTCTCTAATGTACCTCTTCCCTTTCTTGGTCTTAATAACTAAGGTGCCTCTACCAACTGCGTTAACCAAATTTTCATTTCCGTTTTCACTCTGCTCTTGAAGGATGTATCAATGCCAATGAATAGTGTGACTCATGTGTAGTTATATGATTACTGCATCCACTATCAATGTACCAGATAGTGCTAGCCTTTTCCATAGTTATCATTCTACACTGAGCAAATAACACATTTGCTTCTTCAACCTGATCTGCAAAGTTGACTTGTTGATTTTCTTTTGCATTGCAGTCCTTTTGAAGATGCCAAAACCTGTTACATTTATAACACTTGGATTTTCCTTTGAACGAACAAGACCCAAAATGTAACTTGTCACAAATTTTGCAGGGAGTTTGACGTCTCATTTCCCCCATTTCCTACACTTTGATTTTGTACAACATGAAGCTTTCCATCCTATTTCTTGCCTTTGCCTTTCTATTCCTTTTTGTTTCTGAAATTTTGGTTCCCTGAAGACTGTCCATTGGAGTACTTACTTTTGTTTCCAATGTTCAAACCTTGAAAACATTCTTAGTTAAGTTTTCAGCATGCCTACCAAGCCTTTGATCACAAGCTTTCCTCAATAAAATTCATAATGTTGCCATACAATGAGTATTTTTTTTTGCATAATCCTAGCATCAGAAATTCTTCAGTTAGTTCATAAGTTCAAACAGCCTAAACCTATTGAAATAATCATTCAAAAGTTCTCCTTCTTTCATTCTAGTATACTCAAAATCCCTTCTAAGATTTTGAAGTTCAACTTTTCTAACCTCCTTGTCACTTCTGAACTCATCTTGCAGTTTGCCCCAAGCTCCCATTGAGGTTTCCTCATGTGCTATTCTGGGAAAATTTTGATTCGAGATGGAGATATGATTCCCAAGGCTTTTGCATCCTTGATCATGTTCTCATTCAGTACGTTTTCCTTCCCAGAGGAAGACCTTCATCATTTTCATCCTCTGCCTTGGAAGTCTCGAAGCCTTTTTGGAGCAAATCCCAAGGGTCGTGGGATTTGAAGATGGTTTTCATCTTGATGCTCCAGAACTCATAATGTTCTCCAGTAAAGACTAGAGCTTTAACTTCTCCATTGTTGTTTCATAGACATTGAAGTAAGAGGGGAACAATTTCTGAGAAGGTTTTGGTGTTTTGAGCTCGAGTTTCTGTTTTTCAAGGATTTCTGGGGTTTCAAGATTTGAAATCTCCCCTCAAACACGATAACGCCCAGCTAGAGATTGAAAACAGGCTTTGAGGCCATGTTAAGTTTGGATTTTAAGGAGAGATTATGATGTAAGATTGAAACAAAACGAAAGGAATTTGGCTAGAATTTCAGTAAGCAAAACGTTCATCAGCGTTGGACAAACATTCTATATCTGCAATTTTCGCAAAAGGTACACTGCCTTGAAGGCAACAATTAGATGTGTAAATTTCAGCCATTCACATGTTCTAATCCTAACAAGTGACTAGGATTCTGCCTAGTATTCTCATGAAAAACTAGCCTTTGCACTTTAAATAAAAACTAGCCGTTACACATTTGAAACACTTTGGTCTTTACTTCGAAACCTCAAGGTTGCAAAACAACTTACATTCCAACACTTTTTTCCAAAGCAAATCAAATATGGAAAAGGAACAGGTCAATAGCCAATTTTTGGTGTAAGTAGTGACTTAGGGACGATAGATATTTCGAATTTCACCAAGTAAAAAGATTTATGTGAAGTTTGTAAACAATAGGCTAAGGGCTAGTTTGGTATTGTGCTTTTTACAAAAGTTGCTTATGCTGTGTTGTGAGAATAGTCAACTATGAAATAGTGTTTGGTAGAATGTGTTTCTAAAGCTGCTGTGGATTGATGCTTCAAAACAATTTTAGTGGATTGATGCCCTCGAAGAACATGAATTAAAAGTTGCTAGCATGCCCGACGGCGCTGTGCAGCAGCAAGAATTAGTAAGAATTGGATAATGCACATCAAATGGGTTTTAGATTGGGTGTCATTCAAAAGCTGCATGACGATTTTAAGAAATCGACCGTAGGAAGCTAATAGCAGCAAGTGTAATGCTCTTATATGAAGAGTATCCATCCGATAGGTTAAAGCTTGCATTGGTTGAAATTCGTCAGTGTTTCGAAAAATCGAAATCGAACCTACAATTCGTCCAACATTAGAGAAGAAAACCAATCCTCGATTCAGGAAAGAAAACACAAATATTTTCACAAGGGAGGCGGCCGCACAACGGAAAACTTTCAACTTACATGTCAATAACAGAACCAATTTTAAGGTGTCTAATACAATGAGAAAATGCTACGTCTAATGTGTTTCAGAACATTCTCTAATGTCAATACAGATTGGTAATACGACAAACAAAAGTTGCCACTAATCAACCACGCATTCAATTTCTGGTTTTTTACTTGTTTTTTTACATTTCATTGTCCAGCAAAGGGAGTGCCCCGGGAATGTTAGGTGCCTGGTCATGTCTTCTTCAGAATGTACCCCAAAATAATGCCAATCAAGCCAACTAGAAGAACATAGATAAATGGAATACCGCCAGCACTCCTGTTGGCCCCGCGCCTCAAAACATCCTGCATATGACGTTTTATTAGTATTAATTAGCACAAGTCAACAATCTCGTTTCACTTTCACCTAGATGCTTAAGTCTGTACAGAATTGTAACACAGCTTTAACATTCAAAACTGGCGGTATAGTGATGTACCATAAATGGTTTCTGAGAATTATCAGATACTGACAGATAAGATTTGACAAAACTGCTATACGATGTCAAATCTTTAAACATCTAGGTTTCATGCAATTTAAAATATCATTAAGAAGCTTTCCAGATTTTAATAAGCTTCCTGGATCGTAATTAGTGCACCAATTACACATCACTATTAACAAAGCTCAACTAGCTCAAATTAGTATTCTAGTGAGGGTTTAAAATCTTGAAAACTTCTCATGATCTTTAGTTCTTTTGTAAAGACGTCATGTTAACTACCATGTTCCACTCAGACATTAAAATGACCGAAGCAAAAAGTTCCTCACCAGTTCTTGTTGAAGCCTGTTAGTTTGCTGAATGGCAGAATTTTTCTCCTCAGTCAGCCTCGCGATTAATGTCCTTGCCTGCAATTACAAAATTATATTAACTACCTTATACCGCCAACGTCAATATTCTGCAACCCCACAAATTCATTCCATGATAAAAATAAAATATCCTTCACTATTAAAAACAAATATACAATGTCGATTAAAGGACTATGGACATCCAAAATGGTTATCAGCAGTAGTGAGTCTAAATGAGAAACTTGAAAGGGATAATCCAATTGAAATAATGCTCAAGCTCGCCATACAATATTGTGAAAAGGGCATTCACCAAAAGGGAATTTTCAACCTACACGAACGAATACAAGACTTGCAAACTACTTGAGTCGTCGTAAATTCTGAAATTATGAGTCTTATCTCAGTTTCTTGTGTAAATGGAGGGATTCATAACTGAGGAATGGTAACTTATAAATAGAGCTTTATGAACAACAAAATCTAATGGAAAAGTAGCCAGGGAAGTCTTAGGGGTCTCTCCGCTGCTATACGCTAAAATATCTGAAAACAACTTCATAAGATACAACTAATCCACCCGCCCTCAGGTCTGCCAGGGCATTAAAATGCTTTGCTATGATGATCAAAGGTAAATTCTGAAATCAGGAGTTCCATGAACTGTTCAAATTATAGTGGATGCTAAACGTGAAAGGCCGCACGCATGGATGGGGTTAGACGTTTAAAAATGATGTATTGTACTAGTAAAATAAACACAGATGCAAATCATGCAAAAACAACCAACATTAATTGACAGCCACATAAACCCTTAATGTTCAACACTCAACACACCACCTAGTTTCAAAATAAAAAGTATACCTCAGATGAGTTATCTTGAGGCTCGTGTTGCTCAGAGAAAGCTCTTGAAGCCTAAAACCAAAAATAATCACGAAATCATTATTTAATACAGTTAAAGGCAAAATCAAATTGTTCTCTTTCTTTTCTGATCCATCAAGAAGTACTCACAGCTTTGAACTCAGAAGCAGCTGCACTCCCGTTGTCCACTGAAGCCCTGGGTGATGAACCTTCCTCTGAACCTTCACGAACCGGCGATGGTGGCCGAGGCGGAGCAACATAGAGAACCCTCAACTTACACTCTTCAACATTATGCCCCGACTCCTTGTTGAACTAAAAATTAACAAACACAAAAACCCAGTTGCGCAAACACATGTTATATAATTCGACAAGTCAGTTACACAAAAAATATAGCTAAGTAAACTTGAAAACTCATACACAAAGCCACATAGAAATCATATAACTACCATCTCTGCAGTGATGTCCTTGGTGGTCGTCCCAGGGCTGGCAACGACGCTCTGAAGAAGGAACTTGTCCTTGCATTGCATATCCAAAGGCGCCTCCTTTTGTGCTTGCATTGTCACTTAACCCACATACAAATTTCACATGTTAACACATCGGGATATCGTAATTATGCGAATAATTAGCAATTAAGAATGAATTACAGTGTGGAGGGTATACCTATAACATCACATGTGGACCTTGGCAACACAACCCCAGTGTTTGGTCTAACACAATACTTCTTGGGATTTGTTGTTTTTACCTAAAAGACCACAATATTACACCAAAACCAAGATTGCAAATCTCTAACAGTCAAAATTGAACAGACCCAGAAATCCAGAAATTAACTTCTCTGGTGAAAAAGTATAAAAGGGTGAAAATTTATTACCTTGAAAGCCACATAGTCGTTGGTTTTGTTGGAGAGTTGCAGAGAGCAAGAGATCTGCTTCCTCAATTCAACTAATTTCATTCAAATCCAAAGAAATTAATAAAAAAAAAATGAAAGTTAAAAAATCAGAAAGAGTAAAAAATAAAAAAGGCGGATCTGCAAGTAAAGGAGAAGCAGTTAAAGAGAGAGAGCGTACAGGGGAATTGGAGTTCTTGGGGTTCGATGCTGAGAAGCTCGCCGGTGCTCATATCGGAAGCGATCGGAGAAGAGAGAGAGAGGATGGTGGTTTTGCGGCGGGTTGAGCGGTTTTCCGGTGGCGAGGAGTGGTCGAGAGGGGGAGAGATTCGGATGATTTGAGAGAGGGGAAGGAACAACGTGGGACTGTGTTGGCTTGTCTTTCTGTCACGTCGGGGTCTGGTTTTGGTTTTGGTTTGTCACCGGCTCCTTCGGTTCAGATCAAAGCTGTACTTTTATTGGTGTTTGAAGGGTAGATTTGTCTTTTTGATTACCTGAAGAAACAAATTATCGAATCACTTAATGGCCAAGTCATGAATGACAATATACTTTGACCAAACAAAAAGAAGAAGGCATTTTGGTTCTTACTATTTTCAACGCTTTTTTTTTTTAAATTTTATTTTAACAAATAATATTATATACCCTAATATAGTTTAAACTAGTCTCACAATAGGCTGACAATAATATGGTTCAAATTTATTTTTGGTAAAAATCAAGCATATGTCACTCATGAGTGAGAGTCTGAAATGCTCAATTGGTGGGACGAATTCTAAACTCGTATTTCACACAGTACATTTTAAATTCGATTTCTGGTGTTGATAGATTGCATGATGGTGTATTGTCGAAGCCACTAATTAATCTCATTTTTAAGAAAAAAATAAAAAAAAAAAAAAAAAAAACCCATTAGGATTTTAAATAATTTATAAGAATTCGGGTATATTAACTTTAGTGTTCGAACTTTTACAAACATGTAAAATTTCATAAATTTCAATGTATTCAATTAACATTTATATAGAGCCTACGAAGGTTTTTAAGTTATTCAAAAAATCAGTGACTTTCATTGAATAATAACGAAAAAATGATGAAATCGTTTGATTTTCAAACGGAACTTAAGCAATTTTTCTTTGATCCATCCCAGCCTTCATTGCCACCAATAACACTGTCACGGCCACGCCAGTGTACCATTGTCATTACTAACACTGTCACGGCCACGCCACCATCACATCCACAATCACAATTAACATCACAAATGACATGATGGCGCACCCGACATTTCAATTACTAAAATTAATAAAAATGCCCATTATTAAATGCACCACTAAAAAGTTGATACGAATCCACAAAAATTTATCAAACTCTTTGATAAAATTAAACCGACTCCGCTGAAAACTATGAGAAAAAGTCTTTGTGAAGTATATGAAACTCATTAAAAGGAAAATTTTAAACTAAACTTGTAAATCAAATGATGTATCACTGATAAAAAATAATCACGTTAATCAACATTTACGTAATAATTCAATCATCAACATTCGTATCATTTGATTTACAAAATTTGATTTAGAAATTTGGTCTCTTTAGCATTACCCCATTCAAAATTCAGACTATCTTTTAAAATCCTAACTGATTACATTCTTCTAAAATTCTTCCAAAGCCCTAATTGAATCTTCTTTTCTTATTGATGAAATAGAGATTCAAATTGGGGACCCATTTTAACATTCAAAAGAGAAGTACTGCTAGACCAAGAACTAGATGGTAACTTGATATGCATGCACCCTTAAACATGTAAATCTATCAATTCATACCCAAGGAAAAAAATCGTCCATCCTTTCATGTGCATTTTCGCTTTATGATTCTTGTGCCAGAACTTTCACAGGAAGAGATTTATTTTTGTACAACGTTTTACAAATTTACAATAAGAATCAGATAAATAAATCGATATTAAACTCATCATTCATGCTATTTTTTTTATGCACACATCACATTCGTACTATTTCTGTATGTCCAAAATAACATTCGTTTGGTTTGCGAATACAGTATTTTTAATGTTTGATAACATTAATATGAACAAAGCAAAGGATAAGGTGATAAACCACATATTCCTTCACTTACAACACAAAACAATATTGAAGGCCAGAGTCATTTCTTCTCCGAGATGGGGTATACTTCACCAGAAACTAGTCATCAGCAGAAGGACGAGTTCGAGCGCTGAAACCAGCAAACCAAGCAACTCTCATCAGCTGCATGCCAAGAATCAGTACCCACCACGACACTAGTCCTCTGATCGTATGCATCATCCATGCTGGTGCACTGAGCTCAGTTCCAAGCTTCAATCCCCTCATCAGCTGCAACAGCCGGTAAGACTCGTACACTACAGGGGTCACCAGCCAAACCGGTGACTGCCAATGCCAAGTCAGCATCTCTGTCAGAATCTGTACTGAAAGAAGCAGAAGGTAGGGACCCAATAGAACTGCAAATGAGATGAAAGGCAGCTGGGGTTGGAGGAAACCCTTTTGGGATCCAAAAGCCATTATTAGGGGAACGATAAATCCAGACACGGTTGCAACCATATTCCAAAACTGGTAGCTAAACGGGGGCTTGCTTTTACAGGCTTGTTCTGGCTGTTTAGGCCGAGCACAAGAATCGGCCATGAGTAGAAAAAGGGTTGCGCCAAGATTATATATACAATCAAGTCCGACCAAGGAAAGCAGGCTGGCTATGTTGGGGCCAAGGAATATGGAAGATATTGGTAGCCACAAAGTTGGCACCATGCCGGTGATGAGGAGAAGAGAAGGGCCTAAGAGCCACATTGGCCATTTGAGGACCTGAAACTCCGTTTTTGTCTGATTACTTGCATCAGTAAGCATTTCACTGTTGGTTTCTGGTGCTTCATCATTGCTAATAGAAGAAAGGGTTTCAAATATGTTGGAGGTTTTATTCAAGAAGTTGTCACCAGCACTCTCCGTGGGGGCGTATGAGGCAGATGAGGGCTCCAAGCGAGTCAGTTTTGTGCAGCAAACAGGGGAAAGTTTTATCCGAATGTGAGAAAAGGTGGGTATATGTATTGTATTTGATGTTTTCACTGATTTCTGCATTGCAGGGTGGACTCTGCGAACAATATTGGCAGACATCATGAATGGAGGTTGAGCTAATGATGCCATTCTTGGGTAATACAACTTTGATCAGACGTATGCTTTTCACTCTGAAACATGCGAATGTAAAGTTAAAAAAAAAAAAAAAAGTGAGAAATAGTAAACAGAAAAGAGGATGTAAGCAAAGAAAAATGTTGAGAAAACAATGGTCTCTCGGCTCATGAAATCACACATTATGATCATATACTTTATTCCTATCAGACAAAACAGTGCATATGACAAATCTTATAAGTAGACCAGCAAATCTATGAACTTACGAAAATCATGTTAAACCAAGCAAACCCTTATAGATCAACATACAACTTTGTAAGCAGATGCTCAAACGATTTTTACTAGTTGCCTTTCAACATGAATGTTCTTCAAACAGCTAATAGGGACTGCGGTGCGGTGCTTCATCATATCCTCTTAATTTTGGGATAAAAATTTACAACAGGACTGATTTCGCTATTGTGGGGCATCAAAATGCCTCTTCCAGACTTCTAATATGGCAACGTGACTAATTGGATATTTTTCTAACACCATCTAGACCCAACATGTTTTTAAGTTACCAACAATTACCGAGTACCAATTTATTCTTCTTCTTTTTGTTACAGTTAAGGTCAAACTTTTAGTAAAGACTCTCTGGTTCATCAGAGACTAACACGATTTCATACAATTGAGGAACTTTAAATCCCCACAAGAAGGTTTACTTCAGATTCCCAATTGCCAGCAGTATACCGTTCGGCTGCCTTTGTTGATTAGCTTGGATGGGATAATTCACTAGATTCAGGCATACTAATGGAATAAACGGATGACGAACTTCCAAAATTCGTCCAAGTTGAAGGTTGAAGACAGAAATTTCATGAAATTTATCGGTCCTAATACTACCATTTCAATGGGGATTAGGAGGGACAATTTACCTTCATGATTACTCATCTTCTACCTTCAACTTGGACCAAATTCAGAAGTTAGACATCCATTTACTCCACCATGCCTCGAGTCTAGTGATTTATCTCATCCAAACCAATCATGTCCAACAAACACAACCTTAATTATCAAGGAAGAAACTATAAGCACCCAGAAAGTGCAATTCAAATGTTATGTCCATTTCTCCTATGTGCAAAACCCAATTTTTATTCAAAGACGCATCTTTCGCATATCCATTCAAATAGAGAGAGACCCTTTTCCTGGAAAATTTATTACTATTGGAATACCCAATCTTTTCATTCCCGAGGGTTTTCCCAGCAGCCAAACAGAACAAAACGTATAATTTAAAGATGAAAAGTGCAAAACGGAGAGAGAATTGGATTAGGGGTCGAAATTAGGTTTACCTGTTTGAGGTCCTTCTTCTTCAGCCAATCCGAGAATCAATCTGATGACCTGGGACGTTGGAACATGTTAGCGTTGCGACGATTGCGACGATTGCGACGCTGTTGAAACGGGACGGCTTGAACCGGGTAAGAACTAAAGATGGCGGGTGTTGCCGTGCAGTGTAACGAGGCCTATATTATTATTAGAGGAATCTTTAGATATTTTGACAGATTCAGAGATTTTGTGTTTACGATCCAACTGTAGATTTTATAATTTATTTTGTAAAATTAATGTTGCAAATGTTTAATTTAAAATAAAAAATTTTAATCAATCAACTGTAACATATAAATCACAATTCGTAAGCAATCTCATATGTATTGATTTAAGTCTTTTTATTGACACCTAACTTTAATTAAGTGAGATTCATATTTTAATAAAGCTCTGCTAGACCCACCTTACTCATGTTATTATCTCACTCACCATAAAAACTTAAAAAATTAAAATGTGTTGTAGGGCTATTTGATTGAACTGTATTTAGGACAGAGAGGGAGAGGGGCCGGCGACAACATAGAGAGAAGAGAGAAATGTAATTATGAGGTGTGTATTGTATCACCCAATTGTGCCTTAATTTATAGCAGTAGGGAAGGTTAAATCTTTACCCTATTAGGATTACAACTCTAATAAGAATTAAACTATAAAGGGAATATACAAGATACTCCTAGATACACTAGGACTTACACAATCACATTCCTAATCCAATAGGGCTGCAACACTCCCCCTTGAGTGTGTAAATACTCAAACAAAACATCGCATCAGATCTTCAGCTGATAAGGTAGAACAGTTGATGAAGTCGTCGGCACAACGGGTGAATGTGAGTCTCAAATTTAAAAGAAAGTATGCATGGGTAGAAAACTCACAAAATCTCGTTATGGTAAAACCTAAGGTGGGTAAAAACTCATAGACTAAGGAGAAAAGTGAGAAGTATGCATAATGTCTAAAACAAATGTCAAAAAGGATGAAAGTAGTAAACTCAACGGAGTATGATCATCTCAGGATGGATGCCTCACTAAAACCTCGTTAGGTAGCAAAAGTCCAGTAGGAAAAATGCTCCTAATCATAGGGAAAAAAGTACATTAAGATCAAGTGAGTATGCTTTAGGATACTCCTCATGAGTTAGACATAACTTACAAATAAGAGAACTACAAGTAATTCAACTCAGATAATTTACGCATATTGATTCCTTGGATGAGCTTCTGAAAAGTAGACTTGGGCAATGACTTAGTGAAGAGATCGGCTAGGTTGTCCTGGGAACGGATTTGCTTAACTTCAATGTTCTGATGTTGTTGTTGTAGGTGAAAAATAAAAGAACTTCGGCGCTATGTGCTTGGTGTTGTCTCCTTTGATGTATCCCTTCCTTAACTGCTCGATACATGCTGCATTGTCTTTAAAGATCGTCGTAGGAAGGTCAACGACGAAAGTAAGACCACTAGTGCTTCGAATATGTTCCATGACTGCTCTCAACCAAAAGCACTCACGCGATGCTTCACGCAGGGAAAGAATCTCAGCATGGTTTGAAGAAGTAGTAACTAGCATTTGCTTGGTATACGTCCAAGATATAGCGCTGTCTCTAATGGTAAAGACATAGCCCATTTGTGAACGTGCCCAATGTGGGTCAGAATGATAAAAAGCATTTGCGTAACCAACGAGGCGAGAATTAACCCGAGGACTGAGGGCGGCGGCGATTCCTCTCGAGGATTCATGGGTGTAAAACAAGCCCAAATATGTCATACCTTTGAGGTAGCGGAAAATGTCTTTAACACCATTCAAGTGTCTGCTTATAGGCGCATTGTTGTATATAGCCAAAAGATTAACAGCAAATGAGATGTCGGGTCTAATGCATTGAGTCAAGTACAATAAAGCACCAATTGCACTGCGGTATGGAACTTCATGCTCCAAAATCTCTTCCTCATCCTCCTTGGGATGGAATGGATCTAGTTTAGCATCTAGAGTTTAAATGACCATAGATGTACTCGAAGGCTTTGCTTTATCCTTATTAAAACGTTGTAACACCTTATGGGTGTAGTTCGATTGATGTACTAGGATTCCATCCGAACAATGCTCGATCTTTAGGCCGAGACAATAACGAGTTTTCCCAAGATCTTTCATCTCAAATTCCAATTTCAAGTGAACGGCAATTTCCTCAAGCTCTGCGGGAGTTCCGATGAGGTTCATGTCGTCAACATAAACTGCAACGATCCCAAATCTGGAATGTGACTTCTTTATGAACACGCATGGGCATAATTTGTTGTTCACATAACCCTAACTTATCAAATATTCACTCAGACGGTTATACCACATTCGCCTAGATTGTTTCAATCTGTAAAGTGATATCCTCAATCTAATCGAGAGAGTGTTCCATGGTTTAGAACTATTTGAACCAGTCAATGGAAGTCCTTCTGGAACTTTTATGTACATTTCCGTATCTAGATCCCCATAGAGATACGCAGTTACCACATCCATAAGCTGCATATTCAGTTTTTCATAAACTACCAAACTGATAAGGTAGTGGAACGTTATGACGTCCATTACGGGGGAATATGTCTCCTCATAATTAATCTCAGGGCGTTGAGAGAAGCCTTGCACTATGAGGCGTGCTTTGTATCGCACTATTTCGTTATTCTCATTACACTTCCTCACGAAAACCCACTTGTAGCCCACAGGCTTTACATGTGGTGGAGTATGAGCTACAGGCCCAAACACCTTACGATTCGCGAACGAATCGAGTTCGACCTGGATTGCTTATTTTCAGTTTGACCAATCTGCTTTACTTCGACATTCATCAATTGAACGTGGTTCAATGTCATCGCTAAGCATGATGTCAGAAGCAACAGTATACACGAATGCATCATCAACAATGATCTCATTCCGATTCCAAACCTCATCCAATACTGCGTAATGGACTGAAATTTCATGATTCTCGGGAGGTCGGTATGTCTCATCTAAGACATCACCGTAATCTAGAATAACCTCATGTATTGGAACAAATGAGTAAGCAATGGTCTAATTCAGACTAGGGTCACTAGTTTATGCCATTTTCCTCTTTTGGGGTTATGAATCCTTTGAACCAGGGGGTCTGCCACGCTTTAGGGTAGGAGCAGGTCATTGGTTAGCCGCTAGTGCACCAGGTCGCGTGGGAGGTGTAACCGCTCCACCTTCTGGGACTGTCCGGCCTTCTAAGGCAGTGTTATGGCGTACGTTAAGTACGTCCATCCTTGCAGGTGTGTTTGCAACGAGTATATGTGATCTTGTCACCTTTGCTAGATCATTAAAAGCATCCAGCATGCTTTGAGCGATGCTCTGAAAATTTAGAATATGTCGTACTTCAGTTTCAGACTGAGGGGTGTCAGGATCTAAATGAGACATAGTGGAAGTAATCCACGATAATTCACGGCATTCTACACGAACGTTAGTGATCCTATCTCCCTCTAACGACGGGAAGACTATCTCATCGAAGTGACAAACCTCAAAACGTGTGGTAAATAGATCTTTTATCAAGGGCTCTAAGTAGCAAATAATGTATGGTGAATCATAACCGACATAGATTCTTATTTTTCTCTGATGACCCATTTTAGTACGTAGTGGCGGCGCTATTGGCACATTGACTACGCACCCAAACACACATAAATGCGAGATGTCAAGCTTGTATCCAGTAACCAACTGTAATGGTGAATGAGGTTGGGTAGGGTTGGGCCTCAGGCAGACCAACATACCTGCATGCAATATTGCATGGCCCCAGGCAGATACCGGCAAATTGGTTCGCATAACCAAAGTCTGAGCTATGGTTTGAATGCGCTTTATGAAAGCTTCTGCCAGGCCATTTTGGGTGTGAACATGGGGTACAGGATGTTCAACTTCAATCCCAACAGAATTTCTGTGACGTAAACTCTCCAGCATTATCCAGTCGAATCGACTTGATCTGATAATCAGGATGGTGAGTCCTTAGCTTAATAATTTATGCTAGGAGTTTTGCAAATGTAGCATTGCTTGTAGACAATAAGCAAGCATGTGACCATCGCATCGATGCGTTAACTAACACCATAAAGTATCTAAATGGTCTGCATGTTAGTTGGATAGGTCCACAAATATCCCCTTGAATCCTCTGAAGAAATTTAGGGTGGTCGTGAATAATCTATGTAAGTGAGGGTTGAATATTCAACTTCCCCAAGAAGCAAGCTTTGCAAAGCGGATAACCAGGATAAGATTTCAAGTGATGCACATGTGATACTTTAAGGATACGGCATATCATATCTCGTCTAAGGTGTCCCATTCAATCATGCCAAAGCGGAAGAGTGCTCTGGAACCCAGCCATATGGCCGGCCACGTGATGGGTCTCAATGGCGCGAATGGTTATTATGTATAACCCACTCATAAGATGTTCTAACTTCATACACTTCTGGCCATATTCGTAAGAAGTGATACAAAGAAATTCAAAACCATTCTCTTCAGTGGTTTCAACATGATATTGATTATCTCGAATATCTCTAAAACTCAGCAACATTCTTCCGGAACGTGGAGAATAGAGTGCCTCTTTAATGGTTAATTCAGTACCGTTGGACAACATAATACGGGCCTTTCTGTATCCTTCTATCAGGTTGGATGGGCCTAAAAGGGTTATCAGAGGTGCATTTTTACGTACGAAGTTAGTAAAATAATGTTTCTCATGCAATATGGTGTGCGTGGTGACACTATCAGCTAGGCAACTAACTTATCCACTAGTCATACCTAGAAATAAATTAATTGAATCGGTCACATGCGTAAATATAATTCCATTCATTCAATTAAACAATTCGAGAAATAATATCCATAATTCAAAACAAACCAAAACCAAACAAATAATTCCAAAGTCTTAGAAAAATTGTCCGAATATTAAACCATTGTCCTAAAATTTAAGGGGAGGTTCGGCCACTAAGGGTGTAAAACGCCCTAACATGTCTTAGAAAAATAAAACTTTATTCTTCCACAGGAGCGGATGCCTCCTGAAAATCTGAAACCTCCAGAGTTGTTGTAGTATCTTTGGGATTTTCTACAAGCGCAAAGTTAGACTCACGACGGGAATGATACTTGGCAATAGACTCGGGGGTAGCTTAGCATATGTGCGACCAATGATCCTTTGATCCACAACGATAAAACATGTCCATTTCAATAGAACCCGATTGAACAGTAGATTTTCCCTTGTTCTTGAAATTTGGGGCTTTAGGGGCAAATGGTTGGCGCTTTTGGGTCAAATTTCCTCCCTTGGGTGGGCCTCTGTTTTGTTGACCTTAGGCCCGTGGTGGGGCTTGTCGCCCATTTCCACTGCCACACGAGGTTTCCGTCGGTTATGGCTGCTAGAATTGGTCACATGCACTTCAGGCGTAACGTTCGAGCCAGTAGGTCAAGCTTGATGATTCTTCATTAAAAGTTGGTTCTACTTTTCAGCGAGAAGTAAAACAAATATCAAATCCAAAAATTTGGTGAACTTATATGCCCTATATTATTGTTGCAGGACAATATTGGTGGCATTAAAGGTCGAATATGTCTTTTCCAGGAGATCCTGTTTGGTTAAGTATTCTTTACTGAACTTAAGTAGTGATCGGATTCTACAAACTTTAGAGTTGTATTCATTCACAGACTTAAAGTCTTGGAAGCGTAAATGTTGACAGTCGTGTCTTGCTTCAGGAAAGTAAATGTATTTCTGGTGATCAAAACGATCGGCCAGAGCGAGCCAGAAGGTACGTGGATCCTCCTTTACGAGGTACTCGGTCTGCAGTGCATCATGGATGTGTCTACGGATGAAAATCATAGCAGTAGCTTTCTGAGCTTCTTCGACAGGTTCATCGTCGATAGGTTCCTCGATAGTAGCTCTAAGACTCTTTGCAGTAAGATAAAGCTTCACGTCTTGAACCTATTTTGGGTAGTTTTTTCCAGAGACTTCTTGAACCCATTTTGGGTAGTTTCACGGTCCAGCAAGGCTGCAAGCCTGCTGGTGGGCTCGAGGCTTTAGGCCCGTGGAAGACCCAACCCAGGCCGAAACCTGGTTGTCTGTGCAGGAACAGTAAGCCCACAGAGCTACTGCACGGTGGTCCATGGTGTCAAAACGACGCCGTCCCAAGGCAGTGGCATGGCTGCAGGCCAGCCAACTCGGATTGTGGCCAGCGAAGGAGATGCGTGAGGTCTCGGCTTGGCCGCAAAAAAATCCCAGGTTTTTTTTTCTTTTTTTCTTTCTTCTTTCTGAATTCTAGAGTTTAAAAAACCCTAATTGCTTCTAAATTAATTTCAATGCTTTAATTCACAAATTCCACATAGCATAATTGCGTATTGCATGAACAAGTATCTCTATTAATTAATGAAACCATCTTTGTTAACCAAAAGAGGGTGAAAATACTACTTAGTCTTCTATTACAAAAAAAAATGATGGACAATAATGTAATTTCACGTGTCCAATTTTTTTTTTTTCATTGAAGCCTTACTTATAGGTGATGTTAAAATACCTCCAATATTTATAAATAAATAAAAGAAAAAAAACCAAAAACAAAAACCTCCAACTCCCCCCACGTTCTCTCTCTCCCTCTCTCCATCTCTCCCTCTCTACCTCCAATATAATTGAAAGAAAAATATAAATATAGGGGGTTCATGCATCATGGGGAATGTTTTCATACTTCAAGGTCTTTTCAAATATCTTAATTTATTTTAAAAGAACCTGATTGACAGAAAATAATTGAAAGCCTTTGATTTTGTAGAAGAAAACCTCCTCCATGATCCTTCGGTTCCTTAGCTTCTAGCAAGATCGTGCTGATAACATGTTGTAGGCCTATTTGACTGAACTGTATTTAGGACAGAGAGGGAGAGGGGCCGGCGGCAACAGAGAGAGATGTAATTATGAGGTGTGTGTTGTATCACCCCATTGTGCCTTTATATATAGTAGTATGGAAGGTTAAATTCTTACCCTATTAGGATTCTAATAGGAATTAAACTACTAAAGGGAATTGTAAACACGGAAATTCCTGCGATGAACGAGACAAGAACACGTGTACAAAATAATATTTGTAGTAATGATTTAGGGTTACAATCTCTCTCAAATTTGATCCTCTGATTCGATCTCCGTAAGGTGTGTATTTGTGGATGTGCGATTGATCCAAGGGCCGTCGGGGCTTGCTCGGACGAACGGTTGGAAGTTTCTTCAATGGGCCTTTTGGGCTTGATCTTGAAGGTTGATGGATGAACGGATCTTCAAGGGCTTTTGGGGCTTGATCTTGAAGAACTGTTGATGAACGGATCTTCAAGGGCCTTTGGGGCTTGATCTTGAAGAACAGTTGTTTGTGATGGATCTTCAAGGGCTTTTGGGCTTTATCTTGAAGAACGGTTGGATGTGTGGATTTATTGATGTTATTGATCCAAAGGGTCGTTGGGGCTTGATCTTTAGGATGAACGGATGATGAACGATGAACACTTTCTTCAAGGGCCGTCGGGGCTTGATCTTGAATTGCTGAAAGTTCTTCAAGGGCCGTCGGGGCTTGATCTTGAAGGAAGATTTGATGAAGAACGAAGAGAGCTTTCTTGATCATTCGGGATTTCTTGGGAATTTAGGAGGTTGGATGCTTGAAAGCTTTAGAACTTCAAAGCTTCAAGGATTTAGGGAATTCTCTTCTAATTTGGGAGTAGAGAAATGTATATGTGAATTGGTTATGAATTGGTCTCCCCAAAATGAATGCCTTGGCCTCCTATTTATAGAATTCCAAAACTTGATATTTTGGATTTAAATAATTAGATGAAATAAATCATTTCTGCCAGGTGTTGACACGTGTCATGTTTGATGACTTTTCCAACTTATTTTGATTGTTTTGTTTAGACACACGCTACGTGTAAAATTTATGTAATACATGAGCGTTGAAACTTTGATTTATAGGTCAACATTTATTTACAGAAATTTCGATGTCTACAAATGCCCCCACTTCAAGGCGCGTCGTATACATGTGATTGTCACGTGTAGGAGATGCGTTTTGAAGTCCCTTACTGTAGATGTCGATCCAAGGGCCATCAAGGCTTGATCTTGGACTGGCTGGTAATTTCTTCAAGGGCCGTCGGGGCTTGATCTTGAATTTGGCTGGAAGACTTTCTAGTTTCCTCTAATTGTTGATTTTCCACAGGCTTAATCTTGAAATGGGCTGGAGGGGTTTTCTGGTCTCATCTAAAGGACTTTCCACAGACTTAATCTTGAACTGGATTTGATTCAAGGGTGGTGGACACTTGATCTTGAATCAGACTTGTGATTTCTTTTAGGGCCGTTGAGGCTTGATCTTGAACTTAAACATGACCACGAGCAGTTTCAGGACATGCATGCTTTGAAAGATCAAGGAAGTTCGCCACATTTTCATATGAACCCTGAGCAATTTGGTCAACGGTATGATCTTCAAGATTGATGGGCTCTTCTTCCAGTTGGTGACTTGATCTTTAAGGATTTGATTCAAGGGTGGTGAATCGGCACGTGCAACTTACAACTCCTAGCGAGTCGACCCAAGAATTTGAGGGTCAAAACGAGTCCACCACCCAGAGTGATTGCAACCCTGATGATATGAGATACTTTTGATTTTGAAGAAGTAGCGGATGAATGGGCATGTGCTTTGTTGTGCTTGTCTCCACATGCTTCAAGGTATCATTTTCACTTGCCTTATCTGTTCTCCAGGCAAATGTGGCATCTTCTCGAGTTCCTCAACTCAGACTCCTTCTGCTGAATTGATTGTGCAGGCTGTATTCTTCTCTGCTTGTTTCTTTCGCCTAGTAGAAGTGGTGCGCAACCCTTTGCCTTTAAATGGTCATTCAGAGCATCACTTTTCAGCCACTCATCCATGCTTGGCAGCTTCAGTGTAAAGAGCCAACACCATATCAACTGTTTTGAAATATTTGCTGAGGAAATTCGAGATCCGTTAGCAGTTGAAGATGAGCACTCGAGAGCAACGCTAGGTAAGCAACTAGGCAAAGGTTCCGGGCAATCAGTTCCTAATCGGACGTTTAATTGCAGGTTCCGACTGATTGTTTCCTTTCTCCTTGTTCTGCAAGCAAGAGCAAGGGCAAAGGGAAGGATGGGGAAAAAGCATGATATGAGATACCTTTGCTTTCGACCCCGATGATATGAGATACTTTTGCTTTTGAAGAAGTAGTGGATGATCAGCACATGTATTTGTTGAGCTTGTCTCCACATGCTTTGATGCATCATTTTCACTCGCCTCTTCTGTTCTCTAGGCAGATGTGGTATCTTCTCTAGAAGCATAAGATGTTGAGATAATGGGTACTTCGAGAGCAGTGCTAGGTGAGCAATCAGGAAAGGTTCCAAGCAGTCGGTTCCTTACCAGGAGCTTGAGTGGAGGTTCCGACATATTGCTTTCTTTATCCTTGTCTTCGCAGTGAAGAGGGAGGACAAAGAAAATGATAGGGAGAAAACATGCTATGAGATACTCTTGCTTTCAACCCCAGTGATATGAGATACATTTGCTCTGGTGTGACTTGGTTGAAGAGGTATTTCCCAGGAGGAAGAAAACTGAGTATGTTGAGAGGTTTTAGTTGGAGATGTATTCTTGGCAAGGAAGAAGGGTTAGGCGTTTGTATTTTCAGGGAGGAAGAAAACTGAGTTTTGGTTGCGGATACATTCGGCAAGGAAGAAGAGAAGTTGGATGTGTGTCTTGTTATAGGATGGAGGTCGAATTATATGGTGAGCTCCCAACAGCAAGTGGCATGGTGGATGTGGCCTTGTCACCCATGCTTGTCGGCCAAAAGTCGGGTAGGTGGGTATGATGGACTCCACACGTTTTCAACTTTGTCAGTGATCTCTGGCAAAGTTGCACGTGATAGCCGAAAGCTGAAACTGCGTCTGAAAAGTGTTGACGGATTTTACGCAGGAAAATCTGGGTTTTGAAATTCGAAGAGTGGCGTTTCTTCGATTTTATTTTTTATTTTTATTTTTATTTTTATTTTTTTGTTTTGAACAAGTGGTTGTGTTGCCTCTTCTTTTTAAAGAGGTGTCAATTGCATTCAACATGCACACTTTGAAGATTGCCCGCCTTTGAAAATTGTCTTTTCTGTATTTCTGAGATTTTACTCACTTCAACCCTTTTCTTTTACCATCTTTTTGGAAATGGCTAACCCGTCTTACATTTGCTTAGATTTGAGTCTCAGCAGTGACACAGGTGCACCGCGTCAGGGTAATATATGGCGCCCGTCCTTCTCATCTTCTAATGGCTCTCTTACAGTTGAAGACTCTGTAACGAGGGATGCAGCAACGGCTACGGTTGTAGCTAGGAACCTTATCACTCCTAAAGATAATAGGATACTTTCACGACGGTCCGATGAATTAGCTGTTCGAGAGTCCCAGGCTCTCAGTGTCCAGTGTGCGAACTCTGTTTCCAACATGGGCCAACGCTTACTTGTTCGAACTCGCCAGGTTGAATCATTGACAGCCGAGGTGGTAGCTCTTAATCAAGTGATCAGACAGCTGAAGTATGAGAATAGAGAGTTTCATGTGCTTGCAAATAATTATTCGACGAGTATGAAGAGGAAGCTTGATCAGTTGCTGGACTCCGAAGGTCGGATTCAAAGTGACAATCGGAGATTTGTGGATGTATTCCAGAGGGACCTTTTGCCTTCGTCATCTGGAGTTCGACCAAGTATTGAGGCTCCGAATAATCCATCTCCAGTGCCTCTATCTTCTAGGGCTCCGCCGAGTACTAAGGCTTCAAGTACTGAGGCTTCACATAAGTGACATTTGTTGAGGCTCCCTTTTTTTTATTTTTATTTTTTTTTATTTTTTTATTTTTTTGTTTTGTTTTTTACGCACTTGTAATTTTTTTAGAGATATCAATGGACATGCTTTATTTTATTCAGTATGTTGTGCTAAAACGTTCTGACTAAGATGTGTCACTTCTTCTCTTTTTTTTGTTTGTTTTTTTTTTTTTTTTTTTTTGGTGCCTGACTATTCTTTCACCCCCCTTTTCTTTTCAGACGGAAAACTTTCTTCCCTTTTTTTTTTCTTCCTTTCAATCATTCTGTCTCACTTTTTTTTTTTTTTTGAATAGTCACCGCATTTCATTTGCTTCTCCGAGGACCTTTATATCTATATATATGAGATTGCTCCTTTGTTGTACACTCATTATACAGCTTCAGCCACTGCGTTGCTTACTGCCTTGCATCATCACTGCACCATTGACTAGCAATCATGTGCTGCTGCTTTTACTTGGTGAGTCACTTGAGTATATATATACGGAAAGCTGCTGTTGTAGTTTGCTTTATCGCTGTTGTAGTTTGCTTTATCACCATGCATACATATATATATATATATATAATATAATGTGCTTTGCCCTCTGCAATTCCTTCATGCTGCTTTTACTTGGTGAGTCACATGCGTGTGTGTGTATATATATATATGTCTTTTGAGCCGTGCATACCATTTCCATTTTTTTTTAGCCATGCATATATGTATATATATATATATATATGTATGTATGTATGTATGCATGGAAGTTGATCGTCTTGTCACCGTCTCCATTATGTGCACTTGTCCCATCACCAAACTGTGCACACATATATATATATATATAAACATAATATAATGTTTTTTTTTTTTTTTTTTACGCACAATGTGTGTGTCCTCACTGATGGATTTCTTTGTTTGTAATGTCAGAAATCTTTAATCTTGAGAAGGCAGAGCTTGACGCTAGGATCTTCGCGAAGCTTTTAGAGCCGTGGTAGCAGGCCGTGGGTGTGCTTGTGCAAGAGACTGCAACGAGGTTTCGCTGTGTAGTGCATTTTGATCACAGTTTTCCCTCGGTGGTGCGCTGCCGTGTGGCGCTGTACAAGAAACTGCTTGCGTAATCGCTGCAGGGTTGTGTAGTGCGATTGCGTGGCATTTTGGTTTCTTTGCTACTGTAGCGTGCTTTGAAGGACCATCTTGTAGCTGCCTTCTTTGTCGTGCTGCTCAAGTTTTGTGGCTGATTTGCAGTCATGGTATTTTTCAAATGTTTTAGGAACAACACCATCACAATTCTTGCGAAGGAAGGCGATTCACAAGATGAGGGAACAATGTTGAAGCTTTACCCGCCATTAACTGGTCCTAAGGCGCTTGCTTTTCTTGTGAAAGATAATTCCACGCATATTAAGTCGTGGTCTTCTGAAGTATCTTGGGAGGTGGTAGACGCTGTTCAACCAAATACGAAGAAAAAGGCGTGCACATTGAGGGTTCTTATTTTGAATCATTCGCACCATGCTCGTGACCATCATCCGGCTTCGTTTAAGCTTCTTGGTGATCACATTCGCAGCGGAGCCATGGCTTGGAATGGTACCTTGTCAACTACTGGAGAAGCCGTCTTTGATGAGTTTTATTGGGAATGGCTTGAAGATGTCCTAAGCCGATCTAAAGATGTGCTTACTAAAGCGGGCCTTTACCACGCTGTGTACGCATCTTTGTTTAGTTATGATCGTCACCCTTTCGTCATTCGTGCGTTCTTTGAGCATTGATGTTCAGTGACCAACACACTTCACACGGCGCAAGGGGAGATGTCAAATTCACTTTGGGATCTTCACAGGATAGGAGGCTTGCCGATCCAAGGTAAGTTTTATGACGAGGTTGTTCCCAGCGCGGATGAACTTTCTCTTTGCAATAACCGAAGATTGCCTGCGAGTTGCCGCTGTTTGTTTTGGGCGTATCACAAGCTTTTCCAAGATGCTCAAGGTAAATCAGGCGTGATGATTTCCTCATGGATCCGATTTTCGTACTGGGAGGCTATGAGGTATAAGAAGTCTTTGAACAAAAATGGTTGTAACAAGACCACTAGGCCAAAGGGAGACTCAGACCCGTCCGGTGTTATTGGCTCAACCAGGCGCCGCTCTTCTGACGAGTTGAGAGCGTTTGAGGATCTTGGCATAGCATCAGAGCATGTGGAAGAGTCTTACCTAGCTGCTTTCTTAGCTTGCTGGCTTTGTAAGTTTGTTTTCCCGACAGGCAACGTCAACTTAATTCGTCATGGAGTTTTCAAAATTGCTAGCAAGATGGCTGCAAGTGAGTCTTTTAGCCTTGCTATTCCGGTTTTAGCCAACATTTATAATGGCTTGAGCATTGTTTCGAACTCGGCAAGCACTGAAGATCGTGCTGCGGTGTTTCCTTACCACTATGTGTATGGTTGGTTGGGTGAATATTTTGGCACTCACTTTTCTTTGACGACTCTAGACAAGTCAAGGCCTTCTTCATCGACTGCAGCCAAGATGGAGCCTTTGATGGCGAAGTATTCTGGCGTGCTCTCCGCGAAGAGCCTTGATGATTTGCAGGCGCGAGCGCTATTTGAAAGTTGTGAAAATTTGAGGATGGACCCTTTAGCGAGAGTTGGCTCGGCGCGGCGAGGCATCGTAGACAATTCGCATCTCCGCTCATCAGACTTGTCTTATTTTATAAGTCTTCGTTCGGGGTTTGTTTCTTTGTGACAAGAAGGCCGATGCATTGTTCAGCCATATAGTCCCCACCGTTTCAGCAGGCAATTTGGTTTTGTCCAAAACTTGCCAGGTAAGCTGAAGGAAAAGAACCAATCAGCATCCTTGCAAGCCGCGTATATGCATTGGGAGTCTTGTACCCGTGCATGTACAAATGCTGTTATCACGTTGCCAGCCAAGGATGAGTTCAAGAGTAATCCAGTGACCCGCGTTTATGCTCGTTGGTGGTCAAAGGTATATTATAAGAACTTGGGGATGGCAAGTGGTATCAATTCTTCTCACTCGGGCAATGATATGTCTAGAGAGGGTTGTCATGTGGTTCCTATGCAAGTGGTAGCTCTTGATTGCACCAGTGTGGCTCCCTTACAAGATAGACCTGTAGCTTTAGCTCCTCAACGCCCATGCTTGTCTCCTCGACATCCAGATGCTTCTGAAGAGGCGGGAGATGAAGTTGACTCGCACGAAGATGGATTTATTTTGCAACAACGTCAACAAGTTTCAAACAAGCGTCCACTTGAGGATGCTCAGGTTGACAGCGATGTCAATTTTCGTCATAAGAGGAAAGAAGTGTTTAGACCTCCTCTATTCGATGACCGTGTGTCATTTGAAAGAGATGTACGTACTTCATTTTCTCTTGTGATTTCTTATGCTTTCATCATTTTGGCTTTCGTTTCTAACATCTTTCTTTGTCTTCTTTAGGTTGGGCCTTCTTGTTCTTTTGATTTGGCAACTGCAGATGTTTATTCCTATACGGAGATGCTATTTGCGGGTGAACTACCTACAGACAGGGAGATCGGGGATCCGCCTGGTGTAGAGCTTGTTCCAAATCCGCCGAACTTCCCAAGTTTGCCATGTGTAGGTGAAGGTATGCAAGAACCCGTCATGCGTCCAACACTTTTGCCAGCTAGCTCTGAGATCTCTTTGAGAGGGCCGAACCCTAGCGGTACTGAGCAAGTCATCCATCGCATCAGTCTTGGTGCGGCAATGGATATCAAGAGCCATATAGAGAAAAGGATTTCTAAGTGCCCGTTGGAAGACCTTACGTTGCTCAATGAGGATTTGTCGAAGTTTTTTTCTGTGATTGACAACCTTAACGTTGATTCTTCATCCTTGAAGATCAAGATTGCCGAACTTATGGCCGCCTCGACTGAGTATTCTTCCTTGCGTGCTATTTCCTTGGAGAAGTTGAGTCCAAATGTTATAGCTCATCAGCCAGCAACAATAAACTCGTCACTGGCTCAAGTCCAGTCTTTTCAGCAAGCTACTTCAGGAAATTATCAAGTTACAGAGACTTCTTTAACTTCTGTCCAATAGCGTCTAGACGTGTTGGCGAGAGAGAGAGAGCAGTTGGTAATCGAAGCATTGCAACTTGAAAGTGTTCTCTGGTAGTAATTATAACGCACCACAAAGTAGCACACAATAATCCTATTAATTTTCCTTATTAACACTAAGATTTGTCAATTGTAGCATATGAAAATAAGGGTCTTTCCCGCAGAAGATTGTTTTATCCAAATACTTAAAATGTCACAAAAACAGGGTGGCTGTCTCCACTGACCAGCCACCGAACAAAAATGATTAGACTAACTTATACTTATCCAAATGCAACGAAATGTTATACACATAAACTAGACACACTGAACTATGTTCACACAAATTTTTGGGATTTTTGGAGTTGATTAGCTATTTAAATTAAATCGCACAAAACAGTACAGAAGCAAATTTTAAATAATACCAATAGATTTTAATTCACAAGTTAAGAAAATGAGTTAGGGGACATGCTATCCACCATCAAATAATCATGCAAGTATGTTACGTTTCATTCAAATTCCTTTTATTTCCGGATGAAGATGCTCAAGTTGGCTCAATGTTAGAACACAACCTATTACTCTTTCTTACGTAGTATGTTAAGAGAATGGTGTTTTCAACTTAACTTAGTTCCTAGCATGCAATCTAGAATGGTGTGTTCATAGATTTAACAAGTAGAAATCATTAAGAATAAAAAGAGTTTGAGTCATCACAAGGCATCGTAAGTACTAGCGTTGTCTTACTTATCCTAGAAATCGATTCACATGTTAACCACAATTAACAAGTGCTACTGTAGAACATATGTAGGTCCTCATTCAACAAGGGCAGGCAGACATATATTCATAGCATTAAAATCCTAGATATGCTTACTATGTATGCATCCATAGAAACACATAAAGAATTTATCAATGAGATAAGTTGTGAAACAATTTTCATCCTTTCATAAAAGTCATTCAAACAAAATATCACAACAAACTTACAATCATATTAGGGGCTTCAAAACAGCCCCTAACTACTAAAAATTAGTTACACATGATTATGTGATTAAACCAAAAGTAAAATATAAGTTTGGAAAGATTTAACCGAGAGAGAAGGCAGCTTGCTGCTGTGCTCACTCCTTTCTGGCTCTCTCTGTCTCCAGTCCTGCTCTCTGCCTTCTCTGTCTTCCCTCACGCCTGCTGCTTTCCGTTTCTCTCTGCCCGAGGCAGCTTTCTCTGCCAAGGCAGCTTCTTCTGCTTCTGCTCTCGCGTCTATTTCTTTACCCCCCACAATTTCCGCGCCAGTCTCTCCTTTTATTTGCTCTGCCTTCCGCTTCTGCCCGAGGCTGCTGTCCTGCATTTCCTTTCTTTATTTCTCCACCCTTCTTTGTCTTCCACTTATTCTTTTATTTTTTTATTTTTTTTTCTTTTCTTTTTGCTGTCACTCCATTTTGTCTGCCCTTTTGTTTTTTTTTATTCTTTTCTGCTGTGTCTCTTATTTCCCACTGTTCCGTGTCTGCCATTTCAATTCACAGTGCTCCACTTGCTCCATCTTTAATTCCTTTATTTGTTTTTTTTTTATTTCCTATATTACATTTTGCTTGAAATTGATCCTAAAACAAAATTAACTGCACTTTAACACAAGGTAAGGTAAGTACTAAAATTTTAACACAAAAACATCACAAAGACTTTATAAATAGATGGTATAAATGCATGAAATATATGAGTGATCAAATACCCCCAAACTTACATTTTTGCTAGTCCTCTAGCAAAACAAAGAAAACATGAAAAAGTAATAACATGAAAAACATTAGTTTCCCCCTATGTGACCCTCATAGAATTTCATTTAAGAAAACAAATCATCAAGAACCATAGCTAGCATCAAGCAAACTAATCCAAGTTCATCTTCCTTATTCAAATATTAGCAGTAATCTTTGAAACATCCTTGAAGTGTAGTGTGTGAGATAGCCATGCTAATGCAATTTCAAATTTTTTTTTTATTTTTAAAATCACCATATGCAAACTAGCAACCTTCTCACGGGATATACACTCAATCACACATGTGTTTAGTTTTAATGTGTTTCGCTCAAAGAATCAAATGTGAAAGTTCTACCATAAGCTTGCATAAAGATCTCATCTCCACAATCATAATTGCACAACTTAAATCAAGAGGACTTTTATTGGATGTAATGAGGTTTAGGGAGAGGGTTATTGAAATGAAAGAATAGGAAAACACAAGTTCCAAGCTACATTGCAAGCAATTCTTTTCTTTAGATTTATAAGAACTCAAGCTCTCCAACGATTCTTCTGATACCTCCAACCACACCCTTAAACTGAAACTTTAAACACTTTTTATTTTCTTCGTAAACAAACTTTCTTTCTTTTTTTTTTTTTTTTTTTTTTAAGCAGAAACAAATATGAAAAACCCCCACACTTATTCTTTTGCCAAACTCCTTCCGAGTACTTCACAAACACTTCTCATAAGACAATTTCACATTACTCATTAGCTCGCTTGGAAATGGTAAGGAAAAAAATTTCAGGCACAAGGGTAGACATATCTGGTGATAAGAAATAAAAGGCTCACAAATACGGCTCAAATTGGCAATCTAATGATATCATTTTTCTTTGGGAAACAAGGTTATTTGGGCCATGGTGGTAAACCTAATGCCTCTATCATTTTCAAGTTCATGCAATCAATGACAAATATTTCGAAAGATCGTTATGCAAGTTCTAGAGAAGTATCTCACATAAGTTCATCACACATGAAAGAATAAGAGTGTATGAAAAATGCACACACTTTCAATAGGCTCAAAAACTCACATAGGATGTATATGGTCACTAAATTCACATATGGAGCTTTAAATCATGCTTTAGTTTCACATCAACAAGGCTATGTGCGTTTAGTTTTTCAAAGATGATCAAATATGTACAAAACTAACACGAGAATTAGGAATTTCACACAACACATGTTAACTAAGTTCTTGATCATCATGGTTCAAATTTTATCCAATTATATCATTGGGTCGGGAAACTTAACAAAAATCTAATTCAAAACAATAAGGAAAACAAGGAAATATTTTTGGATTTTTTTTTTAAATTTTTCGATTTTTTTTTTTTTTTTTTTTTTTAAAACAACAACTTAATTAAGAAAACACAAAGTAATAACATGGAAACAAATGAAACCAGTTCAACGTCGAAGGTACAAAAATTTTTCAATTTGGTCATTTTTTTACTCTTTACCCCCACACTTAAACTAGACATTGTCCCCAATGTCAGAAAATATAATAATATGCAAATAAAAATAAAATAAATAAATATAAAGAAACAAAATAAAGCAATATGACTGAAAACTTCCCTAATTTGCAGTAAAATCAAGCGATGACCCCCCAAGCTAAAATTCTGCAATCAACTTCAAGGGAGGAAATAACCAAAAGTTCATGCAAAGAAAAGAAATAAATCAGTTAAGTAACACAAGAAAATGTAGAAAATGCAAACGAAAAATTAAAAATGACGATAAAAGAGAATGAATAGAACTAATAAGTGATCATTGGTCCTGTTTGGTGACTTTCCACAGCTTTGAACTTGAACTGGCCTCGGGAACTTCTTAGCAAGGAAAATGAGACTTGATTGGTGGTGGTGATTGATGCGTCCATATGTTGTTGAAGCTTCTCGAGCTCTTGGTTTCAACTCGGACTCCTTCTGCCGGGTTGATTGAGTCTGCAGGCTACATTCTTCTCTTTTTGGTTCTTCTGCATGGCAGGTAGGCACGAGGTAGAGGTGGTGGTCTGTTTCTTTGTTCAATCTGTCCAAGTGCAGACCTATTGCTTTCTTTCACCTTGACTCGCAGGCAAGAGCAAGGGTAAAGGAAAAACTGTTGGAAGTATGCCCACAAAGCCACTCATTTGATGTAATAGCTTTTTGGAATACTTAATATGTTAAACTTTTATATGTTTAACGGAAGGGCAATACTTATTGTTAATCACTATTTATTGAATCATGTGTTTAATCAATAAGAGAATCCAAGGGATGTATTGACATAAGAGATAAGTGATCTAATGAGTTAGATTAAGGAGACCTTTCTCTTATGTTCATTCCTAAAACGTTCCTAGCCATAGGATTGCCAATTGGGCATTGACAATCCGCTAAGGTTAGTATGTGTTATGTTGACTCAAACGTGAGTATGAACTAGTCTCAAGTCATTTGGTGTTGGACACTAAGACAAACACATAGATGCTCGAAAGAGTAATCGAGTACACCGAACTGCGATTAATGAGAGTTCAAACATACATGTCATGTACGAACTCTAAGGTTACAATATGCAAAGTAGTCCTTAGACCTGAGGCATCATAGATGTCTAATGGTTAGGTCCTTGATCTTTGATCATGACAAAGGCATTCCCTCGGATTGTCCACGGCATTGTTGGGGTCATGTGATCTAGTCATGTAGGCATATGAATGCACAACAAGGGATCTCTAACCTTCCATGGTGGAAGGAGAATACTCTAAAATATGACTCTAAAGTCTTTGGCCAAAGCAAATGAATATGACTAAGGAAGATGTTCCAAATCATATTCAAGGGAATCATATAAGAAAGTATCACATTGGATAGTAGACATGAAACAAACTATCACTTAAAACAATGTGGTTAAGAGTATTGTATTAAAGAAGGACCGTATTGCATTGTAATTGTAACTGGATAGGTTCTCCAACCAATTCTACTTAGCTTGGGTAACCATGACATACTGCTAGGTGTCACTCATGGTTTGTGGAAGCCCTATTGATTAGCAAACACTAATCATCAAAAAGGGAGAATTGAAATGTGGTTTCAATTCACAATCGATAGTTAAGAGTAACATCGCCCACTGCCTCGCTAATTGGAACCTAATGGATCGCACACCAAATAAGGATATATGTGAAGCAATTAAATGAAATGGATAAGCAATTAAATGGTTTAATTGAAGAATGGTCAAGATTAATTAATTAGTTAATTAATTATACGAAATGTTCGTATTGGGCTTTTAAGTTGGTTTTAGGGCTTCGGGGCCCAAAAGTGTTTTGGTCCACAAGGCCCATTATGTTTAAGTTGTATGACAACTAAAACAAAATGGGCAATAAGCCCAATAACCATATAGGCCAACCATTTAGGGTGAGGGTATGCAAGTTTGCTTAATTGCAAGTTTGCCACTCACCTAAGAAATGAAGTATAAATTCATCTTTATAGCTTTGTTTTCAATTAGGGTTTTCTAAGCTACTTGGGGAAAGTTATCTAGCAAATTTACTTCCCTAAGTGATCCATTTTCATCCTCACAAATTACATCCTTGGTGAAGAGACATAGAGACATCAAACTTTTGGTGTTTTGGAGAACTAATCCTCAAATCCTCAAAGAAGCAAATGAGCACTAAAAGGAGGAAAATCACAAGGAAGATCCAAGGAGCAAGGAGGTGACTTGAAGGCCCTCCACTTGGGTGAATCCCTTGTGTAATCAAGGATGAGCTTCAAGGGTAAAGAATCTCTAAATTCTTAATTATCTTTAATGTTGTTAAAGAGTCTTTTGGTTCATCATATACTAGGCTTTGAAAGTCATGGGTTTCATGAATTGTTTTTTGGATGCATGCCTACTTTAAAGAGTTAATTGTTAGCATATGTATTCAAATGTTCATACATGTTCTTAGCTAGGACAAAATTTTTCCTTCAAGTGGTATCAAGAGCCTAGGTCTAGTGTATGGTGGATCCTTTTGGGTTTTGTGATTTTCATGTTTTATGATTTAAATGTTGTAAATGTTACAAGCTTTGTTCTTGCTTTGAATATAAATTTTGCTAGAAAATTTAGCATCTCAAATGTTGTAGATGTATTTCATTTAAGCATGAATATTGGAACTAAAAATTTGGTGCCATGTATTTTGAGTTTTCATAAGTGTTCTTCAATGTTCTTGGAGTTCTTGCCAAGAACAAAAAGTTTTGAAGTTTTGATTCAAAAAGTTTTATGTTTTTACATAAAGTTTTGATTTAATTTTAGTGGGTGATGGTTAATGATTAAGTAATTTTAATGGGAGACAAACTTTGTTTTAAAGAATGACATAAATCATTTCATACAAAATTTTATTTCATCTTTACCTCACCTAACATAACCCACTTACAAAACTTTGTATAAAATTTGAATTTTACCAATAAAAACCACTTATGGCCGGCCACCCTATTAAATAGGGTATTTTTGGGTGTTTTGTGCACTTACATAAAGTTTTAATACTTTTGTGTATTTGCATTTTGGCCCAAAAGTTTACGTTTTTACGTTAAGGTCCAAAAACTTTAAAGGACAAATTGTTTTGCTCCTTTAATGATGTTTTTGACATTATTAAAAATGTTTGGGTTCTAAGTTGTAATTACATGAAGTTGTGGACTCTTGTGTTTTTACAAAGTGACCCCAAAAGTTTTTGTTTTTAGAAAATGGCCCAAATTAGATGAGAACAAAATGGTTTGTCTCTTTAAATGAGAATTGGATTTTCATTTTATTTAGTTCCATTTAAATCAATTCTATGGATCCGAAAACCAATTGTTTTAAAGTTGTTTTCTTAATTAAATGTGTTTGATTAAGAGAAGGGTGATTATGAACCAAATGCCTCGATAATTGAGCTATGTGATTGGCCGCTTTACATTATGAATGTTTGGGCTTGGTAGTGTAGATTTGAATGTAATTTGATTAATTCAATTGTTGTAAATGGACATAAGTCCATCATTTGTGTTGTAAAAGGGCATAAGCCCTTATTATTATTTCATGTATTCCTTTTGTTTAAATGTATGCAAAATGGAATAGTTGGGTCCAACGCCCAATAGGAAATAACGGTTTAATTGGATTAAACGCGTAACTAAAATCAACAACTACATACCTTAGACCCAAGGTCCAACACAAGGCTCGTGTTGGATCAAATCAAACGGTTCATAATCATCCTAAAACCTAATATGACTATATAGTCCATATGAGGATGCAAAGCATTCGTTAGTAGTTCCATATAGTCTCGCTTGTTTCAACGAAACAGTGGGAGTATTATATACTACTAATTCATATAAACTTGGACCAATGGTTGTGATAGGCCCAAGTTCTTTTAATGTGATTAAAATGTTTTGATGTAGCCCAACGCTATTCCCTCAACAAATGAATATTAAGTTGATAAGCGAGAGATGTTTAGAATATCTCTTCGTAGGCCTTCCACCGTGGTGGGCTTCAATCGTTTGTGACTCGTACACCGTATTCGTCCAGTTCTGGGGTATACAAAGTATGTGCTTACATTCAGGAGAAGCCCATAAACATATGATGAAGTGAAAGTAGGCAACGAGTATGGCCAATATGATATTCTTCTGAGGCCATTCTTGAACCCCTATTTGAACTAGCATGGTGGGAATGACTTAAACTAAGTGCAATGATGCCAATAAGATATTCTTCTGAGGCATCATTCTCTAGAGGCCGAACTAGATGGGTAATTACAAAAGGTTGTAAATGAATAATGCGTTATTCTCTCATCATTATGTTTGCTAACCAATAAGATATTCTTCTGAGGTGGGCTTGGTAATGGTGAGTCTCCCATAACCCACTAAGAGTTCAATATAACTCTCGAATTCTATTGAGGGATGTGGAATTTGCCAAAAATGGTGGGTGATACTATTTGATTAAAAGACCCAATCAAAATAGTTTTAAACAACAATGCTAATTCGATTTCTGTTATGTTATGTAGTGAACGACATGCCTAAAATTATACCCACCATTATACTTGACAAAAAGGGCCTAAAGGGCCAACGTTTCCTTGCTTGGTATCGCCACATTGAGAATGTCTCAAAGGTGAAAGACATATTGTATGTACTTAAGCAATCCCCTCCTCATGTACCTCCTACGAAACTAGCTTCAAATGAGGAGTGTCAAAATTATATTAGACACTATGAGGATGACTTACAAGCCAAATGCTTAATCCTCACTTCACTTAGTGAGGAGCTTATGAAGCTACATAAGCACATGGACACTTCTTGTGCCATGGTTGAAAGTTTGCATAAGATGCATGACCTTGAGACTAGTAATGTACGATTCTCAAATATTTGTAGTCTAATGAATGCCAAAATGGCAAAGGGGACATCGGTCCATAAACATGGACAAAAGATGGAAAGGATCTTTCAAGATCTTCAAAGTTTAGGAACTTCCATCGATGGGAAAATGGCCCAAGACTTTTTCCTTGCATCTCTCTCGGATGATTTCACTAAGTTTATCGTAAACTATAAAGTGAATAGATTCGATCATTCTTTGAAAGAGATGATTGACATGTGCTGTAAATTTGAAAAAGGTTTCAAAAGGGACAGTGGGAGTGAGAATGCAATAATAAGGAAAAGGTTACATAAGAAGAAGGCAAAGAAATTCAAGGGAACATGCTTTCATTGTGGAAAGGATGAACGTTGGAAGAAGAAATACATGGTGCGCATTGCGAGCCTTATGACACGAACTTTTGAAGAGACTATTTCTGTCATAGAGAGTGCTTTTACAGTGAGCTCTAATTCCTGGATATTTGATTCAGGTGCTAGTCAACATATCTGTAATACGTTGCAGGGACTAACAGGGAGCAGATCACTGCGCAATGAGGAGATGGTTGTGCGAGTTGGGAACGGCACTAAAATCTCTGCAAAAGCAATAGGCACCTATATGCTTAACCTACCCTCTGGGGAAGTCCTGGAACTTAAAAATTGTTTATATTTTCCTTCATGTATAAAGAATTTGATTTCCATCTCTAAGCTTTTACGAGATGGGCACTCAGTGTTGTTTGACAAAATGAGTTGCACTTTATACTTGAACGGTCGTATTATCTCTCATGGTAATATGATAGAGGGACTTTTTCACCTAGAGACGAATAGTGGGATGCACTGTATTGAAAGCGGGAATACCTCAAAACCCAAAAGGGCTAGAGAAGAAGTTAACCAAGAAAAGATGTGGCATCTTAAACTTGGACATGTGAACCTTGATAAGATTCGCAAGATGTCGAAAGACGGATATTTCCACCCATTAGGTAATGACCGGATGGGTACTTGTGAATGTTGCTTGAAAGGGAAGATGACCAAATCTCTATTTACTGGAAAAGGAGAGCATGCCACTGAAATTCTAAGGTTAATCCACACTGACGTATGTGGACCTATGTCTACTACGTCGAGAGAAGGCTTCTCATACTATATCACATTCACCGACGATCACTCTCGGTTTGGCTATGTATATCTTATGAAGTACAAGTCAGAATCCTTTGAAAGGTTCAAAGAATTCAAGAATGAAGTTGAGAAGCAAACTGGGAAACAGATAAAAATCCTAAGATCGGATCGAGGGGGTGAATATCTGAGTAATGAGTTCCTAGATTATCTCAAAGAGTGTGGAATAATATCACAGTGGACTCCACCGGGAACTCCACAACTTAATGGAGTTTCTGAAAGGAGAAATCGAACCTTGATGAACATGGTTCGTTCTATGATGAGTTCCGCTGATCTACCAGTAACATTCTGGGGATACGCTCTATATACAGCAGCTTACTTGCTTAATAGAGTACCTTCCAAATCAGTTTCACAAACACCCTATGAGATATGGCATGGAAGAAAGCCAAGTCTTAATCATATTAAGATTTGGGGTTGTGAAGCATATGTCAAGAAGCTTGAGGCTACTAAGCTTGAAGCGAGATCAGTAAGATGCTATTTTGTGGGATATCCTAAAGAAACTATGGGATATGAGTTCTACCATCCTGACGACCAGAAAGTCTTTGTCGCCAGAACTGCTAAGTTTCTAGAGGACGAATTTGTTCTCAAAGGAACTATAAGCAAACAGATGGAAATTAATGAGATTAATAATGAACCACAAACAAGCACTCGACATATTGACAACCCTGTTCCTGAACCCCTAGCTCCACGTAGATCTGAACGGGTTAGTAAGCCACCTATGAGGTTTGGCTTAAATAATGACTTTGATGAATTGTACCTTTTAGGTGACAATGAAACAAAGGAGGACCCTAGGGACTACACTGAAGCAATGTCCGACATTGATTCAAAGAGATGGCAAATGGACGTGAAGACGGCCTTTCTGAACGGCTACCTACATGAAGAGCTCTATATGACTCAACCCGAAGGTTTCGTGTCCGAGTCTGAAGAGACTAAGGCATGCAAGCTTCAAAGGTCCATTTATCGACTTAAGCAAGCCTCCAGGAGCTGGAACATTCGTTTCGATACTGAAATCAAAACGTTTGGTTTTACTCAAAACGAAGACGACAATTGTGTTTATCAAAAAGTCGTTGGGGATGCAGTAGTATTTCTAGTGTTATATGTAGATGACATATTACTATTCGGGAATGACACTGCAGTACATTCTTCTGTAAAAGTGTGGTTGTCTAAAACCTTCCACATGAAAGATTTAGGAGATGCATCTTATGTACTTAGGATAAAACTCTATCGTGATAGATCCAGAAAATTAATTGGATTATCCCAATCGATGTACATTGATAAGGTGCTAAGTAGGTTCCAGATGGAACAATCTAAGAAAGATTTTCTTCCTGTGAGACATGGAATTCACCTTTCTAAGTCCATGGGACCTAAGACTCCTGAAGAGATACGGCTAAATGAATGAAATTCCTTATGCTTCCGCCATAGGGAGTCTCATGTATGCCATGATATGCACAAGGCCTGATATCGCGTATGCTGTGAGCATTACTAGTCGATATCAATCTAACCCAGGATCAGAACACTGGGCAGCTGTCAAGATGGTCCTTAAGTACTTAAGAAGAACTAAGGACATGTTCCTCGTTTATGGAGGAGCATCAGAGTTGCGAGTGGAAGCTTATACAGACGCATATTTCCAATCTGACGTCGATGATAGAAGTTCCAACTCCGGATATGTATTCACTCTGAATGGTGGGGCTGTCAGTTGGAAAAGCAAGAAACAAAGTGTAATTGCTGATTCCACGACAAAGGCTGAATATGTCGCTACAGCTGAAGCCGGCAAAGAAGCGTTCTGGATGAAAAAGTTCATTACTGAACTTGGAGTGGTTCCAACCATCACATCACCAGTAACTTTGTACTGTGATAATAGTGGGGCGATAGCTCAAGCCAAGGAACCCAGGGCTCATCAAAAGAACAAGCATTTTGATAGGCGCTTTAATATCATAAGATGATATGCAGCCGAAGGGAAGATTAATATCCTCAAAATTGCTTCAGCCGATAACGTAGCAGATCCACTGACAAAGCCAATGACTCAAATCCAGCTTGATCGTCATATGGATAAGATGAGTATTAGATACATGGGAGGATGACTTTGAGTGCAAGTGGGAGATTGTTGGAAGTATGCCCACAAAGCCACTCATTTGATGTAATAGCTTTTTGGAATACTTAATATGTTAAACTTTTATATGTTTAACGGAAGGGCAATACTTATTGTTAATCACTATTTATTGAATCATGTGTTTAATCAATAAGAGAATCCAATGGATGTATTTGACATAAGAGATAAGTGATCTAATGAGTTAGATTAAGGAGACCTTTCTCTTATGTTCATTCCTAAAACGTTCCTAGCCATAGGATTGCCAATTGGGCATTGACAATCCGCTAAGGTTAGTATGTGTTATGTTGACTCAAATGTGAGTATGAACTAGTCTCAAGTCATTTGGTGTTGGACACTAAGACAAACACATAGGTGCTCGAAAGAGTAATCGAGTACACCGAACTGCGATTAATGAGAGTTCAAACATACATGTCATGTACGAACTCTAAGGTTACAATATGCAAAGTAGTCCTTAGACCTGAGGCATCATAGATGTCTAATGGTTAGGTCCTTGATCTTTGATCATGACAAAGGCATTCCCTCGGATTGTCCACGGCATTGTTGGGGTCATGTGATCTAGTCATGTAGGCATATGAATGCACAACAAGGGATCTCTAACCTTCCATGGTGGAAGGAGAATACTCTAAAATATGACTCTAAAGTCTTTGGCCAAAGCAAATGAATATGACTAAGGAAGATGTTCCAAATCATATTCAAGGGAATCATATAAGAAAGTATCACATTGGATAGTAGACATGAAACAAACTATCACTTAAAACAATGTGGTTAAGAGTATTGTATTAAAGAAGGACCGTATTGCATTGTAATTGTAACTGGATAGGTTCTCCAACCAATTCTACTTAGCTTGGGTAACCATGACATACTGCTAGGTGTCACTCATGGTTTGTGGAAGCCCTATTGATTAGCAAACACTAATCATCAAAAAGGGAGAATTGAAATGTGGTTTCAATTCACAATCGATAGTTAAGAGTAACATCGCCCACTGCCTCGCTAATTGGAACCTAATGGATCGCACACCAAATAAGGATATATGTGAAGCAATTAAATGAAATGGATAAGCAATTAAATGGTTTAATTGAAGAATGGTCAAGATTAATTAATTAGTTAATTAATTATACGAAATGTTCGTATTGGGCTTTTAAGTTGGTTTTAGGGCTTCGGGGCCCAAAAGTGTTTTGGTCCACAAGGCCCATTATGTTTAAGTTGTATGACAACTAAAACAAAATGGGCAATAAGCCCAATAACCATATAGGCCAACCATTTAGGGTGAGGGTATGCAAGTTTGCTTAATTGCAAGTTTGCCACTCACCTAAGAAATGAAGTATAAATTCATCTTTATAGCTTTGTTTTCAATTAGGGTTTTCTAAGCTACTTGGGGAAAGTTATCTAACAAATTTACTTCCCTAAGTGATCCATTTTCATCCTCACAAATTACATCCTTGGTGAAGAGACATAGAGACATCAAACTTTTGGTGTTTTGGAGAACTAATCCTCAAATCCTCAAAGAAGCAAATGAGCACTAAAAGGAGGAAAATCACAAGGAAGATCCAAGGAGCAAGGAGGTGACTTGAAGGCCCTTCACTTGGGTGAATCCCTTGTGTAATCAAGGATGAGCTTCAAGGGTAAAGAATCTCTAAATTCTTAATTATCTTTAATGTTGTTAAAGAGTCTTTTGGTTCATCATATACTAGGCTTTGAAAGTCATGGGTTTCATGAATTGTTTTTTGGATGCATGCCTACTTTAAAGAGTTAATTGTTAGCATATGTATTCAAATGTTCATACATGTTCTTAGCTAGGACAAAATTTTTCCTTCAAAAACATGCCATGAGATATCTTTGCCTTTGACTCTGATGATATGAGATACTTTTGCTTTTGAAGAAGTATCGTTCCACAGGTGTATTCTTGAACTGGGCTGGGGAACTTCTTAGCAAGGAAAATGAGACTTGATCTTGAAGATGAAGCTTCACCTTGTCTCCACATGCTTCAAGTTATCATTTTCACTTGCCTTATCTATTCTCCAGGCAGATGTGGCGTCTTCTTCGGAAGTACATCAGCGGTTGAAGATGAGCACTCGAGAGCAATGCTAGGTAAGCAATCAGGAAGGATTTCCATGCAGTCGGTTCTTAGATCGGAAGATTGACACCGAGTGCTGGCTGATTGCTCGCTTTCTCCTTGTCACAAAGACAAGGAAAAGGACAGGGAGAAAGCATGATATGAGATACTCTTGCTTTCAACCTTCATGATATGAAATACTCTAGCTCTTGATGACTTGTTTGCAAAGGTATCCCAGGGAATGAGAAACACAGAGTAACTCGAGAGGCTTCGTTGGGAATGCATTTTCGGAGATGAAGAAGTGCTGAGGGGTGTGCCTTTGCTGTGGATGGCGAAGGTCGACGTTTATAGGAATGATTCTTCACAACCGAAACTGTTCCTTTACCCCTGTCGGCAGTCGGTGGATGGATGAACAGTACAGGTTACGCGCTTTCTGACAAAGCTGCCCGTAATTTCCGCAAAGCTGACAGTGCGCGTGACGAATGACGACAAAACTGGAAAAGCTGCTCGCCTCGTGATTCCTGACCGCTCCGTCTTTTGAGAGAGACGCCCGACTTTTAAGAACGGCGTCCAACTTTTGAGACGGAGTCCGTCTTTTGAGAAAGGAGCCCCGACTCTTCGATTTGCGAGAGGACGCCTCTTTGATTTCTGATGAGCGCCTCTTTGATTTCTTCTTTTTATAGAGGCGCTAATCTTGTTCCACAACACACTTGAGCTCCCTCCTGTAAACACTCCCTTCTTGCACTTTTTTAATCTTGATCAGTTCGACCTCTTCATTTTCTTCACATCTTCAAATATGTCTTGCCCTTCTGACCGTCGCCTTAACTTGAATGTTGGGGAAGATATTGATATGTCTTCTCCAACCAACATTTGGCAGCCGTCCTTCATATCCCCAAATGGTCCTCTTACAGTTGGGGATTCCATGATGATGAATGAAACAACCACTTCGGTGGTGGCCAGAAATTTGCTCACTCCTAGAGACACTAGGATACTTTCTAGGCGGTCCGACGAACTGGCTGTTCAGGACTCTCTGGCCTACAGCGTCCGAAGTGCAGGCTCAGTGTCAAACATGGGCCAGCGCCTTCTTGCTCGATCTCGTCAGGTTGAGTCGTTGATGGCTGAAGTGGCTAGTCTTCGGCAAGAGGTTAGAGTGCTTAGGCATGAGAATAAGGAGTTGCACATGCTCACAACTAATTACTCAACAAGCATGAAAAGGAAGCTTGATCAGCTGCAGGAGTCCGAAGTGCGGATTCAGAGTGATCATCATCGGTTTATGACGTTACTCCCGAGGTTTATGTTGCATTCGTCCTCGGGAGCTGCACCAAGTATTGAGGCTCCGAATGATCCAACTCTGGCGCTTCGTCTTTCTGGAGCTCCGTCGAATGTTGAGGCACCTCCAGACCAATGAAGACTCATTCTTGTTTGTATGCACATCTTTTAATTTTTCTACCAAATGTTCCTTCCGTTTTTATGAATGTACAAATACTTTGAAAGAAGTTGTGGTAGAGATTGCAAAATCATTACCTGCATAAAGGAACAAAAGTAGGACTTAAACACACAAACTAGAAAACAAGAGAAAAAACAGAACAAGAACATTTAAAATTATTCAAAATAAAGATGAAAGATAGAAAGCTTGGGTTGCCTCCCAAAAAGCGCTTTGGTTACTGTCTAGAGCTAGACATAAACTTTAAGTCTGCATTCAACTCCAAGGGTGGACATAACCTAAATACAAAGAAAATAAATAATTCAGTTTAGCATGCAAGAATTTGAAAATGATAGAAAAAGGCAATGAATAGAAATATTGGGTTGCCTCCCAATAAACGCTTTCTTTTACGTCTGCAGCCAGACGGTACCAAGAGTAATCATCCAAAGGGAACTGGTTCTTGGAGAGGTACAACCTCCACATCATGCTCCGCAAAAGACTCGTAATATGGCTTGAGTCTATGTCCATTCACTTTGAACATGTATCCGGTCTTTGCACTTTGGATTTCCACTGCACCATGATGAAAAATATTTGTTATAACAAATGGACCAACCCATCGAGAACGAAGCTTACCTGGAAATAACCGAAGGCGAGAATTAAATAGAAGAACTTTCTGTCCAATGACAAAGCTCTTCCTTAAGATCATCTTGTCATGAAATGCCTTTGATTTCTCCTTGTATATTCGACTAGACTCGTATGCATCATTCCGGATTTCGTCTAACTCATTTAATTGAAGCTTCCTTTGCTGTCCGGCAACACTCATGTCCATGTTGTAGGCTTTGATCGCCCAATAAGCTTTGTGCTCTAACTCCACTGGAAGACGGCATGGTTTCCCATAAATTAACCGAAATGGGGACATTCCAATAGGAGTCTTATAGGCAGTCCTATAAGCCCACAATGCATCGTTCAAGCGCATGCTCCAATCCTTCCTACTAGGACTCACAGTTTTCTCCAAAATTTGCTTCACCTCACGATTTGATACCTCTGCTTGACCGCTAGTTTGCAGATGATAAGGTGTAGACACCTTATGTGTGACTCCCTCCATCGCTAATGATTGCTCTAGGTATTCCAAATCTTGCAAAGATGTTACTCTTAATAAAATCTGAAACAACTTTAGAATCATTAGTTTTGGTGGCTTTTGCTTCCACCCATTTAGAAACATAATCCACAGCCAATAAAATGTAAAGAAAACCATTTGAAGATGGAAAAGGTCCCATGAAATCAATGCCCCACACATCAAAGATCTCAACAACCAAAATAGGGGTTTGTGGCATTTGATTTCTTGGGCCCAAGTTACCTGTTCGTTGACAACGATCACATGTTGCACAAAACTCATACGCATCCTTAAACAAACTAGGCCAATAAAAACCACTCTCTAACACCTTCATGGCTGTCCTCTTTGCTCCAAAATGGCCACCACATGCATAAGAATGACAAAAAGTTAGAATAGATTTAAACTCAGATTCGGGGACACACCTTCTAATCAATTGATCAGTGCAATATTTCCACAAATAAGGATCGTCCCACTCGTAGTATTTGGCGGTTTTGACAAGCTTATCTTTCTGAGCACGTGTAAAATCAGCCGGAATCTTTTTGATGACCTTATAATTGATAATATCTGCATACCAAGGGTCAGTAATCTTTAATGAAAACAGTTGCTCATCCGGAAAACTTTCACGTAAAGGGATGAGATCTTCCTCTGTGTTTGAATGCACAAGTCGGCTAAGATGATCCGCTACAACATTCTCACTCCCTTTCTTATCCTTGATCTCCAAGTCAAACTCTTGAAGCAGAAGTATCCATCGAATGAGTCGTGGTTTTGCATCTTTTTTTGTGAGTAGATACTTCAAAGCTGCATGGTCAGAAAACACAATAACTTTAGTCCCAATCAGATAAGATCTAAATTTTTCTAAAGCAAATACAACAGCTAGAAGCTCCTTCTCTATTGTTGAATAATTCAACTGTGCATCATTGAGTGTTCGAGATGCATAATAGATAACATGTGGCAATTTGTTGACACGCTGCCCTAGAACTGCACCAACAGCATAGTCTGAAGCATCGCACATTAACTCAAAAGGTAAACTCCAATCTGGTGGCATGATTACAGGAGCCGTTGATAACAACTCCTTAAGCTTATTGAATGCTACCACAAACTCTTCATTCACATCAAATGTTACATCCTTTTGAAGTAAACGACACAAGGGTCTAGAAATCATTGAGAAGTCCTTCATAAACCTACGGTAGAAACCTGCATGTCCAAGAAAAGAACGAACCTCCCTGACAGTAGTAGGGATGGGTAAAGAACTAACAAGTTCTACTTTAGATTTATCAACTTCAATTCCCTTTTCAGATATGATATGCCCTAGAACTAATCCATGCGAAACCATGAAATGACATTTTTCCCAATTTAACACTAGATTAGTTTCTTGACAACGTTTTAAAACTAGGGACAGATTATGTAGACATGTATCAAAAGAATCACCATAAACTGAAAAATCATTCATGAACACTTCAATTATTTTCTCAATCATGTCAGAAAAGATACTTACCATACACCTCTGAAATGTGGCAGGGGCGTTGCACAGTCCAAACGGCATCCTCCGGTATGCAAATGTGCCAAATGGACATGTGAAAGTTGTCTTTTCTTGATCCTCCAGAGCAACTGCAATTTGATTATATCCAGAATAGCCATCAAGAAAACAATAATGAGAATGACCAGCTAGCCTTTCTAACATTTGATCAATGAATGGGACTGGAAAGTGATCCTTGCGTGTGGTGCTATTTATTTTTCGATAGTCTGTACAGACTCTCCAACTATTTTGCACACGTGTAGGCATTAGCTCATTAGATTCATTCTTAACAACTGTGACTCCAGATCTTTTAGGGACTACTTGAATAGGGCTTACCCACTTGCTATCTGAAATAGGATATATGATACCAACATCAAGAAGTTTGATAACCTCTTTTTTTACGACTTCCATCATGAGTGGGTTTAAACGGCGTTGAGCCTCCCTAGTTGGTTTTGCACCTTCTTCCAGCAGAATCCTATGCATACATGTAGCTGGATTTATACCTTTGATGTCTACAATGCTCCAAGCTATGGCAGTTTTGTGATCCTTCAGTACCCGGATCAGTTTCTCCCCCTCTTCTGTTGAAAGTTGTGACGATATGATGACCGGTAATGTTTCATCCTCTCCCAAAAATGCATACTTCAAATGTTCAGGAATTGGTTTAAGCTCCAATTTGGGTGCCTGAATCACAGAAGAAAGAGTTTTTTCGTTAGAAGTAGGAAGAGAAATAAAATAGGAAGAACACTTACCACGAATTGGTGAAAGAGACTCAAGAGAGGCCACTGTTTGGATTAATTCTTCTTCAATGTGCTCTGAATAATTAAAATTTCCATGTGTCATGCTATGCACTAATGCCTTCTCTAAATTATCTTGTCCCGCACCTTCATTAAAACAATCATGCACAAAATAGTCAAACACATCAATAGACAAACAAGATTCTAATTCACTAGGATACCTCATAGCATTGAAGATTCTGAACTTGACGATTTCCCCCTCAATTTCCATGGTTAAGGTACCATCGTAGACGTCAATCTTCGTCCGTGCTGTTCTAAGGAATGGTCTTCCCAATATAAGAGGAAGTGCAGTAGGCATAGGATCATGTTCCATCTCAAGAACAAAAAAGTCAGCGGGAAAAATGAGTTCATTCACTTGCACAAGTACATCCTCCAATAGGCCTTTGGGATATCTATTTGAACGATCTGCCAACTGGATTACTACCTTTGTTTCCTTCAAGTCTCCAAGGTTCAATGACTCATACACTGAATATGGCATCAGATTGATGGATGCCCCCAAATCACACAATGCTCTCCTAAACTCTTTGCCTCCAATTACACATGGAATGGTAAAGCTACCGGCATCGTTCAACTTCGGTGGCAGCTTTCTCTGCAAAACAGCTGATACTTCCTCGCTTAATGCCACAGTTTCTTGATCATTGAATCTCCTCTTGTTCGTACAAAGCTATTTAAGGAACTTTGCATACTTGGGTACTTGTTTTATGGCATCTAAAAGAGGTAAGTTCACTTGGACTTTCCGGAAAGTATCCAAGATTTCCTTATCAGTTTGCTCTTTCTTAGACTTCATAAACCTACGAGGAAAAGGAATAGGGACACATGAGTTAAATGAATTTTGAACTTCTTTATTTACCTTATCAGAATCTTTTTTGTTCAATTCTGTGTCTTTAGGAGACTTTTCAGTTTCTGTTGAAGCCTCATCTTGCTCAAAAATTTCTTTTCCATTCCTTAAAGTCACAACATTCATCTGCTCCGCATTTGGATTCACCACGGTTTGGCTAGGCAACCTTCCTGGTTGGTGTTGTTGCCCCATCAAACTTGCTAACTGACTCATTTGGCGCTCAAGGTTTTCAATTGCTTTGTCTGTTTTCTGTTGATGAGATTGAGTAGAGTTAGCTAAAGAAGCAATTAAATCCTCAAGAGACTTACTTGGAGCTTGTTGTTGTTGAGGCTGAAATGGTGCCTGTGGTCTTGCTTGAAAGAAGCCAGGCGGACGGTTATAGTTGTTGGGAACAGATTGTTATCCGTTGTCTTGATTGTTCCACTTTAAGTGTGGATGATCGCGCCATCCTGCATTATAGTTGTTGGAATATGGATCATACTTTTGCCTTTGTTGCCCTTGAAATCCTCCTAATGCATTAGCTTGCTCAAGACCACCTTGATCCATCAACGAAGGGCACATGTCCGTGGCATGTCCCATCATTGAACATACACCACACACCTGTTTTGGAGCCACAATAACCTGTTGCACAAGATTAGTTAAGTTAGCTAATTGTAATTCAATACTAGAATTAGCACTTACCTCGTTAACTTTCTTAAAAGGTAGCTCATCTCTCCCTCCAAATTGTCGTGTGTTGCCAGCAATGTTCTTTAATAATGCCTTAGCATTTATTGGTGTCTTGTCCATGAATGCTCCTCCACTTGCTGCATCAAGCATTATACGATCAGTACCACATAATCCTTCATAAAAATACTGTATTAAAAGATGCTCTGAAATTTGATGATTAGGACAAGATGCAACCAAATGTGTGAATCGCTCATAGTAATCTCCAAAGGGCTCTCCATGTTGTTGTCGGATTGCACATATGTCTTTCCTTATGCTTGCAGCTTTGGTGGCCGGAAAATATTGCTCCAAGAATGCTTGCTTCACCTGGTTCCAGGTGTTCATTGATCCCGGAGGTAAATTGTAAAGCCACTCCTTTGCCTTGGCTTCTAATGTAAATGGGAATGCCCTCAACTTGACTTGTTTCTCCTCCACATTTGCTGGTCTCATTCCTGAGCATACCACGTGAAACTCCATGAGATGCTTGTTGGCATCCTCTGTTGAGAAGCCATGGAACTTAGGCAAGTAGTGAATCATGCCGGACTTAAGCTCAAATCCTCCTCCTGCATTAGGATATGTGATGCACAATGGTTGTTGATCCGTATTTGGCATTGCCAACTCCCTCAATGTACGGTTATCAGCCATGCCTTCTTGTGGTTCCTCCTCCTCTTCCGAACTTAAATGTGGTGGAGACGATGGTGGTAAAGACACCGATGCACACTTTTGCTTGATTTTTCTCTGAAGCTTTCGAAATGTTCGTTCAATCTCTGGATCGTAGGAAGCTAGATCAATGCTCTTAGACTTTCGAGTATGCATGTACTACAAAGAGTACCTGAAATAAAAACAAAACAAAAAAAAAAACACTAAATAGACAAGAAATAGAAAATAATAAAAATAAAAATGAAAAAATAAAATAAATAATGAAAATAGTAAAAATAAAATATAAGCAATCAGAAATAACAATCCCCGGCGACACGGCGCCAAAAATTTGGTAGTAATTATAACGCACCACAAAGTAGCACACAATAATCCTATTAATTTTCCTTATTAACACTAAGATTTGTCAATTGTAGCATATGAAAATAAGGGTCTTTCCCGCAGAAGATTGTTTTATCCAAATACTTAAAATGTCACAAAAACAGGGTGGCTGTCTCCACTGACCAGCCACCGAACAAAAATTATTAGACTAACTTATACTTATCCAAATGCAACGAAATTTTATACACATAAACTAGACACACTGAACTATGTTCACACAAATTTTTGGGATTTTTGGAGTTGATTAGCTATTTAAATTAAATCGCAAAAAACAGTACAGAAGCAAATTTTAAATAATACCAATAGATTTTAATTCACAAGTTAAGAAAATGAGTTAGGGGACATGCTATCCACCATCAAATAATCATGCAAGTATGTTACGTTTCATTCAAATTCCTTTTATTTCCGGATGAAGATGCTCAAGTTGGCTCAATGTTAGAACACAACCTATTACTCTTTCTTACGTAGTATGTTAAGAGAATGGTGTTTTCAACTTAACTTAGTTCCTAGCATGCAATCTAGAATGGTGTGTTCATAGATTTAACAAGTAGAAATCATTAAGAATAAAAAGAGTTTGAGTCATCACAAGGCATCGTAAGTACTAGCGTTGTCTTACTTATCCTAGAAATCGATTCACATGTTAACCACAATTAACAAGTGCTACTGTAGAACATATGTAGGTCCTCATTCAACAAGGGCAGGCAGACATATATTCATAGCATTAAAATCCTAGATATGCTTACTATGTATGCATCCATAGAAACACATAAAGAATTTATCAATGAGATAAGTAGTGAAACAATTTTCATCCTTTCATAAAAGTCATTCAAACAAAATATCACAACAAACTTACAATCATATTAGGGGCTTCAAAACAGCCCCTAACTACTAAAAATTAGTTACACATAATTATGTGATTAAACCAAAAGTAAAATATAAGTTTGGAAAGATTTAACCGAGAGAGAAGGCAGCTTGCTGCTGTGCTCACTCCTTTCTGGCTCTCTCTGTCTCCAGTCCTGCTCTCTGCCTTCTCTGTCTTCCCTCACGCCTGCTGCTTTCCGTTTCTCTCTGCCCGAGGCAGCTTTCTCTGCCAAGGCAGCTTCTTCTGCTTCTGCTCTCGCGTCTATTTCTTTACCCCCCACAATTTCCGCGCCAGTCTCTCCTTTTATTTGCTCTGCCTTCCGCTTCTGCCCGAGGCTGCTGTCCTGCATTTCCTTTCTTTATTTCTCCACCCTTCTTTGTCTTCCACTTATTCTTTTATTTTTTTATTTTTTTTTCTTTTCTTTTTGCTGTCACTCCATTTTGTCTGCCCTTTTGTTTTTTTTTATTCTTTTCTGCTGTGTCTCTTATTTCCCACTGTTCCGTGTCTGCCATTTCAATTCACAGTGCTCCACTTGCTCCATCTTTAATTCCTTTATTTGTTTTTTTTTTTATTTCCTTTATTACATTTTGCTTGAAATTGATCCTAAAACAAAATTAACTGCACTTTAACACAAGGTAAGGTAAGTACTAAAATTTTAACACAAAAACATCACAAAGACTTTATAAATAGATGGTATAAATGCATGAAATATATGAGTGATCATTCTCGCGGAGCAGGGAACTACACTTTCTCAGTACCAGGAAGAGATTTCACACCTAGAACGAGAGAAATGCATGACTATGGAGTTGCCCATCTTGTCTCCCACCGAGGCAGAGACTTTGAAGACTTTGGAAGGCTTGCTTGAATTTGTAATAAGGCTTTTGGAGCCGACTCCTTCTTTCAAAGAAATAAAGTATTTACATTCTTGAATTTGCTGTTCATTCTTCAAAGTGTTTTTTTTTTTTTTTAAATGGTGTGACTGTACTTGAAGTTTTGACGTTTCAGGTTGCCTACGTACCCTTTGTTGAGGAGGGATCAAGTCATAACGTAGTTCAAATGAGCGATGAATTTAGCAGTGATTTTGATGATGATTTTGCCGTACACAGTTTATGCTCTTGCGGGCCAGGAGCGTTGGTTGTCGCCTTTTAGGGGTAGTAGCGCTTCAAGAATCTTCCATTGATATGGCCAATCTTCAAACCGTCTTCTGCCATGATTAAGTAGGCGCCGTTGGTGTAGACTTCTTGTATTACGTATGGTCCGTCCCACTTTGATGTGAACTTGTTTTTCGTCTTGTGAGTTGTGAGGATAGGCCTACGCAATGCGAGGACGAGATCTCCAGTTTGGAAAGACCTTGGGCGAACCTTCTTGTTGAATGCCTTGGATAACCGTGCTTGGTAGCATTCCAAGTGTTGTTGAGCTTCGAGCCTTCTTTCGTCGAGTGCTTCCAACTCTTGAAGGCGCAACTTTGCATTCTCTTCATTAGTCAAGCCTTCTTGTATAGCCATTCTCAATGATGGGATTTGACTTTCGAGCGGTAGAACATCTTCCACGCCATATACAAAAGAATACGGCGTAGCTTGGGTAGGAGTCCTATGTGTCGTCTGATATGCCCAAAGTGCTTCGCTTATTCTTTCATGCCAGTCTCTCTTTGTTCGGCCGATCACCTTCTTTAAGAGATTGCACAATGTTTTGTTGAATGCTTCCGCAAGACTGTTGGCTCAAGCATGATACATGGAAGACTTGTGCTGCTTGAACTTGTATTTCTCACAGAGCTCATCCACGAGTCGGTTGGAGAATTGCTTGCCGTTGTCAGTGATGATGTAGCGAGGCACCCCATATCGGTGGATGATGTGCTCCTTGATGAAACGGATGACAGTTTCCTTCTTTACTTCCCTTAAGGGTATGGCTTCAGCTCACTTGGAGAAGTAATCTGTTGCAGCTAAGATGTAAGCTTCTCCTGCAGATGACTTCGGAGTAATTGGTCCTACAACGTCCAATCCCCATGCATCGAATGGCCATGAAGCAGCTGTAGGGTGTAATGGCTCAGGTGGTTGGTGTATGAAGTTGGCGTGGAATTGGCAGGCTTGGCACCTTTTGGCATGTTCCAGGCAATCCTTCACCATGCTTGGCCAGTAGTAACCCATTCTTTTGAGCTGGAAATGTAGCTTTGGTCCAGATTGATGCGCCCCGCATACGCCTGAGTGTGCTTCTTCCATGGCTTGATTAACTTCTTCCTCACCTAGGCATCTCAGAAGTACTCCTTCGAAAGAGCGTCGGTAGAATGTTTCTTTGTAATAGAGGAAGCGAGGTGCTCGTCGACGTATTTCAGAGCGGTGTCTAGGATCGTCTGGAAGTTTTCCATGCTCTAAGTAATCGATTAGCGGTTGTCTCCACTCTTCAACATCGACTGGAAGTACTGAGATGACATTTGTATCATCTAGTAGCATTTCGGTGACGAGGGGGATCACCCATCTTTGGCAGACTGGCACGTCTGCAACTTCGTCTTCTCCTAATGTCATGCTTGATGCTAGGTTGGCAAGAGCGTCTACCATTTGGTTTTCTTTTCTTGGCACATGTTCTAGTGTCACAGTCTCAAACTCTTGTAGCAGTTGAGTTGCCAGCCGGAAGTATGGGACGATATCATCTTTCCTCACCTCATATTCAATTAAGAGTTGATTGATTATGAGCTTGGAGTCGCCAAATACCTCAAGGGTTGTGATTCCTATGTTGATCGCCATTTGGAGTCCGATGATCAGTGCTTGGTACTCAGCGACGTTGTTGGAGCATAATTCGCTTAGTTGAAAGGAATAAGGTAATACTTGCCTTTTTGGCGACATGAATACTACTCCTGCCCCTGCTCCGTCTACTCGTGCAGATCCGTCGAAGAACATCGTCCATGTTGGGAAGATGTCGATGTAGAACACTTCCTCGTCAGGCAAGTCGTCTGAGATTTTCCAATCAGCTGGGATTGGGTGATCGGCTAGAAAGTCTGCTAGCGCTTGTCCCTTTACGGCTTTAGCTGGGACGTAGATGATCTCATATTGGTTAAGCAGCAACGCCCATTTAGTGAGTCGCCCTGTCAAGACTGGTTTGGACATGACGTATTTGACCAGGTCAGCTTTAACAACCAAGTGGATGGTGTAAGCATGCATGTAATGCCTGAGTTTCTGAATGGCGAACACTAAGGCAAGGCACATCTTTTCTATTGGGGAGTAGTTCAACTCGGCGCCGGTGAGGGTTCGGCTGAGGTAGTAGAGCGCTCGTTCTTTCTGGGATTCATTCTCTTGCGCCAAGAGTGCTCCAACTGAACTTTCCTGAGCAGCGATGTATAATATGAGTGGTTTCCCGGGCACAGGCGCTCCCAAGACAGGTGGACTTGACAAATACTTTTTTATGCTTTCAAAAGCATTGTGGCATGCTTCGTCCCATACAAACGGAACATCCTTCTTCATGAGTCGGCTGAACGGTTGACAACGCCCTGCAAGGTTAGAGATGAAGCGTCTGATGAAGGCTAGCCGTCCTTGTAGACTTTTCAGCTCGTGCAGGTTTCTTGGCTCAGGCATGCTTTGAATGGCCTTGATTTTTTATTGGTCCACTTCAATACCACGGTGCTTGACAATGAAGCCGAGGAACTTTCCGGAGGTGACACCAAACGCACATTTTAACGGGTTCATCTTGAGGTTGTATTTTCCCAGCCTTTCAAACACTACCCGCAAATCCTTCAAGTGATCTGATCTTTTCTTTGTTTTGACCACCACATCGTCCACATAACATTCTACGTTCTTGTGTAGCATGTCATTGAAGATTTTCTGCATTGCGCGTTGATATGTAGCTCCAGCGTTCTTTAGACCAAATGGCATTACCTTGTAACAGTAGATACCTTTTGGAGTGCGGAATGCTGTTAGTTCCTCGTCTTTAAGAGCCATACGAATTTGATTGTATCCAGAAGAGCCGTCCATGAATGACAGTGCCTCGTGGCCAGTGGTTGCGTCCACCATGATTTCGATGATTGACAAGGGGAAGTCATCCTTCGGGCAAGCGTCGTTGAGGTCCCGGAAGTCTATGCAAACACGTATTTGTCCAGATTTCTTAAGGACGATGACGATGTTGGAGATCCACTTGGGGTATTGCACTTCTCGAATGAATCCTGCTTCGATCAGCTTGTCAATCTCTGCCTCAATTTGTGGAATGAGCTCAGATCGATAACGCCTTTGAGTTTGCTTTATTGGTCGCGTTCCAGGCTTGACTGCAAGATGATGCACAGCGATGATAGGGTCAAGGCCGGGCATTTCTTTGTAAGTCCAAGCAAAGACGTCTTTGTACTCTGATAGCAGTTGGTAGTACTCCTCTATCTCGTCTGCTCTTAGCAGTGCACTTACAAAGATAGGTTTTTGCTCATCTTTTGTGCCCAAGTTGAGCTCCTTGAGATCGTCAACCGTGGGTTGCCCCCCATCCTCAAGTTGCGGTGGTGCAACAGTGACATCTTCTTCGGGGATCTCGTCTTCTTTGCCTTCTTGGATCGTGATGTGGAAGACATCTTGGACTTCCTCTTTAGTGTCGTCCTCTTGGGCTTGTTGGTATGAAGATTGTCCAGTATGGATGTTGGTGCGCCTTCACACTATCAGCGGTCCATTTGCCTCAACCTCCAAGATTGCTTGGCGTTTCATCCTTGAAGGAATTGAGCTTCGAATGTCGCATTTTTCTGCTAGCCTGTCAAGCTTTTCTTTCTTTGACGTTGTCTTCCTATTTCTAGAAAACTTCCTGTTGTCTTCAAGTCTTTCCAAAGCTGACTGACGAGGAGGAGAGCTAGCCTTGTTGCTTTGCTTCTTAGGTTTTGACAACCTTTCAAAAACAGAGCTTCGGGAGGTTGGCCTGTTAAGCCTCTTGAAGACGGAGGTTCGGTTTTGACCACCAATGTGATCAAGGGCTGACGTTCTGGGTCTTGAACGATTCATCCTATCGAAGACTGGCGTTCGAGGGGTGGATTTAGGCTCCTCTTGATCTTGTTCAATGCTCACGCTGATATGTTGAGTGCTAGCATTTTTCGCTTGGCTTGAAATCTTCACGGGTGCATTTGGTGTGAAGCCAAGTCCAGCTTTGTTGTTGTTAACTCCGTAACCATGCTTCTTCAACTTCTTTTGAGTCTCGGTGAGGTCATGTTCTTTATTGTTGACGGTGTTTGAAACCTTTTTTCCAGGATTCGAAGAAGAAGCGAAGTCGTACCCAGCTTTTGACATGAGTTTGTAGGCGTTCGGATCAAAACCTTCTTCGGTCCTCTTGGTTGGGAGAAAACTTGGTTCCGCTCTCTGTGGTAGAGCTTTTACGAAGCCTTGTGGTAATCTTGCAACCTTAGCGTTGCTTAGCTGTGTCAGAGGTAGAACTGCATTCACCTTGAGCAACTTTATATTATCCATGTGCCGCTGTGCATCGTCATTGCTTGCTTCAGTTTCGAATGGGGATTGACCATTCTTTTTTCTTGACATCGGGATGTATCGGAAAACGGGTGTGTTTGATCCATTTGAGGGCGTCCTACTCCCTTTGGTTGTTGCAGGTTTAGCAAACTCATCATCGTTCTTGTTTGAAGACGGCATGGCTTCTCCTTCTTGCTTCTTGGGCATGGCTTGCCACTCCTGTTTTTTAGGTGTTGCTTTACCCATGGTTTTGATCTCTTTTGGAAGAGCTTCAGGCACCATGTCTTCATCCATGTAGAACTTGGCGTCTGCGAAATGTGATTCGGCTTCGGTGAATGGTTTAGTGTCGCCATAGATCACCTTCACTCTTTCTCGGTAGAATTTTAAGCATTGGTGAAGGGTGGACGGTACTACTCCATTCGCATGGATCCAAGGCATTCCTAAAAGCAAGCCGTAGGAAGTTCTTGCATCAATCACGTGGAATATCGTGCTTGACTTGAGTTCACCAATAGTTATCTCCACTCAGATCATGCCTATCGCTCTTTGTCCTCCTTGATTAAAACCTTGGATTAGTAGACGACTTAGGGACAGTTCATCTGCCTTGATGCCGATTGTATTCATTGTTGACTTTGGCATGATGTTGATGGCTGATCCACCGTCCACAAGCATGCGGTTGACTTTGTGCTCCCTTACGTACCCAGAGACGAAGAGAGGACAGTTGTGAGGCTTGGATCCTAGCAGCAAGTCTTCGTCGGTGAAGTGGATTGCGTCCTCGATGGCACAGCATGTGGCACATTCATGTGGCCGAAGCTTCAAGCCTTCGTCTTTGCCTTCTTGCGCTTCGTGGTCATTAGGACTTTCCAAGACCGCTGCTAATGTTCTTCGCATCTTCTTTGGCAATCGTAGCGCTTCCTCAATGCTAAAGTGTGTTGGCAGACCTTCTTCTAGCGTAAGAGCTTTTTCTCCCTCAATGGTGATATCTTTGCCTTTTAAAGGTTCTTCCATTTCTACTTCGACCATGTGGCATGCAGCGATAGTGCACTGCTAGAAGAAGTCATTTGGGAAGTACTCGTGCAAGGAGACAGGAATGATTGGCTCTTGCTTCATAGGTTCCCCAGCATACGTTGGCTTATCAACTTTTACGTTTCTTTTGGGCTTCCTACTGTCGCGGCGACGGTGCTTTCTCACTTGTTCCACCTTTGGTCTTGTGGCTTGTGGTTTTGGTTTCCTTGTTTTTTTGTAGGTCACCAATGTCCATCCCTCTTCATCATCGGTATGTGCATCATGTTCGTTTGCCCTCAGCGATGGTTGTGTAGAAGGTATCGTGCAACTTGAGCATTGATAAGAACGGTCAGGTGTTGTTTGGAGAGGTACGGGATCGAAAGATCCAAATGCAATTGTAGTAGTATGTGTTGCGGCCGTGTCTTCGAGGTCGAGCTCGATTCGCCCTTGTTGTTCTAACTTCATGATGAGCTCTTTGAGGACGAAACACTTACCCACAGGATGGCTCACGATTCGATGGTACTTGCAGTATTTAGGATCGTTTATGCGATTCATTTCTTCAGGCCGCTTGCATTCGGGTAGCTCGATTACCTTCTTTTCTAGCAAGTCTGCTAACATTGCATCCATGTCTGAGTCAGGAAAAGGGTACGCCTTATGCTCCAATTCCCTCAATGTGCTTTTGTACCTTTCTTGGGTGCGAGGAGGCTCACCTCTCTTTATCTCATTTGCTTTGGTTTTGGAGGAGATCTTGATAGGCGCGGATGTGGTCTTGACGGGCGCAGTGTTGACGGTGAACGCTTCTTTGGGGGGCTTCTTCCCAGTCTTGTCTACATTTTAGGAGAACACCTTATCCTTCTTGAAGTCGGTGATCGGCTCTTTCTTCCCATGATGGGCAATACTTAACTCCATGTCGTGGGCACGGGTGGCTAACTCTTTAAATGTCTGTGGTTTGATGCCTTGAAGGATATAGTGTAACCCCCATTGCATGCCTTGGACGCACATCTTGATCGAAGAGATCTCCGAGAGCCTGTCCTTGCAGTCGAGGCTTAGATTGCGCCATCGGTTGATGTAGTCCACGACTGGCTCATCCCTCCATTGCTTTGTGCTTGTCAGCTCTAGCATGCTCACGGTGCGGCGGGTGCTGTAGAAGCGGTTGAGGAATTCCTTTTCCAATTGCTCCCAACTGTGCGGTTGAGGAATTCCTTTTCCAATTGCTCCCAACTGTTGATGGACTCAGGCTCTAGGTCCGTGTACCACTCAAAAGCATTTCCTTTCAGCGAGCGTACAAACTGCTTAGCGAGGTAATCTCCTTCTGTCCCCGCGTTGTTGCAAGTCTCAATGAAATGGGCGACGTGTTGCTTTGGGTTTCCATTTCCATCGAACTGCATGAACTTTGGTGGCTGATAACCCTTTGGCATTTTCAAAGCGTCAATTTTCTTGGAGTAGGGTTTTGAGTATAGTACGGAGTCATGTGAACTTCCTTCGTACTGTGCCTTGATGGTGTTGGCCATCATCTCTTGCAGTTGTTGGATAGAAAGAGATCCCATGAGTGCCTTTGCTTGGCTTGGCTCCGACTTCACATTGACTTTCTCCACCAGAGGCTCTTCATCTTCGTCGTTTTTCTTCTTTACTGAACCATCCCCTTGCTCGATTTTCACGTTGGGCTTGACATCTAGTTGGTTGACGAGTGCGGTGATTTGCTGGTCTTTTTCTTCCACTATTCGCGTTAGCCTTGCGATCGCTTCATTCATATGAGTCAGCTGCTCATCGATTGAAGTCGCTCCAGTAGTCATGACTTGCATGGCTGAGTTGCTGCTTGAGTCGGCATCGGAAAACATGAAACTAGAGTACTTCCTTGGGCTTTCCTTCCTTGGCGCCCTTAGCAAGGCCAGGGTGATCACAGGTTCGTGCCTCAGGTGCTCTTGTTCCTTCGGCGGAGTTGATGCAGGGGTGGAAGAGGCGGCAGAAAGAGCTCTTGCCTTGCTTCGAGTTATGACGCCCGAAGTGACACCGCCTGCGGTGATGACGCTCTTGTTCCTTGCGTTGGTTGCGAGAACAACTTGAGCCTTCTTTGATGCCATTTGTGCTTTTTACGGATTCAAAGATAGAGATGAGAGGTAGAGAGAGTCCCACTAGGCGTGCCAAATTTGTAAACACAGAAATTCCTGCGATGAACGAGACAAGAACACGTGTACAAAATAATATTTGTATTAATGATTTAGGGTTACAATCTCTCTCAAATTTGATCCTCTGATTCGATCTTCGTAAGGTGTGTATTTGTGGATGTGCGATTGATCCAAGGGCCGTCGGGGCTTGCTCGGACGAACGGTTGGAAGTTTCTTCAAGGGGCCTTTTGGGCTTGATCTTGAAGGTTGATGGATGAACGGATCTTCAAGGGCTTTTGGGGCTTGATCTTGAAGAACTGTTGATGAACGGATCTTCAAGGGCCTTTGGGGCTTGATCTTGAAGAACAGTTGTTTGTGATGGATCTTCAAGGGCTTTTGGGCTTTATCTTGAAGAACGGTTGGATGTGTGGATTTATTGATGTTATTGATCCAAAGGGCCGTTGGGGCTTGATCTTTAGGATGAACGGATGATGAACGATGAACACTTTCTTCAAGAGCCGTCGGGGCTTGATCTTGAATTGTTGAAAGTTCTTCAAGGGCCGTCGGGGCTTGATCTTGAAGGAGGATTTGATGAAGAACGAAGAGAGCTTTCTTGATCCTTCGGGATTTCTTGGGAATTTAGGAGGTTGGATGCTTGAAAGCTTTAGAACTTCGAAGCTTCAAGGATTTAGGGAATTCTCTTCTAATTTGGGAGTAGAGAAATGTATATGTGAATTGGTTATGAATTGGTCTCCCCAAAATGAATGTCTTGGCCTCCTATTTATAGAATTCCAAAACTTGATATTTTGGATTTAAATAATTAGATGAAATAAATCATTTCTGCCAGGTGTTGACACGTGTCCTGTTTGATGACTTTTCCAACTTATTTCGATTTTTTTGTTTAGACACACGCTACGTGTAAAATTTATGTAATACATGAGCGTTGAAACTTTGATTTATAGGTCAACATTTATTTACAGAAATTTCGATGTCTACAGGAATATACAAGATACTCCTAGATACACTAGGATTTACACAATCACATTCCTAATCCAATAGGACTGCAACAAAATGTTATTTTTCTACCCACTATTATTCCTAAAATAACCTCAAATATGCTATTTCTCCATCCACTATTATTCTTACAGAATTGAAATGCTATTTCCCCAATTACAAAGTCTCATCCAACTATAATCTACCAGCAAATGAATGACCCTCCAAATAGTCTACTGTTGTATGATTATGCACTCCAATAACTATAAATGTCCAATCATCATTTGTTGTCTGTTTCTTTTTTGCGGAGCTAACATGGGAGCATTGGCTGCCACTGACCCCAACTTCAAATATCTGCCCTTTAAATTTTATATATGACCCTTATAATAGCTAAGGCAAGCACAATAGACAGACCATTTATTAATCTCTTTTTAATTAAAACATAACAAAACGCTAACCTTTCCAAAATAGGGAGACTTTTTCTAGTGATCAATTTATATTATATGAGAAATCAATGGTTGAATGATAACTTGGTTGTGTACAATAAAAATGAGTGGAAATCAATGGTTGGATGATAACTTGGTTATATACAATGAAAAATGTATTTGATTCTATTGATTGCGATATGACGTTACTAAAATATGAGAACATGTCGTCGCCAATTATAAATGGAAGTATATTTAGTTTTCAAAAGCTTCTTGTTCGTGACCCCATTATTGTAAATTTCTAACTCCACCACTTCTTACCTTTTAATTGTGAAGGGACATCCATACCTTTTCGTTTTATAATTCCTTCTATCTCCATTCTTTATGTATTTCTTGCGAATCCGACTTACATTTTTCATTCTTTTCACAATCCAATATAAGTCTAAGCTCCAGTTACCTTTTCACGCCAACCTATTATTATTATTATATATGTTTTAAGGTCCTTATCAGTAAACTTGTAATTGAAATTTCATTAAAAAGTGAGTAAAAAAAATAAGACATTGGAATGAAAATAACAACACTTTTTAATAATACTGGTCCTATTTTAATCTTAAACAGAAAGACAAAACAACAAACATTATTGAAAAATTACAAAAAATCTCAATCTGATTAGTATGTAAACCCAACACCAATGTTTTATAAGGCTCGCCTAGGCGACCTCGAAGGCTGGGTGGGTAGCTTGCCGCCTTTGCTTTCCAGGTGCGGCGTAAGGCATCGTCAGAGCGCGCCTCAGGGCTTCCAGGCATTGTATTTTCCCATTTTTGCCTTTTTTTTTTGTAAAAATACCAAAACCAAAGCCATGCCTAGCTATGAACCTGAGTTGCAAAACCGTACCAGGGAAAAAGATGAAGAAGACAGACGACGAAGCTTTCTTTTCTCCTAACTTTTCGTTTTTCAATAATTTTTTTCTCTTTAAAATTTAAATAGTCCCCACTTTGCTAATATTTATTACCCCACTATCTTTTTTTATTCACTTTTATTTTTTATATTATTTATTAGATAGATAGATAGATAGATAAGCATCTTTTTGTGTGTATTATTTATAGATAAGCATATTTTTATGAATATTCTCGTAACATTCCAACAAAAAAAAAGATAAACATCATATAATCATATTTCTCTTTTATTTCTCTTCAAATTCCCTATAATTGCTCCATTCAGTCATTCTATTCCTTTAAATTCCCTATAATAATTGCTTCATTCAGCATTTACTTCATTTTAAATTCCCTATAATTGCTCCACTCAGCCTCTATTTCATTTTAAATTTCCTATAATTGCTTCACTCAACCTTTATTCATTTTAAAATCCCTATAATTGCTCCCCTTAACATTTATTTCCTTTGAATTGCCTGTAATTGTGAATTTTCGCCTTTATTTTCATTGAAATTCTCTATAATTGTGGTCACTCAGCCTTATTTCTCTTTAAGTTCTCTATAATTACTTACAATAAAATAAATAATTACAACATTTTAAGACTATATGACATAGTTTCTAAGTATAACTAGACTTAATAATGAAGAAGATGTTATTATCTTTGATTTAGTTATAATTATATTTGTTTTACAAAGTATTCTATTTTATAAATATAATTATATACAATATATATTAAAATTTTGGCTAAATTGAATTAATGGTCTCTGTGGTGATAAGTTAATCGGATGATAACCCCTGTGGTGAAAAAAATCGGATTTAAACCCTCGTGGTAAAGTTCTGTTAGGATCCAAGCCCAAAATTAACATTGATGTCAACTTCTGTTAACATTTCCACCTTGGTTCTTTGGTTCTGCCTCTCCCCGCCTGGTTCTTAGCATCCCGTCTCTCTCTATCTCATTTTCTCTCCAGATTTTCGGCCTAGAGCAAACCGATGGATATTTATCTGCATCCTAGCACCCAAATCATAGAGTCATAGTTATAGTTATGGAACATATAAGTTAATTAACTAATAATTTTCAGCTCCAAAATAAAAGAAATTAATAGCAAATTTAAATAAGGGAGTTTTAACGAAAAGTCCACGGTACTGTTCACTTTAACGAAAAACCACATTTTTACACTAAAAAGTCAAACCTGATACTATTCACTTTACCCTTTATTTTGTCCTTATCATTAAAACTCAAAGTTTTCAAGCTCTTTTCATTAGTTTTCCTTTTAAATAATTAGTCTGAGAAATAAAGATTTATGAGGGCGTTGAGCCCACATTGTAGCTGTAGTTTTACTGATCGAAATCACAGAAGTACAAAACCTCTCTCTATTCTGGAGCCGACTGAAAATGTTGTGCTTAACATAACACTGTTCGTTCTCTTCATACATGCCTCAAAAATCATGTTCCTTTCTCTCCTCTCTCTCTTCAATTTCCCTTCGTTATTTTTGTTTTCTTTTGAGATAAAACAATCAAACTTCAAACAAAGATAATTCTTCAGTGGATGATGATGAGGTCTGCTTGCTACTCCTCTTTTCATGTTTCTTGGGTTTTGTTTTGCTTGATGGTGTGTGATTCTCAATGAATTAGTCCGACCCATCGATTGGTTTAGATTTCATCATTTCTACAGCCAACAAAACCAATCAAGAAATGTTAATCTAACAAAACCAGCCCAATGATTAATTTACTGAATTGGATTATAGTTAATTGCAGGCTAAATTAACTATTCGGAAATGTTAATAGGGTAATCTAGAAAAAAGACGGAGTGGGTTAACGGAAATGTTAATTTTGGGCTTAAATTCTAACGAAACTTTACCATGAGGGTTTAAATCCGAATTTTTTCACCACGGGGGTTATCTTCCTATTAACCAATCACCACGGGACCATTAATCTAATTTAGCCTAAAATTTTAGATACAGTGAGGCGAACGCCTAGGCGGGGCTATCCATGGGGCGCCTTCGCCTTTTAATACATTGCCCAACACACACCCATCCTTCTTCCTCCTCAACTGTTTGTATTCCCTCGAGAAAAAACCCTTATCCTCAACGTCAGTTTCGTATTCCAACCAAAAACCGTGAAGCGTACCTTCAGTTCCTAGTCCTTCCAAAAAAAACCCTAGCCGTAGTTCAAGTTCACAGCGTTCTGATAGTTCTTGATGCATTGGTGAATAGAAAAGCCATTTCGGTGGCAAATGGAGGATCAGGACTAAGGAGTCGTTGGTTGGCAGTCTTCAAGTGAGGTAGGAGCATAATGTTTCAGGTTTTTTCCGTTAAAATTTCATGTACTATTCAGCAAATGCAGCCGCGTTTTAGGGTTTAGGATAGGTAGCCTTATGATTTAGAATAGGATCAGGTCGTTGGTTGCCTTCTTAGAGTTATTTGATATTTTTATTTAGTGGCCACTGGCCATCTCTGTTTTTTTTTTTTTCTTTTTATCATGTCGAAACCCACTTGTTCTCTTGTTTTTCTTCTGTTTTGAAGAAGAAAGGCATATCAATAGATTCATAAAAATGTCATATCAATATAAAAAGATTTGGTATTTGTTAACAATACAATCAAAAAAAGAAATTAAGGACCTGTTTGGTATCCTACCCAAAAACTTTGATTGTTCCTAAAAATAATTTTCAAATAACATCACTTCAAAACAATATTATTTTAAGTCTCAAAATTTCAAAAATCTGTTTGGTTGAATTTTTTAAAATAATTTTTTTAGTTTGAATTCAAACTTCCTTGAACAAAAATTGGAGGAGAGAAAGAATTGGGAAAGAGAAAAGAGAGAGGAAATAGTTGGCGATGAGAGAGAAAGACAGGGAGAGGACAAGAAGGATAGGCAGAGCAAAAAATTACAGTGAGAAAGTGAGGAGTGAGAAGAAAGAGAGTGTAATGAGAGAGAGACAAGACAAAGGCTGAGGAGAGAGACAAAACAAGGTGTGACATAGGGAGAGAAGAAAGAGAGAGTTGAGAGAGAAGAAAGAGAGGGTTACGAAGGAGCAAAATAAGATGTTGAGGAGAGAGTAGGAAAACTCTAAAAACAAGCCCTAATATATTTTACGGTTTCTTGCTAATTTGCTTGATGAGGGATGAATCTAGCATAATCTGAGTAGATTGCAGAACAATGTTTAACACAACAGACGTTCGGTGCCTATCCACTGAATGAAAAAATAAAAGTCAGTGGTCATTGACTGAATATATGATGACAATGTTCGGTTGTTACTGACTATCTTGAAATATAGATGGAGCTACAAAATACTCAAGAGAGCCGAAAAATATATATGATGACAATGTCCACGACAAGTTCCAAATAGTAGCATTCAGCCAACTCGGCCCTATTGGGGTTTCCATGTGCAGGAGAAGCAATATTCATGATTGTGATGGGGTAGAGAGCTGAAATATTATTGGACCAGCTCATCAAGATGATTGGGAAATGCACTTGAAATAGAGATGCACAACGTTCATGCGATAAAGAACATGTGGGTGTCTTCAGCGGGTGAACTTACTAATTTTAGGGTTTATGAGATTAGGTTTTCAATAAGGATATTTGTGGGGGGTTAACTTATAATACTTTAGAAGTTTTTAAAACATGATTGGGTGAACTTATTGCTATGGGTGAATTTAGTTTAAAGTTGGACGCCAATAAAGGCACAATATTGATTTTTAGCATAAATAATATTTTACAGAATGATTTTCTTTTTTTTTTTTGAGCAAAAATATTTATAGAATGATTTATATATGAATGATTCCAATCAAGAGCATGAAGTCGGTAACAAAGTATCTTGGGTGGAACTCCTCCTCATCCATTGAGGAGCCAAGTTAATTCTTTTTTTATATTATTTTTTAAGGGATCAAGCTTATAGCTAATTAAATGTTCAATTTTGTGTTTTACTCCTTTAGGGCTCGTTTAAATTAACTTCTTTAAAATATACTTCTTCTCAGAAGCACTTCAATTAGAAATCTATTGAAATTTTTAATAAACATATTATTAAAAGTACTTTTTGAAAGAAGCACATATCACTTCAAGTGCTTTTTATCACACAAAAATTTTCTACCTAATGTGATCAGAAAATGTGCTTTATTGTGTTAGATTTTTCCTTTAGAGCTTGTGTTCTTTGTTCATGTCTCATGGCAGTGTTAAAAGGTGGGTCCTCTTAGTGTTGTTAGCACTTAACGACTTGTTAAGAGAGAACTAATGACTACACTTAGATTGAGCTAATTTCGAAAGGTCATTGTACTAAATTTGTGAAAGTAAGATGTCATAAGTACCAGATTTAAAAAAAAAAACTTTTAGTTTTGTAATTACTAAATAAGTTTTCAGTTTAAAAAAAAAGTGAATAAAAAACTGAAAAAAGAAAACAAAATTGGTATCAAACGGCGAAGTGCTTCTAGAACTAAAAGTTGCACTAGCATTTTGGAAATCCACATTACAAAAATTAAGCTAAATCTCTTGCCAAACCCACACAACCCAAAACAACCTAGACCCTAAACAAACATGTTGATGCAAATTTCCGTTGTCTTCTCATTTGATGAAAATGCACCTGCAAAATAATAACACCTAAGATTAAGGCCAAAAGCTTCACGCACCCACGATGAATGTTGGCCAGGGGGGGTGGGGAGGGGGCGAAGAATCTCTGATGCCAAAGTTAGAATTTTGAAAAGAATGTGTAGGAGTTTGTGGGTAACAAAAGGCTTATAGAGGAGTGGCTGGCCTTATTTGGAGAATAGTGGTCGGCCATATATGGTGAAATTGTATGAATAATTGCAAGATATTATGTGAAATAATATCTTGCAGTAAACATGCCAATTAATCCTAAATTAAATAGGAAATTTGGGAGTTACCTTTTGAATAAGGATTTGATGAGGAGTGATGAGAGGGATTTGAATAAATACCATTTTGATCACCTTTCACTCTTCCTTGATCAAGCCATTATTGTCCATTGCATGCGCGTGTGAATCCCTGTGTGCCTCGAGGGTAATTTTGTCCTTTTACCCAAAAGTCCACATGTTGCCTCCATAATTTTCTTGATTATTTTTGGCTCCACAAATACCCCCACGTTTGTTGGGCTGCTCGCAAGAAAGGGCAGCAGGTGTAGAGATCTTCCCTTGCTTTAGGAAACATAAGATTGTTTCCTATTTTGATGTAGATTCCCACATTAATTGGAAATTAGATCCTTCTAGGAAAGGGAAATAAATCACTTCCAAAGTCTATTTAAGTCTACCTTAAGTAGAGGATTAAATCAACTTCAGAGAGCAATTTATTCTACCTTATAAGAAAGATAAAGCTAGAGGATATTTTGTTTCCCCTCCCCTAGCAATCTTCTACACTTGCCCATGCAAAGGACCGTCTTTCATTGTTTTCCTCATCTTCACGCCGCACCAAGGTAAGAAAAAGTTAATTTTCCTTGTCTTCTTAATTTTTGGGAGCCTCGGGGCTTTAAATTTGGCTCGACGGGGGTCGAGGATGTGTGAAAAGGTGGCTTGGAAAGGTCATGGCACTGTTACCGTGGGTGGCATGCTGATGTCGGCTCGGTGTGGTGGCGGCTGGCTGGGCCAGGTGCGGCTTGATTTAGGCTGAGCTAATTGGAGTGTTGGGGCGCTTGGCTAGGCCTGGCATGAGCCAGGCGTGTGAGTGCAGCGGGTTGGGCTTTGGGCCTGGCTTACCATGGTGATGCTAAGGAGGCGCGGGGCTCTTGTTTTGCTAGGCTCGGGCCCGTATGCAGAAAGAGGAAAGAGAGGCCTTGAGCTTGCGGGTCGCTAGGTTTGGCCCATGCGAATGAGAGACTAAGGGAGGCATGGGGGCGCTTGCCCCATCTTCCTGCTGACTTGGGCCAAAAGATCTTTTGGGCCTAGATGAGAGATGGACTAGGCCGTAGAGCCTGGTGCGGCTGTTGGACTCTTACAGTCTTGGGCCGTGGCTTGGTCCTTGGGCCGTAGAACCTGTGCGCTGCTCTTCTTTTTTTTAGAGTCGTCTAATGATTCTTCCTTGTATCTTTGTAGAATTTCTTCAAGTATGTCTTCTTCAAGCCACAAGAGTTACAATGGTGTGCCACCGTTATATCACCAAGGCGGGTCCTTAAGTAAAGTGGGCTACTTCAAGGTTGCTCACTTCAAAATTAGCTTTGATGACTCATTTAGAGATTTCCTTGAAGCATATAGACACTCCATTTTGTCTGGGGTGCGTGTGAAGCGTGTCAAGGAGGGTAGCATCCATGAACCATGTAGTGAGGCTCGGAGAGCCATCAAGTTTCACCCCTACTACTTTGTGTTGGGATTTACTTTTCCCATGCTTTGTTTCTTCCAAAAAGTGCTTTGCTTCATGAAGTGTGCCCCCACTCAATGTTCTCCCAATGCGGTCCTTGTGATGATGGTATTCCTCAATCTAAGCCAATTCTTTGACTTGAATTTAACCGTCAACGGATTTTGGTACTTCTTTGACATAGGCCATATTGATGGAGTTGGGCAGCTAAGATCCCGCCATAAGCTATTCGATCATTCGAGTAAGGGAGATCATGACTGAGCCAATGAGACTTTAGAGATAAATGGAGAGTAGGAGTCTGATTCTTCCCCTAAGCTGCGAGTTCCGACGATTTTCATCACTGGTAAGTAGACTACTTAGTCTCTAGGCTGCTTTGTGCTTTTGTTGAGCCGCTATCTGATTTGTTGATTGTCCCCCCTGCTTATATAAATTCAGAATTCAGCTTAACTCCCAAGACTTCCCTAAATATGAAAAAGGTGCATGTTACTGTAGGCATCCCCTCTGAGTACCGTGAATGACGTTAACTGCTTAGTCCTCTTCGCTGAGAAAAATGTGGGCTGCCCCCGAGAGAGGAGATAAAGCGGATCAAGGCGAAGACATTAGCTCATCTGATCGCTATCGTGGAGCCTGCTGTGAATGAAGGTGGAAAGAAGAGATCTTCCCCACCTGCTCAAGAGATGCCGGTTGAGAAGAAGCCGAAGACTTCTTCTGCTGCTCGTGAGGGTCCGCCTGCTACCAATAGGCTTGTGATTGACTTGACTTCTTCCAATAGGAAGAAAGATGAAGTCGCTAGATCTGAGCTGATGACGCATGCCATGCCTAGCTAGTATAATTACTAATAGAATTGCTTAGCGTAGAGGTTCAATTGTGCCCCCAGTGCCTAAATTTGAGCCAAGACGTCAGTTGGGAGCTAAGTCTAGTTCATCTTCAGAGAGGCTTACTACTGTGAAGAACGATAAGGTGGACTCCACTGCTAAAGTGGCACCAAGGCATGTTCCTCTTACTAATGAGACTAGTTTACCTGCTGAGAAATAGGAAACTGCTCGCGTGGGCTGTTGTGAGAAATCCACCAAGCCTGTTTCTGGAGAGGATGCTGAGATCTGTGCGTTTTTTAAGCCAGATCTACTTGAAGACATGGATGCGTGTGCCAAGCTTGTTGATGACATTAGATAGATTATTTGCCCAAGTTCCTTTGTGAAGCATACAACCTAATATAGAAGGATTGCTTTGTTTGCTATGATGCATAAAATGGCGATTCTGGTAGCCGAGTCTATGCTTCTTAACCAAGAGGATACCAATACTGCCAAGGAGATGGCAAAGCTATGGTAGCTGAAGCTTATTCTTCTGCTGAGAATACTAGAAAGTTAGAGCTTGAGCTCGTCGCTTGGATGGGGTCTAATATCTCTGCCCCCACTTCTTTATAGCTTGAGACCGCTCGCTAGGAGATTGTTGACTTGAAGATTATCCAAGTTAAGTATGAAAGTGCAGAGAAGGATATTGGATGTTACATACCTCAGATTCAAGATCTTGAACATGCCATTTCTGAGCCTCGTTCTGCTGTTCATGCAAATGATGAAAAGTTGATTACTGCTTATAATCAAGTGATATACTTCAAGAAGGTCGTTGATAGGCTTGAACACCAAGTGTTGGAACTCCAAGGTGCACTGAAGATCAACAAAAATCTGAAGAAGGAAGTGGATGAGCTGCAGCGCATCCGTGTTGGTGTGCTTGAGGAGAACGAGTAGCTAAAGGGTGAGAAGGCTTGGCTCGAGGCTTCGCTTGTTCAGAGTCAGGCTAATTTCTACAAGCTAAGTTATGTAAATAATTTCTTTGGTAGGCCGTTTGACTTTAAGTTTGCTAGGAAAGACTTCAAGACCTTCTTTATTTATCCAGAAGACTTGTTTGCCTTTACTTTTGAGGCTTCCATTGGTGAAGTAGTCGGAGAAGTTGGTTCCCAGGTTAGGGCAGCCAGGGGTGAAACGCTAGATAATGTCGCTGCTGAGAGTGTTGTGGCTGCTGAAGGTATGGTGATCGAGTAGTCATGGGATGTCCAAGCTGCTGAAGAGTAGTCTTCTAGATAGCCTTTAGGATTTTCTTTGTTTTCCTTGTTGTTTTTTGCTTTGTTTGAACTTCTTCGGCCTTTGCTATTTGTTTATCAATTTTGCTAGAAAATTTATTAAACTTGCTTCATTCGCTTTTGTTCATCTTCACTTCTTTTGTTTACGCCCAACTTTTGACCTTTAGACCAGCAGCAGGCGTGCTGCTTTTTTATAAGCAGACAAACCCACGTAGCCTATGCAGCTGTATGCGTTGGTGTAGAACTTCTGCAAAGTTGCTAGCTATAGGGTCAGCAACCGGACACCTTACTTACAGAAGTAAACGAGTCCGCGTGACCACTGGACTGTTAACCGTGGCTTTCTTCAGTCTTTTGAGCCGTGTGGCCTGCATCACAACATACTAAAGATTTTTGGGTCATGAAATTCGCTAACCTTTCTTATCAAAAGTACGCGATTGTATGAAATTTTGTGAGCAAAGATCCTAGAAAACTCTTTGCTTTTTATGTAACCAATTTTGTGGGTTGTGTAGCAAGTATCACAGCACTTTAGGAATTAGTGTAGATCTAGATGATCATTATGCGCTTGGCAGAAGGGAAGCTTATCGACTGTTTAGCATGTTGGCAATGGATAGAGCTTCGTATATGCACTCTAACTGTTTAACCTTTAAAAAAAAATGTGCGGTTGTATAAGTTTAGAATGGCTTACTGCTTGAAGGGAAACCGTAGGTAATCTTCCGAAAATCATAAGCTACCTTAGTGCACTCGGTAGCAACTTTAGGGTTCCAAGACAACCGTCTATAGGGCGTACTACGTAATGTGCCTCATCCATCTCTTAGGCCCGGTTCCCCACGAATTAGGCCAAGAGACCCAAAATCGTTCAGTTAGATAAGCCTTGAAAAAAACCATTGTGGCTACTTTTAGGAATCTCAGCGCAAGCCATCATGCTTCTAATTACACCAGGGCAACCCGACTCATCCACGTCTGGATCCTCCTACATTCGAGAGCAAACCAATGTAGGTGTTGGGGAATTGCTTTACCCTCTCGCACTGGAGAGCATGGTTGGTCCCCAATAGGGCGCAATTCCTACGATAAGTCCCTAAGAAAGGTGCGGTTTTCTTTTGAAGTGCATAAGTAATTAGTTGTTGTAAGCATGCAGCTGAGCCAAGTTGTAAATTACTTCTGAATTCCTCATTGAAAAACGAGTGAAACGAACGAAAACTTAGCTGTAAGGTAGGAGTTGCATAACAACTAGATAGTCATCGGCTTATGAGGTGGAGTCCGTCAAGCTGCTTGAGTCTTCAGGCTTTGATGTAGCGGGAGGTCAAGCATGGTACTTCCTCATATTGTAGGCATTCCACTGCTTTTTGATCTCTTTGTCGTTCATAGTGGCGAGAGTATAACTATTATTGCCGCTTACTCTATTGATCTTGTATGGACCTTCCTAGATGGCATCCATCTTTTTGGAGCCTTCTCTGAGGGCAGTGATGAAGGCTTTTCTTAATACTAGATCTCCAGGCTGGAACTGCCGAATCTTGGCTTTTTTGTTGTAGCTAGAGAATAGCTGCTGCTGGTAGGTTGCGATGCAGGTGATGACCTTTTTGCGTTTCTCCTCTGCCATATCAAAGCTTGTGGTCATCTCATTTCTGTTCTGCTCGATACTTGGAAGTAGGGTGCTGACACTTGGCACGATGACATTGGGATGAATGATTGCTTCTGAACCAAATGCCAAAGAGAAATGAGTCTCACTGGTTGCTCGTCGTTTGGTTATGTGATACACCCATAGACATCTGGGAAGTTATTCTGGCTATTTTCCCTTCTTGTCGGAGAGGGATTTCTTGAGGCAGTCGAGAATTATCTTGTTGGATGATTCCACATGTCCATTGCCTTAGGGATACCTCAGCGTGAACATGTGCTGCTTGATGCCATATTTCTGAAAGAACTTCACCTTATCTACGAATTGTGGGCCGTTGTCTGTGATGATGGATTGAGGGATGCCAAATCGGCAAATGATTTTCCTCCATATGAAGCGCTTTATGTCCGTCTGAGTTATGGTTGCCATGGGCTCTACTTTCACCCATTTGGTGAAATAGTAAGTTGCCACGATCATTATACCTCTACCCTTAGTAGTGGGCTGCATTAGCCCTACCAAGTCAATTGCCCACTGCATGAATGGCCAATGACTCGTCTACGGTTGTAGTTCACTTCCAAATAGTGCTGGTACCGGCTTGCAGCATTGGCAGCAGTCGCACTTTTGTATTAACTCATTAACGTGCATAATAGGCCAGTAGTAGCTCGTGTTAAGAGTCTTATGTGCTAAGGATCGGCCTCCATCATGATTTCCACAAACATTTTCATGGATTGAGCTTAGAACTTTTAGGTCATCGGGGGGTGCTAGGCAACGGAGATGTGGTCCAGTGTAGGATCTTCGGACGAGAATGCCATTCCATATGTAGTGACGTGCTCCCTTGGTTTGGAGCTTTCTAGACTCATATATTTCCATGGGGAGTGTGCCATTGACCAGGTAATCTATAATGGAATCTTGCTAGTTTGGAATTATACTAACCTATGACACCTCGGCTGCTGGCTCCACCTCTATGCTTGGTTTGTCCAAATACTCCATCGGAATAAAGCATTTGAGTTGGTGGTCGATGGCGGAGCCTAGGCCAACTAACGCGTCTGTGTTTAGCAATAGGTGCCTCGTTCGATCACTAACCCGGTTTTCTCCTTGTTAGGCTCGTACATGGCTATTTGGTTGTAGCCGGAGTATGCGTATAAGAAACTAAGCAACTGGTTCCCAGAACTTGAATCTATGAGTAGATCGATTCGTGGAACTGGATAAGGATCCTTCGGGTATGCTTTGTTGAGATCAGTGTAGTCTACGCAAACCCTCCATTTGCCTTTTTCTTTCTTCATTACTAGCACGACGTTGGTAAACCATGCTGAGTATGCTACCCCTTCTATGAATCCAGCCTCTAATAGCTTGTCGATTTCTGCTTCGATGATCATCACTCATTCAGGTGAAAAATGTCTTCTCTTTTGGATCACTGGTTTAGTAGCGGGGTCGACGTGCAGCTTATGGCAAGCTATCTTAAGGTCGATGTTGGGCATGTCGAAAGGTGACCATGCTAAAACATCATGATTTTCCTTAAGAAAAGCCACGAGTTTCTCATTTTCTCTCGGGCTCAGACATGAGCCGATTCTAACAGTTTTCCCTGGCTGCTGAGGATCAAGAATGATGTGTTTGGCGTCCTCTTCGAGTTTCCATCCTGTCTCGTCTGCTGGGGCGTTGATTTGGACACCATCTTCTTGATCTGTTTGCTGTAATTATTATTTGGTACTTTTGTCGTCCCTTGGACCTCGGTAGCCTCTATGGGGGTAAAGGTCTTCTTTTTGTACTCATTCAGTACTTGCACAGTGCATCGTTGAGATGTCACCTGGTCAGACTTGATTTCTCTGATTCCTCCTCCTTGGATACATAATCATATTTTTTTATACTTAACGGAGGAGGTTACGGCATCCAGCTGTATCAGCCAAGGTCACCCTAGAATCCTATTGTAGGGAGACGGGTCGCTTACTATCGTGAACATCTGCTTTGAGACAACTGGCGATATTCTCACGTCAATTGTAATATTACCGATGGCAGTCGAGGTTTGTCCGTTGAATCTGGTGAGTACTTCCGCTCAGAGTATGATTATGTTTTCCAGGCCCATCTTCTGAATTACTGAAAGCTGAAGTAGGTTGACCGCACTTCTGTTGTCAACCATTATTATGTCGACTATAGCGTGGGCTAGTTAGATAGATACCACTAGTGCAACGTCATGTGGGAAGTCAACGCCTTCGACATCTTGCTCGGTGAAGCCAACAATGGGTCCAGGTTGGGTATTGACCGTCTGGACCTGTGAGACTAGTAGAGCCTGCTGGGTCTTCATCTTCTTGAAGTTGTTGATGGCCCCCAAGTGTTCGAATTCAGCGAAGATGCCATTGATCAGGATTGTCTTGGCCGGTGGCTCTTCATCGGCGTTTGCATTTCTGCTAGGCTGTGCAGCTGGCTTGTCTAAATATCTATCGACCTTGCCGTCTTTCACCAGCTTCTCTAGGTAGTTCCTCCAAGTGTAGCAGTCGTCAATTGTGTGACTGTGACCTTGATGAAATGTGCAACACTTGGTGTGGTCCAACTTATAGGTATCTCCATTTGATTGCTTTAGCAGCTTAAACCATGGTTCGTTCTTGATGTCGTGGAGGATTTGGTGGATCGAGATCGAGAACTTAGAATAGTTCTTTAGCGTTGGGCCTCCTTTAGTTGAGGATCGATCCTTGCACTTGGCCTTCTGCCTGTTTTGCTGTTGTACTACTTCATGTCCTCATTCTTTTGAGCTACTACTAATTCTTTATGAGGCTGTTAGGGTACCTTATCTGTTCGTCGAGCCTCGTCCCAAAGTGCATGCTTCTCTACCAAAGCGAAAAAGTCTGCCAGAGTTAGATCTTCTTTCATGATCAATTCTCTGAACAGCTGATGGTTTGCTATGAGTTCTTTTTGTAAAGCTGCACTAGCTATCGAGTCATTGCATCTGACTATCTTTGCCTTCTCTACTTTGAACCTATTCACATAGTCGCGAAGCGATCATTTGGGTTCTTCTTCACATTGAACAAGTGGTCGGACTTCTTCTTGATCAAGCGATAGGATGATTACTCCTTGGTGAAATCCAAAGAAAACTCATCGAAACTCCGGATGGATTGTGGCGGCAAGGTGTGGAACCAATCTTGCACCTCGCCTTGTAGAATGGTGGCGAATATCTTGCACATGAGAGCGTCATTGTTCCGATAGAGGATCATTATGCTTCAGTAATGCTTTAGGTGTCTCTCTATATCTCCATCCTATTTTAAGGATATAAAATATGACATGCTGAACTTGCGTGGAGGCTCTGCCTGCTCGATCTCGTCTGTGAAATGTGACCTGCTTATGTTGGTCATGTCTCGTCGTAGTGCCTCATCAATGACCTCGTTGCGCTGGAAATCGCGCAATCGCTTGGTCAGAAGCCTCTCTAATTCTTCCTGAATTTGCCTTTGTTGGGGTAGTGGAGCTCTCGGCTGCCCCCAATCGTGATCTACTGGTTCCTGTATGTGGTACGTTTCTAGTAGGAGAACCAGTTCCTCGTAGGCTACCGGTTGAACTTGAGCCGAATCGAGTGACTGTTTTTCTCTGTCCGTCATGCTGCCTACTCCGTCCGTCGTGCTCTATGATGGCCTAGTCGCGAACGAACACTTCACTTAGAAGGTTGCTCATGTTGATTATCAAGTGTGGTCCCAACCATAAATGTATGCTCGTCTATGGGCCTAACCGAGAGTGCACGCTCATTCGCGCGCTAAGACGAGAGTATACGCTATCTCGGGGGCCCAATTAGGAGTGTACACTGTCAGATCGCTCAATTTATGACTTGTCGAGTGGCTGCTTGCCTGGACACTGCTGGAGAGGTTCGTTATCTGCCCTTGTCCTACTTCAGGACACCTTGGATGGGGCACGCTGCATCTCGGTACGCTACAAGAGTTGATTCACAAAGGTTATCGGCTGCGCTAGGGTGCTTGTCAACTCTATAACTTGCCGAAACCAGTGTTGTTCACCATTTGGGCTAGAAGAGCTTGGACGGTATGCGTCTCCTTAAGTAATGGAAGTGTAATGGGCTCCGAGCGTGAGATTTGAGTTAGGATATGTTAAATCTGCGAGGAAATGAGGTGAAAATACCCCCGGTTCAATCATCGGTCTAGAAATCTAAAGCTAGGATGGTTGCCCATCTTAGACCGGTTTGGGCTGCTATGAGGGCCACGGGAGTAAGCTGGACTTCGGGTTGGACCGCGAGAATGGGTCGGGTCGCAGGAACGGGTTAGACCGTGGGCGTGGGCTAGGCTGCTGGACCGCATAGGCGATGAGCTCCCCTCGGCGCGACTTGGGCCTGTGGATCTTGGACCGCCACTTTGGCAGCTGCGGCTGCAGCTTGGGCCTGCTTAAACTGGGCCGTGCTGGGCTCCCTTGTGGCGCAGAATTAGGCTCGCTGTTGCAAGGTGGCATGGGCCTGGGCTTGCGGTTGTAAGGTGATGTTTTCATCGTGGGCTTGGGTCTTGCCGTGAGCTGCCACGGTGGCTGCTACCATGGTTGCTGCTGTTGGCATAACCATGGTGGTGGCGCTCCACTTGTCGTTGCGTTGAGCCTCGTGGATCGTCATGGTAGGGCTACGTCACGATCTTTATCACTTGGTCCAAATCCTTGAACGTAGGAAGTTCTGCTCGTTGTAGTATCTGAATTTCTAGTCATTGTACTTTTGTTTTACTTTTATTCAAAGAACTTTATAAAAAAAATTCTAGGAATAAGAACGTATGAAAAATCTACAAATGAACAAGAAATGAGAAACTTTTGAATGCGAGAGTCTTCTTCGAACGTCTGAATCAAGACTCCCAATGAAAACACCAATTTGTAGATGCAAATTTCCGCCGTCTTTGCCTTTGACGAAAATGCACCTGCAAAATAATAACACCTAAGATTAAGGCCAAAAGCCTTACACGCCTATGATGAATTGGGAGGGCTTTGGCCGAAGAATCTCCGATGCCAAATTTAGAATTCTGAAAATAATGTGTTTAAGGCTATTTATGGGGGAGTGGCCGGTCCTATTTGGAGAATAGTGGTCAGCCATATATGGTGAAATTGTGTGAATAATTGTAAGATATTATGTTAAGTAATATCTTGCAATTAACATGACAATTAATCCTAAATTAAATAGGAAATTTGGGAGTTACCTTTTGAGTAAGGATTTGATGAGGAGTGATGAGAGAGATTTGAATAAATATCATTTTGATCACCTTTGACTCTTCATTGATTCAGCCGTAATTGTCCGTTGCATGCGCGTGGGAATATTGGTGTGCATCAAAGGTAATTTTATCCTTTTAATCCAAAAGTTCACGTGTCGCCTCCATAATTTTCTTAATTATTTTTTACTCCACAAAATCCAAACTCTAAGAGATGAGGATCACCGTCATCACATGCATGAGCGTCGCAATCAGGCCACCAACATCTAGTCAAGAAACAATTGTAAACTATGGGCAAATCTTGATTAGCTCGATACCAAATTCATAGGCCCGACATTAGATTTAGAGTTGTTGAATTAATAAATATAAAGGGATAACTTTGGAAGAAGGATGGGATTGAAAAATGAACAAAAACAAGTGCGGGGAACTTCAATATAGTCACCACAAAAGAGGGAGTGGAGGAAGGGAAGGAAGAAAAGTAGAAGTTTTTCTCCTTTTTTTTCTCCGGGTAATGTTAAGGAGATTAAAGATTAAATTTGCAAACTAAATAACGTGTCACCAATAAAAATTAAGCACGTTAATCAATACTTAATAATTCAATCATTAACTTCCATGTCATTTAGTTCATAAAATTTTGTCTACAAATTTAATCCTCCTAACATTACCCTTTCCCTCCTCATATAGCGACTCTGGTTCTTGGATTCAGAGTTTCTATAGGTGGATGCTCTGTTAGGTCTGTGTATATAGCTTTTTGTATAAATACTATTCTACAATGTGTATAAGAGTCACTTTAATAGGATGAGGATCCTCTCCGGACTCTTTGTGAGAATTCATCCTCACATCTTATCCGTTCATCGTATATCGTATAGTCAGCTTTTGTTAGGAACTGTTTGTGTTTAATTTTAAATAAAAAAATTCAAAATGATTTCAGGCCGCACAATATATGATGAACGAATAGAATGTTAGGATCCCTATGATCCTTATAAAGAGGATCCGGAATCCACTTTAATATTCAACTCATTCTTTGCTAAACAAAAGAAGGAAAAAAAAAAACCTCAGAATGCATGTAATTCAGCAACAATGTATTGATCTTGTGGAATTTGGTGAAAACTCTATCCATATCTCCATCTTGTATATATGCACTATAAATTCAGTTTTCTCTTCTTTTTTTTTCAACTGACAACTTATTTGCTGAAAACTATTTGGTAGCTACTTGCAATTAAATAAATAAAAAAACAAAAGCTAAAAATTGAAAACCACATATTAAATGCTACTTTTTTTTTTTTAAGTTTTCAAATTTTGACTTTCGGTTTTTAGTTTTTAACTTTTGGTTTTCAAATTTTCATTTTAAAAAATGAAAATTAAAAGTAATTAATAGACAAATTTTTTATTTTCAGTTTTAAAAGAATAAAAACTAAAAGCTATATCAAGGGGACTTGAAGTTCCTCGGATTTGAAGGTCTGGGTGACCCCCTTATCAGATTTGACTAGCGCACTTTTCAAGTGAGTTACAATGCAATTGCAAGGTGCCATACGTTTCTTAGAACGTGAATATCCTTTTTTGAGGAATTTTCTATCATGTACTTATCTTTGCGTTTTCAACTAATTTCACAACAATAATCGAAAGGGATCTTTCAACGACATTCCATATCTTTCGCGCATATATAAAGTTGTCGAAGAAAGAAATATGCATGGCAATATATTAAGCTGATAGTGGTAGACATAGACGAAGAAAAGGCAACTTGCTTTTGCTTTTAATCATCAGTGGTTTTTGCTTTGAACTCTAAATGGTGGAGAATATCTGGTGGGGGATTTATCTGATCAAAATATTAGTGCCAGAGAAACCTTAGCCAGCAGCAAAGGAGGCTATTGCCATCATACTCTGAAGAAAGATAGCAATTATTATACGGCCGGAAAGTACATTTGAGTTCAAAAAGAGGTAAATAATACTTAAGAATTCAATAACCACCAAAAAAGAAAAGTATGCAGGCTTGAACGCGTGCACTACTAGTAGTTTATATATATATATATTTAACATTTACCTTTCTTTTCTTTTTTTGTGTTTTAACAGCTGTATCAAATAATATATGTGCACTACTGATGTTTCTAAGGGCATTTCTGGATTGATCATGTATTTTTAAACTACACACGAAATTTACACAAAATTACATACTTGTTTATGGTAATTTTTGTGAGGGTTCTAGCTAGGAATTACATTGTGATGCAGTAATAAAGAAGCCTACATCAAATATTAATACTAAAACTGTTTAATTTTAACAAAAAGTATAAACTCGGAAGTGTCCATCGATCCCTCTAGATCATCAGGCATGCATGCACTACACAAAAAGTTTACAGATTTTGCTTGAAACCCTAGACTTCAACATTTAATTTTCACTTGTCAGCAATATAATTCTTATAATTAAATCAATGTAATGTTCATTATGTTTGCTATTACACTCACCGATACGTGTGTGGAAAGATAGACAAAATGTGTAGACATTTAAGGATGAACAACAAGCTAATGCTTCTAAGAACTAACTATATTTTCGATTTTGGTTAATTTTTTTGCATTGGCAATCAAGCTTTGAAAACAAGCCTAAAATTATGGTACATATATGTCACAAAATTACACTTCAACTGAATTGTTAATTGGTGAATATGTGGTTGAAATGTATACTACATCTTTCTGAATTCGTTATTAATTATTAAGATTTAAACTTTGATTACAAGCAAGGCGGCAACTGCAAAAGCTGCTTTGATTTGGGATTAGAATACAACTCTAAGCTAGAAGGAGAGAGGGTTTGATCTGGGTTGTACAGGATTGAAGAGAATGAAAGCAAAACGGTGATGCCATATTTTCTTTGGGCATATTTACACGAGCGCACATATCAGCAGTCCCTCCATTAATTTTGTTCTTATCTGGTGTAAATTATGCAGAACATGTACGTGAGTCCTTTTCTTCCAAGCTTGTAAATTGTCTCTATCTAGCTAGGAATGAATACTCGATATAGAAATAGTACACTATTACCTATCTACCTTGTTTTTTCACCAAAAAAAAATTATCTACCTTGTTAATTTGTTGATCTCAGATTGATATATATCCACTGATCCATCAAGTCAGTACTCCATCAGTTAAAAGTCACCGACATATTTAATTATATTTTTGAACTAACCAACTGCTTCATTAATTAGGCAGTTATAAATAGAAAGACTGCCTTCCTCCTTTAAATATGGAGAGCAGAGAAATTGCTTACATATGGAGAGCAGAGAGCGCCATGCTGACTTTGCGGTTTGGAGATCTAGCAGCAGCAGCAATAAAGTCTCCAAATGGAATCATATCAAGCTCAGAAGGAAAACAAAAAATAAGAGGTTGTACTTTCTTCATATTACTGCTGTTTCTGCTTATATATTTTTATGCTTACAATTGATCACAATGAGACCAACTTCAGCAACAAACATATGCCCACAGTACGTATACTTCTACTTCTACTTATATAGAATATATATATACACACACACACGTATGAGTAGGGTAGATTACATATAGATAGATAGATAGATAGACAGACAGAGAGATAGATAGATAACTGATAATGGTGGATTAGATTTGGTTTGACTTGTAATGGCATGATCGCTCAAATAATAGCGGTAAAGGCACGCTTGCGTAAATGATATCGTTATACTTAAGGTGTTTGATGACCGGATTTTGAGTAAACTGTAACCAAGTTTTCATGGCCGCCGATATGCATTATTTTATATATCTTTAAATTAGGGCATCGATCATTGAAGGCTGGCCATTCCACTTCTGCCCGACTTGTGTAAGTAGCTCGACCTTCTTTGGGTCATTATGAGTTCTTATCATGTGATGTTCATGTTTAACATTAATTAGTTACATTTTGTGGGTGTGGTTTAATATTGAATAATCATATTCCTAAGAGCTATTTTCAAATTATATATGTTGAAAGAACGAATTGAGAACATTGTGACTAACTTGGAGGTAGAAGATATTACTTATGAAGAACCATTTCAGTCCTCCCTAAAACGGAAGAATTAGAAAGGAGAAGTTTCATTCATATCTGCTTCTCTTCTAATCCCCTGAAAATGAAAAATCAGTATCCTCTACCTTTTATATAATCGGAACTTAGATGGTTATCCATTCTAATTCAATCATTTATACCAAACGAGACCTAATTACAGTTTCGGTAGCTATTATAGCCACTCCAAAGGTTATTCTTGCATTCTTCAAAATGGCATGGAAGTTAATAATTGGATTATTAGTTAAGTGTTGATTAACATGCTTATTTCTCATTGTTGACACATCATTTAGTTTACAAATTTAGTCTCCCTAGCCTTACTCTTTCGTAATGGATGAGTATATATGATGCTTTTTTGGATAAGAAGTAACAGCTCCCAAAGCTTTAGACTTTTTTTCTTATAGCTAAAAGCTTATACTAAGTGATCATCACTTGATTTCGCAGAGAGTTATGAAAGCCCACTCTTCATGAAGAGTAAAAGATATTGTTTAAAATAATTGCACTTCTTTAGATGAGTTAGTTTGCATGACGTTTTATTTTATTTCATTCTGTAGGTTGCAAGGGTTCATTTCCTCAATGCCATGGCATGCCATCTTTGCATTTCTGAATCCACTGCTAATCGGCGTCCTTCAAGTGAAATGTCAAGGTGCAAACGTCTCCCCATTCGACACGCACCCAAGAGTCATGTGGATATTTTTGTCGACAACGTTAGTCTACTGCTTTGCATTTGCAGCTAACATAAAATCACGCCGTAACTGCACTACCATATTCTACTCTCGAATGTCCGGTCATATTGCTCTACTCACCGGCTCTCTTTCTTCAGTCTCTTTAGTCTCCATCTTCTTTCCAAGCGTACTTGATGAGCGACTTGTTTTCTTCTCTTGGATCATTATGCCTTTGATTGTTGGAAGAACGTTGATTCGTCGAGTGTGTCAAAAGATTTGCCAATCTACGATGAATGCAGTCATCATAGTTTATAGCATATGGCAGGGGTTTGCAAGCAGGATGGAGCAGCCACAATTGCCGATGTAGTCGATGAAAGTTAAAAAGTAAGAAAAAGGAGAGCGAGAGATCTTGAGAAAGAGAAGATGAGCATGTAGGCCAAAGTAGTGTTGCTCGATCTGTTGCATGGTTCTAGCGTTTCTCTTCCACACCCACTAATGCAAGAAGAAAAGAGATGAGGTTACGTAACCTACGGGTATTTGATTCATCTAGTACCATTGGTTATAAGTCACCACTGGATTGGGCAACTCATTGTTGAATGAATGTTATAATCAATAAACTAAGCACAAAGTAAATAGGTGTTGCTTTTTAATTATAATCACTAGTGGTCTCACCACATGAGATACGACTGGGCCAATATTAATCTGCAAGGAAAACTTACTTCTACTGATTATTATTCATGTAATATATGATAGGGATTTTGCCACCTACGTAAATAAGGGCAAAATCATGTGAAATACTTGCAAGAATACAAGGATGTCATAGTATAGATGCTCATGCAAGGTCGTTCTCCTCAAGGACTATTTAAACAATTTATGTAAAAACAATTCCTAATCAACTACTTAGAATTAAAACTTGAGAAAAGAGATTTTGAGATTGGGTAATATTAAAAACGAATTTTAAACAAAAACTAATATAATCGAAGAAAAGAGTTTTAAATACCAATTTATAAAGGCACTAGGGTTCCACCATCACTTAGCAATCATACGAATTTCTACCAATTACTTATGATCTACACATGCCACTTTGAAGGTTAGGTTTTCCTAATATATATTCTCCTCATGATATTCAAGTAAGAACGTATATCTACCATGCAATCCGTCTGTGATATTCAGATCAAATATAAACATGTAAGACTCGTTAAATTCTATGAAAACCTTTTGAAAAACCATGCAACCCCTAAGAGCGTGATATTCGCCTTAGATGAATTTACAATTATCAATCACAAGAAGCAATACTCAATCCTCTGGTGATATTCCAATCGAATTGCATCCAATTACTTGTCTAAACATCCTAATGGCGGCCAGTCATCACGACAATTAGATAATTTAAAACAGTGGTCAATAATTCAAAGTATGCATGCAATTAGACCCGACAGTTTCTGAAACGACACGGTGACAGGATACGAAAACGACACGAAAATAACGGGTTTCGGGTCAACACGATAACTTATCGGGTCATTATTGGGTGACCCGTTAAGAACCCGTTAATAACGGGTTCTTAACGGGTATACACACGAGTAACACGTGGGTAATCCGTTTCGACCCGTTAAGAAAAAAATTATTTTGATAATTTTAAAGTTTAATTACTAAAAGATTTATTATAAAATACAATAGCCATATTAATATATACAATATATTCTATATTAAATATATAGTTTTGTATTATTATTCTATATATAAAAAAAGTTTTTGTCATTATTTATTTTTATTGTGAGAGTTCCTTATTATCATTACTAGGATAAATTTTACTTAACATATTGTTGTCCAAAATTAAAATAAACTAATATAGTATTTATATAGGCAAGAACTAAGAAGACATACATACACATATGAAAAATGTGAAAGAATATATAAACACTTGTGATTCATCATTATTCCTCAACGAGTAGATAATGGTTACACTTGCGTTATCGTTTAGATTTTTAAAATCGTCCAAACCTTCGTGAATAATGTTTTTTATTTGAGGGAAAAATTAATAAAATTAATAATAATTATTGTAGAAGTGTAAAAAATGTAAAAAAAATATACAATCACTCATAGTGACAAACTTTACAACTTTCATGAAGATGTCAGCTTCGAAATCCAACACTATAATTCATAAACCTTAAATTTATATTTAACCGTCGATTGCCATTTACGCTTTATTCTTCTTACTGAATTTTATTTTTAAAATTTTATTTTTTGAAAACATGATCATCTAGCGGATGTAAGAAGATGAACAGTTCAGATTTTGATATCACGTTTTGATATTTACGATTAACTGAAATATGAGTCGATGTCATATAGTTTGTAGAAACTTTATAAACATCAAGCAATATTTTCACTAACTGTAAAACTCTAAATATAATATCAACGATCCAAACCATTCATCTTCCTGCTTCCTCTAATAGATCAAAATTTGATGAGAACAATGAAGCGTAAATGTAAACAACAATCAACGGTTAAATTTTGATCTATGATTTATATGATTATAGTGGCGAATTTCGAAGTTAAGCTCTTCATGAAAGTTGTAAACCTTGTCATTACGAGCGTTTATATATTTTTTTCTATAATTTTTTACACTTCTGCATTAATTAAAAAACTATTAAAAACTTTAGGTAAGTGAAAATATACTTAAAAGAAAAATGCGTTTTTATGTTTTGGATGTGACAATATGGTATGTATATACTTATTTAGTATTATGTTTTTCATTTGATTATTTATTGGTTTAAAATATATTTTCCTTAACGGGTAACGGGTCGGGTCAAATTACTTGTTAATACTATAGGGTCGATTTCGGGTCAGGTCATTTTACCCGTTTATTTTAACGGGTGTTACACGACACGACCTGTTAAGATATCGGGTATGACACGAAAATGACACGAACACGGAAAACACGACACGAATGCCAGGTCTACATGCAATCAATCATAAGCAATTAAATAAAAATTACATATTCATGCTAAGGCTCAAGGCTTCGCCCTAGCAAACGGGAATTAGTTACGCATATTCATAATTAAAATCATAGAAAATATCATTAACTAGGAAAAAGAATGAAAACACCTTAAAGTAGAAAATCTCCAAGAACCCTCACCAAGCTCTATGTCTCACAAGTTTATAAAAGCAAGCGTCCCCCCTTTAACTGAGAACGGCCAAAGCAATATATCTGCTATGCCCACACACAATCCCTAAAACTCGGGTCTTTTATTCCAATTAGAAAACTAAATAATAATAAAATAACTTAGAAAATAGAGTCATAATTAAGCTAAGAAAATCTGCACATAAACTGTACAGCCACGTTTCAGCCTCAAATCTCCTCCAAACCCGGCCCATGACAGCTTGTTTTAAAGATAAGAACGTTATGAACACATCTCCAGAAGGTCACGAATCCATCAGAGATCATCTCGGCTCCAAAAATGTAATTTAATCCCAAAACATCACTTTTCCAGCACTGCGCATCGCTCCTTTATTTTATCGCCAGAAAATCACCGCTAGGTAGGAAAATATGATATTTTGACACGATCAAGCCAAGTGACTCACAAATGTCCTCCAACTAGAATTACTTCAAAATTTGTCCATTTGACCATGTTCTGCTCCAGAGGAAGTCGAAAGTCCTATAATGGAAATACAATTCAAAGTATCAAAATTCTTTCAAAATATTAACCAAAATACACTAAGAATAGGGTTAAATATATAATATAAAATCTACTCATAAAAAAATGTATATATATATATAGTAGAAAATTTGATTAAGATGTTTCAGGAAAATTTTATTCAAACCCATTTATCTTCTTTCTACACTCAGCTTATTATTTTTAATTCTGAAATTCCGAATGTGCCCAACAAGTTTCTTTCTATACTCAAATAAAAAAGAGCAAAAAAAGATTAAAAAAAATTCCAGCACTAGAAAACTCCGACCACTCCATCTCTCCAAACCCTAACAACCCCCAATTTATGCCAATCCCCAACCCCCCACAATTTTAATATTATCCTAAATTTCCCAAAAAGTATTATTAACATAAATTTCTTTTGGGTATTTTTAATGGTGGACTATTAGGAAAAAAGGTTCTCCTAATTTTCAAATTGTTGTGGATGGTAAGGGAGGTGACAGCGAGGGATTGGAGAGGGGTAGAAACTAGAGTGGTTGAGGTTTGGAGAGAGAAGATGACCAGAGTTGCCTATTGCTAAATTTTATTTATTTATTATTATTATTTTTGTGCTTGTTGGGTGTAGAAAGAAAATTATTGAATACATTTGAATTTTCAAGATAAAAAATTAATAAGTTGGGTGTAGAAAGAGAACAAATGGGTCCAAACAAAATTCCCCTTCATACATCGGCCATAGCCAAAGAATCCAATGGGTATGGATAAGTGCGGGAATCTGCCCTTTTTAAACTCGATGTGGCGGATATGATAATAGCACTCCCACTCCAAAATCACCCCATAAACCCGTTTAACATATTCTAAACCATAATATATGGTTTTTATATGATTTTGTTGCAGTCCTAATGGTTTAGAAATGTGATCATATAAATCTTATTGAATATTGGATATCCTTGTAGGATTCTACCATATCTTATCTTTAGATATTATCATTTAAAGTTGTAATACTATTGGAGTAAGGAATTTACCTTCCCTACTACTATAAATAAAGACACAATGGGGGTGATGAGTTGATTTTATATTATATATTTTACCCTATTCTTAGTATCCTTTGGTAATTATTTTGGTGAAATTTGATACTTTGATTTATATTTCTAATGTAGGACTTGTGATTCTTCTTAAGTAAAACGTGATCAAACGGATGAATTTTGGAGTGATTCTAATTGGAGGATGTTCATGAGCCTTTCAACTTGTTTGTGTCAAAATTTCAAATTTTTCTACCAAGTGGTTTATTTATGGTGATGAAATAAAAGACCAGAGCACAAAGCTGTCAAAATGATGTTTTGGGCTTATTTGGGCTTTTTGGCGTCCAAGATGGTGTGTTTTAAGTTCAGGCCCTTCTGCAAATATGTTCATAATATTTTAAGTTTTAAAAAGAGTCATCTTGGGCCTGTTTTGGAGGTGCCTAAGGCCCTGAACGTGGCAGATCAGTTAACTGACAGATTCTCCTTTATATTATAGGATTATGTTTTCTAGTTTCTTTTAACTTATTTTGTTTCCTATTTTTCAAGAGACCTTTTCTAAGAAGAATTTTATTTTGTAGTTGTATAAATAAGGCTAATCAACCATCAGGGTTCACTATGCATCAATTTGGAGAACTCGGTTAGAGAGCTTTTGATGATTCAACTTTATTTTTACAAGGTGTTTTCTTTCCTTTTTCTTAATAATATTTCCTTTTTTTTTACTATGATTAGGTGTAACTAACTTTCTTTTGCTTGGGCGAGGCCATGAGCCTTAGCATGTATATGTAGTCTTTATTTAAATTGCTTATTATATTATGCATGCATGCTTTGAATTATTAATAACTATGTTTAAATTATCTTTATGTCTTAGTGCTTCGCGACCATTATGATGTTTAGATAAGTAATCAAATGCAATTCGGTTGGAATATCATCGGATGATTGAGTATGGTTTCTTGTGATTGACAATTGTAATTTCACTTAATGCAAATATCACGTTCTTAAGGGTTGCGTGGTTTTTCAAAAAGTTTTCATAAAGCTTAATGAGTCTTGCATGTTCTATTTTATCTAATATCACAAGCGGATTGCATGTTAAATAAACAGTATTGCTTGAATATCACGAGGAGAATATGCATAAGGAACACCTGACCTTCAAATTCACATGTGTAATTCATAAGTAATTGGTAAAACTCCATAGGACTGTTAAGATGAGGCGGAACCCTAATGCTTTTTTAAATTGATTTCCAAAACTGTTTTCTTTTAAGTTTATTTTAGTTTGCTGAATTTTTTAAATTGTTTTTTATTAAATTTTTTTTGTTATTTTTAATTACAAAATCAATCTTTTCTAAACTTTGTTTTAAATAATTAATTAAGATTTGGTTTTAACATAAATTATTTTAAATAATTCCTATGGAAAACGACCTTACATGACCATTCCTGCTACAACTCCCTTGTACTCTTGCAAGTATTTTTATCTCTCCTTTATGGGTGGTAAAAATCCTATTAGGGGAGATCAAACACCTTAGAATTACATCAAATATCTCTTCTTGTTCATCAGCTATCTCTTCTTGTTACCGGCACACCCCATCTCTCTTATAGTTGTTCAGTTAAATAGGACTACAACATGTTATCAGCAAAACTCTAGTGTGACTCTAAGAAAACTGACAGTAAGGAACTGAAGGTTCATGGAGGTCCTTCTACAAATTCAAAGGTTCAATTGTTTCCTGCCAATCAAGTTCTCCTAAAATCCATGTTTGGTATTTTCAACGACCATGATGCATGAAACATTCTCTATGATGCACGAACCCCAAACATTTATATTTACCTTACCATATATATATGTTTGTGCATAACGAGCAATTTGAGAACCCTGGTTGTCACATGGTATATTTCATAACTTTCTCCTATGTGTATGCGTAAACGTTAGAAGAAAAAGTTATGAAAAATATTACAGCCCCAAAGTGCAAGCCCATCAGCTCATACGTGCATGCATAAACGTCAAAAGAAAAAGATGAAAGTGCCCTCTTTGATATGAGATTGGAAATATATCAAATGTAGATAAAATATCATTTTATTATTGGCCTTTAAGGAATATTTTCCAATCGAGTCTCCTCTTAAGCCATTCGCAACAATCGTCTTGGAAAGACAAGTGAGTATTCACATTGGACTTGAGCTATGATGAAGTAGAGAATAGAGTTTTTATCTAAAATGATCTTTGAGATTGACATAACTCCTCATTTTGGTCCTTGACAATGAAAATTGATTGATGTGGTCCTTGAGTTTGTCCACCGTAAATTATTTTAGTCATTCTGTAACAAATCTGTTACTGTCCTCGTTAAATTGTCACGTAAATGACCATGTGAACCCGGTTGTATGTAACTACAAATTCATTGAACCGATATATGCTATCCAAGTATTCATCAGCACATTTATTAGGGTTTTGTACCCATTGTCCCTCCATATTGCCTGGAAACAAAATAAAACTTCAAGGATTATAACAACTTCAATTATGACTTGTCACCTTATGCTTCCAATAAGGGCCATATCCCATTCGGAAATGCAAAGTTATGTGCTGTAATCTACGGCTCCATCAGGTTAGATTTCGATGTGGAAAAAATTCAACAGCATCTCCCTGCAGTTCTTCACGACGTTGATAAAAATACCTATCATGCACTCAAAGAATGCAAAGAGATGTTACCAAATTTCCCTTGATTGACCGCAAACTACGGCACATAACTGTGCACTCCCAAATTGTCCAAAAAATGGGACAATTCAAGAATTAATTGGACAGCAGTCATGCTCTCACATCCATGTGCAAAATCCAACTAATTTTCAACGGGAAACTAAGCTTTTATGAACAAAAGCATATGAAGTTCAGTACTATTAACTCTATACAAGACAAAATATTTTTGTCCATCACGTATAAAAATGTTTCATACAAAATAATTTTTTTTTTCATCAAACAATAGATTTGTTAAATTAGTTGTTAAATTAGGGAGCCAACGGGGTTCGAACCCACACCTTGGTGCAAGGGCAACGCTCCTCTTCATCACTGTGGTAGGAGGCCACTTGCTTTCATACAAATAAATTAAATCACATAAATATTAAAAAATAATTTAAAGAACTCAAATTAATAAAAATTAAATTAGTGAAAAAGGTACATGTGGAGCCCAAAACAATCCCAAAAATTCTAGAGGTGACACGTGGACTTTTGCTCAAGAAAGACAAGATTTCCCTCTTTAAATGGGCAGGCTAGACCTCAGATTCTCTCACACACAGTTCAACATCTCTGTAGTGTTCTAAAAATTGGCCTAGGTGGTGCCTAGGCGCTGGGCGATAGCCAACCGCCGGGATTAATGCAAAATTGGGACAGGGATTAGGTGGGCACCGAGGTGGCCTGATCTGCCTTTGGGCGGCCTAGGCGGTCTGGGAATTTCAATTTTTTTCTGTGTTCGAACTTGAGAAATGATGAATGCAGATTAGCTGTGTTATGGTTTTTCTGGACTTCATGAGCATATGGTATGTGTTCTTGCGAAGAGGAAGAAGATGAGAGAAAATTAGTTTCTCTCTCTTCCTTCCACACCCACGTGATCACTTTCAAACTATTTAATTTATTTATTTTTTCTGTCCATTCAAGTTTGGATAGCTAGCATCCTGACTTTTCTAAAAGAAAAAAGGTTGTCAGTCCATCCATAGCATCAAATGCTATTAATTTTTTTTTCATTAAAAAAACATAGATTGTCAGCCTGTCAGTTCATAGCATCAAGTGCTATTGATTTTTTGGACTTGTTAGATAGCATTTTATTATTCTTTTACTATCTTATTCAGGGATTTCATACAAGTATAATTTTTTGTAAGTGTCAGTATACACTTATTTACAAGATATACAAGAAATTTACCTAAATCCGCCTAGGCACCCGCCTAGACCCCGCCTAGCCGCCTAGGCGCTAGGCGCTAGCCCAACTAGCGCCTAACATTTTTTAGAACCTTGCATCTCTGAAGGTCCATGCAGCTGAATACGACTGTCCACAGTTCACCTGTCCTTGGCAAGAAAAAGTCAAAGTATTAAAGATAATGATTAATTACCCAAATCCTGTTTTTATTACATTCCCAATTGAAGGTTGACTTCATTCCAGTAAGTAATCTCTATGTCAATCAATAGGGATATCTACTCCATATCTCAAGATATTATTTCCTATTTAATATTTTAAGAATATTCTTTCCATACACCTTGGCCAATAGGATGCTGCCATGTGTAGGGTAAAACCTAACACTATGGCCGACCTTCTTTCCTATGTATATATTCAATTCTATCAAATTTCGGTAAGCTTTTGCCACACTAAAAGGCCCTAAACACTTACTCTTTTCAGAGAAACTACCTTAGGCATCAGAGATCCATTGGCCAACCTCATCCCCACCTCATGGGCACAAGAGACTTAGGTCTTTGATCAAATGTGTTGATTGTTTTGTAGGTGGATTTTCGTCAAAGCAAGAAAAAGCGGAAATTTGCATCAACAATACCTCCAAATTCATTATTCACCATTAATCGTATAGAACAACGCCTATACAAAACAAATATAATTTTGTTAGTTTGAATTCACAATTAAAAAATACAAAATCAATCGCTTATCGGATGTAGAGTAGAATAGATCGAGGAAGGGAAATGAGGTGGAGGTGGAGGTAGAGGAGAGGGAGATAGAGGGAGTGGAGGACGAAATTGAGAGATGGAGGGAGTTAAGGACAATTTTGAAGAGAGATGAGGGAGGGAGAGGGAAAGGCAGCTGCCGCAATTTTTCCAGTTTTTGCCTCTCTCGCAATTGGCTTTCTGGTAATAAAGACGACATGCGACGAAGGCTTCGTTGCGCATAGTGCGTTCGTGCGACTATTAATCCATTTTCGTTGCACAAAGCATCTTTATGTGACGAATCCCCTTCACCATGCGTTTTTTTTCTTCTATTAATTAGTACTCGTGACTAATTTTTTTAAACCACATATTTAAAGAAAACAAATTATTTAATCCGTCTATACAAGGTAAATAAAATTGAACAAATAAGTACTTAAAGTAAATATTTAATCCGACAACAAACTAAGAAAATATTTAAAGCGTCCATAAATGTTAAATAAAAACATTTGCTACAATCCGGTTACATTCTAAGAAAATATTTTATTCGTCCATAATAGCTAAACAAAAAAACTACTTCGCTGGTGGTGCCTGTGTACTTTGCTCGACGTCATACTTTCACTCCCAGCAACGCCTCTTGATTGAATATGTTATCAATGAAATTCATCAAGTTAGGGTCCCTTTCATCAATAATATAATTAGCCTGTTATGGAAAACATAATTAAATACTCAACAATGTAATTATTATATAAAAATAATTATTAAATTACTAAATGACACTTACTGATAAGTCATCCAACATAAACTTCTTTAGGTCCTCTGGCACTTTTTTCCAAGACGCCAACTTTGAGGACATTTATTCCGCAATTCTGTCTCAATATCATGCGCAAGCAGGGAATGTGACTCCCTCTCAGATCCCTTGACATCATTATAGTTGATTCGCCTGGGCCCGTCATTGTTTCCCATTTTGGCCCGCACAGACATTCTTTTGTTTTTTTTTTCTCTACAGAAACCAAAAAAATTTCATAAAGAAACTAAGTTATTCATCAATATTTTATGATAATGATCTAATAATTTGTTTTCCACAACAAAACAAAAAGTATTAAATCCATACAAAATTTGATATTACCTTTCCGAGATCCTTGGCCCTCACACCCTTGGTTAGTTGGAGCAGCAATGAAATCAACCATCGTACAGAAAAGTAAAACAAGAATTGGGACATAAGGGGTTTGGGGAAGAAGCAAACGAGGGGGCCTTGACAGTTTTGGGGAAAAGGATGAGAGGAAAATGGAGAGTGGATCTGTGATTTTATATAACCTATGAAACCTTTGAGCGACGAAAGATTCGTCACGCAAAGCTTGCATTAATTAATCATTCTTAAATGTTTAACAAACCATTTCAAGAAACTTTGCGTGACGATACATTCGTCACGCAAGATTTTGGCAGGAAAAAGCGTCTTTGCGCGAGATGTTGGCGCCAAGTCCCCATCTTGTTGCGTCTTTTCTTAAACTTTGCACGACGAATATTTAGTTTCGTCGTGCAAAGGCGTATTGCCCGACGAAAACCTTCATCGCATAATTGTTTTCAATAATTTTTTATGGTCAAGCCATCTTTGCGCGATAATACCCTAGTTTCATTGCGGAAGTGTCCATTGTGCGATGAAATTTGATGCATCATGTAAAGTTTGGCCGCGCAAGTGTTTTTTTCTACTAGTGGTAGTGAGAGAAGGGATAAAAAAAAGGGATAGCAGATACGGTCTTCCTGTTCATGCAACTTCATCCTCAAGTCCAAATTGTCCTCCTCTTTGCTGTCTAGCTTAGAGTAAAAATATTGCCTAGAATTAAAAATAAAAATAAAAACAAAAACATAAATTCGACATGTTCCAGTTCTTGTGCTATATATAACTGAATTAATTTGTCTGCTCATTTATTAATTCTAGCTCCTATAACTAAACAATAGGTATGGGAGGGCTCAGTTGGAATAACTGGGTGAGATCAGAGCTGTCAGCATCCAAGTTAAGAGGTGGAAGAGAATACTGGCTATAAGTAGAGCTGCCTGCTCTTCTAATCTCTTGCATGGTGAGTAGGGCTGCAACTGTGTTCCTAAATATTCCTTCTCCGGCGACCGTTACTGCTTCTTTCACTTCTCTTTTTCTCTCTTCTTCCTCCACTGGGAACACTGCATCTATGGTACTCTCACATGCCTTGACCAGCTTTGAGATATTGTCAGTTGTAAAAAATGGCTGCTCCAAAATCTTTTGAATGAATGGCAATCTCAGTAGGCCACCTGTTCTCTTGTCATACTTCTTCAGTATCTTAGCCAGCCCTACAAAACCCAAAAATTGTTAAGTATATGTCGAATCATGAATGATTTGCAAGGCCTGTTCCATGCGCTTGAGACGAAGATGACCCTCGGCCTTGATTGGTGTGGGAAAAAAGTTTTACATATATATTACGCTCACTCGCACATACGAATAGCCTTTAAGGGAAGAGATCCAAATTTTAAAAAAAAATGAGTACATCCTCTTGACCGTTAGATTTGGCTTTAATGAAATCCTGTGGTTGAGATTCTGTGGCCTGTGATTTAATCTCAGCTACAGAATTTCATTAAAGTCAAATCTAATGGTCAAGAGAGTGTACCCATTTTTTTTTTAAAAATGGAGATCCCTTCCCTTGAGAGAGAGAGAGAGAGAGAGAGTAATTTACTAGTAGAGGGGAAAAAGAAGAATGGGAAGTGGAGGGTGGAATGTAAGTTCTTGAAGGATTGCTGTATAATATTGGAATGAGCTTATTAATTAGCTTCATCAGCCATGGACTACCTGTGTAATTGATGTTGCTGTAGTTCACCAGGAGCACCATCTCGCCGTGGAAATCAACAATGTCCTTCCTAATTTTGCCCATTTCCTCTTCATATATAGTCATTGAAGGCTGTCTTCCATTTGGCCCCCATTTATCAGTTACTCTTTGAATTCTCTGCTGTAATTCCTGCATTCACATTGTGTAGATATATGCTGCATTCACATTGTGTAGATATCAAATTTTTATATCAAATTTGCAAATTAAGTGATGTGTCACCAATAAGAAACAAGCACATAAATCGATACTTAATTAATAATTCAATCATCTACAACCATATCATATGATTTACAAATTTAGTTCAAAAAATTTAGTTGGGTAAATTATATAGTAGACCCTCAGGTTTGAGGTCTATCACAATCTCATACAACATCTTTAAAACATTTCACTTTCATACCTCACGTACTATTTTATTTCAAAATAATACATCCGTTACATTTTCTATTCATTGATCCGTTAAGTGCTGATGTGGTTGCCACATTTATGCCATGTGGCTGCCAAATGTGTGCCACGTGGCAAAAAAAAAAATTAATTTAAAAAAAAAACCAGAAAACCCAGATCCCCTAAACCACCCTCCCCCTCCCGGCGAAACCCCATATCCCCCCCGATCCCATATCTTCCCCCCCCCCCCCCCCCCCCGCACTGCCGAAGTCCAAATCTCACCAAACCCTCCTCCTCTGCACCCATCTCCACCTCCTCCGCACACCCATCTTCCCCTCTTCCCCCTCCCCCAACCTGCAACCCAGAAAGAAAAGAAAAAAAAAAAAAACTCAGCGCACCTACCCTCTGCACCCACCCTCGCACGCATCCTCTTCCATCCTCTACACACCCCACTCCTTAAATCCACATTCATTGGGGAAGACGGAATCTGGGTTGCAGGGAAAGGGAGATGGGTTTTTTTTTCTTTTTTTTTTCTTTTCTGGTTGCAGGTAGTGGGTGCGAATGAAGAGGTGGAGGATGGGTGCACGGTGGGTTTGGGGAAGACGGGAGGGGGAAGAAAGGGGTGGGTTGCAAGGAAGGAGGGGTCGGGGAAGATGAAGATGGGTTTGTTTTTTTTTTCCCTCTCCTCCTCTTCTTCTTCTGGGTTGCAGGTTGGGTAGGTGGGGGGTGGGGGTTGTGGGTTCAGCTTTTGGTTTTTTTTTTTTTTTTTTTTTTTTAATTTAGAAGATTCAGTTTTTTGTTTTTAAATTAAATTTTTTTTTGCCACATGGCACACATTTGGCAGCCACATGGCATAAGTGTGGCAGCCACGTCAGCACTTAACGGATCAATAGATGGAAAATATAACGGATGTATTATTTTGAAATAAAATAGTACGTGAGGTATGAAAGTGAAATGTTTTAAAGATGTTGTATGGGGTTGTAATAGACCTCAAACCTGATGGGCTACTATGTAATTTACCCAATTTAGTTTTACTAGCATTACCATTTTATAAAAAGACGTGCTTCAATTCGGCTGAAGAAAAGACTTAATTTAGCCAAAAGGTAATGCAAGGGAGAATAAATGTGTAGATTAATTTTTTTTAAACTAAATGACGTGAAAGATGATAATGAGATTGTTATTTAAGTTGTGATGAGCATGCTTATTTCTTATGGGTAATGATAGGGAGATTAAATTTCTATATAAAATTTTGGAAACTAAATTATGTGTCACCAATATGAATGAGCACGTTTATTAATACTTAAGTAATAATGCAATCATCAACTTACATGTCATTTAGTTTACAAAATTTTATTTAGAAATTTAGTCTCCCTAGCTCGCATCGGTGGTGAAGCTAGATAGGGGTGAAGGGGGGCAGCCGCCCCTCCACTCGTCGGAAAACAAGGCCAAGAGTGAGGCCTAAGCTCCTTTGATTTGGCTGGAAATTGGAAATCTGGAATGGTGGTTCTGTTCCGCAACTCCCCCTGCGCGCAGGGTTTGTTTTTATTAAAAAATAATAATTTTTTAAGTAAACGCTGTCGTTTTACTTCTTCATTTTGAAAAAAAAAAATTAAAGTAGTTTGGGGGGACCAGTCATTACCCCGTTCCTCCCCAATCCCCATCCCCCCACTTTACCAAACACGCAGATCCATCATCCTTCCTAAATTTAGGTAAATTTGTATTTTCCAAATTTATATTATTTCAAACCCTAATTGATTATTTAATACGAATTTTGTTTAATTGGTATAGAATTAGAGTATTATCCTAATATGGTTATTGTCTATTGATTATTAAAATGAATTCTATAATTATTGTTTAGGATAAAAATTGAATTCTTGATCATTGACTGATTAATTGAATTATTGATTAATGTATACGATTATTCATATTGATTAATTGAATTGTTGGTCTGATCAGTTATTAGTCATATTAGTATAGTCTACTATAGGATTAAGAGTCTAAGATTTTTTTTTTCTTTTCCATTTATACAGTTGTGAATGGATCAAAGGTTGAGTAATAACATGATTGTTTACATTAAGAAAAATGTATATGATTTTATTGATAATGAGCCTATTATGTAACGTTTTCATGACATGAAATCTTGCTGGTAACAATTGTAATTTGTTTGTATTGATAAATTATGAAAGACATTACTTTTGGATTTGATTGTTGCCATTTTTTTTAACTTTGCACTCTATAAGTTCGCCCCTCCCTGATCATTTCTGACTTCGCCACTTACTAGCATTAGTCATTTTTATTACTAACATATTATTTAATTTCTAGATTTAGTTTACCTAAAATTGTCCTTAGCAGAATGAAGCGACACTAAAATTGGCTTGAGAAGATAATAACATCCTAGTCTATAACTGTAATGTCATTTTCAACCCTTTACATGTGTAGGAGTAGGGTCTATAATATATAGCGGAACTAATTAATTAGATGAGACCGAGTGCATGTAGGACCCATAAAGATGGTTTTCATCATATTTGACGTCATATGTTTATAAAACATTTTTTATACTGAATATTTCTGTGAGACTTTCTCGTTTCCGAAAAAGTGTGACAATTTTCACTTTGAGTTTGAGACACGCAAGTTTCCCACATTCAAGCATAATCTACCTAACAACAACGACAACAAAATTTTTTCCCACTAAAGGAGCATAATCTACCTAATAAGATAAAATTCTTAATTAAGAATTTGCTTTTAATTAATTGCCAATTTACAAATAAAAAGATCCGAGTTAACCCAACCGAGTCAACGACTGGGCCAAAACCAGGTAATCCAAATTGTCAGTGAACAAGTAGTGTTGTCTCTCAGACAAACTATGCATTAAAGCACACAGTAGATCTCAGTAAAAGAACCTGTTTGGACATTAAAGATAAATTACAACACAATCGAGAATAAGCGTACCTTATTCCGGATAATGAAATCCTCCTCTTGCTCCATAAAAAACGCATTAAACTTCTCAATCTCATTGTTCAACAAGTAAACAAACTCAGCCTCAGTTTTGCCGTACTCTGATGCCTGTTCCAACAACATGGGAGCTGAAGAAATCAGCTTCACAAGCTTCTTCAAATCCTTATACGACAAGAACTTGTCGCGCCAACCCGGCAACGTCCCATGGATTTGCTGCTTCAATCTCTTCCCAAACTTCATTAGCTAGGGTTACAAAATTGGTGTTTGGTTACAGAGATTTAGTGGGATTTGCAGAGAACCAGAAAACAAAAAGTAAAAGTGAAGTGTAAGAAGATAGTCGAAGTGCTATTGGGAGAGTTGGGAGGGAGGGAGGAGAGAATAGGGGAAGTTTTTATTAGGAGCAAAGAGTTGGTAGAATATTAGGGAGCATATGCTTGACGTGATGAAGTGGCTGTTGGAAAAGGTACAAATTGAGTCGGTCTAAGTAAAAGAATTCTTGGGCATATTCGTTACTGTGTTTGGTCATAGTTTTAGAGTTAGTATTATGACCACTAGACATTGACCGACTCTACTATATGATGGGCTTGTGCCATGTATATTCCTTGATTAGAGACAACAATTTGGCAAATCTTTTTAGACGCGGTCCTCGTCAGATAGTGTTACTAATTCATGCGTGTTGCAGTATATAGGGGTAAATTTCATGAATTTAGAGTGTAATATTAATAAATAAATTAAAATTAAAATACTAGTAAATTAATAACACAACGTGATAGTTGTGGATGCAAATTTCTTCCTCCTTGATCTTGGACAAGATTGCACCTACAAAACAATTTAAACCTTAGGTCAAGGCTAAGAGCCTCACGCGCCCACGATGAATGAGGGGGCTTTGGCCGAAGAACCTCCAATGCCAAAGTTAGAATTTAGAGAGAAAGTGTTTGAGAATTTTGGAGAATTTTAGCAAGAGAATGAGAAGTGTCTTTTGGAGAAGAGAATATGGCTTTTATAGGGGAGTGTGGCCTGTCCCCTTTGGAGAAAAGGTGGCCGGCCTTTAAGTGTTTTTTGGGGTGTTATTTGGTGATTCAATTAGCAATTAATATATTAATTAGGTATAAATATATTAATTGGCTAATTATCATAATAAAAGAAATGTTTTGGGAGGTTTTTGGAGGTTATATAATGATAACTTAATTAATTAGATAAAAGAAGGAAAGAAAGAGGTAAATATATATGGAATGAGGTAGGTTTTGGGAATTACCTTATAAGAGGGATTTGATGAGATGGTTTTTGAATTGTTACCTTTTTTGGGCACTTTTGACTTGGCTGAGAGATGATTGCCCGCTGCTCGCACGTAGGAATCTCGTTGTACCTCAAGGGTATTTTTGTCCTCTTTTGTCCAAAAATCCACGTGTCGCCTTGTGATTATTTTTGGCTCCATAAATGCCCCCACACCTGTTGGGCTGCTTGCAGAAAAGGGCAACAGGTGTAGAGATTTTCTTGCCTTAGGAAACTTTGAATTGTTTCCTTTTTTTTATGATGATTCTCTCTTTAATATGAAATTATATCCTTCTCGGAAAGGGAAATAAATTTCTTTCAAAGCCTATTTAAGTCCACCTTAAGTGGGTTGTTAAATCAACTTTGGAAAGCGATTTATTCTACCCTACAAGAGAGAGAAAGCTTAGAGGATATTTGTTCCCCCTCCCCTAGCAATCTTATACACTTGCCCGTGCAAAGGATCGTATTTTGTTGCTTTCTTCGTCTTCTCCGCGCCGCACTGATGTAAGGAAAACTTAATTCTCCTTGTCTTCTTCTTGGGAGGTGCTGCCACGGGGCAGCTGTCGGGGTGGTGTTGCACGTCAACTGGCAGGGGCCAGGAGTTGACTTGTTATGGGCCAATGATGTGGTGTGGCAGGGGCCATTGCTTGTGCTGCTCGGCTTGATTGAAGCCAAAGATTAGCTCGGCATGGGCCGAGGAAGTGGCGTGGCATGGGCAACGGTTTGGGCTGCTTGCCAAAAAATAAGGAAACTGCTTGAGTTTGATTTCTCAGCTACCATAGATGGAGCAGTCAAGGATAAAGCTGCCAAGATCGGAGCTGTTGAAGATAAAGTGTCGGATGAGTGAACTGTTAAGTGCAAAAGTGGTTGTTGCCCCTGACCATTTGCTGCCTAGTTGATCTTCAAGCATTCGATCTTTTAAGCTATGTGGCCTTCTCACACTGGAGAGCTTACCCAGATGGGTGTCGGGGAATTAGTTTACCCTCTCGCACTAGAGAGTTTACCCTCTCGTGCTGGAGAGCAATTAGTTTACCCTTTCACGCTGGAGAGCAATTAGTTTATCCTCTCGCACTGGAGAGTAGACCCATATGGGTGTCGGGGAATTAGTTTATCATCTCGCACTGGAAAGCAATTAGTTTATCCTCTCGCACTGGAGAGCAGACCCAGAAAGGGTTTTTAGCAGTTGTTGTGGACAGCAGTTGAGCCAGGTTTATGAGTAACTTCTTGAATTTTCTTTGAGAATAAAGAAATAAATCAACTGTGTTGGAAGGCAGAAACTGCATAACAAACTGGATAATCTTTGGCTTGCGAGGCCTTGTTCGTCGAGCTGCTTGAGACTTTGAACTTATTTGGAAATGCCCAAACGAGGTTCAGGGGGTGATGGAGACTTCCCCTGCTTGTGTAGGCTGTTTCGTTGACCTATCAAGATACTCATCGCATCGACCCTCATTTGTCGGCTTTCAAGGTACTGCTTCCACTTTAGGCAGCCGTTGGTAGTGTGGCCTGGTCCTTGATGGAATGCGCAATACTTTGTATGATCTAGCCTGGTAAGATCGCTTTTCATGGGTGGTTGCAGTTCGAACCAAGGTTCGTTCTTGAGTTTGCGGAGAATTTGGCCGATTGGAACTGTGAACTTGGTGAATGTTTCAGGCCCTGAGTCTTCTTTGGTCGAGGAACGTTCCATGTGCTTCTTTTCCGACTCATTTTTGTTAAACTGCTTGGCCTCGTCCCATAATGCATGCTTTTCTACCAAAGCATAAGAAGCTGCTAGGGTCAGTTCTTCTCCCATGATTAGTTTTCCGAATAAAGGATGTTCGATGAGAAGCCCATTTCTGAATGCTGTCGTTGCTAAGTCCTCATTGCAGCCAACAATCTTGGCCTTCTCAGCTTTGAACCTTTTGACATAGTCGCGAATTGTCTCCCTATGGTTTTTTACGATGCTGAAGAGATGGTCGGATATCCTTTTGATTGAGCGGTTAGACGAATACTCCTTAATGAAAACAAAGGAAAGTTCGTTGAAACTCCGAATCGACTGCGGCGGTGGAGTGTGAAACCAATCTTGCGCCTCACCTTGTAGAGTTGTGGCAAAAAATTTACACATAAGCGTGTCGTTGTTCCTGTAGAGGATCATGGTACTGCGGTAGTTCTTGAGATGTCGATCCGGATCTTCGTCTCCCTTGTACGGAGTGAAGTGAGGCATAGTGAACCCGCGAGGTGGATCTGTCCACTCGATCTCATTCGTGAATGGTGACATGCTTATGTCGATCATGTCTCGTCGAAACGCATCATTAGCAGGCTCATTACGTTAGAATTTGAGCAATCGTTCAGTTATGAGCTTTTCAACTTCTTCTTGAATTTACCTCTGCTGGGGCAGTGGAACTTTAGGCTGCCCCCGGTCGTGACCTATGGGTTTGGGCCACTATTCCCTATGATCGACTTGTCTATGTCGCGGCTGCGGTGCATATGGCATGTTCCTGGCAGGTAAACATGTTGCTCACAGGCTGTCAGTTGAACTTGAGTCGGATTGAGCGACTGCTTCTCTCCGTCTACCGTGTGGCCTACTCCAATGGAAGGTGGATAATACTTCTTAGGAGCCTAGTTATGAATGAACACTTCGCCTGGAAGGTTGTCCATATTGATAATCGGAGTGTGACTTCAACCGTGATCGTATGCTCGTACATGGGCTTGATCGGGAATGCACGCTCTTATGCGTTCTAAGACTAGAGTATACGATATCCCAAGGATCTAGGCGGGAGCGTAAACTGCCAGAACGCTCGGATCGTGGTTGGTTGATGGGCTGCTTGCCGGGACGCTGGTGGAGAGGTTCATCTGCCTTGTCTTACTTCAGGACACCTTGTTTGAGGCACGTTGGATCTCGGTGCGTTGCAAGAGTTGATTCACCAATGTTGTCTGTTGTGTAAGGACGCTCGTCAACTTTATGACTTGTTGAGACAAGTGTTGTTCGCCATTTAAATTGGAAGAGCTTGGAAAGAATGTGCCTCATTGAGCAGTGGAAGTGTGGTAGGCTCTGGGCGCGAGATTTGAGTTAGGAAATGTCAAATCCGCGAAGAAATGAGGTGAAAATACCCCCGGCTTGATGGTAGGTCTGGATAGTTGAGATAGTCTTGGGCCGACTTGGGCTGCTTGGGAGGCCACGGAGGCAGGCTGGGCCGCAGGAATAGGTTAAGCCATGTGAGTGGGCTACCCGGCGGGAGCAGGCTGGGCCACGGGAGTTGGCTGTTTGGCGGGAGCAGACTGGGTCGCGGGAGTAGGCTGGGCCGCAGGAGCAGGCTGGATCACGGAAGCAGGTTGGGTCGCGGGAGCAGGTTGGGCTACGGGAGCAGGCTGGGTCGCGGGAACAAGCTGCTCAATGCGTGGTGCATGCGAATGCGAGGCTTGGGCTTGGGCCAGTGCAAGCTTGGATGGCATGGCTTGGCCCATGGTGGAACCTTGTAGTGGTGGTGCCACTCTGCTTACGACCGCATTTTGCCTCATGGATCTCCACGATCCCATTTCTTGAGTATTGGAATTTTCACTTATAAAATTTTCTAAATTTCTAGCCATTATATTTTTCTTATACATTTTATCAAAGAACCTTTGCAAATAAAAAATTATAATAATAAGAACGTATGAAAAATATTCAAATGGACTAGAAAATAGAGAAAAACCTTTTTATGCGAGAGTCTTCTACGAGTATGGATTTCAACTCTCAATGAAAGCACCAATTTGTGGATGCAAATTTCTTCCTCCTTGATCTTGGACAAGATTGCACCTACAAAACAATTTACACCTTAGGTCAAGGCCAAGAGCCTCACGCACCCACGATGAATGGGGGGGCTTTGGCCGAAGAACCTCCGATGCCAAAGTTAGAATTTAGAGAGAAAGTGTTTGAGAATTTTGGAGAATTTTAGCAAGAGAAGGAGAGGTGTCTTTTGGATAAGAGAATAGGGCTTTTATAGGGGAGTGTGGCCGGTCCCATTTGGAGAAAAGGTGGCCGGCCTTTAAGTGTTTTTTGGGGTGTTATTTGGTGATTCAATTAGCAATTAATATATTAATTAGGTAATTATCATAATAAAAGAAATGTTTTGGGAGGTTTTTGGAGGTTATGTAATGATAACTTAATTAATTAGATAAAAGAAGGAAAGGAAGAGGTAAATATATATGGAATGAGGTAGGTTTTGGGAATTACCTTATAAGAGGGATTTGATGAGATGGTTTTTGAATTGTTACCTTTTTTAGGCACTTTTGACTTGACTGAGAGATGATTACCCGCTGCTCGCGCGTAGGAATCCCGTTGTACCTCAAGGGTATTTTTGTCCTCTTTTGTCCAAAAATCCACGTGTCGCCTTGTGATTATTTTTGGCTCTACAATAGTATGACAATCAGATAATAAAATTGTCTAGTTACTAGGTCATCAAATTAAGAGGCTAGGTTGGCAGTACAATGCATGTGGTTAGCGCAATAGATTTGTGTTGTGGATCTAGTTCATAATCTTAGAGCTCTAATTGGTGTCGTACAATTTGGCAGTGGACCACAGTTATGATCGTTGGGTTTCAGAATTGAGATGAGAGACTGACTGAGTTCAGACTAGTAGTAAATCTATCTTCTATATATAAAACGAGAGGCAGTGAACAATAGGATTTGGTGTCACCGGCTTTGACAAAAAGAACTGGACCAAAATGCTCATCAGCCAAAAAAATTCAAAACCAGCCCAAAATAATATATCAAATCATGCAAGGGTAATTTGAAAATTTGATCATCATAAAATAAAATATAAATATAAGTGGGAGGACAAAAAAGAATAAAAAAATGAAAGGGAAAAGAGAAAAGAATGACAAAGTTGATGGTGCCCACACGTGATAGGAGAAGAAAAATATAATAAAAAATAAGAAAAATTATGAATGTTGTGTTCAAAACGTCATAAGAGGCGCGTAGCGTAGTGCCGGTTATAAAAAAAAATCTCTTGCACGCGCATAATAATGTGATTCAATTAGTTGTCAAATGATCATTTTTTTTAACAAACGATGTTATCTACACTAAGGGGATTCAATTAGTTGTCAAATGATCATTTTTTTTTAACAAACGATGTTATCTACACTAAGGGGAGGGAGTGGCCTTAGCCTCACAATGAGCTAGCAATCAGTTGTTTATTAAATATTAGGGTAAAGTACAAAAAACTACCTCAACTATTGGTGTCACAACACTTTCATACCCCATCTTTTTAAAATGACAATGTCATACCTCATCTTACGAATTTGTGTCAATGTCGTACCTCCGTCAGTTTTTCTGTTAATTTTTCTGTTAAGTGCTGACGTGGCTAGATACGGGGGCCAAAATATTTTAATAATTAAAAATTAAAAAATTAAAAACAAATTGTATTAAATCTTTCTCTCCTCTCTCTCTCCCTCATCTCTCTCGCCTTTCTCTCTTCTCTGCATCCCCAAAACCCCTTCCCACTAGGGGTGGGCACGGTTTGGTTCGGTGCGGTTTTGAGTGAAACCGAAACCGAAACCGAAATTTTTTGCGGTTCGGTGCGGTGCGGTTTTAAAGCCAAAACCAAAATGAAACCAAACCGTTTGGTTCGGTTCGGTGCGGTTTCAAACGGTTTCGATTTGGTTTTTAAGAAAAAATGTACAATTTGCAATTTAACATATTAATAAGCATTTCCCAATAGCAATAGGAAAAAAACATTTGTTATGTAAACAATTAGCATGTTGCATGTAGTTGTGATGTTAAAACATATTTGTGCAACAAAAGGGTGTCCCTTACAATGTTTATCATAAAACAAGTTGAATAAATTTGAATTCATTAAACGTGAGTGAAACTTTGATACTAGAATATGTGATATCATGCTTCAAATGAGTGGACTTCATTAGATCATTGTTTGAGTCTTGATAACAAGATCAATCCACCCTTGTACATGTATGTGTGTGTGATGGTATAAAATAACAAAGGTCCTTCAAGTTAATGAACGAAAGAAAGTGATGAATGATGATATTCTTGGTTGAGTCCTATACTAAGTGTATGGATTCTAACAAACAACCAATTAAAACATGAAATATAATATGAACATTTAATTAAATGTTTATTAATATTTACGGTGCGGTTCGGTTTCGGTGCGGTTTTCAAAAGCCAAAACCGAAACCAAACCGTTTTCTATGTTGCGGTTTGGTTTCAAAACCGAAACCGTTTCAAAACCGCAAAACCAAACCATTCGGTGCGGTTCGATTTGGTTCGTGTTTCGGTTTCGGTTTTCGGTTCTAAGTGCCCACCCCTACTTCCCACCTGACCCTTTCCCACCTGTCCCCCCCAACCTTCCTCCACCACTGTCTCTCTCTTCTCTCTCTAGACACCCACCTGCATCCCTCAAACTCTTCCCACCCGTCCCTCCCAACCTTTATCCCCTCACTCTTTCTTCCACTCGCTCCATATTCCCCAAACTCAAAACCAGAACCACCCAACCCAGATTCCACCCCGCTCTCATCTTCTCTGTCTTCCTCGAACGGTTTGGACCACACCCAGATCCGACAATCCGTCGACCCGGTATACACCGTCCCATCGTTCGACACTGCCAACTCATTCACGGCGTCCTCATGCGCCTTGACCGACTCGACGCAGATGAGATCTGAGTCCAGCCAAATCTTTAGGCTCAACGCAATGGAGATCCAGAGGCATTTCTCGTGGCCCGATGCTGTGTAGAAGAAGTTGTGGTTGACGGCGAGGCAGGTGATTAAGAGGGAGGGGCAGCGGGGCGGGAGAGTGGCGAAGCAGAGGTGGGAGATGGAGAGGTCAAGGGGCTCTAGAGGGGAAAGTTTTTGGAGGGAGAGGTTGCGCATAGAAGATGGGAGCGGGGGGAAGAAAGGGTGAGGGGGATGAAGGTTGGGGGGGATGGGTGGGAAAGTTGGGGGGGATAGGTAGGAAGGTTTTGGGGATGCATGTGGGTGTCCAGAGAGAAAGAGAAGAGAGAGAAGGTGGTGGAGGAAGGCTGGGGGGGACGGGTGGGAAGGGGTCAAGGGGGGTTGGGTGGGAAGGGGTTTTGGGGATGCAGAGAAGAGAGAGGCGAGAGAGATGGGGGAGAGAGATTTAATTAAATTTTTTTTTAATTTTTTAATTTTTAATTATTAAAATATTATATTTCAATCCAGTTGGATTAGTGAGTGGCCCCCGTATCTAGCCACGTCGGCACTTAACAGAAAAATTAACAGAAAAACTGACAAAGGTACGACATTGACACAAATTCGTAAGATGAGGTATGACATTGTCATTTTAAAAAGATGAGGTATGAAAGTGTCATGATACCAATAGTTGAGGTAATTTTTGTACTTTACCCTAAATATTATTTTTATAATCTTAATGTAAATTCAATAAAATGTAGGTGGAAATTGAAAGACAGCTTTTATTAATATCTATTTTGATTAGTTAAAATACTGCTTTTATTAAATGTATTTATTATTCATTAATATTTTATTATTCATTTCAATCTACATTAATAAATACATTTAAAACATGTAAATCACGCGTAGCATGTCGTGATTCAAAAAATGTCTTCTGCACATGCGTGAGCGCGTGCATGGAGGCTAGTTAGTGATTAAGTAAGAAAACTATTATTAACACTTCATAAATCTAAGAAAGTTTAGACTAGTAGTAAATTAGTGATCAAGTTAAAAAAACTATCATTATCACTTCATAAATCTAAGGATTCTCTCAAAAGTAAGACTTTCCATGAACTCTCTGCAACCTCATGCTTTCATGGGGTCCTTGGTGTGGATGATGGCTCTCATGTCGTGAGTCAACAGGCTGTTGACTTTGAACCAATGTCGTAGGTCGTAAACGACCATGTCTTGCCTTACGTTATGCTGGTGATACGTTGAGCAGATCGGGCTTTCTAGACTGATGAAACTGATGTCGTGGGCTTGGTTGCTGAGGTGGCGGTGGTCGCTTGGGTAATGTGGAATACATGCCACCTTTTATTCAATAACATTATTTCATAAAATTCATAAAAATACAAAAACAAATCTAAAAAATTGCAAAAATTTATAATATTCCTTAAAACGAAATAATTCTTAAAATTCCTACAAATTTCTAATATTTCTAGAAAATATTTGATATTTCTAAAATTTTCCAATAATTCTATAATTATAATATTTCATTTAAAAAAAATAGCAATTTCACCCACCCACTGCCACCCAACCCTTTCCCTTCCCAAAAACCCAACAATTTCCCATCCCCACCACTTTCCACGAGCCCCCACCCCACCCCAATGTCCCTTTTTCCGAGCCCTTTCCCCACCCCATTCCCCATGCCTAAATCCTAAACCCAACCCATCGCTTTCCTTGTACCCATCTCAACCCACCCCACCCCTTATTCGTACAAAGTCACAAATATTCACAGCATATCACATATAAATCAAACCATTTTGTAGTGTAAAAGTACTAATATATAAAAAAAATTAAATTTGAAATACCTCTGATCTCTTGAGTAGGTGCCAAAGAAGAATGAGAAGTAGCCCAAAAAGAGAAACAAAAAGGAACATAACCTAAATGGAATAAAACAATATTCATGTGCTTATTGTACAACTTTGGTATGATGTTCTTCCAACGTGATCATTTGGACTGAAGAATGCACCATTAGAATTCCAGCACTGCATGAATGAGGTTTATTCAAATCTCTGCGAATTGCATAATCTACATAGATGATACGCTAATCTTTGTTGAAGATATTATACAACACAAATTACATCTCAGAATATTCCAAGACCTGACTTACCAACATGGGTTAGTTTTGTCCAAATCCAAAATGAAGCTAAGAATGACAAATGTGGAATTCCTTAGCCTAAAAGGGATAAGAGTTGTAGATACTCGGGATTGGATGTGTCTCATTCCTCAAGAACACATTGTCGAAAAGATTAGATAATTCCCTGATGAACTTAAAGGAAAAACACACATCTAGCAATCTCTAGGCATTATCAATTATGCCTCCAGTCACATCCCAGGACTATAAAAACGACAAGAAAGATCTCAAAGCATTTAAAGAAAAATGTTGAGAGCTGGTCACTGGAAGCTACACTAGCAATCAAAGAGCTAAAACAATGGCGCAAGAAGCTTCCCCCTTAAAAGATCCCTAGTGTGTAACCATGATTTTCCATGAAGATGACACGTGGCACCTTGGGTGGCAAAAAGAACCAGAATGCCTATCACCCATAAAGCATAGTCCAATAATCTCAGTCCAAATGGCTAGGCTTAAGCCCATTGAAGGTATTACTTATCTTCCAAATTAGGAATCTTAATTCAAGTTAGGATATCTTGGGGATTAGGCAACGTAATCATAATCCTAGGAGAATTTGATATCTTATCCTAAATTCTATCATAGATATTATCCCGACTTAATTAAGATTACTTTCCCTACAATGACTCACAAGATCTCTAAAAATACTCTAACTTGGGCATTTATCAGAGAACTTCTACCTATAATACGGATCCTTCATTTTCTCTACAAGACTACTAAACACATATTCTCTCTACGCCTAACAGAGCGTCATCTTTCACCACGCTATTGTTTGCGCATAAATACGTCCATGGATAACTCATCTCCTTAATGCTTCAACATAGGCTATTTGTCAATGATGGTTCACGATGTACATCATACTATTCTTTCTAGGAACTACACTCGTGGTTTGATTCTCCTTCCGAAAGATATGTACACAATCATATTTAGATTCAACCACACCTCCAATCAACCCCATTCTCTCTTGCAGGAGATCATGCGCAATTCCAACTAGATTTCGCCTCTGTCTTTGTATGTGTGCAAATTTGGTTCCAACAATTGATGCTTTCATTGAGAGTGAACTCATATTTCCTAGCTAGTGAAATATTTCATTATCATGCACATTATAAAAGTTTGTCAAGTTTGTTGTTTCACTTTGCGTAAAGTAATGATTTATATCTTAATCATGTTATTCTCAAACATGGGATTTTGGATGCAAGTTCCTACCTAAAGCTTGACCAATAGTATGTAAATGTAAAAAATAAAAATAAAAAAAAATAAAAAAAGATGAAAAACATTAAGTATTGGCAAAAGACAAAACAACTTAAATGTCAAAATATAAAGCTTCATATATAACAATATCTACATTACTCACAATACAAATAAAGTCTACATGTTCACTATTTCTTTTTGAAAAGAGAATTTACATGTTGACACCAGATTGCATTTCACTCATTAGTTTATGATTGATGAAGTTTACATATTGACTTCTTTGTATGCTACATTCCATATTCTATGCTAAGGAAATACAATATTAAACAAACTTTCTAGCATGCAGTTCTGAGGATTTTTTGGGTTAATTCATGTTATTGTGCCAAGAAAATCATCCATGAAATTCAACTACAAATGAGGCTAAGCTTTGTCAATAGCTAATACAACATATACCAATAAATAAATTTATCCCAAAAATCATGCACAACCTGCAATGCAGTAACAAACTCTGAAAACCCTAAAAATCCACGTCTTACTGTCAGTAATCGCCCAAAACCAATTGAAAAAAGGGTGATCTGTCGTCCAATAGTAGTAACATACGCGTCACACACATACGTGTATGACTCCCTATCTTCTTCATCTCACACGTTTATGACTCCACATCTCTTCATCTCACACGTGTATGTCTCATCTTTTCTCCATCATGCGTATGTCTCCCTCTCTCGTTCATCTTTTGCCAACAAATCTGAAAACATTAGCCTATTTCTCGGCTGCAAGCCTGCATGATGCCGTTCTTTATCACTTAAAAACGATAAAAAATTTGCATCTCTAAATCAACTTTTGGGACTTCAGATGTTGTAATAAGGGTGTTAATGGGTAATGGTGTTGGAGAGGTATGTTGCTGGTGATTATGAAGAGATGGAAGAAAATCATATAATATTTCACTAGAAGAAAAATGCTCATCTACCACGGTGAATGTTCGTGATAGATTGCAATCCATCACGGACATTGTGTCCGTTAGTAATCTGGATGTAATAAAATGTCTTAGTTTCTACCACGGGCTATGCCGTTGTCAAATATAATGTAACCACAGACAGTGCCCGTTGTAGATTGGAATTTAACACCAAGGGTACTATGGTCGTTGTGGATTACTAATTTACCATGACTAATGCCCGTTATAAAAAAAAATCTAAAAAAAATATATATATATACAAACCCACAAAATTGGAAATTTACTATATATACAATTTTTTTAAATAATCACATATTAAAAAAGAATTACAACATGTACAAAGCTAACAACACCACCATTGATTTATACTATGAAATATCAAACTACACATGAAGCATTAACTAGGCCTCAAATAACAAGGAAAGTCAGTTGAAAGACTTCACTTTTCCTTGAACACCTCCAAACGCCTTTGAAAGTTAATACTATGAACTGTTGTCAACCTATGAACAATTGAAATTATAAACAACGTAAATCACAAACATTCAGTAGTATTGAAAATCAATAAGCACCGACAACAACAAACAGACTCAAAACTAACGAAAAAGCATTACTTGAATTCTCCTATCGGTCAATATATATGCAATCATTGTACTAAATAAACAATTACTTGAAGTTGGGAATTACATTTCAACCAAGTTTCTTGAAGTTATTTAGTGAGCCACCAAAGAGAGGGATCTTGGAGTCCTTGACCTTGAGGTAGAAGCTTGAACAAGGAAAATTGCCATTACTGCAGAAAAGATTCAAATAAAGCAATAAAGCATAGTGTGAGAATAGACTCGAGTGCACATCAGAATACACATAAAGGAAGAAAACAAAAAAATATATAATGAATAGGCAAAGAACATGGATAAGGCAAATACATTTTCTGAGAAGCCATGAACACGAGTCGCACCATTCGTAGCCACCATCTGCGTCTCCATTCATTAAACACCCACAACCAAAACGTATAAGAAAACAACTTGAAATTAGGAGTGCCATTTATTTACATCAAAGTAATTCGATGCAATTATATAGAGTGGGTGAGAGACAGAGAGACATTCATACAAACTGTTCTTTATTACACTTGAGCTTTTCCTTTAACATCTCAATCAGAACAAGGCATACTCATGCACATACCTAAGAAGCAAAGTGGATCATCCCACTGATTTTTTTATCACAATGGACATATTTCAAATATATGGGTTACCAAGATTTATTCAAGCTTAAGTTATTTAATGAAATTGAGGGAAACATCTTCAATTTACTAACCATATGATGACCCCTGAACTAGTTAAGAGGAGAAAATGGAAGTTGCGATCAAACCAACAAAACAACTACAACAATATTAGAACAAATATAATACAAAATTAAAATACAAGAGCAAAGTTCCAAAATTTGAGTGAGAATATAGAGAATCAAATTCAAAACCCTAACCCAAAAATCCGTCCAAAAATTTGCATACCAATTTCTAAGCCATAAAGTGAGAGGCTAGCCAATGCAAACTGCCCTGCAACCCAATCGTCATCCACCATCATTCATAAGAGAGAATAAGCATAGGGGTAGTTTTTGAACAAGAAAAACATTATTGCGACAAGTTATTATCAAAGGCTCATTAATAAAGGAATATCCAAAAAAAAAAAACGATATAAATGAAAATCAAACTTACCCAACCAAAAAAAAAAAAAGGAATATTCATCCAAATGTAAACTCTTCCTATTGGTTGGCGAAGTGATGAGATTCGATGGACAGATTGATGGAGTGACAGCGGATCAATGGAGTGAGTGGCGGAGGTGAGAAAGAAGGCGAAACCAAGGCCGAATTTATAAGGTTTTTCAACAAAATTGGGGTAAATTGCTACAAAAACAAAGCTTTTGATGGCAATTTTGAAGAGATTATGGTGCATAGAGTCTCATCTCCACTAAGTTGGCTGGGATGAGGAAGAAGGTTCTTCTGGCATAAGCAGAGGGACGAATGGGGAAAAGTGAAGAAGGTTTGAGAAGAAGTATAAACAGGGGTGCTTGTGGGGACATAGGATTGGAGTAGATATGGAAGCCACTGTGAGAGAGAGAAAAAGAGAGGACAAAAATTGAGGAACTGAAAAAGGGGAAGGGAAGATAAAGTGGAAGAGATGAGGGCATGGAGAAGGTAGAGAGCGCGCAAAGTGGATTTGTCAAATTTCAAAGATGTTTAAAATTTTGCAAAATTTGGTGTCCCACCTTCTCTATTTTTTTTTTAAATTATGAATTACTGTATCACACGTTATGCCTGTGGTAGATAATAAAAAGGCATTGTGGATATTAATCATACCACGAGCATCACGCGTGGTGGCTTAGTATATTTACAACAAGCAACTTTGCGCGTGGTTATTAACTACTATTTTACCACTGACTAAAATTTGCCTGTGATAAAAAATTGTTATACACCACGTGCTTACTATGCCCATGGTAAATTTGTATTTTTTACAACGAACTCTTAATGCTCGTGATCGAATTGTCGTGCTAGATGAGTTGTCTTGTAGTGTTTCTTTCTCTGTTCTTTGTTTTCCTATTATTCTCAAACAAAAACTCTTGACTCATTCATGGTTTTTGGCTCATATTGCTTTTCAAGAACTCAAATTCAACATTTTCTTTGCCTTGAGGAACAAAAAGCTTTAAATATAACATAAATGATACTCACCAATTGAAAACAAAAAACATATGTAAAGATGTATTAATTAGAAAGAGAGACATCCGATGTTGTATCAATCATAATCATTATATGTATCAGTTGTTTCACCACCTTCATCATTTCCAAATAGCAAGTACTCTTCCTCCTCATCTTCCTCTTCCTCCTCCTCTTCCTTATCATTATCCTCATCCTCCTCATATGTCTTCGCCTCCGCCTTATCCATATGTTGCCTCATTACGCCAAACATTCTTCAAACTTCTACATCAACATCCATTTGATTCAGGATCAATGTCCTCTCTGCATAATGGTATAGTAGTTTCATCATTGTCATCTTTAATCGGCCGTATTGAACTATCACTTTCATGCTCATACTCATCATCATTTTTGTCGTTTTCGTTACCATTATCATCATCATCTTTCTCTAGAACATTCCAAACATGCATATGTTGAATCTTCTGCACAACTTTCCCAAGGATGACCCAACTTTAAATTGTCGATATAAAATACTTGTGCTTGTGTAGCTAACAAATATGCATTACTATCATACCATTGATTGTTTACATTCACCGATGTAAGAAGAAAATCTCTAATGATCTTTTTTCCTTTGGTATCTGTATTGTACCACTGACATTTGAAAAGAATTACCCTAAAACCAATAAATTGAACTTTAATGATATTAACTAAGCTGCCATAAAAGTAAAACAGTTCACCATTATGCAATCCAGACGTCATTAACCCATTATTATGTGTTTTGCAGTTTTGATCAACAAGTGTGACCAAATATCGTATGTCATTCACAATACACCTTGTGTATTGGACAGTGCGTCAATCAAGACATTGTGCTAAAGAAAAATTCTCCAGTCACCAATCTAGGTTTTAGAAAATATAACGACCTGACTTGCTGCCTAAATCATTCTGGACACAATTATCTATGTCTCTGTTTTACATTAGCATGATTCTCTTTTTCCAAAAGTTGGATATGCTCACTACATGAATATAAAAAAATATTAGTTAAAATAGTAGAATTACAAATATCATTTGTGAAACTTAAACTATTAAAATCACATACTTTCTGAAGTCTTCAATTTCGTCTTAATAGTCCAACATATACCAATAAGCCACTTCTATATCTTCTCTCGAAAGTTCAACCATTACATGACCTTCAATTAGACGCGCTTTCTGAGCAAAAAAAAAAATGCATTAGTATCACCACCATCATTGTTTCTTTCTTGTCGGGTGAATTCTATCTCAACATCACATAGATACATGCAACAAAATGTTGAAGACTCGTATGCCATGTGCACTTCCACAATAAAGCTTTTAGGCCGAGCTTTGTTACGTACAGATTTCTTGTACGTGCCTAACAATCTAAAAGTTAAAGCATTGTTACTATGTAGAAAAACAAACTAAATGAAACTAAAGCAAGCATGATGGCACGTTACCTTTCTACAGGATACATCTAACGGCATCTAACTAGTCCTGCTAATTTAGCTTATCATGGTAAATGCACAATTAAATGAACCATGAGAACGAAGAAAGCATGCAGGAAGATTTTTTCTAGTTTGCACAATATGAGCACAATGTCTTTTTCTTCATTTACACGCATATTTCGTGAATATTAGATGCATAACTATCATGAAATTTAATTGATTGCAACCATTATGGAAAATCTTTACGCTTATATGGTTTGACATATTGAGCTGGTGGTTTATCCAATTTATTATTTTCATTCAATTCCAATTGAAAAATTTCACCTGATATTCGTATATTTTAAATCCATCCTCGCCTTGAGTGTCATGTGACTTCTCCGTATTCAACGTCCTAATCAGAATATCATATATATTCTTCTCAATATGCATGACATTAAGATTATGCCTAATCTTCAATTTAGACCAATATTCCAACTTGAAAAAAATACTCTTCTTTGTCCAATTTAATTCTTCAGTGTTCTGCTTCTTTTTCTTGTCTTTATTATCATGATGTTTACCAAGCGTGCAAGGTACAATATAATCTAATAGATCAAGTACATCATCGCCTGAGAAATCTCTCGGACGATGTCTCAATCGACAACCATTAAAGAGTGCATTATTCTTGTTCCATGAATGATTCATTGGTAAGTAGTGACGGTGTCCAATATGACAAACTTCTCAACTTGGTGTACGATATATCCTCATTACATATGCCAACTTATCATGGGTGCTCCAACCATATAAATTTCCATATTGTTAATATCACAACTGCATACAAATTAAAAGTACATGCAGCTATTTTATCTTGGGTTTGAACACCTTTCTTATAATTCCTTAAGCTCATCTACTAATGGATGAAAATATACATCAATCTCATTTCCGGGTGCATTTGGTCCAGGAATTAACAAGGTAAGAAAAGATAATGGTTTTTTCATACATTTCCATGGGAGCAAATTATATGGAAACAAAACAACTGACCACATACTATAAGGCTTGCTCATATCCTAAAAAGGATTAAGCTCGTTAGTCACAAGGCCCAATTTAACATTTCGTGGGTCTCGAGCAAAATCAAGGTACAATTTGTCAAACTCTTTCCAAGCAATAGAGTTTACTAGATGCTTCATTGTATTCACATCATTGACTCTTTTATCCTTGTGCCACCTCGTGTCTTTGCTCGTATGTCTTGACATGAACAAACTTTGCAACCTTGGTTTAAGTGGAAAAGTACCGCAATACGTTTTTGGGAACTTTCTTTTTTTGCTCATAAAAGTCATATGAAACTAGACATATTGCGGTACTTTTTGTATACATAAAAGTCATATGAAACTAGTAAAGTGACAGGATCAAGAAATTTTTTATCCTAAACATCCAAATATTCTATGCATTAATAGATAAGAAAAAAGTACATAGATTGGAACCTAATCGTTTTATTCTCCATAGTATGATAAGAGATTTTGTCTGAGATGTATTTTCACCTCGTTGTTGATTCCCTGAAAACACAATGCACAACACACCACTATAGGTCAAAGGTTTGTTTTGTTACAAATGAGAGTGAGAATTAAAATACTTTGATGCTAAACAACAAATATCCAAAGCTACATACTCCTACACATTAAAAACTTTAACAAAACTTAGTGTATCTTAATTTAAGTGGATCTGCAGACTCTGAATTTAGTAGAGTTTCAAACTAGTATTATAATTCTTTCGAATTGAGGTTTCCTTATGAGTAATATAGTTGGAGGACGTTGTTGTAAAAAATTTGCTCACACAACCACAATAATGGATGCATACTTCGCCAAAGCCTCCCACAATGGTTGAATGCATACAAAAATTTCTCACTTCAAATTTGACAATACAATTGAGAATCAAGTTCCTTTGTGACAAAGGTGTAGCAAAGATGAATGATTTTTTATGCAAGCATTTACCCATGAAAAAATGAGTTGAATATATCGAGATCATTTTTGCCTGTAAAATCATGAGTATTCCCAATATGAGGTAGAACATAGCATTTAACTCTTTAAGCTTGAGAATATGCTTTCTTCATTATATATTGAAAATGAATTCTCTGTTTATAGACTCGGCTGAGACTAAAAAAAATTATAAATAGGAAAGATGATTTGACAAAATGAAATATAATTCAAATACAAATTGTCGAGATGAAAGTATAAAAATCAGTGGCATCTTTCCTCACAACTTCCAAAACCTCACAACTTTTGATATCACTGATTTATACTTTGATTAAAAAAAAAAAAACCCCATCCGAAAATATGTAAGAATCAAAATTAGAATTACATTTCACCACCTGGGGAACCTCACAACTTCTGATATCATTTGATTCATGCTTTGATAATAAAAAAACCCATCCGAAAATATATAAGAATAAAAATTAGCATTACATTTCAACACCTAGGGAATTCAATTCAACTAATTTGTCAAAATGAAATGCAATTATCATTTCAATTGAAATAGATTTTAGGGTTATAAGTTTGGAAACTGCCATAGTTCATTCAATTAAAAGTTCTTGTGCATAACCTAAAATAAAATTAAGATGAAATATGACCTTACCTGACTGCAGCCACCAAGTTACTTGAAGATGCAAGTATCAGGGTGTTGACGACGAGAGTGAATCAGTGCAGTGAGACGAATCAGAGTGCAATAGGGAAAAAATAGTGCGATTAGAAAAATTGAGAGGTGGGCAAGAGAGGGAGACAAAGGGGACGTGGTGGTCGCTGATGATGGCAACCACTAGATTCTATGCAAGAGAAGGAGATGAAGGGGGTGGGTAAAAAGTGCAGATAGACGAAATGGGGCTTTGTGAAAGTGTACTTTTTCTTTATGGAAGATGAAAGAAAAAGTTTCATTTAATTTATTTTAAGTTTTTTTTCTTCTTCTAAATATAGAAAGTTTGAAGTGTCAAATGAGAATTTTGAAGTGCCAATAACAATTTATGTGCCTTTTATGAATAGTTTTCTTTATACAACCAGTGAGGCATCTTTAGCCTCACGTGTAACTGTGTTGCATTACTAAAAATTATGTGACACATTCTAAATTTGTTATCAATATACTTTCTCACCCATTTACGTGTGACGAATCTGAAAGTTATATGTGACGCATATAATCTAAAAGATATTCCAAGGCCTGCGAAAGTTTTTATGTGACGCTTTCTAAAATCTCTCAACTTCGTAATATATGATGATTTTATGGGCGCCACCACTAATTCCGTCACATATTCCCTGTTTTCTTGTAGTGAACCGTGAGAATAATTTCATTTATCAAGAGAAGCAAGAAAAAACAAAAAGGTTCATGGCATTACATGTGGCTGTGATGTAGTGATTAGGATTTTTTAAGGAAGTTGAAAAGAAACCATTTTGGGAGGACATGGATTTGAGAAGGCAAAAGCGTGTAAGTTGAAAATAAACTGCACTGATTAGTGGGTGGATAATTACCATTTTTTTTCTCGTTGAAATCATATGTGGGACAATGTTTTTGGAGTATGTGAGGGATCATTAATCAAAGAAACTATATTGTTTAAGATCAATTTGTAGTATATGTGTGTTGTATCCGACGGACTAAACAGTCATCTTCAAGATTCACCCAAAACATAGTATGTAGGCAAGCATCTCCGCAAGTTTTTTTTTCGTGTTATATTACCAAATTATCCTTAATATAGCTGGTTGTTTGTGTGTTGATTTTTTTCTCAAATGAGGAATTTTAGGGTTATTGAAAAAGTTAAAAAGAAAACTGCCCACTATGTGAATAGTCTGGATTTTCTTAAATCAAATTGTTTTTTTTTAAATCTAATGAAGGAATGGTATTTAAGTGCATTTTTGAAATTATGAATGATTTACCAATTTTATCCTATAACTTTATGTACTAGCATATGGCCACACTCAAAGTACATGTGAATTTTTTAATTTTTTAATTTTTAAAATGGAAGGAGAGAGGAAGAAAGTAAGAGAGACTGAAAGAAATATGTTAGAATCACATGTAAGTTCAAATGTAGGTGTGACTAAAAAAAAAAGGAAAATTTTGGTTGTGTGAAATTACATTACCGTTCATATTTCTTATTTATGTTTAGTTTAATTAGAGGGTTAGAATGGTAACTTCATATATTTTAGTTGAGAATGAGAATTCTATTAATATATAATTTAGATATATAATATATAATAAAGATAAATAAATAAATACTGTAGTGAAATCTTTAAATTTTTTTTCTCGAACAAGCGATATTATCTACATTAAGCGGGAAAAGGTGGCTCAGCCTTACAATGAGCCTAATATGATTCAAATTCGCTTTTGGCGAGATCAAAATTAAGATATCTCACTTACAAGTAAAGATGAATAATACTAGAACATAGTAGCAAGTGACGAATAAATCTTCATTTTGAATGACAAAATAAACTTAAAACAGTTTTTTTTTTACTTTTTATTTTTTTATTTATTAAAGCATTTTTAAACAGTTTGCACACCGGGGAACACCACCCGCCGCCTGTCCACCTGATAAAATTCAAAACCAGTCTCGGACCCCTAAAATCCGCGATATTCCACCACGAACCCGAAATTCCCTCGCATTTTCTCTCTGCCATTTTTCCCACCTCTCTCCGAACCCCAAAAATGCCGATTCCAAACCCTAAATTCCCTCACGAATCGCTCATGACTCAGGACCAACTCATTGACTCGCTCACCTCCCACATCTCCCTCTTCCACTCTCACTCCAATTCCTCAGACCTCAAACCCAACCATAACCCTAACCCTAACCCTAGGTCCTCGATCCTCAAATGGTTCTCATCTCTCACCGTCCACCAGCGCCAAGCTCACCTCACCGCCGTAGATCCCAAGTTCGTACGGGTCCTCGTTCAAATGCTCGGCAGGGTCCGCGCCAACGGCCATGGCTTCTTCATCATCCTCCCTGACCTCCCCTCCGGCGACCTTCCCACCCTCTGTTTTAAGAGGTCGAGTGGGCTTCTGTGTAGGGTGGCCGAGTCGAACGAGCTGGAGAGGAGGGTTTTCGAGTCGACTCGGTTGTTTTCTTCGAGGGAAGGGGAAAAGGTGGAGGAGTGTTTGTGCTCGGTGAGGGATATCGATACGGTTACGGTGAGTGAGGATTTGGTGGAGAATTTGGATGGGTTTGTGGAGGCAATGGATGAAATATCAAATGGGAGGTTTTTGAGGGGGGAAGAGAGTGACTTGGGATCAGATTGGGTCGAATTGAAGTGGTTGAAGGATAAAGGGTATTACAGTATGGAAGCATTTGTGGCGAATCGGTTGGAGGTGGCGTTGAGGTTGGCGTGGCTGAATTGTAGTAATGGGAAGAAAAGAGGGGTGAAATTGAAAGAAAAGATGACCGCTGTGTGCTTGGCGGCCAATGTGTATTGGAGGAAGAAGGGGTGTGTAGACTGGTGGGAAAATTTGGATGCAGCAACAAGGAGAAATGTTTTGACATCAGTGTTGGGCAAAGCAGCGAAACCTTTGGTACATTTTCTAACTTTATGGTTTTATAGTGTTTAGGTGATAGTGTATGAGAAATGTAATAGGTTTATACGGTTCTGAATGATGCTGTTGATAGGTTAAGTTGTAATAATTGTGCTAGAGAATTGGATTTAATTGGTAACAAAGGAAAGGAGTTTTGGTGAATGATGCATTAATATCCTTTAACTGAAGTTCTAAAATTGGAAATCTTTATATTGTAATGAAGCTTACAATATGATGGTTGATTTATTTGTTTGTTATAATGTAGCTTAACTTAGTTCATTTTAACTTTAGATTCTTGAGATCCTGAAGACATGTAGTGAGGCGGGAGATGAAATGTGGCTCTTCAATAGAGGAGGAGAACAACCACTGAGGTACAACCAAATTGCATCTATGCAAAAGACAGTTCCAAAACTTGTGGCTGACATAGAATTTGGGTCAAGCATTATCCCGGCTTCTCTTTCTGGAAGACCTTCCTTAGTCGCCGGCTTTAATAATCTCTTTCTGCTTCAGGATATAGTAATGATGATATCCTTATGTAGCCATAGTGAATATGATATAGGGAAACTCTTTTATAGCACGCTGAGTTCAGTTTCTACCATTTCTGATTTTATATTAAGAAAAGTACGGGGATTTCTTATGGTTATTTTGCTTGAATGCACAAAAATGGAACTTCTAGCAGATGGAAATGAAAAACCCTTATCTAAGAAATCCAAGGCAAAGCCTAGTGCTTTTAGCCGTAAAAGTAAGGGGAAGAACCGCAATGTGAAAAGACCAAATCCTGTTCCTAGGTCATGTGCAGATGATTTTTTGTGTGAAAAGTCTCTCAAGGTACTCTTTAGTTCGCTGATGTCCTTTTGGATTCACAACAAATTTTGTGGATAGTTTTAATTGCTTCAGTGTTATGCCAGGATCGTAATTGTACATTGGCTCATAAAAAAAAGGCAGATTCTGGGGAGTCTAAGAAGATTCCTGGTATACATCAGGAGGTGGAAATTTCCAAAGAGGCATTATCGTCGAAAGATGAAATGGTTATTCTCGTTCTTTTAATTTGAATCACATTTCTCATTAATGATTTGAATGGTTTGTAACTAGTAGCTTGTCATCAGGAACATGCACAAACAGTGGTTACAAAAGCTCAAACTGCTGCAAGGAAGGGTAGGAAAGAAAAAGGAAAAAAAAAAATAACTGGTTGTAAGAATTCTGGTGATGTAATAAAATCCGAAAGATCAGTCATGGAAGCTTCTTCTTCTTCTGTCATTCCTGAAGATTGCACAGCAAAGTCTTATCCCGTTTCTAGTGATTCAGCTTTCAAGAACAAGACTGGTGATAATTCAGCTATTTGTAACATCCTTGTGACAAATTCAATTTCTCCTGGTTCTGCCAATGGGCCAACTGAGGATGACGATGCCACCCAAAGCATTCAAGAGAATTATCCTGTTGGTTCTAGAGCAAGTTCCAGTCATACATTTTTCGAAAATTACAATTCATCAAACAATAGTACTGAAATTCAAATAAAATCGTCTGGTAGTGTAGTACCTTCTCCTCTGCCCGCAGTGGATCATAAGATTTTCAGCCATATAGATATTGACTTTCAGAACGGGCAAGCTGGCAAATCTGATATAAAAGATGTTGCACCAGACAAAGGAATGAGAGTTGATGATGTAGAAAAGGAAGCCATTCCGTTTCAGGACCAAGAACATGGAAATCATCTATGTGATACTGGAACCCCATGTTCTTATGAAAGCTGTCAATATGAGTGGCCTGGTGTAGCTTGCGCCTATTATCCACCTGTTAACCCACATCTCCCACCCGCCACTGACCGATTGCATCTGGATGTTGGTCATAACTGGCAGAATCACTTTCGCCAGTCTTTCCTACCAACTATACATCAGGCAAGAAGTTCTCCAATTCAAGGCAGGTGTAATCCAATTCTGACTCGACCACTGCCAATGAGTTTAGACTGGCCTCCAGTGGTTCGAAGTGCTCGTGGATTGGCTCTATCGCGAACCTTTAATTATGATTCTGGATTCATCTCAAAGAAGCAGTGTAGTTTTCCACAGGTTTTTTCCACCCATAGTGTCAAGATTAATGCAACAAATGTGGACAATGAAAGGAAGTATTCTTGGGATTGCACGGACCTACCTGATCCAGCAACGGCATATGAACTAGCAGATGAATGTGAGGGCCACTGGATATCAGAGGATGAAGTTGAGGTGCAAGCATTTGCTGGGGTAGACTATAATCAGTACTTTGGAGGTGGTGTGATGTACTGGAATCCTTCTGATCATCCAGGGACGGTTTTCTCTCGCCCTCCTTCCCTTAGTTCTGATGATAGCTCATGGGCTTGGCGGGAAGCTGACATGAATAGGGCTGTCGATGATATGGTTGCATTTTCTTCTTCATATAGTACAAATGGTTTGACTTCACCTACTGCTTCCTTTTGTTCTCCTTTTGATCCTTTGGGATCAGGAAACCAGGCTCTTGGTTATGTTATGCCTGGAAGCGAAGTACCAGGCAAGGTGCTGCATTCCTCATCAGCAATGACAGACACAGCAGCAGATGAGGAATCCTCTGGATCTTTGGCTGATGTAAATGGTGATGTTGAAGGGAAGACAGGAGACTCACTTACTTATCCCATTTTACGGCCAATCATCATTCCAAACATTTCAAGAGAAAGGTCAAGAGAGTTTAAGCGTAGTTATGATCGCAGAAGCCCATGTGTTCCTCCTACAAGGCGTGAGCAACCTCGGATAAAGCGGCCACCATCGCCCGTGGTGCTTTCTGTTCCACAGGCCCCACGACCACCTCCACCCTCTCCTGTGAGTGACGCCAGGAAAAACAGGGGCTTTCCAACCGTTCGGTCTGGTAGCTCTAGCCCAAGGCACTGGGGTATGAGAGGATGGTTCCATGATGGAGCTAACTTGGAGGAAACTTGTTTGCGCATGGATGGTGCTGAAGTTGTTTGGCCTTTAAGAAGTAATAATATTTCTGGCCGTCCATTGATTCAAGCTCTTCCTGCACCCTTGTTGCAGGATCGATTGATTGCTATTTCTCAACTTGCTCGTGATCAAGAACATGTAAGTGTAGCATCTATCTTATAAACTTTAAATTTGTGTTGATGTTTAAAAGTCCTTCACAAGATAGTATATTCATTGTACAGCCAGATGTTGCATTGCCCCTACAACCGCCTGATTTGCATAACTGTCCTATCCGGAAGGTGTCTCTTTCTTTGATGCACAGCCTTGTCCACGATGACATTGACCTTTTCTGCAAGCAGGTACAATAATTGATCTAGTATTGTTGTTTTAATCCATTCTTCACCATCACCATTATATGTTATCTTCAAGTTCTCCAATCAAAATGTTTATCAAATATTTGTACCATTGACCCTCGTTCCATGTGTTGTTACATTCTACTGAATGTTTGATATGATGGGCTGAAGGTGGCTGCAGAGAATATGGCTAGGAAGCCCTACATAAATTGGGCTGTTAAGCGGGTTACAAGGTCTCTCCAGGTACTTTGGCCCAGGTCCAGGACAAACATATTTGGTTCAACTGCAACCGGTTTGTCACTTCCAACAAGTGATGTGGACCTTGTGGTTTGTCTACCTCCTGTGAGGAACCTGGTAAAAAAACTTCTTGATCTGTTCTCTCAGTTACATTGACCTCTTTTCCAGTACTTTCGGAAAAATACTCATGCAGACATATTTTTAGGAACCCATTAAAGAAGCTGGGATATTGGAGGGGCGTAATGGTATCAAAGAAACATGCCTTCAGGTACATTGCAAATTAGTCTATTATAGAAAGGCAGTTCGTTTGATTCATCTTTTCTACTAGAAATCTGTGTACAGAAACTGTTTTTTTTTTTTTTTTTTTTTTTTGTTTTTTCAATAAATGAAGGGAACTGTTCTACACTAGCTTGTCACCGTTCTGCATTCGTGTTTTCTATGCAAGCTGTTTATGGTGTTCTAAGCTTAGTATGCACATTCATTGAGGCTGCATAAACTTTGGAACACTTATCATTCTGTTCCTATTGGAACATTTTGAGTTTCGGATCCTGATTGTTTCTGAACTTTTTATCTGATTATTTCGCATAACATGACCCTGATAATAAAACTTCAATATGCTGCTCATCAATAAACTTTTCTGGTCAACTGATTTGTTTCTCGTTAAGTTTTTGTAGTGCCAACTGATATGTAGCACCCCTTCATCCTTTCCGCTGATATCTAAGATTGTTCTTTTCTGTTGCCTGCTCTGTGACAGTCTTATTTTGGTGTTTCAGCATGCCGCTAGGTATCTCGTCAATCAGGATTGGGTCAAAAATGATTCTCTTAAGACTGTGGAAAATACAGCTGTACGTCCTCTTCATTTTAATCTTTTGATTGTACTTCTGTTTCATTTAAGCTTCTTTTACTTTCATGGTTTTTCTTACTGTTTAATCCTTGCTTTTAGATACCTGTTATAATGCTTGTGGTGGAAGTTCCCCATGATCTCATTGTCTCATCTGCTTCCAATGTACAATCTCCAAAAGAAGAGCCACCTCCCATGTCTGGTGAGCATGGCACTAATGTGAACTCGAGTGTGGTTGTTTTAGAAGAATCTGTGGTGCCCAAATGCTCACAGATAAATGACAATGCTACAAAGGATTCAGTATCAGTTCGTATTGACATCAGTTTCAAATCTCCATCTCATACAGGACTCCAAACTACACAACTGGTATATATCTCTCCCTCAATCTTTTGTGTGTGCGGGTGCAAGATGCATGCATTTTGTGTGTGAAATATAGCTTTATCTACTTAAATCTTCCAATCTTTAACTTTTAATGACTAAGGTACTCAATCTTCCACCCCTGGTCTACGAATATTGGTTTAAGTTTAAACGAATTTTTTTACATAGGTTTTGGGACTGTTATTATCGATGTTAGACGTTTATATTTAATAAGTTAGTCTAAAAGATTTCAAAGTGTATCACCCGAATGCACAGTATTTCACTCGCAAAGACATCTGTGATTGGAACGTCAAGGCTTGTTGGAGAGAAATTTGTATTTCAGTTGAAATTCCAAGTGTTAATAAAAATTCATTAGATTGTAACATCTATATTATGCCCATGTGTTTGGTGGTACATAATTGTGGGGTGGTTAATTGCAAATTGCTAATGTGTGAAAGCTTGTGGTAGTGGATTGTATAAAAAAGTCAAACCAAATTTGTATGCTGGTGTATCAAATTATGTTTATTCAACCATTGTAATTGGGGTCTTTTAGCATCCATTCTTGCACAGTCCTTTTGGATCTCAGGTATCCTTTCTTTTGTTTCTTGAAGCAGTTAGCTATAGTTCCTTGTGCATATTTTGTTGCGTATTTGGTACTTGCAAATTTTGATGTGCTTTTGGTGACATTTATAGCTTACGTATATACTTTATTTATATGTTATGAACCATAAATAGTCATTTGCAGGTCAAGGATCTCACTGAGCAGTTTCCAGCTGCTACACCCCTTGCTTTGGTACTGAAACAGTTCTTGGCAGATCGTAGCCTGGATCAGTCTTACTCTGGTGGCTTGAGTTCCTACTGTTTGGTGAGTAATGCTACTTATTTCAAGGTGCAACGTCAGTAAATTAAATTGATTTGAAGTTTTTGATTTCACCATCTTCCAGTAAGGACAATGGGTATCAAAGGTGATGGCATGCCGTAGAACTTTTGGACTAATGCATAGAACATTTTGTTCTCTCAATGATTGTCCTTTAAAAGGTATTAAAAGATTAATGCTTTAAACTAGCAGCTGCCAGATCAGGGTCTAAATTATAATGCACTATAAACATTATAGAAATTGAAGTTTTAAGGTCAATTAGGGAATTAAAAGATGATGATATGTTGATACTCAATTTTTGGGAGCACGAACATGACACAAGTACACCACATATTACATGTATTGGCTTCTCATTTTTCTTGATTTTTTCATATCAAATGGTAAATTTTAGCATAACTCAACTAACTTGGAACATGGAACATACTGTGAATTGCTGTTATTTGCTGTTGGAGGACGGTGTTGTATTTGCTCCTCTGGGCTATTGAGTTCTGTTGCCAGTGATCTTGCATAAAAATATATTTTATTTTCTGCTTATTTTGGTTGAGTATCTGGCTTTTATTCTTAAACATCTCTTGTTTAAAAGAAAAATGCAATGAATTCTGTAGACATCTGTGCCAGTTAATTATTTTTGGTTTATTTTTTTACTCTTTTTCAGGTATTACTTATTACACGTTTTCTCCAGCATGAGTATCATCTTGGCCGGCCCATCAACCAAGTAAATTTCTATTTTCAACTCTAATTTTGTATGTTAGTATGTTTTATTTTCCCTTGATAATGTATTAGACAAGTATTGTGGAGGACCTTTAGGTACTATATACTTGCACCAAATTATGTGTGACATCCGTAATTTATGGTTTTTTTTCTATCAGTCATAAAAATATATTTTGATTTTCTGCTTGATATGTTGAATATTCAACTCACTAAGTTATTATTTTGAACTTCTGAATGGTTGATTTGATTGAGGGTCCCAACTTCCATATATTTTGAGTAAACCATTCGAAACAATTAGCTACTAGTTAGAAATGGAGGTATCGTTCCTAATTTTGTAAAAATATTCAAATTTCATGTGGCTGGCCGCTGGTCTAAGTTCAAAGTTCTCATTCAAACTCGTACTTGTTGCCCTTTTTAGTTTCTCATTTTTGCTGATGATTATTGCTAGATTGCTTTATACTAAACCAGTAATGATCTTGCAGAACTTTGGGAGCCTTCTGAAGAATTTTCTCTACTTTTTTGGGTAAGACAACCACTGATAATGATTTTCTCTCTCTAATTATATACCAGTGCAACTACTTCTTGGATTGGAATTGAGTTTACTCTGATTGAATAATTGTATAGTTTGTTATAATATGGTTTAAGCTACGTAGCGATTGACGCTTCATCTCTCTCTTCCTTCTAGGAATGTGTTTGATCCTCGCCAAATGCGTATATCGGTACAGGGAAGTGGTGTTTATATTAAGAGGGAAAGAGGTTGTAGGTAATAGCAGTACTCTGTTTTCTTATTTGTGCTTGAAGAGAAATTCTTAACTTTTTTGCATTGCTTATATATTGATCTGCTCCATGTAGTATTGACCCGATACACATTGATGATCCCCTTTTTCCAACTAATAATGTGGGGCGTAATTGCTTCCGTATACATCAGTGTATCAAGGTAAGCTGTGTTTTTTTGGGATTAATTGTCATAATATTTTCTGACATATTCAATATTACCTTGTGTGATAATGTGATGCTTATCTATTGCTAGCTGCATATGTGTACAGATGCTTGTTTCTTACTTTCGAGATTATCATTGGATGTTGTAGGCATTTTCAGAAGCTCACTCTATTTTGGAGAATGAGTTGGCTTCTCTTCCCAATGACGGTGGTGATGATGCGTGCTCAAGGCCCCCATATAGACTTCTCTGGAAAATCATCCCAAGTATTGATCTATCGTAGCACTGCTTACTGTATGCAAAGTTGTATGCTTCTTAAGGTAATCTTAAAATTTTAACATTTCCTTTTACTAATTTTTAATTGTTTGTTGGTATTTTTTTCTTGTGAATGGGTTGGTGGGAAACTAACAATTTCCATCTTATCGTGGTCCTGTGTTAATATAGAGTAGTGGAGGTTGCGAAAAATAGTAGGTGCCTTCGGTTATGACTCCTTACCCTGCTAATCCCATCCCCAGGCGTTTTAACTTGTTGGTTGAAAACTGCAACCCCTAATTATGGCTTTAAGCATGATTAAATTGGAGTTCATTCTGTATGGGCGACCATGTAAGTTTACTGGACTTTGTGATTTTGTATTGGAGCTCCTCTCTGTTTAACTTGGGAGCCATTTGACAACCATTTCATTTTCAGTTTTTGTTTTCAATTTTCTTGTAAACTGAAAACTAAAAACTGAAATGGTTATGAAGCGGGCCTTTACTTATGCAGTTTCCTCCCATATGCACATTTTGCCCTCTTTCAGTTATTGATTTCTTTTCTGCTGAGTTTCTTCTTTTTTTTTTTTTTTTTTTTTTCCCGGCAGGATATGTCTTTAATTTTCACTGCAGATTAGCTCCGGTACTCTCGGTGCAGTCATGAACTCTCTTTGTTATGGTTCTGGTGCAGGTGTTGGCCACAGAAAAGTAAGGTTCAGACGACCAAAACACGTATTTATTTGTGTGCCTCCTATGCTGTTGTTGATCGGTTGTGCTCTTGTGGTTTATGGATTCATTGTCAAATTGTAACTAACCAATCTTTACTTTCTCTTTTTTCAGTCGCCGGTTTGTTGCTGTCATAATGTCATTAAAGACTGGATTTTCTGCTAAACTGTATCAAGTTCATCTTGGTGCCAAACGTGCTCAAGTGAGAGTGGAAAGGAGCAACAACAATCAGAAAAAGGCTCGCATCAGATTCTTCAGGTCAGCCCCCAAACCTGATTTGGCGGTTCACTGCACTGAACATTTGTGCCGAAAACTCTAAAACCAATTGTATATATGTTAGTTCGGGTGTATAAATTTTATACAACTGTTCATAAATTATACCAGCTGTTCAGTTACGTCGAACTAGCACAGAATTTGTATACTTGTCGAAAACAAAACGTTAGGTTGTATGTGGCCGAGATATTTACCTAGCAACAGAAATGTATTGAGATCATAAAGTTCAACAGTATTCTGTATTATTTGATTTACAAGCAAAATATCAATGACAAAAAGTGAGAAGAAAAAGATCCGCCGCTTTGAGACGATCTTTCGACTTAATGCTCACCTCCGTCAGCCCGAACTTGGCGGACGCAGATATCCGTAGACGGCAAAGAAGGCCTGAATTGTGGTGAGTATTAGGAGGATCAGAGCAGCTAAAGCAGAGAGGAAGGACCATGGGGACTCAAAATACTCGAGGCTTTTGAAGAAATGCACGACCTCTTTGTCGGTTCCGAGACATTTCTCGATAATGTTTTAATCGGACAGAAATGTCGCGGACGAGACAACTCATGAATGCAGCGTAAGTACTTTGGGCAATGAGAGTAGCATTGTTCAAATGCAACCAAGTTTAAGAAGAAATGGGTGTGGAGATCATCTAGTTTTATGTGCGGAATTTCAGGAACTCCATTGCAAAATCTGATGTCCAGGAAGCTCTGCGCCTCCCGTGTTTTGAACTTAATTCCAGCGAGATCGTGAAGCTTTTTTGCCGATTGGATAACTCATCGTTCTCCTGAGGCGAATCATCCTGAGGTTCGGGGATAAAACTCAGGCGAAGTAAATCGAGTAGATGCTTTCCTTCGACACTGAAATAATGCCTCAAGACTTGAGGAGGCCTCCCTACTGCGCAGTTAAAGAATTCGAGATAAAGTTGGGTGAGCGATGAGTTACTCTCTTTTCTTGAAGGTTTCGATTTGTCAAACAACTTTTGAAGAACGAAGAAAGGAACTTGATTCTCCAATAGAAGAAGATCTCGATAATAATTTTACTTTGCAGAAGATTTCGATGATGAAGAGACCGTCCGGTACCATCATCTCAACCAGATCGCGGCTGCATAAGTTAATGGTCTCTGCATAGCACTCTCTTATATCATCTTCGACTTCTGCTACAACCTGCCGGTAGTCATCAAGTCCGATCAACTGCGTTCGACCGAGAAGATTGTCAAGAAATCTCCATTTGTGTTGTTGCATCATCACCACGTGTTTATCACCGTAGTGATAAGGGCCGATTGAGATGATAGGAGGCCGGTACTTCCCCTTGTTTGTTTTCGCTAGGCAATGAGCTACTTTGAAGATGCAACAAGAGCTCTTACCTGCTAACGGATGCAGTAGCCATTTCGTTTCTTCGATTCTTTGCTTCAACGACGTCGTGCGATTATATTCCGTAGTGGTAACTGTAACGGCAGTATGATCTCTTCCTGTATTTGCCATGGGGCAGCTAGAAGATGAGTTCACTGCAGCTACAAATTGAAGGGAAGAAAACTTGTTATAGTAATTAACTAGTTTCTTTGCCTTCGAATTATAAAATAAAATGATCAGCAGTGGCCGTAAAACTATAACACGGTGGAATTCATTGACTTGTTCTCACTACGTACCTTCTGAGGCTCTGATGAAGAAGAAGATGTTGCTGGAGCTCCTTAAATTTCTCTGAAATTAATACAACATTATCATTATCATGTAACTTTGAATTATAAACTTCGACAATTATAGAGTAACTCTCTGTAGTACGATAAATGAACAGTCATGATTTTAATGAAGAAATATTATATTTATTTACTTACCAATCTAATGAATATAAAGTCAGACTGTCCAATAAGCTGAATTAAAGACTTACCATAGTCTTTGATACATAATACAGCTAATCCAACTCCTATAACTTATTGCAAGCGGAAAATATGGAATAGGGTTGACTTGTATTTGATACATACAACTATTCCAACTCCAATAACTTATTGCAAGCGGAAATTGTGGAATATGGTGTGCTATCCACACACCCATTTTTACTTCTCACACTCCTTGTTAATTTATGTCTGTTGATCTTCTTCAATTTATCCGATCCAACGGCCGAAAACTAAAAAGGTGTAGAAGAAGTAAAAGGGGTGTGTGGATATCACACCCCTTGTGGAATAGGGTGACTATTTCTAGTCCCGTTCACAAAATTATATCTTATAAATAAAATATTGAATAGTTGATGCTAAAAAGTGAACTTGAGGCCAAAATTTTTGGATTTTGGTTGAATTAATGAACTGTTGGCGACTTTAATTAATTCAATGGATCGTATTTTTTAGATTTGATCGTGGAAGTAAAATAATGACGTTTAGGTCACATAAGCTTTGGTAGGCATCAGGCTAAGCAATAAACGAAAATATAGCCTAGTACGGCTCTAATAAAAAATATCACAAAAAAAAGGGTATGGTTAAGAAGCGGGAGACGCCAAAATATGACATTAGATTGAAAAATGGATGCGGCCTAGCATGTGATTATTGGCTGCAGTTGGCACGTCCTTGCAGCAAAACTGCATTCTTTTGGGCTCTCAGGACAAGGGTTGTACAACAACCTAACAGCAACAGAGCAGCGGGTCGAGGTGAAGGGCGAAGACAAGCACCACAGGAGGTTGCTGGAGGCGGGTCCTGACTCGGAGACGAGCCCATCAAGCATCAGGCTTGCTAGAAGTGGGTCGGGGTGCAGGAGATAAGGCCTAGAAAAACTGCAAGCTTGCTAGAGGCTGGCTGGGGCTGTAGGCCCCACTAAAACCAAACCCATGCTAGAGGCCTGGTTGTCTTCACGTGCAGCAAGCCCAGAGGGCTACTGCTGCTAGTCCAGACATTAAACGACGTCGCCAGGGCACTGCACAACACAATTTGGTTGCAGGCCAGCCAATGCGGCTCGACGCGGCTCGTAGTCGTGGCTCATCAGCAGAATAACCCTAATTTTTTATTTTTTTTGGAAATTTTTAAGTTTTGATAAAACCCTAATTGCTTATGTTTTCTTTCGATTCTTCGACTCACAAATTCCACATAGCAAATTTATAATTGTGTTATGCATGAACATATATATATATATATATATATTGACAAATATATGAACATATACAATATATATAGTAAGGTAAATATAAGTGTAGGGGTTCATGCATCATGAAGAATGTTTTCATGTTTCATGGTCGTTAAAAATATCTAACATGGATTTTAGGAGAACCTGATTGGGAAAAAACAATTGAGCCTTTGAATTTGTAGAAGAACTCCTCCCACTCAGTTCCTTAGTGTCAGTTTCCTTAGCTTTAGGCAAGAGCATGCTGATAACGTGTTGTAGGCCAAGTAACTGAAAAATATAAAGGACAAAGAGAGAGGGTTGCGGCAACAACAAGAGAGAAGACAAAGGATTGGACATGGAGAAAGTTTCAAATAAGGATAGAAGAAGTTTCAAATGGGCATGGAGGAAGTTTCAATTGCGAATGTTTTCCTTCGTAACCTTTAGCCCCATTTGCTACGTTTGATTGACTTCAACCTTGCAAAATTTTGGTTTCCTTATTTGCCCTTACAATTAGTCTCATGTGTCAGGCACATGAATGAATTTAACGAAAACATTGACAGAGTGAACGAAAAGGTCCATAACTGCACATTTTAACTAGTTAGGGAACCAATGGTCTTGGAAATAAAGTTTAACGACCATCACTCCAATTGAGTTAAAGTTAAGAGACTATTACTACAGCCCCAGGTGGCGAAGAGCCAACATCAAGGTGCCAAACCTTCCCGTCAATGTGAGCTCTTGGGGAAGATCAGCCTGTTATCCCTAAAGTAACTTTTATCTTTTGAAAGATGGTCATTCCACTCGACACCGTCAGATCACTAAGGCCGACTTTCGTCCCTGCTTGACGAGTGGGTCTTGTAGTCAAGCTTTCTTCTGCCTTTGTACTCGAGGGCCTCCATCTGGCTCGAGGAAACCTTTGCACACCTCTGTTACCTTTTGGGAGGCCTACGCCCCATAAAAACTGTCTACTTGAGACTATCCTTTAGCCCGTAAGTCCTGATACAAGGTTAGAATTCTAGCTCTTCCAAAGTAGTATCTCACTGATGGCTTTGCCCCCCCCCCCCCGGCGGCTGCGCCGCCTCCTAAAGGGGGCCTTCTTGGCCTTCCACCTAAGTTGCGCAGGAAAGGCCCAAAGCCAATCCCAGGGAACAATGAAGCTTTATAGGGTTTTTCTGTCCAGGTGCAAGTAGTCCGCATCTTCACAAACATGTCTATTTCACTGAGCCTTTCTCTGAGATAGTGCCCAAATTCTTACGCCTTTCATGCGGGTCGGAACTTACTCGATAAGGAATTTCGCTACCTTAGGACTGTTATAGTTACGGCCGCCGTTCACTGGGGCTTCGGTCTCGGCTCCCCTGTCATTAGGTCACCAACTTCCTTGACCTTCCAGCACTGGGTAGGCGTCAGCCCCCATACATGGTCTTATGACTTTGCAGAGACCTGTGTTTTTGGTAAACAGTCGCCCTGCTTATGGACCCGAACCTAGGTGATCTATCCATGAACCCACTGTCTACCACCAATAATATATTTTTACATTTTGTTTTAGCTATGTCTATACTACATATTAATAGGACATTTTTTTTGTCAATTAAAAACTAAGAAAAAAACAAGTATAGTTTTTGAAGTTTAAATAGTTACTTATTTATATAATGTATAATATATTTACTTAAATCCACCTAGTCCATCTAGGCCATGCCTAAGCGTCTAGACGCTAGGCTCCATAACTTTAAACTTATTGCGAGTGGAACAAAGTTGACTATTTCTAGTCTTGTTCAAAAAATTATTATAAGCCCCCATCTTATAAAGAAAATATTGAATCGTTAATGCCAAAAAATGAACTTCGGGATTTTTTTTTTTTTTTTTTGGATTTTGGTTGAATTAATGAACTACTGGTCACTTTAATTAATTCAATAGATCGTAACCATTCGGGTTTGATCGTAGAAGCAAAATAATGACGCTCGGGGTCATATAAGCTTTGGTTGGCTTCGGGCTAAGCAATAACGAAAATATAGTCTAGTATGACTTTCATAAAAATTGTCCCACAAATATTTGGGTATGGTTAAGAAGTGGGGGATGCCAAAATATGGCATTGGATCGAAAAAAGGACACAGGCCAACATGTGATTGTGGCTGTAGTGGCACGCCCAACAACACTTTGGGCTATCGGGGCAGGGTACAGCCCAACAGCAACAGAGTCGCGGGTCGAGGTTAAGGGTGAAGTCGAGCAGCGCAAGAGGCTGCTTCAGGCGGGTCGAGACGCGTGGACGAGCTCAGTAAGCATTAGGCTTGCTGGAAGTGGGTTAGGGCGCGGGAGACAAGGCCCAACAAAGCTGCAAGTTTGCTGGAGGCGGGCTGGGGCTGCAGGCCCTAATGAAACAAAACTTATGCGGAGGCATGGTTGTCTTCATGTGCAACAAGCCCAGAGGGCTACTGTTGTTGGTCCAGACATTAAACGATGTTGCCCAAGGAACTACACAGCGTGGCTTGGCTGCAAGCTAGCCAATGTGGCTCAGCGCGGCTCGTAGTCTTGGCTTAGCCACAAAACCCTAATTTTTTTTTCTTTGAAATTTTTAGGTTTTGATAAAACCCTAATTGTTTCTATTTTCTTTTGATTCTTTGACTCACAAATTCTACATAGCATGACACACCCTGACCTGGAATGTCCACCAGGACTCCGAATCGAGCTATGCTGGCCGACACCTGGAATGGTGACGAAGCTATAAAGTGTAGTGATGTGGAAAAAGTGAATAAATTAAACCTAAAAATGCTAAATATAAGAGTGTGCTTGTGAACGGGAATGAAACCTTAGCCATTACACTGTCATTAGTATTCCCACAACAATAGTTTGCCAAAAATCCTCAACGACATGAAACCTTAGCCATTAAAACTTGGAGGGGCCAAAAACAAGGGTGAATGAGCCTAAAAATAAAGTTTTATAAAAACCTTTTTGAAAAACATTATAACCCATCTCCGTAAAACATGTATAGTTTCTAAAATATACATACTACGTATAGTAAGAAAATACTTACCATAGCCTGTAATACCTCAAGAATTCAATACAGCATAATGTTCCGTAAGTAAACACATGACGTCTGTAATCACATAATCTTACATAAGCAAAGATATCATATCGAGTGCTCATCGACATATGCTGACACACGAGTTCATGTAGAGACATTCTGACATGAACATGACTGGGTGTAATAATGATATGCGCTCTAGTATTACAATCACGTGACGACTGGCGCTATGCACAACACATACGAGTCCTAATTGCCTTTGGGAATCTAGGACAAGACTGGCACCTACAATGGATCCAAAGTGAGCGTACGGTGCGATGTGCACATACACGTGAAAGATTGGCCCTGGCCCGGCCGAGTACTAACACTGGTGCAACAAACGATGAGTATATAGTATAAATATAGTCATGCCACATTGATTCGATGATTCTAGTCAACACAATATTATTCATAGCCGTGAATATAATTATGGCATCAATCATAATAAGCATACCTGCGCATACTGTAGGATGTAGCATAAATTCATAATTTCTATCAATGTGCTAAATCTTATAAACGTCACTCTAATCTAGGAGTATTGTAGAAAACTCTTTATGAAATGTATAATTGGAAACTAACAATTATATATGTATATACTATATAAAAGAAAAGACTCACTCACAAATCATGTCGTCGAGTCGAACATCGAAGATTTTTGCGATGTGTTTCACCTAGAAACGAGACCATTTATGAAAATATAGCGTACTAACGTAATTACGCGTTTTTGTACAAACTCCAGCTAATAAAGGAACTATTTTAAAACGATCGAATTTCGAAAAACAGAGGGCATATTTGGGTCTGGCATGTCGAGAAACCTATAGAGGGACCTTGGGTTCCTTCACGCGCCGCCACAAGGTGGCTGCCCGAAAGGCCACGCACCATCGCACACGCCGCCACGCGGCAAGTTGGGTAGCTGAAAAGTTCGCCTAAAAAGTTACCGGCGCCGCCGTTGAGCATAGTATCTCCGGTGGAAGTGTGTGTGCTCCACGCGCTGGCCTAGGAAACTGGAACTGGGTCTGGGTCAGATTTGGGATTGGGTTTCTGAGTTGGGTCTGGCCTACATGGGTTGGATTAGTTTAATGGGCCAAGGGTTATTGGATTGGGCCCAACAACTGGGTTGGGCCAATTTTGGTTTGCGGATCGGTTTGACCTAGTTTCAGGTCGTGGGTTTGCGGGATTCCACGAAAAAGAAAGCCGGAGCTTCCCAAGCTTCGATCATCACCAAATCTTAACCAAAACTAATCATTCTAAATACCAAAATGAAGCCCAAGGAACAAGGATTTGAAATGTACCATTAGTTTCCTCGATTGTGGCTGAAGTTGGCCAGAAAAGCACCTGCAACTCTCTGATGGCTCGCCAGAAACTGGGAAGTTCTTTCCCGATGTGATTCCTACGTCCAAACACCACTGAATCGTCTAAAAAACATCCCAATCATAGTCCTAATCATGATCTACAAATTTATAGGAAGGTTTCAGGCCTTACCTTCGCCGGAGATGACGAGAACTCACCGGAGTTTGTCAGGAGAAGAAAAACATGTACAATGGTCTGTCATTGTCGAGATTCAAGGATTTTGGCCTGGGTTTGAGAAGAGGAATGAAATGGTGATGGTGATGGTGATGGTGGTGTGGTGTCAGCAAGAGAGTGGTTGAGTATGGAGGGAGGGTGACCAATGAGGAGCCAGGAAAATGGGAGACACTGAAGAGAGGAAAGAGTATGGGGTGTGGGCCCCACGTGGCTCAGAAAACAAGTCACAAAATATCTCCCAATTAAAATTACCAAATCACCCTTCACGTTCGTAAGTTCGTAAAAGCTCTATCGTAACTCCAAATTTGATTCTGCTTAAGCCTACATGTTTGTATTGTCGAGTACTACAAGAATATGCTAAAAGAATATTTCGTACATCTCACTATACGCTGGTCCACGGAAGTCAACACCCTCACCTTTAGGGGCATTTTCGTCAATTCACACATTTAAAATTAATAAAGTCGTGAAATTAGGAACGGGTTGTCACATAACAAATTTATAATTGCATTATGCATGAACATATAAATATATATATATATATATATATATATATATAGTATATAAATATATATATATATATATATATATATATATATATATATATATATATTAAGGTAAACATAAATGTAGGTGATTCATGCATCATGAGAAATGTTTTCATGTTTCATGGTCGTTAAAAATATCTAACATGAATTTTAGGAGAACTTGATTGGCAGAAAACAATTGAGCCTTTGAATTTATAGAAAAACTCCTCACACGAAACTGTAGTTCCTTAGCGTTAGTTTCCTTAACTTTAGGCAAGAGCGTGCAGATAACGTGTTGTAGGCCAAGTAACTAAAAAAATATAAGGGATAGAGAGAGGGTTGCGGCGGTAACAAGGGAGAAGAGAGAGATGTGTGATTCTGAAGTGTGTTATCTCACCTATTGTACATTTATTTATAGCAGTATGTAAGGTAAATTCCTTACCCTAATAAGATTACAACTCTAATAAGATAAGTATAAAATATGGTAGAATCCCATGATGATATTCCAAGATATGATAGGATTTACATGGACACATTCCTAAACTAATAGAACTACAACATATAGAATAATATAAAATGATTAGGTCATAACGTTCTCTCTTTTATCGAATAATGATTATGCATAGGCCACGATCAAGACTAGAGAGGTTAAATATGATAAACGATTACACAGTAAAAACTGATTAACTAATTAAGCCCCCTTTGAAAATCATTTTGTTTTTTATTTTGTTTTATTTTTGTTAAGATATAGAGATTGGTAGAGTAGATAAAACATATATAATCTACATGGAATGACATAGAGAAAGAACACCAAAATTGTTTTTAGGTTCAAATTGTGTATTATTTGATGTGCATTTCTTCCATATTTTTTCCACCACTCCTTGTATCCTTATTCATCCATTGTTTCTTCCTTGTATTTCCTTTTTATATAACCCAAGAGTGAGAAACAAAAACAAAAGAAAAATAGTCATTAAGCCCTAAGCAAGTGTTCACACTGACCCTGTCAACATACCATACCAGTTATCAAAGATTATTATTATTATTTTTTTATCATTCCAGGTTATCTCTGAAATAGGGGTTTGGAAGGACCGTTCCAAACACTGGAATGATACTCTTTCATTCTTATTTCCTAAAAATGAGCATCAGAGTTCATTTCAAGAAGCTCTCATTCCGCGAACCCAAAGCGGTTGAAGACTCGAAGAATTTTAATTTTTTTAGGATCATTTGTTTGATGAACTTAAATATTAGGAATTGATCTGCTGCCACTTTTGAAATCATGAATGACACGGAAAAATGTTTTAAAATGTTATCGTCAGTTGAAACTGTTAAGACTTATTTTAAAATAAAGTGGTTCCACAAAGCATTCCACAAACCTGCAAAAGTGATTCCACATAGAATAAAGAATAAAAAGAATTATGCACTTGTTGTAGTGGTCATCGTGGAAATGTGCACTTGTTAGTGCTAGTGGTCATCATTTTCTATTTAAGTTTTATTTTAAAATAAAGTGGTTCCACAAAGCATTCCACAAACCTGCAAAAGTGATTCCACATAGAATAAAGAATAAAAAGAATTATGCACTTGTTGTAGTGGTCATCGTGGAAATGTGCACTTGTTAGTGCTAGTGGTCATCATTTTCTATTTAAGTTGTAAGCTTTGTTTTTCAGAATAAGAACAATAAGAAAACTTGCAGTATTGCACTGTGAAAATATCTGTTCAAGCATCCTTTTAACGTTTAAGTTAATTCCAGTATCCCTTCTGGGCTTAAAAAAAAAAAAGGGGAAGAGATTGTGACTTGCAGCAGCAAGAAACAATGGCAACTGACAAAGCCACTGACAGTTTTGTTCAACCAGCTATTTCACGGTTTGATGGTCACTATGACCATTGGAGCATGCTGATGGAGAATTTCCTCAGGTCAAAGGAGTACTGGAATCTTGTGGAATCAGGGATTGACGCCCCAGCAGAGGGAGTTGTGTTGAATGAACAACAACAAAGGAGGGTTGCTGAACAGAAGCTGAAGGACTTGAAGGTGAAAAACTACCTTTTTCAGGCACTTGATCCATCTATCTTGGAGACTATACTCGAGAAGGAGACCTCCAAACAAATATGGGATTCTATGAAAAAAAAATATGAAGGGTCAGAGAGGGTGAAGCGTGCAGTGCTTCAAACTCTAACAAGGGATTTTGAAACTCTACAAATGAAATCAAGTGAGTCCATTACTAATTTCTTTGCTAGAACCCTGGGAATAGCAAGCAAGATGAGATCCAATGGTAGCACCATGGAAGAAGTCAAAGTTGTGGAGAAAATTATGAGATCATTGACTCCAAAATTTGACTACATTGTCTGCTCAATTGAGGAGGCAAAGAATGTTTCTGAGTTACGAGTTGATGAACTGCAAAGCTCTTTGTTAGTGCATGAACAAAGACTTAACCGCACCACTGCCAGTGAAGAACAAACAGCACTGAAAGCTTCCACTTCTTCTGAGCCCTTAAGTTTTCGAGGAGGAAGAAGTCGAGGAAGAGATGGACAGAATAGAGGAAGAAGTGTTCGAGGCCATCGTGGTGGTGGACGGTTTGGACATAGAGATGACAGCAAGTCACCTCATGTTTTCAAAAGAAATAATGACTTTGAAGAAAAAGGAGCCTACCATTTTGATAAGTCAAAAGTGGAGTGTTATAGGTGTGGAAATTTTGGGCACTACAAGAATGAGTGCTACACGAAATTGCCAAAAGAAAAAGGAGAAAAGTCAAATTTTGTGGAGAAAAAGGAGGAAGATACACTTTTGATGACTTTTCATACACTTACAGAAACTGATAAGGAGACATGGTATGTGGACACGGGTTGCAGCAATCACATGAGTGGATGTAAGTCTTCCTTTATTAATTTGGATGAAAGTTTTCACACGGTGGTAAGTTTTGGTGATAAATCAACAGTGAAAGTGATGGGTAAGGGAGATATTCAAATCAGAACTAAAAATGATTTTATTGAAACTATTTCAAATGTTTTTTATATTCCTGATTTGAAGACAAATTTGCTGAGTGCTGGTCAATTACAAGATAAAGGTTACAGGATTACAATCTATGAAGGAAAGTGTGAGGTGTACGATCCAAAAAGAGGCTCAATTGCTGTTATAAAAATGTCATCCAACAGATTGTTTCCTTTAAAGATCAAGAATGTGCAAGCTTGCCTGCTTGCCAAAGAAAATGACCCATGGAGATGGCACTACAGATATGGCCATTTGAATTTTAATGGCTTAAGAACACTTCACCAGAAAGGGATGGTCACTGGCTTACCTGAGATAACTCCTCCATCAAAGGTGTGTGAAGAATGCATCACTGGGAAGCATCAAAGAGACTCTTTTCCAAGTGGCAAGGCAGCAAGGGCTCAATCAGTCCTGGAGATGGTTCACTCTGATCTATGTGGACCAATCAATCCCGTCTCCAATGGTAACAAGAAATATTTCATCTCATTTATTGATGATTTTAGTAGGAAGACATGGGTATATTTCTTGCAGGAAAAATCAGAAGCATTTGAAGCATTCAAAAGCTTCAAAGCTTTAGTTGAAAATGAGTCAGACAAGAAGATTAAAATACTAAGAACTGATCGTGGGGGAGAGTACTGTTCAAAGGAGTTTGATGCATTTTGCAAAGAAAAAGGCATCAAGAGACAGCTGATCACTGCCTATACACCACAACAAAATGGTGTAAGTGAAAGGAAGAATCGGACCATTCTCAACATGGTTCGAAGTCTGCTAGTCAAAGGAAGCATTCCCAAAAAGTTTTGGCCTGAAGCTGTGCTATGGTCAGTCCATATCTTAAACAGAAGTCCCACATTTTCTGTTAAGAATATGACTCCTCAAGAAGCTTGGAGTGGACGGAAACCCTCAGTGGATCACTTTAAAGTGTTTGGGTGCATAGCATATGCACACATTCCAGATGAGAAAAGAAAGAAGCTTGATGACAAAAGTGAAAAATGTATTTTCCTTGGTGTAAGTGAAGTCTCAAAAGCTTATAAACTGTACAATCCAGTAACAAAGAAGATAGTGGTGAGCAGGGATGTAATATTTGATGAAGACGCCATATGGAATTGGTCTGAGAACAGATTGGTTCAACTACAAATTCCAGTCGATGATTCAGACAAAGAAGATATAGCAGCTCCTGAAACTCAATCCCAGCAGCCACCTCCTGAAACTCAATCCCAGCAGCCACCTCAACATGAAGTTCAATCATCTCAACAATTTGAAGAAGGAGGATACAATTTGAGAAATGAGAACATAAGGAAGAGACCAGCATGGATGATGGATTACGATGTAAGTTATTCAAGTTCTGATGATGAAAATGCTCACTTTGCATTATTTGTAGACAGTGATCCAATCATGTATAATGAGGCTGTTAAAGAAGAAAAATGGAGGAAAGCAATGGACAATGAAATCAAGTCCATTGAGAAGAATCAAACCTGGGAATTAACTGATCTTCCAAATGGAAAGAAAACCATTGGTGTAAAGTGGGTGTTTAGAACAAAGTTGAATGAAAAAGGTGAAGTGGACAAGCACAAGGCTCGTTTGGTAGCAAAAGGATACAAGCAAAAATATGGTGTTGATTACAAAGAAGTGTTTGCCCCAGTTGCAAGGCATGACACGATCAGGTTGGTGATCTCTCTTGCAGCCCAAAATTCCTGGTTAATTTTTCAGTTAGACGTGAAGTCAGCATTCTTGCATGGCAACATACAAGAAGAGGTGTACGTTGATCAACCACCTGGTTATGAGAGAAAAGGAGAAGAAGAAAAGGTGTTCAAACTAAAGAAAGCACTCTATGGTCTGAAACAAGCACCTCGAGCTTGGTACAGTCGTATAGATGCTCACTTTGCTAAGCTTGGATTTCACAAATGTCCCTTTGAGCACACTCTTTATGTCAAGACTAAGGAAGAAGGTAAAATACTCATGGTATGCTTGTATGTTGATGACTTGATATTCACTGGAAATGATGGTAAAATGTTTGATGAATTTAAGAAGTCTATGATGACAGAGTTTGAAATGACTGATATGGGATTAATTCATTATTTTCTTGGATTGGAAGTCATTCAAACTACTGCTGGTAATTTCATCTACTAGAAAAAATATGCGCAGGACATTCTTAAAAGATTTCAGATGGATGATTGCAAGCCATTTGGAACTCCAGTTGAACTCGGCTTAAAGCTATGCAAAGACAAAGGTGGGAAGGAGGTTGATAGTACTTTCTATAAACAAATCATTGGCAGTCTCATGTACTTAACCTCCACAAGGCCTGACATCATGTATGCAACAAGTCTAGTGAGCCGATATATGGAAAAACCAACTGAAATGCATCTAAATGCAGCAAAGAGAATTCTGAGGTATGTAAAGGGAACAACTGATTATGGTGTATTTTATAAAAGGAAAAATGGTTCTGGTTTTGTTGGGTACACAGATAGTGATTATGCAGGTGATATAGATGATCGTAAGAGCACTTCTGGGCACACGTTTCTGCTCAACTCTGGTGCAGTATCGTGGTCCTAAAAAAAGCAACAGATTGTGACACTTTCCTCAACCGAAGCTGAGTTTGTAGCAGCAGCTGCGAGCTCCTGTCAAGCTATGTGGCCTAGAAAAATGTTTGAAGTGCTTGGTAATGTTCAAAAGGGACCAACGACCATCTACTGTGACAACATGTCAACTATCAAGCTATCAAGGAATCCAGTCATGCATGGAAGAAGTAAACACATTGATGTTCGTTTTCATTTTCTGCGTGATCTATGCAGAGATGGAAAAATTGAACTGGAATATTGCAAGAGCGGGGAGCAGGTTGCAGATATCTTAACTAAGCCTTTAAAGCAGCCTGCATTCGAGAAGCTGAGAAACATGCTGGGAGTCTGTTCAGTTTGTGACATTAATCAGGAAGGTGATTATGTGATGGTGCAGAGACCCTAAACTACTTTCTATAGAAATTAGTTTAAGGGAGGGTGTTGAGACTTATTTTAAAATAAAGTGATTCCACAAAGCATTCCACAAACCTGCAAAAGTGATTCCACATAGAATAAAGAATAAAAAGAATTCTGCACTTGTTGTAGTGGTCATCGTGGAAATGTGCACTTGTTAGTGCTAGTGGTCATCATTTTCTATTTAAGTTGTGTTGACCCTAAAAATTACAAAGCCTACGTGGCGCGCAGGCCGAATAATCTATGAGCTAACTACGTCCTTCGGTGAATGCGGGCGTGCCAAATCGTCGGCCGAGCTCGGCCGAGGAGTAAATTTGTTGATGTTGCGTTGGGTCGCGCTACTGACTTCTGCGTCTTGCGATTGCGGCCGAGAAATGAACATTTCTCGGCCTCCTGGATTCTCAAACCTGAAGACAAGGTTACTATTATTACGAAGCTCACAAATCAAATTCGGCTTTCAATGTGCCGAATGTAATAACTGTAACACCTCACTTCGTCGAGAAGACTAATGAGATGACCTCGACCAAAAAGGATTTAGAAACCCTTCTCGACCGAGACTTGGATAGACAACCGACCGTGCCCGCCGCAGTGCTGTTGATGCCAACGGAAGGTACTGCGAGTTCGGCCAATTCTACGGTGACAGAGCTATCTATGCCGACTTAAGATATCACCGGTTGCTTTCACAGTGCTGTTGATGCCAACGGAAGATGTGTCAGCGAAAAAGAAAAAGAAAAAGTTCTCAAGTTGTTGAGGATTTGCGCAGGGCAATTTTGTATTGATTTTGCGGGGCTCTTGAATGGTGCACGACCTCTTGTATTTATAGTAGCTGTATATCTGCTGCGACATCCAGGCTAAGATAATATTCCTCAGAATATTATCTTTAATATCCCACGGATTGCTTTTCAATTCTATCTCTTGCATGCAATCTCTTCTTAGCAATTAGTCTTTGATTTGATAATGTCTGACAACATCATCATCACCCTAAAAAGACCTAGCCACCCTAGGCTTCTTAAATGTCACCATTATCCAATACTTTTATCTTGGCATTCTGCCATACCTTTAGACTAGGTGCATGCATCCTGATCCCCTTTCTTTAATATTAGCTTGCAGCATATCCAATCCATACGTCCACACAAATCCTAACTCAATTTGAACTGTACCGCTTGCTTAGGGATATAATTCGCACCTTATTTATCTGCTTAAAAATATGCCAAGATAATTCATATTAAAAGATAATTATGATAAAAACCATAATATTATCCTTTAACAAAAATATCTTCCTTTATTCATCCGACGGTTGAGAACTATGCTTACTCAACGGCCTTGATTATCCGGGCCGATGGTGTAAATTTGGGTCCAAACATTGCCCCCCAGTTTCCTTGAGCTTCGGCTCGTAAGCCGAATGGTCAAGGAAATTATACGCATATTAAAATTTCCCCCAGTTTCGACTAGATGGCCTCGAAACTCGTAACTTCGCCGAATGACCAAGAAAAACATAGAGCTGAGAACTACTGAGAAACCATCGCCGAATAAAAATTCATTCGGCAAACTAATTTCTAAAATTTCGTTCTTCTGACCAAGATTTGAGATGAGGTCCACCGAAATATTAAAACAAATCCCCCATTTAGATAGCCTTTTACTGTAGATATCATGCTATGGAAGAGAAGAAACCCATGATTTTACTGCCGAGCACCAACTCATGTCCGCCGAGCTCGGCAAAAATTGGCCGAACAAAACAACAATAAAATCCAGATTCGGCCGAGTATATTCGACGAATTGGTCGAGCTCGGCCTAAATAAATAAATAAAACTTCTCTTTTCAATTGTGTTCTGACATAACATGAAAGCAAACCATACCTTGAAGCAAATCATGATCCCTCACGCCACCATATCCATAGCTGAAGCCTCCTATCGATTTTGAATATATAAATATATATATATATATATATAGATGGCATCACATTTAACTTGATTTCCACTTGATCAGCAATTTGTGCCATCTTGATAGACAACACTGACAAATAGTGGCGCGCAGCATTCGACAAATAATCTTCAAATATATATACTGCAGGCCGAATGACCCCATGGTCGAGCAACAGCATTCGACAATAACACCTATGTTCTGCAAGTGCGGTGGTCTTCCTCGGCTGCCACAATTATACAAGGCTCGGCAACTTAATAAATAACCTCTTTGACCATCGCGAATAAATTGGACCGAGGAAAACCAAATAGCGTCGAGGGCCGAGATATGTAGGTAACCTGATTACCTAAAATAATTTAGCGGCCATGTATATACATATATATATAAAACCTGTACCGAGCACCAGTTCGCAGAGTTCGGCATGTATGATATAAGTCGAGAAGAATTGGGGTAAAGGGCCGAGGGAAAAATCTTCCTTGGCAGCTCGTTTCTTTGCCATGCATATATATATATATATATATATACAAACCTATTGTCAACAATCATGACTAAATAGGACCTGACTGATGTGATTTGTCTACCGTGCCTTTGGCATATATATATATGTTAGCGAAAATGGCTGAACCATATGGGGACGAGAAAGAAACGCCGAGTTCGAGAAGCATGGGGCCGAAGTGACACCATCAAAACCACCATCATTCGGCTTTAAGGAAATTCATCAGTTTTCCACCAATGGGCTCCACGCCAGTTATTATTTTTTTCTTCAAATAAGGCCTTCCATGAATACCACCAATGGTATTCTGACATAGCTTGGAACTGGTCATGACTCCTCACCTGCAACCACACGTCCATAGGCTAAAGCCTACGTTTTCTCTTGCCTAGATATAATCACCACATCACATCAGCATATGACCATTTCACCTTTATCATGTAGTAGCTGCACCAAGCATATTTTAGTATTGCACCAAAAGTCATGCTTGCGTACTGCGAGACCGAGACGAACAATTAGGCCGAAGTCGAGAAAAGTATCAGGCTATCACCGCTTAAATTCCACCGAGGAGCTTATTGAGAGCAAGCCTGTAATTTATGCCCCCCATTTTCTTTACATCGGCTTGCATAGCCGTACGTTTAAGAAAAGAATTTATTCACTATACATATATATAAATATATATTTTTAATGTAATGCAATCAGATCTCTGCTTGTCTGCCCCCTATCTTCTTAAATACCGGCCCGAGCAGCCGAATGGTTAAGAAAATAAGTTTTTATTTAACAAAAAAAACAAAAGTGGCCGAACTATAAAGTGGAGGGGGCCAACGATGTTTTATTCCGAGCTGAGATCTTTTTACATTAAAATTTTCACTTTGAGATTTTCCAAAGCCGAAGAAAAGATCATCTCCAAATATGTTTGACTTGAAGGAATATTTTTTATCCGCCACCGAATGTGTTGAACAATTATTATGCCCCCCAGGCATAATAATTTCGCCAATTTCGGCTTTTAACTCGAACAACTTAGCCGAACGGGATTTCTCCATATTGGCTTTATCACCAATAATCATATCTATTAGCGTGATTTTTCCGGCTAGGCCTATGTCTTCAATTACCATATCAATCGATGTGATTTTATGGTTTGAAGTCGTGTATTGGTCTTGTTCATCATTGGAGCACTCCTCTGACGAATCATTTTCTGAGTCAAATTGTGGCTCAGAAACTTGAATTTTTCCTTCTAGGCCTACCACACTTTCAGTCTCGACCGAAAAAATAGGTGACCTAGGTTTGTCTTCTTGGCCGACCATATTTTCAGCCTCGACCGAAAAAATAGGTGGCCTTTGTTCTTCGGCCAAATTAACAATTTTCTTAGGCCGATGTCTGATTACGGCCGGAGCGGAAAATTGCCCCCCGGCCTTTGGACCTAACCATTTTTCAAATGGAATTGATCTGTAATCAGAAACGTAAGGAAAATTTTCTTCATCTAGCCAGGCATTAAATCGAGCTCTGTCTTCATTTACCCATTGCTCTTGATGGGTAACAGGAGCTTTTATTCTCAACATGCAAACGAATGACTTTTGCATCTCTCCATGGCCACGAAGAACTTTTTCCACTTCCAAAGATCTTTTACATTCTTCATTGTGTTTTTTCAATTCCTCTAGGAGCTCGTACAATCGGCTACGTTGAGCCAGATTGGAATCTTGATATATCATATGAACTTCGTAGTATTAGCACTGTGTCCCACTGGGCGTGCCAAAATGTTGACCCTAAACATTACAAAGCCTACGTGGCGCGCAGGCCGAATAATCTATGAGCTAACTACGTCCTTCGGTGAATGCGGGCGTGCCAACTCGTCGGCCGAGCTCGGCCGAGGAGTAAATTTGTTGATGTTGCGTTGGGTCGCGCTACTGACTTCTGCGTCTTACGATTGCGACCGAGAAAGGAACACGTCTCGGCCTCCTGGATTCTCAAACCTGAAGACAAGGTTACTATTATTACGAAGCTCACAAATCAAATTCGGCTTTCAATGTGCCGAATGTAATAACTGTAACACCTCACTTCGTCGAGAAGACTAATGAGATGACCTCGACCAAAAAGGATTTAGAAACCCTTCTCGACCGAGACTTGGATAGACAACCGACCGTGCCCGCCGCAGTGCTGTTGATGCCAACGGAAGGTACTGCGAGTTCGGCCAATTCTACGGTGACAGAGCTATCTATGCCGACTTAAGATATCACCGGTTGCTTTCACAGTGCTGTTGATGCCAACGGAAGATGTGTCAGCGAAAAAGAAAAAGAAAAAGTTCTCAAGTTGTTGAGGATTTGCGCAGGGCAATTTTGTATTGATTTTGCGGGGCTCTTGAATGGTGCACGACCTCTTGTATTTATAGTAGCTGTATATCTGCTGCGACATCCAGGCTAAGATAATATTCCTCAGAATATTATCTTTAATATCCCACGGATTGCTTTTCAATTCTATCTCTTGCATGCAATCTCTTCTTAGCAATTAGTCTTTGATTTGATAATGTCTGACAACATCATCATCACCCTAAAAAGACCTAGCCACCCTAGGCTTCTTAAATGTCACCATTATCCAATACTTTTATCTTGGCATTCTGCCATACCTTTAGACTAGGTGCATGCATCCTGATCCCCTTTCTTTAATATTAGCTTGCAGCATATCCAATCCATACGTCCACACAAATCCTAACTCAATTTGAACTGTACCGCTTGCTTAGGGATATAATTCGCACCTTATTTATCTGCTTAAAAATATGCCAAGATAATTCATATTAAAAGATAATTATGATAAAAACCATAATATTATCCTTTAACAAAAATATCTTCCTTTATTCATCCGACGGTTGAGAACTATGCTTACTCAATGGCCTTGATTATACGGGCCGATGGTGTAAATTTGGGTCCAAACAAGTTGTAAGCTTTGTTTTTCAGAATAAGAACAATAAGAAAACTTGCAGTATTGCACTGTGAAAATATATGTTCAAGCATCCTTTTAACGTTTAAGTTAATTCCAGTATCCAACATAAACTTCATTCCATGGGTGACCTAGACTTAATCAATTACTTCACCAAAACCTCTATGTTTGGATGAAGAAATTTAAGATTACTAAGGAATTTTAAAATGACGGAAATTTAAATGATGGAATTTTATTCTATAGAATTTGTGAATTTTCTTGTTTGGGTAACCTAAAAGAACAATGGAATTGAATACGGAATTTGTTGTTTTTAAACTCTCAATCATAGAAATTGGAAAATGACACCTATTTACATAGAATTTAAACTTGGGAATTAGAGGTCCCAAATTCCAAGTTTTTTTCCATACGGAAATTCTAAATTTCTATGTTTATGAATCCAAACAAGGGAATTGGTGCATGTCAATTTATAAATTCTGTCTTTAATTCAAATTCCAAGTTTATTTCTCTCATCCAAACATAGTGTTAATTTTTTTAAATCATCCCGGAGCCTTGACCATTACAACTGACCTAGCTTGGGCAAATTCTAGAAGCCGATTCCAATTTCCTAAATTTGTACGTGTTTTTTTTTTTTTTTGAACAAAAAATATTATTTACACTAAGGGAGGAGGGTGGGTTGATGACACACCTCGACCAGAGTCGAGGCATGATGGCCGACACTAGAAGGTAATGTAACCAAAAGGTAGGTGAGGTGAAAAATATGGATAAATTTAAACCGAAGTTAGAATTTATTTAAGCTAATAAAGAGGGTGCGCAGTGAGAACCCATATTACACAAGTAGTTAGAGCATAGATGACAGTACGACATAAGTAGAGCAGTCAAACCTAATTAAGATAGTTATTACACAACCGGAAATAAACTTCTACATATAATGGGGTGGATGTCAGAATCACCAGAGATATCTCGTTTGCCACAGAAAATTCAGCTAACTAAGTCCGGGAGAAAGTGTGAGTGGGTAAAAACAAAGGTTTGAGAAACACGTTTATTTTCATAACATATTATACCCCTCGCCGTAAAACAAGTATAGTTTCTAGAAAATCATACTACGTATAAGTATGAAATCAAACATAATTCATCAGTAATTCAAGAAACACAACAATCATAATATCTCAACCGTGGCATATGAAAATCAAGTGCACATCACTATATGCTAACACACGAGTTCATGTAGAGAAGTTTTGACATGAATAAGACTGGATGTAATCATAATATACGCTCTAGTACTACAATCACGTGAAGATTGGCGTTAGGCGCATCACTTAAGAGTCCTAGTTGCCTATTGCAACCTAAGACAGGACTGTCACCTACAATGGATCCAAGGTGAGCGTGTTGGTGCGATGTGAAAATACACGTGAAGCATGACCTTGACCAATGGCGAGTACTACACTAGTGCAAGCATGGATGATGAGCAGATAAAATGTATATGAACATGCCATGATGATTTATAAATCTTAACAATATAATAACACTTTTAAATTAAAATAAAACAATGCATGATAGGCATATATATATATATATATATATATAACACTTTTAAATTTAAAAAAAAAAATATATATATATATATATATTAAAAACAAATGTCCACTCACTGATACGTAAGGTTCTAAAAAACGCTAGGCGGATTTAGGTAAATTTTTTGTATATCTTCTAAATAAGTGCATATTGACACTTACAAAAAATTATACTTGTATGAAATTCGTGAATAAAATAATAAAAGAATGATAAAATACAAAAAAAAATTATTTAACAAATCTAAAATTTAAAAACACAATAAACATATATGCCATGTAACTTAAGACATTTTGAATGATTATATCTAATTTTTAAAATATAAAAGTGGTTGGCTGGTTCATAATGGTGCATGCATCCTTCCCCATTTCATAAAGCACCACGTGTGTGGTCACTGTGGTGTGACCCATCCCATCCATCCCTATTCCCTAGTCCACATCCCTCACATCAGCAGAGAGAGTTAGAGACTCCCGAGACCACTTTGATGCCTAGAAAACCGGAACTTTATTCTTTTTTATTATTTCCTTTTCCTCATCATCTTTGTCTTCTTCCGTTTCCTCTTCTTCTTGTTTTTCTTTCCGTTTTCCCTTTGTAAATTGATAAGTTAATATTTATACATATTTTACATTAAATTCTCTCGTCTTTTCTTAGTTATTTCCTCATATTTTTGTGTTATTTACTTTGTTTTTGTGTTTTATCGAATTTATCTAGCTAAGAAAATAAAAATAGCACAAGTGTGATTTTAAGTAATAAATTCGTCATTTCTACCTTGCTCACTTATTTTATTAACTGAAGAAAACATTTTGGCAGACAAAATGGAGCGGACAGAAAAAGAAATAAAGAAATAAAACAAGTGGGGAAAAGAAGCACTAGAAAATAAAGAAAAAGCTGCTTGGCAGCTGTGAAGAAATAAAGAAAAACGTGGGGAGAGCACCAGTGCACTGACAGAAAAGAAAAATAGAAAGACAAGGTGCATAGTGGAAGACACGGACTAGTGGGCTGCATTGGAGTGGGCAGCGTGAAATAAATAAGGGACGCAACAGGAGAGTGGAAGCTGACAGAGCAAGACAGCAGCGTGAGCAGGTAAGCACGGAAATAAAAGGCATGCATTAAACAGAGAGACAGGGTGGGGGGAGAGGATTGGAAAGAAAGGAGGGCTTCCCTTGGGCAGCTCGAGGGGAACTGTGCGAAAATAAAAGGGGAAGCTGCTTTGGCAGCTTGGAAAGAAGTGAGGCACAGAAGGGAGGCGCACGGAAAGCAGGAGATCTCGGGGGAAGGTTTTTAAAAAAGGTCAGAGGCTCGGGTTTTAGGAGGTCAGTGAAGGGAGGAAGGCGCTGCCCTTGCAGCTGGCAGCAAGACTGACGCAGAGACAGGTGGCGGGAGAGCTGCTCTCTCGAGCACAGGTCTCGAGCACAGGTAGATTGGCAGCTGGCGCGCGCAGCACGAAGGACAGACAGTGCACTGAAGCACTTTCCTCTCTCGGTGTTATTCCTTCTCATTTGGTTTTATTCCTTTTATTTTTATTTACATGTTTAATTTAATTTACTTTTAAATTATGTTAAACATGTGTAATTAATTTCTGTTTAGTTAGAGGTGAATTTGAAACCATGGATAAATGTTTATTATGATTTGATTTACTCCAGTTATGAATTCTTGAACGTTGGATGTGGTTTATTTTTCTGTGTTGATTAATAACTTGTTTATGTATGTGGGTTAAGGGTCGACACTTAATTTGCATGCTTAGACTTGATGCTAGGATATAAGGGAATTTCACCTAATCGTTATGAACTTATATCCATGAGTAGTAAAAATCGCTAGTCACGATTGTGTTTAATAAACCCTAGGTTGGATTAACATGCGTATTCCATAGTTATGAATGCCTAGTCGATGCTTATGATTTCCATTGAACTTAATGATCTTTGATATGTCTCTCTATCATGCGTATTCCATAGTTAGGGAACTTGATAAGAATAATTTGGTTGTGATGCGTATCCCGTCCAATTCAATGAATATAGGGAAATCTGAAAGTTAATTTAAGCGGACCTAATTAACTTGGAGCGTTGTCATTTATTCGTTTGATGAATTCATAACTGGGAATCAAATTGTATACATTTATTCATGTGTGGATAAGGAACCCTCTAACTAACGTTTCGTCATTTTATTTCTATAAAATATATTTTCTTTGAAGTTTGTTTTTAAAGTTTCTAGTTTAATTTACTTTTCATAAAAAAATCAATCCCCCGTTTATTTTAAAGTGTTAGATTTATTAGAAATAAATTTAGTTTGTGTTTTCTTGAATTTTGAATTGTTTTGAGTCTTTGGATTTGTTTTGGTTTATTTGTTAGTTTTATTTTGAGTGATTCTAGTTAAGTGTTTTGATTTTAGTTTAGTGTTTTAAATTTTGTTTTTACGTTTTTAATTTAATTTAGAATAGATTAGCAATCCCTCCTAATCCCCGGTCTAGAACGATACCCTACTTACATACTTTACTACAATTGATAAAAAGAGGGTTTAAATTTGTGTGTCAAGTAATTTTCACATCAAAATTTTGGCGCCGACTGCCTGGAAATCCTTCCTGATTGCTTACCTAGCATTGCTTACCTAGCATTGCTCTCGAGTGCTCATCTTCAACCGCTGATGTACTTCCGAAGAAGACGCCACATCTGCCTGGAGAACAGATATGGCAAGCGAAAATGTTACTTGAAGCATGTGGAGACAAGGTGCTGTTTCATCTTCAAGATCAAGTCTCATTTTCCTTGCTAAGAAGTTCCCCAGCCCAGTTCAAGCATACACCTGTGGAACGATACTTCTTCAAAAGCAAAAGTATCCCATATCATCAGAGTCAAAGGCAAAGATATCTCATGGCATGCTTTTCCTTTACCCTTGCTCTTGCCTGCGAGTCAAGGTGAAAGAAGGCAATCGGTCGGCACTTGGACAGATTGAACAAAGAATCAGACCACCACCTCTTCCTCGTGCCTACCTGCCATGCAGAAGAAACAAAAAGAGAAGAATGTAGCCTGCAGACTCAATCAACCCGGCAGAAGGAGTCCGAGTTGAAACTAAGAGCTCGAGAAGCCTCAACAACACCACCAATCAAGTCTCATTTTCCTTGCTAAGAAGTTCCGAGGCCAGTTCAAGTTCAAAGCTGTGGAATGTCACCAAACAGGACCAATGATCACTTTTAGTTTTATTCATTGTCTTTTATTTTCATTTTCAATTTTTTGCATTTTCTACATTTTCTTGTGTGCTTAACTGAATTATTTCTTTTCTTTGCAGGAACTTTTGGTTATTTCCACCCTTGAAGTTGATTGCAGAATTTTAGCTTGGGAGTCATCGCTTGATTTTTCTGCAAATTAGGGAAGTTTTCAGTCCTATTGCTTTATTTTATTTCGTTATATTTATCTACTTTATTTTTATTTGCATTTTATTATATTTTCTGACATTGGGGACAATGTCTAGTTTAAGTGTGGGGGTAAAAAGTATAAAAATGACCAAATTGAAAATTTTATACCTTCGACTTTGAACTGGTTTCATTTGTTTCCATGTTATTGCTTTGTGTTTTCTTAAACTTTGAACTGGTTTCATTTGTTTCCATGTTATTGCTTTGTGTTTTCTTAATTAAGTTGTTGTTTAAAAAAAAAAAAAAAAAAAAATCCAAAAATATTTCCTTGTTTTCCTTATTGTTTTGAATTAGATTTTTGTTAGTTTCCCGACCCAATGATTTAATTGGATAAAATTTGAACCATGATCATCAAGAACTTAGTTAACATGTGTTGTGTGAAATTCCTAATTCTCGTGTTAGTTTGTACATATTTGATCATCTTTGAAAAACCAAATGCACATAGCCTTGTTGATGTGAAATTAAAGCATGATTTAAAGCTCCATATGTGAATTTAGTGACCATATACATCCTATGTGAGTTTTTGAGCCTATTGAAAGTGTGTGCATTTTTCATACACTCCTATTCTTTCATGTGTGATGAACTTATGTGAGATACTTCTCTAGAACTTGCATAACGATCTTTCGAAATATTTGTCATTGATTGCATGAACTTGAAAATGATAGAGGCATTAGGTTTACCACCATGGCCCAAATAACCTTGTTTCCTAAAGAAAAATGATATCATTAGATTGCCAATTTGAGCCGTATTTGTGAGCCTTTTATTTCTTATCACCAGATATGTCTACCCTTATGCCTGAAATAATTTTCCTTACCCTTTCCAAGCGAGCTAATGAGCAATGTGAGATTGTCTTATGAGAAATGTTTGTAAAGTACTTTGAAGGTGTTTGGCAAAAGAATAAGTGTGGGGGTTTTTCATATTTGTTTCAGTTGTAAAAAAAAAAAAAAAAAAAAAAAAAAAAAAGGAAAGAAAGTTTGTTTACAAAGAAAATAAAAAGAGTTTAAAGTTTCAGTTAAGGTTGTGGTTGGAGGTGACTTGTAGAATAGCTGGAAAGCTTGAGTTCTTATAAATCTAAACAAAAGAATTGCTTGCAATGTAGCTTGGAACTTGTGTTTTCCTATTCTTTCGTTTCAATAACCCTATCCCTAAGCCTCATTACATCCAATAAAAGCCCTCTTGATTTAAGTTTTGCAATTATGACTGTGGAGAAGTGATTTTTATGCAAGCTTATGGTAGAACTTTCACATTCGTTTCTTTGAGCGAAACACATTAAAACTAAACACATGTGTGATTGAGTGCATATCCCGTGAGAAGGTCGCTAGTTTGCATATGGTGTTTTTAAAAAATAAAAATTTGAAATTGCATTAGCATGGCTATCTCACACACTACACTTCAAGGATGTTTCAAAGATCGCTGCTAATATTTGAATAAGGAAAATGAACTTAAATTGCTTGTTGGTGTTAGCTATGGTTCTTGATGTTTGTGTTCTCAAATGAAGTTCTATGAGGGTCACATAGGGGGAAGCTAATAATTTTCATGTTATTAATTTTTCTGTTTTCTCTGTTTTGCTCGAGGACTAGCAAAAGCTAAGTGTGGGGTATTTGATAAGTTAATATTTATACATATTTTACATTAAATTCTCTCGTCTTTTCTTAGTTATTTCCTCATATTTTTGTGTTATTTACTTTGTTTTTGTGTTTTATCGAATTTATCTAGCTAAGAAAATAAAAATAGCACAAGTGTGATTTTAAGTAATAAATTCGTCATTTCTACCTTGCTCACTTATTTTATTAACTGAAGAAAACATTTTGGCAGACAAAATGGAGCGGACAGAAAAAGAAATAAAGAAATAAAACAAGTGGGGAAAAGAAGCACTAGAAAATAAAGAAAAAGCTGCTTGCCAGCTGTGAAGAAATAAAGAAAAACGTGGGGAGAGCACCAGTGCACTGACAGAAAAGAAAAATAGAAAGACAAGGTGCATAGTGGAAGACACGGACTAGTGGGCTGCATTGGAGTGGGCAGCGTGAAATAAATAAGGGACGCAACAGGAGAGTGGAAGCTGACAGAGCAAGACAGCAGCGTGAGCAGGTAAGCACGGAAATAAAAGGCATGCATTAAACAGAGAGACAGGGTGGGGGGAGAGGATTGGAAAGAAAGGAGGGCTGCCCTTGGGCAGCTCGAGGGGAACTGTGCGAAAATAAAAGGGGAAGCTGCTTTGGCAGCTTGGAAAGAAGTGAAGCACAGAAGGGAGGCGCACGGAAAGCAGGAGATCTCGGGGGAAGGTTTTTAAAAAAGGTCAGAGGCTCGGGTTTTAGGAGGTCAGTGAAGGGAGGAAGGCGCTGCCCTTGCAGCTGGCAGCATGACTGACGCAGAGACAGGTGGCGGGAGAGCTGCTCTCTCGAGCACAGGTCTCGAGCACAGGTAGATTGGCAGCTGGCGCGCGCAGCACGAAGGACAGACAGTGCACTGAAGCACTTTCCTCTCTCGGTGTTATTCCTTCTCATTTGGTTTTATTCCTTTTATTTTTATTTACATGTTTAATTTAATTTACTTTTAAATTATGTTAAACATGTGTAATTAATTTCTGTTTAGTTAGAGGTGAATTTGAAACCATGGATAAATGTTTATTATGATTTGATTTACTCCAGTTATGAATTCTTGAACGTTGGATGTGGTTTATTTTTCTGTGTTGATTAATAACTTGTTTATGTATGTGGGTTAAGGGTCGACACTTAATTTGCATGCTTAGACTTGATGCTAGGATATAAGGGAATTTCACCTAATCGTTATGAACTTATATCCATGAGTAGTAAAAATCGCTAGTCACGATTGTGTTTAATAAACCCTAGGTTGGATTAACATGCGTATTCCATAGTTATGAATGCCTAGTCGATGCTTATGATTTCCATTGAACTTAATGATCTTTGATATGTCTCTCTATCATGCGTATTCCATAGTTAGGGAACTTGATAAGAATAATTTGGTTGTGATGCGTATCCCGTCCAATTCAATGAATATAGGGAAATCTGAAAGTTAATTTAAGCGGACCTAATTAACTTGGAGCGTTGTCATTTATTCGTTTGATGAATTCATAACTGGGAATCAAATTGTATACATTTATTCATGTGTGGATAAGGAACCCTCTAACTAACGTTTCGTCATTTTATTTCTATAAAATATATTTTCTTTGAAGTTTGTTTTTAAAGTTTCTAGTTTAATTTACTTTTCATAAAAAAATCAATCCCCCGTTTATTTTAAAGTGTTAGATTTATTAGAAATAAATTTAGTTTGTGTTTTCTTGAATTTTGAATTGTTTTGAGTCTTTGGATTTGTTTTGGTTTATTTGTTAGTTTTATTTTGAGTGATTCTAGTTAAGTGTTTTGATTTTAGTTTAGTGTTTTAAATTTTGTTTTTACGTTTTTAATTTAATTTAGAATAGATTAGCAATCCCTCCTAATCCCCGGTCTAGAACGATACCCTACTTACATACTTTACTACATTTGATAAAAAGAGGGTTTAAATTTGTGTGTCAAGTAATTTTCACATCATAAATTCTCCATTTTTTTTCTCTTCTTCTGTTTTGAGCTGTAAGTGCTTCTTCTTCGATGGATTTCAAAGAGAGGGAGTCGCGACAACTAAGAAAGTCGTGGTGCACAGAGAAAAGGAGTCGAAGAGGGAGAAAACTTTAGTGATTCTGGGTCTGTTTGGAATTTCTTCCCAGTTAATAATTTCACTCCTCCCAGCCCACCTAAGAGTGCCTAGGTGGGCGCCTAACAGCTCCCCAATTTTTCTTAACGATTCAGACCTAATCACATTGGCACGACCACGCCCAGCGCCTAGGCGCTGCCTAGGCCGATTTTTATAACACTGTTGATACATAGTCAGATCGTAGCCTCCTAGCCTTGGTTGACCTCGAAGCTCTTGGGGATAATTCTATCTTATATGTGAAACAACTATAATAATTATTTAATTAAAACATTCACGAAAAGGCTAGGAAATTCCCCCATAGTTTGCTCAAACAGAGGGTTTAAATATACGAAAACATTCTACGGGATATCACGAACCCAAATATGTTGACCACACGTTGCCACTAGTTGAGTCCCGACGACGATCCATGAAGACTGTGCTGCATGTATCAACCAGACCAAACCATGATACTGTTGGAAGTATGCCCACAAAGCCACTCATTTGATGTAATAGCTTTTTGGAATACTTAATATGTTAAACTTTTATATGTTTAACGGAATGGCAATACTTATTGTTAATCACTATTTATTGAATCATGTGTTTAATCAATAAGAGAATCCAAGGGATGTATTTGACATAAGAGATAAGTGATCTAATGAGTTAGATTAAGGAGACCTTTCTCTTATGTTCATTCCTAAAACGTTCCTAGCCATAGGATTGCCAATTGGGCATTGACAATCCGCTAAGGTTAGTATGTGTTATGTTGACTCAAACGTGAGTATGAACTAGTCTCAAGTCATTTGATGTTGGACACTAAGACAAACACATAGGTGCTCGAAAGAGTAATCGAGTACACTGAACTGCAATTAATGAGAGTTCAAACATACATGTCATGTACGAACTCTAAGGTTACAATATGCAAAGTAGTCCTTAGACCTGAGGCATCATAGATGTCTAATGGTTAGGTCCTTGATCTTTGATAATGACAAAGGCATTCCCTCGGATTGTCCACGGCATTGTTGGGGTCATGTGATCTAGTCATGTAGGCATATGAATGCACAACAAGGGATCTCTAACCTTCCATGGTGGAAGGAGTATACTCTAAAATATGATTCTAAAGTCTTTGGCCAAAGCAAATGAATATGACTAAGGAAGATGTTCCAAATCATATTCAAGGGAATCATATAAGAAAGTATCACATTGGATAGTAGACATGAAACAAACTATCACTTAAAACAATGTGGTTAAGAGTATTGTATTAGATAAGGACCGTATTGCATTGTAATTGTAACTGGATAGGTTCTCCAACCAATTCTACTTAGCTTGGGTAACCATGACATACTGCTAGGTGTCACTCATGGTTTGTGGAAGCCCTATTGATTAGCAAACACTAATCATCAAAAAGGGAGAATTGAAATGTGGTTTCAATTCACAATCGATAGTTAAGAGTAACATCGCCCACTGCCTCGCTAATTGGAACCTAATGGATCGCACACCAAATAAGGATATATGTGAAGCAATTAAATGAAATGGATAAGCAATTAAATGGTTTAATTGAAGAATGGTCAAGATTAATTAATTAGTTAATTAATTGTACGAAATGTTCGTATTGGGCTTTTAAGTTGGTTTTAGGGCTTCGGGGCCCAAAAGTGTTTTGGTCCACAAGGCCCATTATGTTTAAGTTGTATGACAACTAAAACAAAATGGGCAATAAGCCCAATAACCATATAGGCCAACCATTTAGGGTGAGGGTATGCAAGTTTGCTTAATTGCAAGTTTGCCACTCACCTAAGAAATGAAGTATAAATTCATCTTTATAGCTTTGTTTTCAATTAGGGTTTTCTAAGCTACTTGGGGAAAGTTATCTAGCAAATTTACTTCCCTAAGTGATCCATTTTCATCCTCACAAATTACATCCTTGGTGAAGAGACATAGAGACATCAAACTTTTGGTGTTTTGGAGAACTAATCCTCAAATCCTCAAAGAAGCAAAGGAGCACTAAAAGGAGGAAAATCACAAGGAAAATCCAAGGAGCAAGGAGGTGACTTGAAGGCCCTCCACTTGGGTGAATCCCTTGTGTAATCAAGGATGAGCTTCAAGGGTAAAGAATCTCTAAATTCTTAATTATCTTTAATGTTGTTAAAGAGTCTTTTGGTTCACCATATACTAGGCTTTGAAAGTCATGGGTTTCATGAATTGTTTTTGGATGCATGCCTACTTTAAAGAGTTAATTGTTAGCATATGTATTCAAATGTTCATACATGTTCTTAGCTAGGACAAATTTTTTCCTTCAGATACATCAACGAATTCAACACCAAGACATATAGCGTCTACATCACATCAGCACAGCATCAGGAGATTGAAGACATGCAAGCCGATCCCAGACAACCTTGCCGACCTCTACACTACATCACTGCCGAAGTCAACCTTCCAGAAGCTTGTCCGAGGAATTGGTATGCCTAACTATCATATGCAATGCTTGTAGTTCTCATTTGGAAGTTATGTCAAACTCAAGGGAAGTATCCAGAAGTATACTCACTTGATCTTAATGTACTATTTTCCCTACGATTAGGAGCATTTTTCCCACTGGATTTTTGCTAACTAACTAGGTTTTAACGAGACACCTATCCCGGGCTAATCATACCCTTGTGAGCTATTCTACTTCCAAAAGTCGTATAGTTTTGACTTAATGCAACTTCTCACTTTTCTCCTTAGACTATGGGTTTTTCTCCCACCTTGGGTTTTACCGTAGCGAGATTTTGTGAGTTTTACTTTTTATGCATTCTTCCGTTGATTTGAGACTCGCATTTGCTCATTGTGCCAACGACTTCATCAACTGTACTTACTTCATCATTAAAGACCTGATGTGCCATTTACTTGAGTATTTACACACTCAATGGGAAGTGTTGCAGTCTTATTAGATTAGGAATGTGATTGTGTAAATCCTAGTATATCTTGGAATATCACTTATATTCCTATTAGGAGTAGATTACCTATTAAATGTTGTAATCCTAAAGGGAAAAGTTTTTACCTATCTTACTACTATAAATAAAGGCACAATGGGGCGGAATATAACACACCCACAATTACACATCTCTCTTATTCCCTCTCTATGCCGCACTCTCTCCCTCTCTCTATGGGCTCCATAATTGTTTAGTAAATTATGCCTACAACAAAAATGAATTTAATTAAAAATAATTAAATAAATTGACAAAGTAAAGAAAACAAAAGAAAATAATTTTAAAAATCAATTTAAGCACTAGGGTTCCGCCATCACCTTAACAATCCTACGTAGTTCTTCCAATTGCTTATGAATTACCCATGCATATTTTGAAGGTTAGGTTTTCCTAAAGTATATCCTACTTGGAACCTCCAACATAGAACGTATATCTTACATGCAACCCGTCCATGGTGTCCAGATCGAATGTGAACATGCAAGACTCATTAAGTTTTGTAAAAACTTTTTGAAAAGCCATATAACCCGTAAGATGTGTTGTCCATCCTAAGAAGTTACACATATTAGCCACAATAAGCCTTAGTCAATTTTAGGGACAACCCTCCGCCAAAATTGTATCAAATTGCTTTTCCAAATATCCCAATGGTGGCCAATCATTAAGACAATTAGTTAGTTTAAACATGATGATTAATAATTCAAGATCTACATGCATAATATCATAAGTAAATTGAAAAGAAACAACATATTCTTCCTAAGGCTCATGGCCTCGCCCTAGCAAACAGAAATTAGTTACGAACAACCATAAAACAAAAATAGTATTAAGAACATGAATAGAAAACACCTTATAAACTTGAATTCAAAAGCTCTCTAAACTGAGTTCTCCAAAGTAATGTGTTCTCTCTCTCTCCCTTTTTTTTCAAAAAACCCTAATGGCTAAAAAGCCTTGTTTATACTACTGCACAATTAAAATCCTTACTAGAAAATGTCTTCTAAAAACTAGGAAACATGATAACTTAATAGAAACTAGGAAACATAATCCTAATCAAATATGAGAAATCTGCCCAGCCACAAATCAGCCACGTTTTTTGGACATTCAGGGCTCCAAAACTGGCCCAAAATGGCTAGAATTAAAGCTTGAGATGTCCCGAACATAATTGCAGAAGGTCTCGAACCCAAAAGACACCATCTTGGATGCTAAAAAGCCGAAATAAGCCTAAAACATCACTTTGACTGCACTGCATGTTGCTCCTTTATTTCATTGCCACAGTTAAACGGCATGGTAGAAAAATTTGGAATTTTGATACAATCATCTTGAACACTCACGAACATCCTCCAATTGGAATCACTCAAAAATTCATCTGTTTGATCACGTTTTTCTCCAGAAGAAGTCGAATGTGCTACATTGAAAATATATAACAAAGTATCAAAGTTCTACCAAAATAACCAATAAATTATAACTAAGATTAGGGTGAATTATATAGTATAATATCCACTCATCAGAAGGCCTTAGATAGACCAATATGGCTGCATGTAATATTGCATAGCCGAGGCAGATACCGGCATCTTGGTTCACATAACCAAGGTCTGAGCTATCAATTGAAGATGCTTTATGAACGCTGCTCCCATGCTGTTTTGGGTATGAACATAGGGTACTGGATGTTCAACTTCAATCCCAACACTCATGCAATAATCACCAAAAGTCTGTGAGAAAAACTCTACAACATTATCCAGTCGAATCGACTTAATCGAATAATCAGGGTGGTCAACCCTATGCTTAATGATTTAAGCTAAGAGCTTTGCAAATGCAGCATTGTGTGTGGACAGTAAGTAGACATGCGACCAACGTGTCCATACATCAACAAACACCATAAAGTATCTTAATAGTCGGCATGTTGGTTGGATGGGCCCACAAAAATATTCCCTTGAATCCTTTGAAAAAACTTAAGGGGGTTGTGAATAATCTTTGTAGCCAAGGGCTAAGAAAACAACTTCCCTAGGGAGCATGCTTTGTAAGACAAGTATCCAGGATAAGAGGTCAAACTTCGAGTTAAAAGATGCACATGTGATACTTTGAGGATACATCGCATCATATCTCATCTTGGATGTCCTAAATGATCTTGCCAAATCAACAAAGTGCTCTGGAACCCGGGCACAAGGTCGGCCGCGTGGTGGGTCTCAATGGCTCGAATGGTTGTTATGTACAACCCATCTTGGGAGATGTTCCAACTTTTCGTGAATACGTTTTTGGCCATATTTGTAAGAAGTTATACAAAGAAATTCATAATCATTCTCTTCAGTGGTTTCAATATGTTATTTATTATCTCGAATATCTCTAAAGCTCAACAACATTCTTTATGAATGAAGACAATAGGGGGTCTCTTTAATGGTTAATTCAATACCATTAGACAACATTATATGGGCCTTTCTGTATCCATCAATCAGGTTGGATGAACCTAAGAGGATTGTCAGAGGTGCATTTTTAGGTATGAAGTTAGTAAGATAGTGTCGCTCACGTAAGATGGTGTGCGTGGTTGCACTATCAGGCATGCAAACTTCCTTACAAGACATACCTAGAAATAAATTAATTGAATCAGCCACATGCTTAAATATAATTCCATTCATTCAATTATTCGAGAAATAATGTCCATAAAATAATTATTGATAATTCAAAAGAAAACAACCAAACAAATTATTCCAAATACTTAGAAAATTGTTTGAAAATTTAAACCACAAGATAAATATAAAAAAAGGGAGGTTCGACAAGCCTAGTGGGTTCGACCACTAGGGTGAATCCTCCCAAACATGTCTCGAAAAATAAACTTATTCTTCCATAGGAGCAGATACCCCTTGAAAATCTGAAATCTCCATGGTGGTGGTGGTATTATCATAAGTCCTGCAAATAAGGCTTCATACTCGGCCTCGTTGTTGCTTGCTTTAAATCCTAACTTAAGGGCTTGTTCAAGTACGGAGCCACCTGGTGTTAGCAATACAATTCTTGCGTCGGCGTCATGTGTGTTGGATGATCCATCTACGTAAAGCCTCCAGAGACGACGATTTTCTAGGGGTTTTGAGAATTGATTGCCTTTTTCGCACTTTGCTCTACATGGGTGAACCTGCTAAGAAATCTGCCAAGGCTTGGGCTTTGATTAATGTTCTGGGATGGTAGACTATTTCATATTGCCCCAATTCGATAGCCCACTTTGTAACTCTGGATGATTCAGGGCTGTTTAGGATAAATCCTAGAGGGTATTCCATCATGTAGACCACTCTAAATGATTGGAAATATGGCCAAAGTTTCCTTGTTGTCGTTAGTAGTGCTAAGATTAGTTTTTTCATTTTCTGATATCATGTCTATGATTCGAGAAGAGTTTTTGATATATAGTATACTGGTTTCTGCTCCCCAAGTCTTCTTGGATCAGAGCTACACTTTGCGTTGTCTGATACAATTAGATAGAGGTATAGATCCTCTTCATCGATGGGTTTGGATAGCAGCAGAGGCTTGGAGGGGTACTCCTTAAGTTTCATGAAAGCCTATTTGCATTTGTTTGGCCATAGGAGACCCTTGCTTTTCTTTATTGTCGTAATGAACAGTTTGCACATGTTGGTGGATCTTGATAGGAACCTGTTGAGGGCTGTTACTCATCCGATTAGACTTTGAATTTCCTTCATGGTTTAGGGGGACCTCATTTCCATGATGGCCTTGATCTGATCTTGGTTGGCTTCGATTCTTTGCTTAGTCACCATGTACCCGAGGAATTTTCCCGACGATACTCTAAAGGTGCACTTCTCTAAATTCAGCTTCTTGTTATATTTTCGGAGTAGGTCAAATGATTCTTGGAGGTGTGTTATATGGCCATTCTTTTCTTTACTCTTGAAAACCATGTCATCTACATAAACTTCCATTGTGTCCCCAATTTTTCCCTTGAAGATTTGTTTGACGAGTCGTTGGTACATTGCCCCTGCGTTTTTTAGTCCAAAAGGCATAACCTTGTAGTAGTAGGTACCTCAATCGATGACAAAAGATGTCGCTTCCATGTTTACTTGTACCTAGAGTAGACATCCATGAAGCTTTAGGAGTTTATGTTTTGCCATTGAGTGCAGCAGTAGGTCGATTCATGGAAGAAGGTATGGATCTTTTGGACATGCCTTGTTTAAGTTTGTAAAGTCCATGCATTCTCCATTTCATGTTCTTCTTTATACTAACACAACATTTTCCAGCCAATCCGGATGGTGTACTTTGACGATCAATTGGGCATCCTTGAGTTTGTCTATTTTTGCCTCTATGATCTTACTACGTTATGTTCCATGGTTCCTTTTGTGCTGGATAATTGGTCTGGCGGTTAGGTCTAGGTGGAGATAGTGACAGATTACTGAAGGGTCAATCCCAAGAATGCCTTATGTTGACCATGCGAACACGATTGAAGTTGGTAAATAGTTCTTTTTCTCGGTCGGTCAACTTCGAGTCGATCTAGGCTTTTCATTTTGGTTTGTCAGGGTCGAGGCTGATGTAGATGACATCTTTGTCTGCTTTGGACTCTAGGGTGATATTGTCCTGGGGGTCAAGATCCATGTTAAATTCTTTGTAACTTGTCTGTTGACCCCCTGGATGTGATTATTATGCTGACTCGTCCATGCGTGTGCTGAAACTTCGTTCTTATTTCCTTATCATGTTTATACTTTCAATAGCACAACAGTGTGCAGGCGATTGGTCTCCTGTTATTTCTTTTACCCCATTGGGTGTCAGGTAGTGGAGTAATTTGTGGTAACTGGAAGGGACGACCTTCATCTTGTGTGACCAGTTTCTACCGAGGATGGCATTGTTAGGGGTTGAACAATCCATCACGTGGAAGGTTACCAGGTGGTTGTAAGGTTCGGCTTGGTCGGCCAGCTTCACGGTTCCTAGGGACCGCACTGGTGCCTCATTAAAGGTATGAATGGTAGTATTCCCTTTATTGATGTTGTCGAGAATCCCCATCTTTTCAGCGGCATCTTTGAAGAAGACGTTAAATCCTGAATCATTATCAACTAATACGCAATTGACTAGGGTGTTCAAGATATGAACCTTAGCGATGAGGGCATCATCGTGGGGCAAGTGGACATCTTCCAAATGTCGATCAGAAAACATCAAGATGTTGGAGTGGATGGCCATCGACTTGTTGATATTGGCCACCAGTCTTGGTTTCTTATTCTCCATATATGTAGTGAATCTCATAAAGCGATTGGACTGGGTGAAGCCCCAGAAGCCTCCTATGTTTCCTATGGTGTTTTTTTGAGAAAAAAAAAACGTCGAAATGACTCTCTAGACGTCAAATTGATCACCTATGTCCTTCAAGTAGCCAATTTCTCAAAGCATGAAACTGCTTCTTGGAGATTTTTTATGTGGGCCCTTATATCAGCAAGTCGGGCCTTTAGCCAATGGATTGTGACTAGCAACCTCCAAGGATAGAGAAATATTCAAGACATCTTTTGACATCTCATCAATGGCAGTGACGTCATTGTGCCCCTAATAAGCGTCTTCTGGGGAGTTTATTGGGCTTTTGTTGTTGACTGAGCTTTCTGACATGTCAGAAGGTAGAGTGGTCTGGTCGAGAGGATTATTGGGTTCTCTCTAGATGAAAGCATCAATTGTTGGTACCAAATTTGTGCACCTCTGTGAGCAGCAGTTGAGAACAAATCAGTGTAATCCTGAGCAACCTACAAAGCAGGGAAACAATCATAAGCAAACCTTATACCGAAGGGTGTGCCAACTAAAAGCTTTTCAACGGTCAAGTTAGTGAATGGTTTGAGACTCAAGCAGTGGGCAAGAAAATTCAAGTGCACATATTACGTTAACATAGATGAAACTTAGAATGGTGAATTTATACCATGGGAGATATAGACCTTTTTTGGATAGAATCCTCGTTCTAAGTCGGGAGAATTCTAGAGGATATCTAGTAAGTAGATATTGCATCATCTTAGGAGTTATGACAGTGCACGCCTATCCCTAGATTGTAGGGACTCCAAGACTTATAAGATCTGATTGTGTCCATAATCAAATCAAATCGCGTGTCTTATGGAACAAGCATGGTCATCCAGCAAAGCTTCTAGGACTCTGCCTATTGCCCTGGAGTAGAGCAATGGTGGCACCTTGCTCCGTTTGATACAGCTCTGCTTGGAGCTGGTGAGTCCATAACTGGACTTCTAAGGTAATAGTATTCGAAGCAGCCTTACTCTGGCCCTGGAAAATCAAGGTTCCACAAATGGCTCTAAGAATTTTGGCAGTGAGATTGAGCTTCAAGTTCCAAACCCAATTCAGATGGTTTCTTCCTGATATTTCCATAATGGTGAAATCGAGCGTGGTTAGTCATATGGAAAGCCATAGACATATAGTTAGAACATTCAGGTTCTATAGACATGTATTGGTTTAATTTAAACATGAAAATTTGGGTTTCATGGTGTAAGGTTTGGATTGAAAACTTTGGGTTTTAAAGGTACTAAATTCGAAACTAAATGTTCAATGTTAGTATGAACTTCTGATTCATAAAAAAGGTATCTGAATGAACACATAATACAATATATAGCTAAGTGTAGTGAATTTGAGATTTGCTTCAGGAACCCAAGTGTAAGTGTTTCCAGACTACGAAAGGATGTCAAATGTTCAAAGAACATAAATAAAATATTGAATCGTTAATGCAAAAATGTGGATTTCAGGCCAAAATTTTTCGATTTTGGTCGAATTAATGGGATGCTGGCCAGATTAATTAATTCAATAGATTGTAACCATTCAGATTTTATCGTGGAAGTAAAATAATGACTTTCAGGTCTATAAGCTTTGGTTGGCTTCAGGCCAAGCAATAACGAAAATATAGTCTAGTATAGCTTTAGTAAAATATGCCCCAAAAATATTTGGGTATGGTTATGAAGCGGGAGATGGCAAAATATGGCATTGGATCAAAAAAAGAACGCAGCTTAGCATGTGATTTCTGGCTACAGTGGGCACGGCCAAAGCTGCAGGCCTTTGGGCTCTCTGGACAGAGGTTGTACATCAGCCCAGCAGCTGTAGAGCAACAGGCCAAGGTGAGAGGAGAAGCTTAGTATGGCATGAGGTTGCTGGAGGCGGGCCAAAACGCAGGGACAAGCCCAGCAAACCATCAAGCTTGCTGGAAGTGGGTCGGAGTGGGTGAGGAAAGGCCTAGCAAAGCTGCAAGCTTGCTTGAGGCGGCTGGGGCTGTAGGCCCAACTAGACCTGTAAACGGGTCGGGTTTACTGGGTTTGGGTCGGGTTGAACCTGACCCGTTAATTTAACGGATCATCCGAACCCAACCCGTTAAGCTAACGGGTCACCCGAACCCAACCCGCTAAGCTAACGGGTCACCTGTTTTAACCCGTTTCACCCGTTAAACCTTAAAAAAAAAAAAAAAAAAATTAGCCCTCAGTAACGGACAACGGAATGCTGATCAAATTATGGGTTCTCTTTGTTCCAAAAGAACTTGTGCATAATGCAATCACCATTGTTGTCCCTAACAGTTAAGCATAAGAAAAACACCCAAGACCCAACCCAGTAAAGAATAGCTTTCCATTAATTTTATCAGCTATCCAGATCAATTTTCACAAACAAATTAATGATTTAACACAAAAATAAATAAATAAATCACCCCCAAATACCAAAAGAAACTCACTGGAGAGAGCTGTGAGAAGGAGGGTGAGAGATCTAGAGGGCGACGAAAATCAGAGACGGGGGGTGGGGGTTGCTCGCCAAATCTCCAATCCAATCACACAAAAACCCTAGTAATCGCCATGGAAGAAGAGGTGGAAGTGAATCGGAGCTTACCGGAAGCTCAGAGACGACGTGCACTGTGCAGTGCGATAGTGCAATGTGAGAGAGACTCAGAGTAGGGTTTTCATTATTGACTATTGAAATTACACAAAAACCCTCAATAATGGGTGTTAACGGGTGGTTAACGGGTTTCGCGGGTTCACCCGAAATGACCCATTATTTAACGGGTACTTAATGGGTTGACCTGTTAACCACCCGACCCGTTAAACACTCACCCGAATACTCATTTTAACGGGTCGGGTCGGGTCGGGTTTGAAATGCCAAGTCTAGGCCCAACTAAAACAAAACCCAAGCCAGAGGCCTGGTCGTCTTCACGTGCAGCAAGCTTGTTGGAAGATGGTTGCTGCTGCTGGGGCAGACATCAAACGACGCCGTCCAAGGCACTGCACAACGCAACTTGGCTAAAGGCCGGCTAACGTGGCTTGGCTCGGCAGCGTGGCTTGAAGTCGCGGCTCAATCAAAACCTTTTTTTTTTCTTTCGATTATTTGACTCACAAATTCCACATAACAAATTTATAATTGAGTTATGAATGAATATATATATATATATATAATATATATATATATATATTGACAATATATATGAACAAATACAAAGTATATAGTAAGGGAACTTTAACGAAAAACTTATGGTACTGTTCACTTTAATGAAAAACCACATTTTTACACTAAAAAATCAATCCTGGTACTATTCACTTTACCCTTTATTTTGTCCTTATCGTTAAAACTCAAAGTTTTCAAGTCATTTTCATTAGTTTTCCTTAAATATAAATGTAGGGGTTCATGCATTATGAGAAATGTTTTCATGCTTCATGGTCGTTAAATGTATTTAACATGGATTTTAGGAGAACTAGATTGGATGAAAACAATTGAGCTTTTGAATTTGTAAAAAAACTCTCATGAAACTTCAGTACCTTAGCGTCAGTTTCCTTAGTTTCAGGCAACAACATGTTGATGACGTGTTGTAGGCCAATTTAACTGAAAAAATATAAAGAATAGAGAGAGAGAGGGGTGTAGCAACAAGAGAGGAGAGAGATGTGTGATTCTGAGGGTGTGTGTTATCTCATTTCATTGTGCCTTTATTTATAGTAGTAGGTAAGGTAAATTCTTTTCCTCAATAGGATTACAATTCTAGTAGAATTTACACGATAACATTCTTAAATTAATAAGACTACAACATATAGAATACTATGAAATGATTATGACATAACGTTCTCTCTTTTATTGAATAATGATTCTCGAGACTAGAGAGGTTAAATTAAGATAAACGATTACTTAATAAAAACTAATTAACTAATTAAGCCCCCTTTGAAAATCATTTTATTTTTATTTTTATTTTTTTTAAGATATAGAGATTGGTAGAGTAGATAAAACATGTATAAATCTACATAGAATGACAGAGAAAGAACACCAAAATTGTTTTTAGTTTCAAAATTGTGTATTATTTCGTGTGCATTTCTTCCATATTTTTCCCACCACTACTTGTATCCTTAATTCATCCGTTGTTTCTTTCTTGTAATTCCTTTTTATTATGGGAACTTTAATGAAAAACTTTTGGTACTGTTTACTTTAACAAAAAACCACATTTTTACTCAAAAAAGTCAATCCTAGTACTATTCCCTTACAACACATTTTTGTCATTTTCGTTAAAACTCAAAGTTTTAAAGTGTTTTTCATTAGTTTTCCTTTTTATATAACCCAAGAGAAAAAATAAAAAATAAAAAACTCAAGTGTTCACGCTGACACTTTCCACATACCATACAAGATATCAAAGATTTTTTTTTTTTTTTTTTTCATTCCAGGTTATCTCTGAAATAGCGGTTTGGGAGGGAGGACCATTTGCTAGTGTTCCAAACACTGGAATGATACTCTTTCACTCTCATTTCCCAAAAATGAGCATCAGAGTTCATTTCAAGAAACTCTCATTCCAAGAACCAAACGCGGTTGAAGACTCGAAGAATTTTTAGTTTTTTAGGATTATTCGTTTGATGAACTTAAATATTAGGAATTAGAGTAAATTGTAGCAATTGTCCTTTAACTTATTTAAGCAATGGTAACTCAACTAAAAATCAATTACCATTAATTTTTCAACTTATTAAAATGTGTAGTTATGGTCATTTTTGTCAAAATAAGTTATGTTAGAATAATCATTGCTACAATTGGATTAAAGTTGAAGGACTATTTCTCCAATTTGGTTAAAGTTGAGGGACAATTTCTCCAGTTGGATTAAAGTTGAGGAACCAATGGTAACGAATTTTTAATTGAGGGATCATAGATGTACGTTTTGATGAGTTGATTGACTAATAGTAATGTATATTTAGTTGAAGGAGCATTATTCCAATTGAGAAAGTTGAAGAATCATTATTATAATTTACTCTAGAAATTAATTTGTTGTAATTTTAACATCATGCATGACACCCATAAATGTTTTAAAATTCTATCGTCGGTTGAAACGTCATTCCATGGGTGACCTAGACTTGATCAATTACTTCACCAAAACCTAATCAGCTGTCATTTTGACATCATGCATGACACGCATAAATGTTTTAAAGTTCTATCGTCGGTTGAAACGTCATTCCAGGTGACCTAGACTTAATCAATTACTTTATCAAAACCTAAGGGAATTGTTATTGACACTCCAAAAATTTCATTTTACACTTCAAACTTTCTATAATTAGAAAGAAAAATACGCTTATAAAAAGTGTAAAATAAAATTTGTTGAATGCAGATAATAGTTCTCAAACCTAAATTCGTACGTGATTTTTAATCTGTCTAGATAGAACTATGCCAACTATAATTTATTCCAAGTAGAATAGGGGGTTGACTATTAAAATATTTAGCCGATGGTTCACACAATGTGAATACATATTGATTGGCAAACGTGGAATCTTGTCGAATCTTAATCCTGATCCGATGTAATACATAAATGATACGAGAAATAATCAAATATCTTAATTATGTTGTAGACCTAATTTATTGAACAATATAAAGAAAAGAGAGTTGTGTAATTGTGAGGTGTGTGTTATATCACCTTATTGTGCTTTTATTTACAGTAGTAAAGAAGGTAAATTCATTATCCTAATAGGATCACAACTCTAATATGATAATATCTATCCCAAGAGATATGGTATAATTTAATAAAGATATCCTAGATATAATAGAATTTACATTATCACATTCCTAATCTAATAAGACTGCAACACTTTCCCTTGAATGTGCAAATACTCAAACAAAACATCGCATCAGGTCTTTAGTGGGTGAAGTAGATCAATTGATGAAGTTGTCAGCATAACGGGTGAATGCAAGTCTCAAATTAACGAAAGTATGCATTGGTAGCAAAACTAACAAAACCTCACTTTGGTGCAATGTGTTTGCTATTGTCTCCCTTGATGTATCCCTTCTTTAGTTGATCGATACATGCATCATTGTCTTCAAAGATAGTCTTAGGAACGTCAACGACGGTAGAAAGACCGCTAGTACTTTAAATATGTTCCCTAACAGCTCTTAGCCAAAAACATTCACGCGTAGCTTCAAGCAAGGTGAGAATCTAAGCATCGTTCAAAGAAGTCGCAACTAACAATTGCTTGGTAAACCTCCAAGAAATTGTGGTGTATCCAACAGTAAAAACGTAACCTATTTGTGATCATGCCTTGTGTGGGTCAAATAGATAACCTGCGTCAGCATAACTAACAAGGGGATAATCAACTTGAGGATCGAGGGGGGCGGCAGTTCTTCTTGAGGATTCATGAGTGTAGAAGAAACCCAAATCCGTCGCACCCTTAAAGTAGCGGAAATTTTCTTTAACACCATGCTAATGTCTGCATGTAGGCATATTGTTGTATCTTGCCAAAAGATTCACAGCAAAAGAAATGTCGGGTCTAGTGTATTAAGCCAGGCACAATAAAGCACCAATTGCACTTAGGTATGGAACTTTCAACCATAGGAGTACTCGAAGGCTTCGCTTTATCCTCATTAAAACGTTGCTTAGAAGGTGTTGCAACGTTCTAAGGTCGGGGCAGTATGCTCGATTGTGCAGGAACGTTAGCGTGCTTATCTCCCTCTAATAACGGGAAGACCGTCTCATCGAAGTGACAATCCACAAAACGTGCAATAAAGAGATCTCTTATCAAAAGCTCTAAGTAACGAATAATTGATGCAAATCATAGTGGCGGCACCATTAGTACAGATTGTGCACCCAAACACACGTAAATATAAGACATTATGCTCATATCCAGTAACCAACTGTAACGGTGATTGAGGTTGGATAGCGATGAGCCTTAGGCGAACCAACATGGCTAAATGCAATATTGCAATATTACAATATCGCATAACAGAAGTCTGAGTTATCAATTGAAGACGCTTTATGAAAGCTTATACTAGGCCGTTTTGGGTATGAACATGGGGTACATGATGTTCAACTTCAATCCTAATAGACATGCAATAATCATCAAAGAACTGTGACGTAAACTCTCAAGCATTATCCAGTTGAATCGACTTAATCGGATAATCAGGGTGGTGAGCCCTAAGCTTAATGATTTGAGCTAGGTGTTTTGCAAAGGCAACATTGCGTGTGGACAGTAAGCAGACATGTGACCAACATGTCGATGCATCAATAAACACCATAAAATATCTAAATGGTCCGCATGGTTGGATTAATCCAAAAATATCCCCTTGAATATTCTGAAGAAACTTAGGTGGGTTGTGAATAATCTTTGTAGCTGAGGATTGAGTATTTAACTTCCCCAAGTAGCATGCTTTACAAGATGGTGTTCTGGATAAGAGGTTAGATGATGTCGGTGTGATACTTTAAGGATACAACGCATTATATCTCGTCCAGGATGTCCTATACTTTCATGCCAAAGCAATAAAGTGCTCTGGAACCCAGGCTCAGGGCCAGCCACGTGGTGGATCTTAATGGCTTGAACGGTTGTGATGTACAACCCACTCGAGAGACATTCCAACTTCTCGTGAATACACTTCTGGCCATATTCATAAGAAGTGATACAAAAAAATCAAGAACCATTCTCTTTAGTTGTTTCAATATGATATTTATTATCTCGAATACCTCTAAAGCTCAGCAACGTTCTTTTGGTACGAGGAGAATAGAGGGTCTCTGTAATGGTTAATTCGGTACCATTAGACAACATTATACGGGCCTTTCCGTATCCTTCAATCGTGTTGGATGAACCTTTGTCGGAGGTGCAGTTTTAGGTACAAAGTTAGTAAAATATTGTCACTCACGTCAGCTAGTGGGCGTGGTAGCACTATCAGTCAGACAACTAACTTCCTCACTAGTCATACCTAGAAATAAATTAATTGAATTGATCACATGCATAAATATAATTCCATTCATTCAATTAATCAGTCGAGAAATAATATTCATAAAATAATTATCCATAATTCAAAACAAACCAAACCAAACAATTATTCCAAAGACTTAGAAAAATTGTCTGAAAAATTAAACCATAAACCTAAAAAATAAGATAAAGAGGTTCGGCCACTCCTAGTGGGTTCAACTAGTAGGGGTAAAAACCTCTCAAACATATCTAGAAAAATAAACTTATTCATCCATAGGAGTGGTGCCTCATGAAAATCTGAAATCTCCATAGTTATGATAGTATCTTCGGGATTTTGCACATGTACATAGTTATACTCACGATGGGAATGATACTTAGCAATGGCCTCATGATTAGCTCAGCATACGCATGACTAATGTTCCTTTAATTCATAGCGACAACAGATTTTCAATTCAGTGGAATCCAATTGAACAGTAGCTTTTCCTTTGTTCTTGAAGTTAGGGGCCTTATGAGCGAATGGGCCTTAGAAGCGAGGGAATTGCACTTATGGGTCAAATTTCCTCCCTTAGAAAGGACTTTGCACTGTTGCCCTTGGGCCCGTGGTTGGGACTGCTTCCCATTTCCTTGGCCACAATGGTTCTTCTGTCGTGTGTGGCTACTAGAATTGGTCGCATGCGCTTTAAGCGTAGTGTTTGAGCTAGTGGGCTGACCTTGATGATTTTTCATCAAAAGATGATTATGTTTTTCAGTGAAAAGTGAAACAGAGAACAAATCCAAAAATTTTGTGAACTTCTGTACCTATATTGTTGTTGCAGGACAATATTAGTAACATTAAAGGTCGAATAGGTCTTCTCCAGGAGATCATGTTTGGCCAAGTCCTCGTTGCAGAACTTGAGCACTGATCAGATTCTACAAACTTTAGAGTTGTATTCATTCACAAACTTAAAGTCTTGGAAGCATAAATGCTGCCAATCGTGTATTGCTTCCGGCAAGTAGATGTCTTTTTGGTGATCAAAGCGATCGACTAGTGTGAGGTAGAGGGCGCGTGGATCCTCTTCAATGAGGTACTCGATTTGCAGTGCATCATGAATATGTTTTTGGATGAAGATCATGGCGATAGCTTTGTTAGCTTCATCAACCAGAATGTTCGTAGCCTCTTCGATGGTGGCTCGAAGACTTTTGGCGATGAGATGGAGCTTCGCGTCCTGAACCCACTTCAGGTAGTTTCTTCCAGATACTTCCAAAATGGTGAAGTCAAGATTGTTCAAGTTCAACATGTCCCTTAAACAGAGGGTACAAGAACGTGGTTAGTCATATATATCAAAAGCCATAAACATACAGTTTAGAACATTCGATTTGTATAGACATTATAGGTTTAATTTAAACATGAAAGATTCGGGTTTCATGGTGTAATTTTTGAATAAAAATTTCAGATTTCAAAGGCACTAAATTCAAAACTACATGTTCGATTTAGTTATGAACTTTCGGTTCATAAAAAGAGGTATCTGCAGGAACATACAACAATATACAACTAAGTGTAGTGAATTTGTGGTTTACTTCAGGAACCCAAGTATGAGTGCTTCGGGACTATGAGAGTTAACGGTTCAAAGAAAAGAAATAATTTATTGAATAGTTAATTAGCCAAAAGTGGACTTCACACTAATAATTTTGGATGTCTTGTAAGATTAGTAGGACTGCTAGCTAGTCGCTTTAATTAATTCAACATACATAACCATTCAGGTTTGATTGTGGATGTAAAATATTGACATTCAGACTATATTAGCTTCGATTGGCTTTGGGCCAAGCAACAATGAAATTATAGCATAGTACGACTTTAACCAAATATGTCCAAAAATATTTTGGCATGGTAAAGAAGCGAGGGATGACAAAATATGGCATTGGGTCGAAAAAAATGCAGCCCAGTAGCACATGAGCTGCTGCAAGCAAGCCAAGGTGAGGGGACGAGCCCAGCAAGCAACGGTCTTGCTGGAAATGGGCTAGTGTGTAGGGGACAAGCCCAGTAAGGCTGCAAGCCTGCTGGATGTATGTTAGGCCTATGTGAAACCCAACCCAGGCGTAGGGCCTAGTTGTATGTGCACGCAGCAAGTCTAAAGGATTGCTGCCGTGATGATTCAGTCATGAAAACAACGTCGTAAAGGCGGTCGTTCGGCACAGCTGCAGGTTAGCCAACGCGGCTCGAGGCAACGCGGCAATGCAGTGTGAAACTACGACTCAGCCGCAAAAAAATCCCAAAATTAATTTTTTTTTTCTGAATATTTATATTGAAAATATATGAACATATACAATATATATCAGAAGGAAAATGTAAATATAGTGGGTTCATGAATCATGTGAAATGTTTTCATGCTTCATGGTCGTTTCAAATATCATAATTTATTTTAAAAGAACCTGATTGGTAGAAAGCAAATGAGTCTTTGAAGTGCAGAAGAACATTCTCCACGAACCTTCAGTTCCTTAGCTTCTAGCAAGAGTGTGCTGATACTATATTGTAAGCCTAATTTACTGAACAATATAAAGGACAGAGAAAAATGGGGTGCAACGGCAACAAGAGAGAATAAAGAGATATGTAATTGTGAGGTGTGTGGTATGCCACCCCATTGTGCCTTTATTTATGGTAGTAGAAAATGTAAATTTATTACCCCAATAGGATTACCACTTTAATAGGATAATATCTAGCCTAAGAGATATGGTATAATCCAATAAGGGTATCCTAGATATGATAGGATTTACATGATCACATTTATAATCTAATAGGACTGCAACAAATTAAGATATTTGATCATAAATGCACTTATTCTCTTTAGCATTGATATTTTTTTAGTACAAATAATATTCTACATTAATCTATCCTATGAAAAGGGAGAAGGGTTTGAATTGGTAAGCAATAAGTTGAAGATGATGGCCCTAACCACCAGGATAGTCCAGCACTTGCCTCTTAATTTATCATCATTTAAAGATAATCTTTTAAAAAAAATATTTAATTTGGAGACCGATCTACTTCAACATGCTTCGTATGATCATGATGAACTAGATTAGCCACAATCTCACATGCAGCTTTGCTGTCACGATACAACTTCATGGCCTTTGTTCAGACCATATCCCATATCCCTCAATATATATCCTAACCAAAGCATTTCAATAGTTCCCAAAACAACTCATCTATACTCTGTTTCGACACTTGAGTGAGCAACAACATTTATTTCTTACTTCTCCAAGTAACCATATTATCTGTCACAAATGTGAAGTAACATGATATTGATTGTCTGTTAGCAATCGATCCTTCCTAATCGGCATATGTATATTCTTTAACCTCCAAATGACCATTCTTTGAGAACAAAACCCCTTGACCTGGAGCTGACTTCATATATTTTAAAATTCGCATCAAAGCATCCATATGTTACTTCCTAAGAGCATGTATAAACTAACTTACCACACTTAAAGCATAACCAAGTCTGACCGTGTAAGAGCTAGACACATCAATCTTCCTACCAATTGTTGATATCTCTTCTTATCACACAATGGTTGATCCGAATCAGACCATAACTTTAAACCTTCTTCCAATGGCATATGAACTATTTGACAAGTTGACATTCCAGTCTCATGTAATAAATCAAAGGCATATTTCCTAAAAAAGATACCATCTTTGAATTTGCCACTGCAATACCCAAAAAATATTTAGTGGATCAAGGTCTTTCATCTCAAATTTGTGTGCCAAATAACTTTGCAATGTTTGCCACTCCTCAAGGTCATCACTAGTCACCACCATATCACCCACATAGGCAATGAGTATAGTAATCTAACCTTTCTTCTTCTTCTTCAGGAACTAAGTATGATCATAATTACTTTGTTTGTAATTGAAGACTGTCATTGACTTTATGAATCGCCTAAACCATGCCCTCTGCGATTGTTTGAGACCATGTAATGATTTTTTTTAATCGACATACTTTATTTGAGGTTTGGTCAGCATGTTTAAACCAGGTGGGAGTTCGATGTATACTTCTTCAGTTAGTTTTCCATATAGAAACACATTCTTCACATTAAGTTGGTGCAGGGGCCAATCAAGGTTTGCTTCCAGTGACAAGAGAACTATAACAGTGTTGAGTTCTGCTACTAGAGAAAATGTCTAGTTATAATCAATTACATATGTTTGAGTGTATCCATTTACCACAAGCCTTACTTTGTATCTTTCAATCGATCAATCAGGGTTTACTTCACTGTGTAAACCCATCGACACCCTACATATTTTTTATCTTGTGATAATTCAATAATCTCTCATGTGTCATTCTTCTTCAAGTACTTCATCTCTTCCTCCATTGCTGCTTTCCACCTTGGATCGAGAAAAACTTCCTACACATTGTTAGGAATATATACAAAATATAAATGATGCACAAGTATTAAATATGACCGTGATAACCTATGGGTTGACACATAATTACTCATGGAATATTTGACTTTGCTAGTAAAGTTTGGTTCATATGTAGCTCTCAGGATACCTATTGTGCTACGAGGTGGAAAGTTCTCTCCGTTGTATATCATACAACGATTGGTTTAGGAGTTTTATAGACTACTGTGTACTAGGCAAATGAACGATAGAATCTAGTGTAGACATGTTAGGATTGAGTGACAAGTCGTGGGTCGTCAGGCGGTCATAGATCGTTGGCGACTGGTTGCGAGAATACTCTACTTTATGTTCACTTGGCTCGGGTGACAGGTCGATGAACTCTGACATGTCTATGTTGTCTTGGTAACTAGTTCATCCACTTCACTCAATTGACATTCATCATTTCAGTCCAAATTTTCACCACTAGTTCTCTAATCAATAATTGACTTTTGTGAAACCTTGTTTGAGCAAATCCATAATCAAGCGTTTGTACTTCATATCTATTCTCCCCTTGAATTGCAGACTTGCCAACAAAATACATAGTGGATTCATGAAAGACCACATTCATGGTCACATACATCTTTTGTGTGGGGATGATAACACGGGTAATCTTTATGATTTGTGGCTTCGTTATCACTGCGAAGCACTTGTCTTTGAGTCTTGTACTCAAGTACTCACCTTCATTATCACTGCGAAGCACTTGTCTTTGAGTCTTGTACTGACACTGAATGAACTTATGAAACCGTTAGAACAACTCATTCACTTCAAATGTGGATTTCATAAGATATCCACGTAATTTGGGTACAATCATTGATAAATGTAACAAACCAGCGAGCACCTCCCAAAGTAGGGTACTTGGAAAGACCACATACAAGCAACATATAACTGTTGGAAATGTGTCCTAAACCAAAATATGAGATGATACTTATGGACATTTCATATGTTAAACTAAGGGCAAAAGTTATACGCTTAAACGGTAAGTCAATTGAATATGTAATGTAATCTAAAGACGTTAGATTTATGAAGCTTTTCTTTTTTACATACATATCTTATATTCTCCTTCCACTATGGAAGATTAGAGATATCTTGTTGTACATTCACATGCCCACATGATTCTGTAACTTAACCACACCAATATCATGGACATTCTCAATGGAATGCCTTTAACATAGTCAAAAATCAAGAACCTAACCACTAGACAATTGTGATGTCTCAGGTCAAACGACTACTTTGCATTATTGCAACTTATGGGTTAGAACTCTCTTTTAACGTTTTAGGAATGAACATAACAAAAAGTTCTTGTTGATCTAACTTACTTGGATCACTTTTCTCTTAGGTTGAATACATTCATAGGATTCTATTATTGATTAAACACATGATACAATATATAGTGATTGACAATAAGCTTTGCCCTTCCATTAAACAAATAAGAATTTAACATGATAATTATTCCAAAAGCTATACATCAAATGAGTGGCTTTAAGGGCTATACTTCCAACACTTACCATTATTAATTGTTGTTACTGCTAAAACAGAGGCGTGATATACATTATTCAGAGGTTGTTGGCAGCTTCAAGTGACTGACGACCTAAATTTTTTTTAGGACCCTGCTATGATCCCACCATTCCGGATAGCCCACAATCTCATAGCAATGAAATTTGCAGTGGCAAGGTTTGCCCCAATGATCACATGTTCAGTGAGGACGGCTTTGAGCTACCTGTGCAGCAACATTAGGTTTCGTTTCGACGAATTTCTTCTCATTGCTTAGATCTACGGTATAGAGTTTTCTCGTGACTTCTAACCTACGCTCGTGATGCCAACTTAGAATTCATGAATTCTTCAACTTTATTCTTCTCACTAGGAGGAAATATATAAGGTAATTTAGCCAAAAGTCAATAAAAACTTTACTATTAAGCCCTATATCGATGACATATTTTTGTTTTGGACTTAATCAATGATATATTTTCATTAATTAGGCATGGGTCAATGATGAATGCCACATTGGCTTTAATTCATTATAAATAGTTAGAATTTGAGTTTTCTATCTTGCTCTTGCTTTCTCTCTTTATAAATGTCTTATGGCCTTTAAGCTATTATAAATAGGGATTTAGATTCTCCGAATTAATTTTGTGGGGATCCTCTGAACCAATGGATCTCATCTATTGATTCAAATCCAACATTCAAAATCTCTTCCCTTTCCTCTCTTGCCTTCAACTCCTATCTTTCTCCCTCACTTCGAAGCTCTCAACCTCATACCACCAGCCCCTCAAATTCCAGATTAAATTCAACCCCAACTCAAAATCAGCCCCAACACAACCACAACTCACCTAACCCACAACCCCTAATTGCAAGTCCCTAACTTACCCTCCCCAAAATCAACCCCAGAACCACCACATCCCTCTATTGCAGGTCCCTCAACCCTAAAATCTTAGTTAATCTTAACAAAACAACAAAGAGAAGGGTCGTGCAAGCCGATGTCTTTTGGTTGCAAAGATATTTTTCATAACTATGGAAGAATTATATAGAGAAATAAAGTTACAGTAGAGATAAATCTCAAAGATGAAGAAGAAGAAAGAGCGGAAGGGGAAGAGGTTTTCGTCGTTGGATTTCTATTCCCATGGAACTGATCCAGAGAGGATCTGAATCCTATATATAGTTAGAACATGTATATTCTATCACTCACTCACACACACACACACACACACACACACACACACACACACACACACACACACACACACACACACACACACACACACACACACACACACACACACACACACACACACACACACACACACACACACACACACACACACACACACACACACACACACACACACACTCTCTCTCTCTCTCTCTCTCTCTCTCTCTCTCTCTCTCTCCCTTCCTTCGTTTATATAAAGGAGTTTACTCAATTAAAAAAACAGAACTAGGAAATGGACACTACATTGTAGTGTCTAAATCCAAAGTAAAAAACAGAACTAGGAAACGAACACTAGATTACAGTGTCTGAATCCAAATGTAAAAAACAAAGTTGAAAATGGACACTGGTTTACAATGTCTAAATCCAAATGTAAAAAAGTACACTAAATTTGCAAATTAAATATGTGCCACAAACAGAAATGAGCATGTTTATCAACGCTTAAATAATAATTCAATCATTAGCTTCCATATTATTTAGTTTACAAACTTTTTCTATGTACAAATTTAGTCTCCCTAGCATTATCCATAAACCAATTATCGGTTTTCATGTCCTTTAGTTTCTAAAATTTTGTCTCTAAATTTAGTCTCCCTAGCATTACCATGAAAGAAAACTTGTTTTTGTCTTCTCAATCACGGCATGGAGAAATTTTTAGTTGTGACGGGAACACAGATGGTACATCACATGTTTTTATGTAAGTGGTGGAAAATTTTAATTTTTAAGTTATTAACCTTTTAACACACATATCCCACCATTTATATAGGGACACATGTTGTACCACCTCGTGTGATGATCACATTGAAAAATCTCTCCACAGCATGAGGTAGATATATGAATCTTATAATAAGATGGTTTACTTTGATTCAAACATAAAGAACGGGTTTTGGTATTCTGGCATTTCTAACCACTTGGAAATTTCCTCAACGTTGGAGATGATTTTAAATATGTTTGCAATGCCTTGGTAATATTGAACGACTAGATACTCTCCACAAAACCAGACTTTGATTTTAGGTCAATCTAATCTCACAAAGAACAGCCTTACCAATGTCGTCCAAGCTGATGATGCCGACTATCCCCTAGTGACCGACGAGAGAAGACGAAAGAAATGCGTAATGAAGTAGTTGAAGATGTTGCTGTGCTTGAGAAGCGAGGAGGGTTTCGGACTCAGAACATTTGCGGAGCTATTTAACAAACTTCCCTTGGCTCAGCAGCATCATTTCGTGGCTGAAGTTATAAAACAGTTGAATCAAGAAATCAAAGACCACATTAACGATCAAAGTTCCGAGTCTTCTAATTGTTTTGCTCAACTTTTCTTGGATTTTTCATTGATTTGGTTCAAGGGACAAGCGGCCCCTGGACAGAGGCATCTGGTTAGAGAACTCTATATGATGAATGGATTTAAAAGGGTTAAAATTGATCATCGGAAAATCCCAGAAGAAAGTGAGAAGGATTTGAACCTCCGAAAATTCAGAGAGCGATTTAAGCAACTGGAGTTTCGTGACCAGGTACGTTTTATTTATGATGTGGAAGAGGAACTGCTAGATCAACGAACATCTATTCCGCGCTGGATGCGCCGCCTTGGGCCGCAGGACTCTGCCAGTGCTGCTGAATTACTCTCACGTCTCTCAAATCTTGCATTTGGCTTGCTATCGGCCAACGATCAAAGTGAGACCGTTGGGAAGATGTCCCGTAAATTCCCTGAAGGTACTCTTGTGATCAAAAGACATGTGGAGGAGAGCGAGGAAAATTTCAGAATGCGAACATTCATGGATCTATTTAATAAGGTTCCCGTCTTTAAAAGGTTGCCGTTGTTCCAAGAATGTTTTGACAAGAAATTCTCCGGTGAAAGAAGCTTGTGCGAGTTGCTCATTCTTTTCAGGCAACTCAACTCCAATGATCAACGAGAGGTGATCGATAATATGTTTGATCAGCTCAAGAAGTATTGCCCAAGCGATGATGTCGGGGATTTCATGAATGACAGAAGGTCGGGGGAAAGTGAGGAGGATTTCAGACACACAACATTTATAAAGCTGTGTAGGCATCGTCTTTCGCGTTGGAATGTCTTCAGCCAGCATGAAGCTGAGAGTTATGTTCGAAGACGTCGTGTGAAAAAATCTATTGAACATCCCGAATTCAGCAGCATTAAAATTCCAGATGTAAGGGGAGGAGGAGCAACTCAAACAACCAGTCGAGGAGGAGCAGGAGCTCAAGGATCAACAACACAAGGAGGACAAGGGACACGGCACGGCACAAGTCACTAGCTTGTAGGATCGACGTTTGCAACCGTCCCGCTAAGAGATTTTCATAAAATTAATAAAAAATATTTGTACCACGTTTGATTATGGTGTGTCACTATTTGCATGCATATGTCTTTAACTGTTTGATTACTATCATCTTCATTTCAGTTTTATCAAGCAAATTATGTTGCCCTTGCAAAGTTTATATGACAACAATTCTCGATTTGGTTGATAATTAATGCAGGCTAAAACGCGATGCGTAATAGGAGAAATTTTTCAGTGTGACCGGCACACGAGGTGGTACACCATGTGTCACTATACTAATAGTGGGATATGTGTGTTAAAAAGTTAATAACTTAAAAAATATAATTTCCTACCACTTATATAAAAACACGTGATCTACCACTTGTGTTTCCGTCACAATAAAAAATTTCTCATGTAATAGATTTTGAGATACTACCACCTAGGCAATCCCCATTTCATTAAATCCCTCTCCGTATTATGATCAAGGTTCTAAAAGACGTTAGGTGCTAGTCAGGCGGTGAACTAGGCCCTAGCGTCTAGATGGGGCCTAGGCAGACCAGGCGGATTTAAGTAAATTTTATATATTGTGTGAATAAGTGTCTATTTAAACTTAAAAAGACATATAATTGTATTGTGATATATCAATTGCAAAATATAATGACATACGTATTAAAACACATTACAAACATGATAACAAGCATATAGTGAACAAGTATTTAACAATTATGTTACATTTTATTGACAAAATAAAATGCAAAATGGAAGTTATCGATATCCTGTTTAAATAAGAGTCGTGACCTAGGCGGGTGCTTAGGTGGACATCTAAGTGGGCTAGGTGGATGCCTAAGCGGGTCTAGGCGCACTTTCTTTAATTTTCAAACGAGGAGGGACTAATCGGGACGGTGATCAGCCGCCTAGCCTACGCGGAGCGTAGGCGGCGCCAGGTGGGAATTTTTAGAACAGTGATTATGATGCAATACAAAGAAAGTAACTGGTAGTAATGCATATCCAAGCTAGAAGAAGAAAATTTGGCTATATGCTAAAGATCATTTGTACTGATTTCTTGCAACCGGAGCATGTACGAGTCACATTTTTCTGTTTTCCCCTTCCGTTCTGTTATCCCATCCCATTGTAATACTGCAATTACAACTTTGAACAATATTCACATACATACTTTTGGGCATACGTACTGAGTTTCACGGATAACATTGAATCGTCAATCCTCGTAATCTTCATCGAAAAAATCGGTATCTTTAGGCGGCCCTCTTCGAAGTTTGTCTTGAAGATCCAGATTCCTGGGCAGTACGAGCTCCGTGCCCTCACCTGACATGGAAAAATATCTCTCCAGCACCATCTGCATCCAGAAAATGAAAAAAACATACCTCCAATCATATTCTACAGTGCTCCCTTCTTGAATACATGCGCCAAAGATGAGCAAATTCATAAAGCTTATAGCACTTAACTAAGAATGTATTGCGTACCATGGCAGCGTAGGCATCGATTTGGCTTTGTCGATCAGACTTGTCGAGGCCCCTGAAACAGACATGTGAGAAATGACAAAACACCCTACAGTCTCCTAGTGATAAGATGAAGCATACGACTCCTGACATTACTTCTTCAGTTTTGTGTACTGCAGCTTTTCGGACCTAAAGATTAATCTATAACTCAAGTCCCATAAAGAACTATAGAAGTACAATTCCCACTATAACGTGCCATTTAGCGTTCAAAACCAAAAATTATAAGATGCTCGAGAAAGAAAGCAAACATTATGATAGTCAATAGCCATCTTTAAACAATGCAAAGAAGTATTCAATCATTGGAAAAAGGTGATTTGGTAGAAGTAGAAAGGATTACACGTTAATCATCCGATCCATGGCTTCCATGGACGTCCCATTTTCATCTTGCAGGTACACTCTCCAACCCCTGAAATTCGAAGTTTCAGTTAACACTTCCCCACTGCAAGATATAATCACGATGCTCGTTGTTTAGAACAAAGCAAAATTAACGAAACAAAGAATTTGTATGACCAAACACAACGAATCACAAATAGCAAAAACCAGCATCGACCCAACAAATCTTTGATTCTATAAATCCTTCGTGCCATTTATGAGAAGACATTGCAATTTTTATTTTGAAAGCAAAAACTGATTAACAAGTAAACAAATCAGTAACATTAGTATTGAGTTAAAACCTCTGAGCGGCACTAACAGCAAGCCTTCCAACAACGCTACGAACTTTGTTAGACTGAGGCGTCTCTTTCCCATCACTCGATTTCGGAAGGCCAACTATGAACTCATCTGCCTCCTACATTTTTTTTCTTTTTCTTATTAATTAATTAATTAATCCATTTATAAAAATAAAAAAAACGAAAAATTGGAGAATTGGTCCTATACTCGTCATAATGTGGATTTTTGGATAACCCCGTTAGAACTTTCAACCTTTATCTGCCCCATACAACACTTCATTACTTCATTTCATTTCGGACGTAAGTTCTAACGGTATTAACCAAAAATAACCATTACTCTATTTTATGACAATTTATCTTTTACAATACTAAATTTACAATTAGGCGAAAATACAAGGAAAAATAATATTGAAAAATAGTTTAAAATATAAAATTAATTTTATACCTGCTTCTCTGCGATCTCAAGCAGCTGATCCTCAAGCTTCTGCCCTCTCAAATTCAATACCTACACAATTAAGAACGAAATTAAATTAAATTAACGAAATAAAATAAATTTTGTTGTTGGGGGATAATTACGGTGAGAGGACGGACGGTGAAGCCTTTGCTGACGGCAAGGCCGGTGCGTGACAGTCCCAAATCTACCCCTACGCTAAACCCGCCTCTCCATTGCGGGTCTCGCTTCCGGCGGAGGGCATTTGGTGGAATTTCATCTATGGAGACCGCCCTTATACGAGGACCCTTTTTACGGTTTTGGGTGAGAGAGAGTTGAAGGGACGCAGGGACATTTTGGACTTTAGGAACGGTGCGTCTCCGGAGCGGAAGGAGTTCGGTTTGTGACGGCGGAGCTGCTAGTCGATGACAAAACATTTTTGAGGCGGAGGGAGGGAGATTATGAATTAAGTGAGGATTATGATTCAACGAGTTTGATTTCTGTTATGGACTCCGGTGGGCATGGCGGTGGAGAGAGAGGAGGTGAGGAGGGGAGTGGGGTGGCGGCGCTGTGCTTGGCGCTTTACGGCGGGTGGGTTTCTTTCGGATAACAAAATCAAGGGGTGGGCTTACAGGCGGGTAAGATGGAAGATTTTTGGAATTCTTTTTTTAATATCTTTTTACAATGGCTTGTAGCACTCTTAGATTTAAAATTGTAGAAAATAGCTATTTAGTATTACATTATAGTGTTATTCTTCTTCACTTGTAAGTTGAGATGTCTTATGTTCGATTCTTGCCAAAGGTAAAGTTGAACCACATTATTCTGGCTAGCTCGATGTGAGGCTTAGCCCACTTCCCCACTCCTTTAGGCCATCTCAGATGGAGAGTGCTAAACGTCCGAAAATCAAAAAATGACCTGATTTGCACAAAAACTCATCTCTAACCATTGGTATGGCTATTATTTGGCCAAAGAGAAATCAGGCTAGACCATTTCTTGAGACTCAACTTCTCAATTGCAATAATTGATTCAAATTCAACGGTTAGATTTGAAAACATGCAACGGTAATTTAACTAAATTAACCAATAAATTTAAAGTATGAACCTCAAACTAATAAATTATTGAGAGAACGATGTTTAGCTCATTCGGTTCGAGATAGTATATAAGTATAACTTGACACTGTTTATTGAGATGACCGTGGTGTAATTGTCACAGCCCGTCCCGAGATTTTCTTATCGAGGACGTGAAATGACAAGATTACCCTTAGCGTTACTAAGGTAAGTGTTGTGACATGTTTTGATTTTGTTCTAATTCCTAAGTTTTGGAAAATAATTTAAATGAGATTAAAAATGTTGGAAGGTTTGTGTGGTTAGGGAATTAGGATCAAATTGGATGGTGAGGATTTGGTTGGACCACACGCAGGACCTCTCCCTCTCTCCTTCCCCGTATCTCTCTCTCCTCCCTCGCGATTTCCTCTTTCTCTCTCTCTTTCGAAGTGTACGGACGAGACCAAAACCATCCAAAACTCAGTGGATCGAAGCAACCAAGGTAAGATTCTTCATCCTTTTGTCATTCTGAGTTGAATGATACTAGTTTTAGGAAGTGAAACCCTCGAAATCACGTGAAACCCGGACCTCCATTTTATGTCACTATTCATGCGAACGTAAAATGTTGTGTTTCAGGGAATTCTAAGCTTATAGTGAGCTTAGTGAGGTCCTAAGGAAGCTCGGAGTGCTTCGTTTGAAGGATTTGGACGTCGGGATCACGTGGTTCAAGTTTGGCCGAATTAGAGGAATTTCCCGACGAAATTTCAGAGGTTTTTAGAGGTTTTGAAGGTATAGACTTCTTCCTCTCTTAATGTAGGAAGAAATTCGGGTCAAAATGGTGAAGAAATGGCCGAGAAAACCCGAGTTGCAGGTTTACCCAGTTTCCGGCGCCGGTGGCACTGTGCCGGTGACGCGAGGAAGAAGAAGGTGCGCGTGGGGGGCGCGTGTGTCCGTGCCACCCACGGCGCGTGGGGGCGCGTGCCACATCAGAAAATTTTTCTAAAAATTTCTCGACGTCCGTGACGTCGAGTAGGTCGATGTGGTATATTCATATACCCAATTTGAGCACCGTATGAGAAGTTATTAAGAATTGTTGGTTAGGTGCTTTAAATAACGTTTTATAGTTATTTCACATTAGGTGAAAATGTGAATTGACGATCCGACCGTTGGATCGTCACCAAACTTTGATGCTTTGTAATACGTAATATTTGAGGATTATAGGAACTTACGGATTGGGAATCCGATTTACGGATCTTCCGGAATTGGAGTTGTAAGTCCATAATATAGAATGTTAACCGTCACTTGGTTTAGTTAATTGACGGAGATCCGACCGTTGGATGGTAATGAAATTTTAGGATGTTGTTCTAGGGTTATATTGTGGACCTCTGAAAGTTATGGATTGGAAATCTGAGTTTCAGATCTTCCGGATCGAACTGCGTAGTGACGTGTTTTATATAAGTTATATTCTATCGATATGAATTCTGAGGTTGGATTTGATTATTGTTCTAGGCGCCGATCGTCGTGACGCCTTGATGTGTTGTGCTAGGGAGTTGTAGGGCGAACTCCAGGTGAGTGGGCAGTTTTGTTTTCGTATTACCTATATACTATTGTTTTCCCAGAAAATGCTTTTATATGAGAAAATGTTTTTAAGTTGCCATGCATAGAAGTTTATGAAAAGTATGAATTGAAATGCCAAGCATAGAAATTTATGAAAAACATGAATTGATATATGATGCATACATGTTGCATGGTGCTGTGGAGGCGCAGGTAAGTCAGGTGAGTCATTATGCATTGAATTATTGATGTTGAAATGTTTAAGCTCATAACCTGCACCCTAGGTGTTAGTGCTTATATTAGTTTCACCACACCGCACGCTCGTCTTGGATCCAAGTAGGTGGATGTCGTACAGACCATGTGAGGGTTCAGACATGCTAGTCGTATAGATCACTAGGCGTGATTCCGACTAGTGGGTGACCTTAGTTATGCGCGCTGTTGATTGATGAGAGAAGCACTAGAGCGTATTTTTACACCTTTCATCGTACAGACTACCTTACGTAGTTCCGAGTGATGTGCAGAGTAGGGCCGTATAGGTCACTGTGGTGACTCCGGCTGAGTGGGATATTGAGCTATAGAATTAATCGTATAGGACCAACTGCAGGGTCTCCGATTGATTCCTTATTTCACCTTATTTATATTTTGATTCATGGCATGGCATGTTTTTCTTGAAAAATGTTAAAGATTTGGGATTTGAGTTTTGAGATTATATATGGTTTTATATATACTATTTTCTGGGAAAGTATACAGGTTTTACAGCGAGGGGTTAGAAATGTTTTAAATGAAATGTTTTCGAAAAACTTTGTTTTACTGACCCACTCAATTTTGTTTTGCGCCCCTCCAGGTTCCAGTTAGCAGAGCTTTGGTGGCCACGAGGAATCCAACGGTGTTCTGACAGAATTCACAAAAGTAGGACTCACCCTCGGGTGTTTTATATTAGTAACTGTATTCTTTAAAGCTTCCGAACTGTGTAAATGGTTACGTCACTCTCACGTGACGGCCAGCATGCCCTCATCCGGGACGGGGTGTGTCAGTAATACTATCATTTATTAAAAAAAAAATTATAAAAAATAAAAGTTATTTAAAATCAAGTTTAATGAGTAAAATATTCGTAATACTTGGTGCACTAGAAGATTTAACGGAATGTGACAAAGTTTGGTGAAACCAGTAACAATTTGAGTTCATGATGTGGGACACAAATGCGTTTCAAAAGGTATAGCAAAAGACGAGCGAAAATAAAACTAGGGACACTGACAAACAAAAGTTTTACATAACAATGGTTTGCAGGTTATCATTTCAGTATATTAATTTTTATTTTAAATAGGGTAAATCGTCAAAATGGTCTTTGCAATTTGCATAACTCATCACTTTGGTCCATGAGATTTCAAATCGATAAAAGTGGTTTCTGAGATTGTCCACCATCAATCATTTTGGTCATTCCGTTAAAACTCCGTTAAGTGTCCCTGAGCTCTTGTCCGGAAGTTTGGGCAATTTTCAAAGCTTCGTAACTCAATCGTTTCTTAACCAAATTCGACCCATAATATATCAAAATGAAGATAGGAAAGTGTAGAATAAGATTATACCTATTTTGAAGCCCAATGGTTGCCGGAGATTGCTGGAAAATAGCCTCAAAGTTGACTGTTTCGAGTGAAAACTTGAAAACTCGCCGGAAACTGGGTAAACTTTAAACGCTCATAACTTCTTCAATAATCAATGAAATCAATTGATTAAAAAAAGAAAATCATACTTCTCTATGAGACAAAGAGAATGTTATCTCTTTTTTTTTATGGCTAACTCGCCTTGGTTTGGCCGGAAAACGGCTCGAAAGTGGCTGTCTTGGTCTCTAGTTAGCCACTTTCAAGCCGTTTTCCGACCAAACCACGGCGAGTTAGCCATCGAAAAGGTACCATTCTCTTCGTCTCATCGAGAAGTATGATTTTCAGTTTTGAATCACTTGATTTTGTTGAGTATTGAAGAAGTTATGAACGTTTAAAGTTTACACAGTTTCCGGCGAGTTTTCACTCGGACCAGTCAACTTTGAGGCTATTTTCTGGCCATCTCCGGCAACCATTGGGCTTCAAAATAGGAATAATCTTATTCTAAACTTTTCTATCTTCATTTTGATATATTATGGGTCGAATTTGGTTAAGAAACGATTGAGTTACGAAACTTTAAAAATTACCCAAACTTCCGGCCAAGAGCTCCGGGACGCTTAACGGAGTTTCTAACGAAATGACCAAAATGATGGATGGTGGACAATCTCAAGAACCACTTTTATCGATTTGGAATCTCAGGAAGTCTACGAGATCTCTATGAGGTAGCTGAAAGACTCGATAATCCTACACTTTTCTGTCTCTTTGCTGATTGTGAACCAGTTAACTTCCAAGAAGCAGTGCAAGATACTAAGTGGAGGAAAGCAATGGATGAGGAAATTGAAGCAATCCAGAAGAATGATACATGGGAACTCGCTATTCTTCCGAAAGGACACAAAGCCATCGGAGTCAAGTGGGTGTACAAGACAAAGAAAAATGTCAACGGAGAGGTCGAAAGATACAAGGCAAGACTAGTGGCGAAAGGCTATAGTCAAAGAGCCGGAATCGACTATGATGAGGTATTTGCACCCGTTGCTCGTTTGGAAACTATACGATTACTAATTTCTTTGGCAGCTCAAAACAAATGGAAGATTCAACAAATGGATGTGAAGTCCGCTTTCCTAAATGGAGTCCTTGAAGAAGAAGTCTACATTCAGCAACCATCAGGCTATGAAATCAAAGGGCATGAAGATAAAGTTCTGAAGTTGAAGAAAGCCCTTTATGGGTTAAAACAAGCACCACGAGCATGGAATAGTCGCATTGACAAGTACTTCCAGGAGAACAACTTCACCAAGTGCCCTCATGAACATGCTCTCTACGTCAAAGTCAAAAATGGAGATATTTTGATTGTGTGCTTATATGTGGATGATCTAATCTTCACCGGAAGTAATCCAAGCATGTTTGAAGAGTTCAAGAGAGTGATGACCAAAGAATTCGAGATGACCGACATCGGGTTGATGGCATACTACCTAGGCATTGAAGTCAAGCAGAACGAAGAAGGTATTTTCATCTCCCAAGAAAGCTACACAAATGAGATACTGAAAAAGTTCAAAATGGACGACTGCAAGCCCATAAGCACGCCAGTGGAGTGCGGAGTCAAACTAACCAAGCATGACGAAGGAGAAAGTGTAGATCCAACATTTTTCAAGAGTTTAGTTGGAAGCTTGCGCTACTTGACTTGCACAAGACCAGATATTCTCTATGCCGTCGGATTAGTCAGTCGCTACATGGAGAATCCCACAACTACACATTTGAAGACAGCCAAAAGAATTCTTCGATACCTTAAAGGTACTGTTAACTTTGGCTTGTTCTATTCAAGTTCTGATAACTACAAACTTGCTGGATATAGCGACAGTGATTGGGCAGGAGATTCCGACGATAGAAAAAGCACTACTGGATTTGTGTTCTTCATGGGAGACACTGCATTCACATGGATGTCGAAGAAGCAACCGATTGTCACTCTCTCTACCTGCGAAGCTGAATACGTAGCTGCTACCTCATGTGTTTGTCATGCAATCTGGCTGAGAAACTTGCTTCAAGAATTAAGCATGCCACAAGAAGAGCCAACAAAGATCTATGTCGACAACAAGTCTGCAATAGCTCTAGCAAAGAATCCAGTATTTCATGACAGGAGCAAGCATATAGATACCCGTTATCACTACATAAGAGAGTGCATTGCAAGAAAGGATGTGCAAGTGGAATACGTGAAGTCTCAAGACCAAGTCGCCGACATATTCACCAAGCCACTCAAACAAGAAGACTTTATCAGACTGAGGAACTCAATCGGCGTCACAAGACAAGATTAAGGGGGGATGTTGAATTCTAATCCAGTCTTGGGCCAAGTCCAGCCCATGCTGAAAAGGCAACACAATTGATGGTGCATGCTTGAATATGCTAGACAATTCTAGCATTCTTTGTCGGCAAAAGTAGCTGGAAAATTCCAGCAATCTAAGTCAATTATCCACCTAAATATCTAAGCTAAAGAATATACTAGAAGGTAGTGTATGTATATTGCAAAGCCTATGTCGGTTGCATGCATAATAAGTAGCTAGAATGATCTAGCAATGTCCAATGTCGGCAAAGTATGCCTATAAATATAGGTATGTGTGTGTGTTGTGAAGTAAGAACTAAGAAGAAGTGAGAGCAAGTAAGAGAGCAATAAGTGTGAGAGTGTTTGAGTGTTTCCTCTTGTACTAAGTTTGTGTGAGAATAAAAATTTTTGTATAACACTTTGAGTGTTCTTTCTCTTGCCTATCAATTCCGCTGCATTTCATTCTTCTTTGTGAGATAAACATCTCCAAAGTAGTGAAGCCTTTTTAAGTCCCAACAAAGTGGTACCAGAGCTATGGCTAGCAACGCTATGGCAGCCTTCCAAGTTCCAGTGCTCGACAACAACAACTTCGATAATTGGAGTATCAAAATGAAGGCCCTTTTGGGAGCACATGATGTTTGGGAAGTCGTGGAGAAAGGCTACACTGAGCCAGAAGATGAAGCTACTCTGTCCCAACCCCAGAAGGAGAGTTTGAAAGATTCAAGAAAGAGAGACAAGAAGGCTCTCTACCTCATCTACCAAGCATTAGATGACAATGGCTTTGAAAAAGTCTCGAGTGCAACCTCTGCCAAGCAAGCATGGGAGAAGCTTCAAACCTCTTACAAAGGAGCCGAACAAGTGAAAAAGGTTCGTCTTCAAGTACTGAGAGGTGAGTTCGAATCTCTACAAATGAAAGGGTCTGAATCAATCTCTGATTATTTTTCAAGAGTCTTAGCCGTTTCCAATCAATTAAAAAGAAACGGAGAAAAGTTAGAAGATGTTAGAATTATGGAGAAGATACTACGCTCGTTGGACGCCAAGTTCGAGCACATTGTCGTGACGATTGAAGAAACAAAAAACTTGGAAGAAATTAGTATAGAGCAATTGATGGGCTCGCTACAAGCATATGAAGAGAAACATAAGAAAAGGCAAGGGAATGATGAGCAGCTCCTCAAGACACATGTCCAGCCAAAGAAGAAAGAAGAAAGCTTGGACAACGAGAGAAGCCAGTACGAAAGAAGTCGTGGTCGAGGTCGTGGACGTGGACATGGACGTGGACGTGGTTGGAACTTCAACAACCATAACAACTACGAAAGAGGAGGAAGCTCAACAAAAGGTCGTGGAAGAGGGCGCTCAAACTTGAGGAATGAAAAATCTCAAGTTCAATGCTACAATTGTCAAAAGTTTGGGCATTTTGCTTGGGAATGTAGAGCTCCAAGCAACAGGCTTGATGAGAAGGTCAATTATGTGAAAGAAGAGAAAGAAGATAATGGCGTTGTGCTACTAGCATGCCAGAACAATGATGGAGACCAAGACTATACATGGTACCTTGACACCGGCGCCAGCAACCACATGTGTGGAAGAAGAAGCGTGTTCGTAGAGCTCAATGAATCAGTGAGTGGCAACGTTTCTTTTGGAGACGAATCCAAAATACCTGTAAAAGGAAAAGGTAACATCCTTATTCCCTTGAAAAATGGCGGTCACCAATTAATTTCAAATGTCTACTACGTGCCCAATATGAAAAGCAACATTTTGAGTTTGGGTCAACTCTTAGAAAAAGGTTATGATTTTCATACGAAAAATTATATCCTTTTTCTTAGAGATGACAAAGGAAGATTAATTGCCAAGGCGAAAATGTCAAAGAATAGGATGTTTCCCATGGACATTCAAAATGATGTTGCAAAGTGTCTCAAGATATGTTACAAAGACATATCTTGGCTTTGGCATCTTCGTTTTGGGCATCTTAACTTTGGAGGATTGGAGTTATTATCTAAGAAGGAGATGGTGAGAGGCTTACCGTGCATCAGCCACCCTGATCAAGTTTGTGAAGGATGTTTACTTGGGAAACAGTTCAGGAAAAGCTTTCCAAAGGAGTCGCCCACAAGAACCCAGAAGCCACTTGAGCTCATTCACACCGATGTGTGCGGCCCAATAAAACCAAGCTCTTTGGGTAAAAATAATTATTTCCTTCTCTTTATTGATGATTTTTCAAGAAAAACCTGGGTGTATTTCTTGAAGCAGAAATCAGAAGTCTTTGGAGCATTCAAGAAGTTCAAAGCCGCTGTAGAAAAAGAAAGTGGTTGCAAGATCAAAGCCATGAGATCTGATCGAGGAGGAGAATTCACTTCGAAAGAATTTCAAGAGTTTTGTGAAGCAAATGGAATTCGTCGACCTTTGACAGTTCCAAGATCCCCTCAGCAAAATGGTGTGGCGGAAAGAAAAAATCGAACCATGCTCGACATGGCTCGAAGCATGCTCAAAAGTAAAAGATTGCCTAAAGAGTTGTGGGCAGAAGCTGTAGCATGTGCTGTCTACCTATCCAATCGGTCTCCAACAAGAAGTGTGTGGGGAAAGACTCCGCAAGAAGCATGGAGTGGAAGGAAACCAGGTATCGCTCATCTAAGAGTTTTTGGAAGCATAGCCCATGTACATGTACCAGACGAGAGGAGAACCAAACTCGACGACAAAAGTGAGAAGTTCATCTTCATCGGCTATGACTCAAATTCAAAAGGCTACAAGTTGTATAATCCAAACAATGGGAAGACGGTGATCAGTCGAGACGTGACGTTCGACGAAGAAGGAGAATGGGATTTTGGCGCTCATGCAAGTGATCTCAGCTTCTTTCCTCAATTTGAAGAAGAGAATGAACAAGGGACGATGGAGCAAGCAAGAGAGGTTCAACAAGAATCCACTACTCCACCTGTTTCACCAACCTCAACCAATCATGGTAATTCACCAGCATCAGCATCATCAAGTGGGAGTCTAAATGAAAGAGAAATACCACGCACAAGAAGTCTACGAGATCTCTATGAGGTAGCTGAAAGACTCGATAATCCTACACTTTTCTGTCTCTTTGCTGATTGTGAACCAGTTAACTTCCAAGAAGCAGTGCAAGATACTAAGTGGAGGAAAGCAATGGATGAGGAAATTGAAGCAATCCAGAAGAATGATACATGGGAACTCGCTATTCTTCCGAAAGGACACAAAGCCATCGGAGTCAAGTGGGTGTACAAGACAAAGAAAAATGTCAACGGAGAGGTCGAAAGATACAAGGCAAGACTAGTGGCGAAAGGCTATAGTCAAAGAGCCGGAATCGACTATGATGAGGTATTTGCACCCGTTGCTCGTTTGGAAACTATACGATTACTAATTTCTTTGGCAGCTCAAAACAAATGGAAGATTCAACAAATGGATGTGAAGTCCGCTTTCCTAAATGGAGTCCTTGAAGAAGAAGTCTACATTCAGCAACCATCAGGCTATGAAATCAAAGGGCATGAAGATAAAGTTCTGAAGTTGAAGAAAGCCCTTTATGGGTTAAAACAAGCACCACGAGCATGGAATAGTCGCATTGACAAGTACTTCCAGGAGAACAACTTCACCAAGTGCCCTCATGAACATGCTCTCTACGTCAAAGTCAAAAATGGAGATATTTTGATTGTGTGCTTATATGTGGATGATCTAATCTTCACCGGAAGTAATCCAAGCATGTTTGAAGAGTTCAAGAGAGTGATGACCAAAGAATTCGAGATGACCGACATCGGGTTGATGGCATACTACCTAGGCATTGAAGTCAAGCAGAACGAAGAAGGTATTTTCATCTCCCAAGAAAGCTACACAAATGAGATACTGAAAAAGTTCAAAATGGACGACTGCAAGCCCATAAGCACGCCAGTGGAGTGCGGAGTCAAACTAACCAAGCATGACGAAGGAGAAAGTGTAGATCCAACATTTTTCAAGAGTTTAGTTGGAAGCTTGCGCTACTTGACTTGCACAAGACCAGATATTCTCTATGCCGTCGGATTAGTCAGTCGCTACATGGAGAATCCCACAACTACACATTTGAAGACAGCCAAAAGAATTCTTCGATACCTTAAAGGTACTGTTAACTTTGGCTTGTTCTATTCAAGTTCTGATAACTACAAACTTGCTGGATATAGCGACAGTGATTGGGCAGGAGATTCCGACGATAGAAAAAGCACTACTGGATTTGTGTTCTTCATGGGAGACACTGCATTCACATGGATGTCGAAGAAGCAACCGATTGTCACTCTCTCTACCTGCGAAGCTGAATACGTAGCTGCTACCTCATGTGTTTGTCATGCAATCTGGCTGAGAAACTTGCTTCAAGAATTAAGCATGCCACAAGAAGAGCCAACAAAGATCTATGTCGACAACAAGTCTGCAATAGCTCTAGCAAAGAATCCAGTATTTCATGACAGGAGCAAGCATATAGATACCCGTTATCACTACATAAGAGAGTGCATTGCAAGAAAGGATGTGCAAGTGGAATACGTGAAGTCTCAAGACCAAGTCGCCGACATATTCACCAAGCCACTCAAACAAGAAGACTTTATCAGACTGAGGAACTCAATCGGCGTCACAAGACAAGATTAAGGGGGGATGTTGAATTCTAATCCAGTCTTGGGCCAAGTCCAGCCCATGCTGAAAAGGCAACACAATTGATGGTGCATGCTTGAATATGCTAGACAATTCTAGCATTCTTTGTCGGCAAAAGTAGCTGGAAAATTCCAGCAATCTAAGTCAATTATCCACCTAAATATCTAAGCTAAAGAATATACTAGAAGGTAGTGTATGTATATTGCAAAGCCTATGTCGGTTGCATGCATAATAAGTAGCTAGAATGATCTAGCAATGTCCAATGTCGGCAAAGTATGCCTATAAATATAGGTATGTGTGTGTGTTGTGAAGTAAGAACTAAGAAGAAGTGAGAGCAAGTAAGAGAGCAATAAGTGTGAGAGTGTTTGAGTGTTTCCTCTTGTACTAAGTTTGTGTGAGAATAAAAATTTTTGTATAACACTTTGAGTGTTCTTTCTCTTGCCTATTAATTCCGCTGCATTACATTCTTCTTTGTGAGATAAACGTCTCCAAAAATAGTGAAGTCCTTTTAAGCCAGAGTGTTTGAGTGTTTCCTCTTGTACTAAGTTTGTGTGAGAATAAAAATTTTTGTATAACACTTTGAGTGTTCTTTCTCTTGCCTATCAATTCCGCTGCATTTCATTCTTCTTTGTGAGATAAACATCTCCAAAGTAGTGAAGCCTTTTTAAGTCCCAACAAAGTGGTACCAGAGCTATGGCTAGCAACGCTATGGCAGCCTTCCAAGTTCCAGTGCTCGACAACAACAACTTCGATAATTGGAGTATCAAAATGAAGGCCCTTTTGGGAGCACATGATGTTTGGGAAGTCGTGGAGAAAGGCTACACTGAGCCAGAAGATGAAGCTACTCTGTCCCAACCCCAGAAGGAGAGTTTGAAAGATTCAAGAAAGAGAGACAAGAAGGCTCTCTACCTCATCTACCAAGCATTAGATGACAATGGCTTTGAAAAAGTCTCGAGTGCAACCTCTGCCAAGCAAGCATGGGAGAAGCTTCAAACCTCTTACAAAGGAGCCGAACAAGTGAAAAAGGTTCGTCTTCAAGTACTGAGAGGTGAGTTCGAATCTCTACAAATGAAAGGGTCTGAATCAATCTCTGATTATTTTTCAAGAGTCTTAGCCGTTTCCAATCAATTAAAAAGAAACGGAGAAAAGTTAGAAGATGTTAGAATTATGGAGAAGATACTACGCTCGTTGGACGCCAAGTTCGAGCACATTGTCGTGACGATTGAAGAAACAAAAAACTTGGAAGAAATTAGTATAGAGCAATTGATGGGCTCGCTACAAGCATATGAAGAGAAACATAAGAAAAGGCAAGGGAATGATGAGCAGCTCCTCAAGACACATGTCCAGCCAAAGAAGAAAGAAGAAAGCTTGGACAACGAGAGAAGCCAGTACGAAAGAAGTCGTGGTCGAGGTCGTGGACGTGGACATGGACGTGGACGTGGTTGGAACTTCAACAACCATAACAACTACGAAAGAGGAGGAAGCTCAACAAAAGGTCGTGGAAGAGGGCGCTCAAACTTGAGGAATGAAAAATCTCAAGTTCAATGCTACAATTGTCAAAAGTTTGGGCATTTTGCTTGGGAATGTAGAGCTCCAAGCAACAGGCTTGATGAGAAGGTCAATTATGTGAAAGAAGAGAAAGAAGATAATGGCGTTGTGCTACTAGCATGCCAGAACAATGATGGAGACCAAGACTATACATGGTACCTTGACACCGGCGCCAGCAACCACATGTGTGGAAGAAGAAGCGTGTTCGTAGAGCTCAATGAATCAGTGAGTGGCAACGTTTCTTTTGGAGACGAATCCAAAATACCTGTAAAAGGAAAAGGTAACATCCTTATTCCCTTGAAAAATGGCGGTCACCAATTAATTTCAAATGTCTACTACGTGCCCAATATGAAAAGCAACATTTTGAGTTTGGGTCAACTCTTAGAAAAAGGTTATGATTTTCATACGAAAAATTATATCCTTTTTCTTAGAGATGACAAAGGAAGATTAATTGCCAAGGCGAAAATGTCAAAGAATAGGATGTTTCCCATGGACATTCAAAATGATGTTGCAAAGTGTCTCAAGATATGTTACAAAGACATATCTTGGCTTTGGCATCTTCGTTTTGGGCATCTTAACTTTGGAGGATTGGAGTTATTATCTAAGAAGGAGATGGTGAGAGGCTTACCGTGCATCAGCCACCCTGATCAAGTTTGTGAAGGATGTTTACTTGGGAAACAGTTCAGGAAAAGCTTTCCAAAGGAGTCGCCCACAAGAACCCAGAAGCCACTTGAGCTCATTCACACCGATGTGTGCGGCCCAATAAAACCAAGCTCTTTGGGTAAAAATAATTATTTCCTTCTCTTTATTGATGATTTTTCAAGAAAAACCTGGGTGTATTTCTTGAAGCAGAAATCAGAAGTCTTTGGAGCATTCAAGAAGTTCAAAGCCGCTGTAGAAAAAGAAAGTGGTTGCAAGATCAAAGCCATGAGATCTGATCGAGGAGGAGAATTCACTTCGAAAGAATTTCAAGAGTTTTGTGAAGCAAATGGAATTCGTCGACCTTTGACAGTTCCAAGATCCCCTCAGCAAAATGGTGTGGCGGAAAGAAAAAATCGAACCATGCTCGACATGGCTCGAAGCATGCTCAAAAGTAAAAGATTGCCTAAAGAGTTGTGGGCAGAAGCTGTAGCATGTGCTGTCTACCTATCCAATCGGTCTCCAACAAGAAGTGTGTGGGGAAAGACTCCGCAAGAAGCATGGAGTGGAAGGAAACCAGGTATCGCTCATCTAAGAGTTTTTGGAAGCATAGCCCATGTACATGTACCAGACGAGAGGAGAACCAAACTCGACGACAAAAGTGAGAAGTTCATCTTCATCGGCTATGACTCAAATTCAAAAGGCTACAAGTTGTATAATCCAAACAATGGGAAGACGGTGATCAGTCGAGACGTGACGTTCGACGAAGAAGGAGAATGGGATTTTGGCGCTCATGCAAGTGATCTCAGCTTCTTTCCTCAATTTGAAGAAGAGAATGAACAAGGGACGATGGAGCAAGCAAGAGAGGTTCAACAAGAATCCACTACTCCACCTGTTTCACCAACCTCAACCAATCATGGTAATTCACCAGCATCAGCATCATCAAGTGGGAGTCTAAATGAAAGAGAAATACCACGCACAAGAAGTCTACGAGATCTCTATGAGGTAGCTGAAAGACTCGATAATCCTACACTTTTCTGTCTCTTTGCTGATTGTGAACCAGTTAACTTCCAAGAAGCAGTGCAAGATACTAAGTGGAGGAAAGCAATGGATGAGGAAATTGAAGCAATCCAGAAGAATGATACATGGGAACTCGCTATTCTTCCGAAAGGACACAAAGCCATCGGAGTCAAGTGGGTGTACAAGACAAAGAAAAATGTCAACGGAGAGGTCGAAAGATACAAGGCAAGACTAGTGGCGAAAGGCTATAGTCAAAGAGCCGGAATCGACTATGATGAGGTATTTGCACCCGTTGCTCGTTTGGAAACTATACGATTACTAATTTCTTTGGCAGCTCAAAACAAATGGAAGATTCAACAAATGGATGTGAAGTCCGCTTTCCTAAATGGAGTCCTTGAAGAAGAAGTCTACATTCAGCAACCATCAGGCTATGAAATCAAAGGGCATGAAGATAAAGTTCTGAAGTTGAAGAAAGCCCTTTATGGGTTAAAACAAGCACCACGAGCATGGAATAGTCGCATTGACAAGTACTTCCAGGAGAACAACTTCACCAAGTGCCCTCATGAACATGCTCTCTACGTCAAAGTCAAAAATGGAGATATTTTGATTGTGTGCTTATATGTGGATGATCTAATCTTCACCGGAAGTAATCCAAGCATGTTTGAAGAGTTCAAGAGAGTGATGACCAAAGAATTCGAGATGACCGACATCGGGTTGATGGCATACTACCTAGGCATTGAAGTCAAGCAGAACGAAGAAGGTATTTTCATCTCCCAAGAAAGCTACACAAATGAGATACTGAAAAAGTTCAAAATGGACGACTGCAAGCCCATAAGCACGCCAGTGGAGTGCGGAGTCAAACTAACCAAGCATGACGAAGGAGAAAGTGTAGATCCAACATTTTTCAAGAGTTTAGTTGGAAGCTTGCGCTACTTGACTTGCACAAGACCAGATATTCTCTATGCCGTCGGATTAGTCAGTCGCTACATGGAGAATCCCACAACTACACATTTGAAGACAGCCAAAAGAATTCTTCGATACCTTAAAGGTACTGTTAACTTTGGCTTGTTCTATTCAAGTTCTGATAACTACAAACTTGCTGGATATAGCGACAGTGATTGGGCAGGAGATTCCGACGATAGAAAAAGCACTACTGGATTTGTGTTCTTCATGGGAGACACTGCATTCACATGGATGTCGAAGAAGCAACCGATTGTCACTCTCTCTACCTGCGAAGCTGAATACGTAGCTGCTACCTCATGTGTTTGTCATGCAATCTGGCTGAGAAACTTGCTTCAAGAATTAAGCATGCCACAAGAAGAGCCAACAAAGATCTATGTCGACAACAAGTCTGCAATAGCTCTAGCAAAGAATCCAGTATTTCATGACAGGAGCAAGCATATAGATACCCGTTATCACTACATAAGAGAGTGCATTGCAAGAAAGGATGTGCAAGTGGAATACGTGAAGTCTCAAGACCAAGTCGCCGACATATTCACCAAGCCACTCAAACAAGAAGACTTTATCAGACTGAGGAACTCAATCGGCGTCACAAGACAAGATTAAGGGGGGATGTTGAATTCTAATCCAGTCTTGGGCCAAGTCCAGCCCATGCTGAAAAGGCAACACAATTGATGGTGCATGCTTGAATATGCTAGACAATTCTAGCATTCTTTGTCGGCAAAAGTAGCTGGAAAATTCCAGCAATCTAAGTCAATTATCCACCTAAATATCTAAGCTAAAGAATATACTAGAAGGTAGTGTATGTATATTGCAAAGCCTATGTCGGTTGCATGCATAATAAGTAGCTAGAATGATCTAGCAATGTCCAATGTCGGCAAAGTATGCCTATAAATATAGGTATGTGTGTGTGTTGTGAAGTAAGAACTAAGAAGAAGTGAGAGCAAGTAAGAGAGCAATAAGTGTGAGAGTGTTTGAGTGTTTCCTCTTGTACTAAGTTTGTGTGAGAATAAAAATTTTTGTATAACACTTTGAGTGTTCTTTCTCTTGCCTATCAATTCCGCTGCATTTCATTCTTCTTTGTGAGATAAACATCTCCAAAGTAGTGAAGCCTTTTTAAGTCCCAACAGGACGGTGAAGCCTTTGCTGACGGCAAGGCCGGTGCGTGACAGTCCCAAATCTACCCCTACGCTAAACCCGCCTCTCCATTGCGGGTCTCGCTTCCGGCGGAGGGCATTTGGTGGAATTTCATCTATGGAGACCGCCCTTATACGAGGACCCTTTTTACGGTTTTGGGTGAGAGAGAGTTGAAGGGACGCAGGGACATTTTGGACTTTAGGAACGGTGCGTCTCCGGAGCGGAAGGAGTTCGGTTTGTGACGGCGGAGCTGCTAGTCGATGACAAAACATTTTTGAGGCGGAGGGAGGGAGATTATGAATTAAGTGAGGATTATGATTCAACGAGTTTGATTTCTGTTATGGACTCCGGTGGGCATGGCGGTGGAGAGAGAGGAGGTGAGGAGGGGAGTGGGGTGGCGGCGCTGTGCTTGGCGCTTTACGGCGGGTGGGTTTCTTTCGGATAACAAAATCAAGGGGTGGGCTTACAGGCGGGTAAGATGGAAGATTTTTGGAATTCTTTTTTTAATATCTTTTTACAATGGCTTGTAGCACTCTTAGATTTAAAATTGTAGAAAATAGCTATTTAGTATTACATTATAGTGTTATTCTTCTTCACTTGTAAGTTGAGATGTCTTATGTTCGATTCTTGCCAAAGGTAAAGTTGAACCACATTATTCTGGCTAGCTCGATGTGAGGCTTAGCCCACTTCCCCACTCCTTTAGGCCATCTCAGATGGAGAGTGCTAAACGTCCGAAAATCAAAAAATGACCTGATTTGCACAAAAACTCATCTCTAACCATTGGTATGGCTATTATTTGGCCAAAGAGAAATCAGGCTAGACCATTTCTTGAGACTCAACTTCTCAATTGCAATAATTGATTCAAATTCAACGGTTAGATTTGAAAACATGCAACGGTAATTTAACTAAATTAACCAATAAATTTAAAGTATGAACCTCAAACTAATAAATTATTGAGAGAACGATGTTTAGCTCATTCGGTTCGAGATAGTATATAAGTATAACTTGACACTGTTTATTGAGATGACCGTGGTGTAATTGTCACAGCCCGTCCCGAGATTTTCTTATCGAGGACGTGAAATGACAAGATTACCCTTAGCGTTACTAAGGTAAGTGTTGTGACATGTTTTGATTTTGTTCTAATTCCTAAGTTTTGGAAAATAATTTAAATGAGATTAAAAATGTTGGAAGGTTTGTGTGGTTAGGGAATTAGGATCAAATTGGATGGTGAGGATTTGGTTGGACCACACGCAGGACCTCTCCCTCTCTCCTTCCCCGTATCTCTCTCTCCTCCCTCGCGATTTCCTCTTTCTCTCTCTCTTTCGAAGTGTACGGACGAGACCAAAACCATCCAAAACTCAGTGGATCGAAGCAACCAAGGTAAGATTCTTCATCCTTTTGTCATTCTGAGTTGAATGATACTAGTTTTAGGAAGTGAAACCCTCGAAATCACGTGAAACCCGGACCTCCATTTTATGTCACTATTCATGCGAACGTAAAATGTTGTGTTTCAGGGAATTCTAAGCTTATAGTGAGCTTAGTGAGGTCCTAAGGAAGCTCGGAGTGCTTCGTTTGAAGGATTTGGACGTCGGGATCACGTGGTTCAAGTTTGGCCGAATTAGAGGAATTTCCCGACGAAATTTCAGAGGTTTTTAGAGGTTTTGAAGGTATAGACTTCTTCCTCTCTTAATGTAGGAAGAAATTCGGGTCAAAATGGTGAAGAAATGGCCGAGAAAACCCGAGTTGCAGGTTTACCCAGTTTCCGGCGCCGGTGGCACTGTGCCGGTGACGCGAGGAAGAAGAAGGTGCGCGTGGGGGGCGCGTGTGTCCGTGCCACCCACGGCGCGTGGGGGCGCGTGCCACATCAGAAAATTTTTCTAAAAATTTCTCGACGTCCGTGACGTCGAGTAGGTCGATGTGGTATATTCATATACCCAATTTGAGCACCGTATGAGAAGTTATTAAGAATTGTTGGTTAGGTGCTTTAAATAACGTTTTATAGTTATTTCACATTAGGTGAAAATGTGAATTGACGATCCGACCGTTGGATCGTCACCAAACTTTGATGCTTTGTAATACGTAATATTTGAGGATTATAGGAACTTACGGATTGGGAATCCGATTTACGGATCTTCCGGAATTGGAGTTGTAAGTCCATAATATAGAATGTTAACCGTCACTTGGTTTAGTTAATTGACGGAGATCCGACCGTTGGATGGTAATGAAATTTTAGGATGTTGTTCTAGGGTTATATTGTGGACCTCTGAAAGTTATGGATTGGAAATCTGAGTTTCAGATCTTCCGGATCGAACTGCGTAGTGACGTGTTTTATATAAGTTATATTCTATCGATATGAATTCTGAGGTTGGATTTGATTATTGTTCTAGGCGCCGATCGTCGTGACGCCTTGATGTGTTGTGCTAGGGAGTTGTAGGGCGAACTCCAGGTGAGTGGGCAGTTTTGTTTTCGTATTACCTATATACTATTGTTTTCCCAGAAAATGCTTTTATATGAGAAAATGTTTTTAAGTTGCCATGCATAGAAGTTTATGAAAAGTATGAATTGAAATGCCAAGCATAGAAATTTATGAAAAACATGAATTGATATATGATGCATACATGTTGCATGGTGCTGTGGAGGCGCAGGTAAGTCAGGTGAGTCATTATGCATTGAATTATTGATGTTGAAATGTTTAAGCTCATAACCTGCACCCTAGGTGTTAGTGCTTATATTAGTTTCACCACACCGCACGCTCGTCTTGGATCCAAGTAGGTGGATGTCGTACAGACCATGTGAGGGTTCAGACATGCTAGTCGTATAGATCACTAGGCGTGATTCCGACTAGTGGGTGACCTTAGTTATGCGCGCTGTTGATTGATGAGAGAAGCACTAGAGCGTATTTTTACACCTTTCATCGTACAGACTACCTTACGTAGTTCCGAGTGATGTGCAGAGTAGGGCCGTATAGGTCACTGTGGTGACTCCGGCTGAGTGGGATATTGAGCTATAGAATTAATCGTATAGGACCAACTGCAGGGTCTCCGATTGATTCCTTATTTCACCTTATTTATATTTTGATTCATGGCATGGCATGTTTTTCTTGAAAAATGTTAAAGATTTGGGATTTGAGTTTTGAGATTATATATGGTTTTATATATACTATTTTCTGGGAAAGTATACAGGTTTTACAGCGAGGGGTTAGAAATGTTTTAAATGAAATGTTTTCGAAAAACTTTGTTTTACTGACCCACTCAATTTTGTTTTGCGCCCCTCCAGGTTCCAGTTAGCAGAGCTTTGGTGGCCACGAGGAATCCAACGGTGTTCTGACAGAATTCACAAAAGTAGGACTCACCCTCGGGTGTTTTATATTAGTAACTGTATTCTTTAAAGCTTCCGAACTGTGTAAATGGTTACGTCACTCTCACGTGACGGCCAGCATGCCCTCATCCGGGACGGGGTGTGTCAGTAATACTATCATTTATTAAAAAAAAAATTATAAAAAATAAAAGTTATTTAAAATCAAGTTTAATGAGTAAAATATTCGTAATACTTGGTGCACTAGAAGATTTAACGGAATGTGACAAAGTTTGGTGAAACCAGTAACAATTTGAGTTCATGATGTGGGACACAAATGCGTTTCAAAAGGTATAGCAAAAGACGAGCGAAAATAAAACTAGGGACACTGACAAACAAAAGTTTTACATAACAATGGTTTGCAGGTTATCATTTCAGTATATTAATTTTTATTTTAAATAGGGTAAATCGTCAAAATGGTCTTTGCAATTTGCATAACTCATCACTTTGGTCCATGAGATTTCAAATCGATAAAAGTGGTTTCTGAGATTGTCCACCATCAATCATTTTGGTCATTCCGTTAAAACTCCGTTAAGTGTCCCTGAGCTCTTGTCCGGAAGTTTGGGCAATTTTCAAAGCTTCGTAACTCAATCGTTTCTTAACCAAATTCGACCCATAATATATCAAAATGAAGATAGGAAAGTGTAGAATAAGATTATACCTATTTTGAAGCCCAATGGTTGCCGGAGATTGCTGGAAAATAGCCTCAAAGTTGACTGTTTCGAGTGAAAACTTGAAAACTCGCCGGAAACTGGGTAAACTTTAAACGCTCATAACTTCTTCAATAATCAATGAAATCAATTGATTAAAAAAAGAAAATCATACTTCTCTATGAGACAAAGAGAATGTTATCTCTTTTTTTTTATGGCTAACTCGCCTTGGTTTGGCCGGAAAACGGCTCGAAAGTGGCTGTCTTGGTCTCTAGTTAGCCACTTTCAAGCCGTTTTCCGACCAAACCACGGCGAGTTAGCCATCGAAAAGGTACCATTCTCTTCGTCTCATCGAGAAGTATGATTTTCAGTTTTGAATCACTTGATTTTGTTGAGTATTGAAGAAGTTATGAACGTTTAAAGTTTACACAGTTTCCGGCGAGTTTTCACTCGGACCAGTCAACTTTGAGGCTATTTTCTGGCCATCTCCGGCAACCATTGGGCTTCAAAATAGGAATAATCTTATTCTAAACTTTTCTATCTTCATTTTGATATATTATGGGTCGAATTTGGTTAAGAAACGATTGAGTTACGAAACTTTAAAAATTACCCAAACTTCCGGCCAAGAGCTCCGGGACGCTTAACGGAGTTTCTAACGAAATGACCAAAATGATGGATGGTGGACAATCTCAAGAACCACTTTTATCGATTTGGAATCTCAGGGACCAAAGTGATGAGTTATGTAAATCTTAGGGACCATTTTGGTGATTTACCCCTTTAAATACAACTTTCCATTGCCAGTTAGTACTATGGTCTTAGATTCGATTCTCGCTAAAAGTGAATTTGAACCACATTATTGCTAGCCTATTGTGAGACTCAGGCCACCCTGCTCAGCCACCCCCTCCTTCTTAGTGTAAATAATATTGTTTGTTAATATATATATATATATATATATATATATTTCCAGAAGACATGGCTAATCCTCAACATCCCACATCAAAAAGTAAATAACCACTGAGTTCAATGTCACATAAAACTTTACTAGGGCTTAAATTAGTGTATCTTATTCGGTCATAAACATATCAAACTGTATCTATTCCGTTGGCTTGGCTCTTACTTTTCGTTGTCGAACTTTGGCTCCTACATTTGGCCTTCGGGTTGTGGCTGAACAAATGAATCTGAGGAGGCGGCAACTTCGCATTCCTTGCTCGATGGTGTTCCAGAAACTTGCTCGCTTGTGCCTGGATTTGTTGGTGCCGCAGCTGTAGTGTTTATAAGACCACTTGCCTTCTTCGCTTCAAACTCTGAAGTTTCATTCCCAGTGTTCACGACTGCATTCCCGGCATCTGGGGTTGCAGAGTATGCCTGGACAGATTGCAGCAGACTCTTGATTTGCTCTATAACCACGTTTTGGCTTCCATCTTGACACATCGCTTGTGCTCCTTGAATCAGTGAATCCAGTTGATTCTGGGTTCCCGTGCTTGTTCCTTGAGCTGGTGCCGCAGCTGATGCTGCTCCTGGAGGTGGTGCTATCCCTTGTGCTTGGGTTTGAGAGAGCACATAATTCATCAACAGTTGCGCCAGGAGGGCCTGAGGATCATTGACAACTTGATGGACCGGGGGGGCAGAAGTTGATGCAGCATTTACATTGGGTGAGTTAAGTGCTTGAAGCCCCGCATCTCCATACAAAGCACGGTGGCCATGAAACCGCTTGAGGGTGGCTAGATGCTTTTTACCGTTCACATGACTATCATAAACCACCTGTGACTCACACTTGACATTGCACAATTCACATATAAAAGGAACTTGTTTTGGTTTGGGAGGCTCAACAGGTCTTCTGGATCCGTCATTAGTCCTCACATACTTACCCCCTCGACCCCCTCGACCCCCTCGCATCCTATGCTTAGAACCTCGTCCTCGGCCTGCAAACTGATCGCTGGAGTTGTTCCCAGGTTCTGCGGACGCTTCAGCATTTGCGCCGGTATCTTTCTGATCTGTTTCATTTCTACTATCATCAGTAACTACTCCAGATGTTATATTTTCTTGTAAGGGTTGTTTTTCCTCAAATCCCTCAACTCTCACAGGGACTTCTGTTTTTAATTCAGTGTTAGGCATTTGAGCATTCTGTTGTCCAGTATTGACTTTGTTGCGTTTCTGCAACTCCTCATGTACCAGCATATTTTTTTTGTGTCGCTTTCCATTTTTATGCTGCTCAAGGATTTCAGGAGTGTTGCAGTCAACCCTACAAAGTTCACACCAAACCATACGAGGAGGTCGCCAGAATGAAGCAGAAGACACTTGTGTTGGTACAGGTAATGGTGCCTGCCCAGGAACCAATGCTGAAGGCGGCTGCGTTAAAGCAGCTACACCTTCAGCAGGTACAGGTATTGAATTTGGATTGGTTGATGCAGCACCATACTGTTGAAAGTGCCTACCACCACCCTGGCCACGTCCCCTACCACGGAATGGGGGTGCTGAGCCATCTGGTCTAGAACCACGGTAACCAAAATGGCCCCGACCACCCCCCCGGAAGGGCCTATTGCCCCTCCTACCTCCACCTCTATATATAGTTTGCCCAATCTGCAGAATAGCATTTAAGGATAAAGCAATGCATGTAATGTTTATTACTAATGCTTCCATGAACAGAAAAAGCAAAAGAAACAACGACAACTTTGAAATAAAATGCACAAAACAAGCACAAATATAGATAAAAATCAACAATGACAATAAGAATTCTTATACTGATACATTCAAAAACACATATATGAAAGAAATGCTAAAATCAATCTGACAGAAAATGTTTTTAAAGTAATTTCTGATAAGGGGTATGCCTAGGTTGAAGTAGGCAGAACATGAATAAGGATTCAATTCAAAAACGCAAACCACGTTAACCAATGGAACCTGAATAGAGAATCTACAAACCAGATGTCTCAGATTCATTAAAGAATTTAGATTGTTGCATCAGTTACTAAATTAAAAACAAAGTCGGATATACTGAATTAGAATCAGAACAGGTAAGGGCCACTACATACTTTTCCCAAATTGGAAAAAGAATGAAAACAAGTCTTCATCAGGCCAAATAATAACAACAGTCATCTTCAAAAAAATTATTTGCATGTGCACACCGGGTACAAGTTACATCCATTGTAATGTAACATGTGCTAACATACTGTAAACAGTACGATAGATTAGCAAAGGGAATCCCACATCAAACGATGATCATCTAAGATTATACCAATTTCAGGTAGATGTATCCAAGATTGAACTTAATATTCCCCAATAACGATGAAACCGTTGTGTGAAGATCCGACAGTCTAAAATCAGTTGTAATTATGGAGATATCCAGTTGCAGATCCTTTTTTTAAAAGCAAAATTTTGAAGACCAAAGTACCACCAAGGCTACTGGTTTTCTGAAAAGCAACCTGAGATGCAATTTGAGAGCAGAAAAGAAAACACTAATATACTCAAAGAGAGATCCTGATACATGTCAATACAGCCTCTTATAGACTTGTTTATTGCTTTGGCATGGAGGACACGCGCACCCACCATGCCAAAAAACAAAAAGAAAAATACAATAATCTTGATGATGAAAACATTAATGTCTTTGAGGAAATGGCATGCTATCAATTGATGTAGAATGCATTTTTTTTCAATCAGTTTCTGCGACTCAAGTTCCACTCCTTTCGCTTATCTAGTTACAGTCAAAACTAAATAGCACGAATTTTGTCAAGATATAACCTTCATATCGAAAGCCAAAAGTTCCATAAATTCACCCCCACCCGAATTTCACCAAATGAAAGAAGACATTCGAGAAAATATATAACATGTTTTAAAACAAAGTTCACACTCTACAAATCAAATTAAATGCGAAAACATGCCCCGAACTACAAGTATATTATACACATCAAATTCATAAGACTGGCCAGATAAAGAGAAAAGGCATCACATTATTATAAGAACAAGAATTCCCAGTGCCTAATAACAAAAAATGCTAAATTGAAACCAGAATTAAGAAAACCAACCACTTACCGGGGGTTGAGCAGCCCGCTGGGCCGCCTCGATGTTCCCAGTAAGCTGCGAGACCTGCGAAAGCGCTGCCACGGCCGCTGGATTCAACCCACCATAGCCCGAGCTCAAATCCACCTGCTGCTTCTGATCCTCCGCAACCCCATGTGGGTAATACGCATTCTGCAAATGGGTCGGGTCAGGATCCGCCGTTTGTGGCTGGTGGGGCTGAATTGGGACCCCGGGAGGATGAATCGAAATGGGTTCTTGATGGTATTGGTGGTGGTGGGCGGTGGCGTCGTGGGAGGTGACGTAATCCTGGGTGGTGGTGGTGGGATTGTAGTATTGTTGGTATTGTTGTTGGTGGTCGGATTGTTGGGGGTGATTGTAGGGATAATAGGCCTGGTAGGATTGGTCGTAGGATTGGGTTCTTGAGGGATCGAATGATTGCTGCTGCTGGTGTTGTTGTTGGTCTTCTTGGTGGGTCTGTGTGTAAGAGTAATCCATGGTGATGGTGTTTCTGTATTTTCTTGTGCTAAGATAGAGATCTCGGTGCTCCCTACAGTCTACATGCATAGGAGAGCTTCTATTCCATTACCTAATTTCTCTGTGCAGGGGATTTGTGTTTTATTTTGGGGAAGGCTTATGTCATCTTCCCTTTTATCTTTCTTTTTTCTATTGTACAGGGAATTTGGGATAATTCACAGAATTGGCTACCTACCTCGGCAACCAAACTATCTATTCAGGCCATTTTCTATCGGATTGGCTAAATACAAGTTCTTCCAGAATTATAGTCTTGTAAAAAAATATTGTTAAATGAATAGCGTCAAATCATTTATATATTATTTCCAACTAAAGGGAATAAAACATAGCCCTTCAATAATTTATTATTTTTAATTTTTTTATTTAACTTTATTGGTCAATTAAATTAAACTACCATATTAAAATAAGATTATCTGGACGTATCTTGAGTGTCACTTGTCGCTAAACGGATGTGAGAAATGGTGTAGAAATGGTGTTGGTATTTTTATAGAAAAAAATTAGAATTTTTTTTTAAATTTTTTGGATTCCATCTAAAAAAAATTAATAAATAAATAAAATCAATGTCTAGATACGTCAACTGACATCGGCTATCCATTGCATGATGATAAAGGGAGCTGGAGTGTCACATCCCCGCCCGGGTCCACCACATCCCGGGCCCATTCCACCACCGTAGCACGATATTGTCCGTTTTGGGCTTACCATTCCCTCACGGTTTTGTTTTTGGGAACTCACGAGCAACTTCCCAGTAGGTCACCAATCTTGGGAGTGCTCTGGCCTCCTTCTCGCTTAACTTCGGAGTTCCTACAGAACCCGAAGCCAGTGAGCTCTCAAAATGCCTCGTGCTAGGTAGGGATGAGAATATACATTTAAGGATCACTCCCCTGGGCGATGTGGGATGTTACCATCCACCTCCCTTAGGAGCCCGACGTCCTCGTCGGCACACTTCCGGATTGGCTCTGATACCATTTGTCACATCCCGGCCCGGGGCGGATCACTTCTCGGGCCCGCTCCACCACCGTAGCACGATATTGTCCACTTTGGGCCCTGACCACGCCCTCACGGTTTTGTTTCTGGGAACTCACAAGAGAACTTCCCAGTGGGTCACCCATTATGGGAGTGCTCTCGTGCGCTACTCGCTTAACTTCGGAGTTCCGATGGAACCCGAAGCCGATGAGCTCCCAAAAGGCCTCGTGCTAGGTAGGGATGAGAATATACATTTAAGGATCACTCCCCTGGGCAATGTGGGATGTTACAATCCACCCCCCTTAGGGGCCCGACATCCTCGTCGGCACACTTCCGACCATGGATTGGCTCTGATACCAAATTTGTCACATCCCGGCCCAGGCGGATCACTTCCCGGGCCTTCTCCACCACCGTAACACGATATTGTCCACTTTGGGCCCCAACCACGCCCTCACGGTTTTGTTTCTGGGAACTCACACGAGAACTTCCCAGTGAGTCACCCATCATGGGAGTGCTCTCGTGCGCTACTCGCTTAACTTCAGAGTTCCGATGGAACCCGAAGTCAGTGAGCTCTCAAAAGGCCTCGTACTAGGTAGGGATGGGAATATACATTTAAGGATCACTCCCCTGGGCGATGTGGGATGTTACATGGACGATGGCAGATGGGCCCCAAGAAATCGATGTAACAACCCGTCCCTAATTTTACGGTTTTATTAATTTTAAAAGAGTGATTGTTGACTTTTGTTGACCATCATTTTGTGACACGTACGAGCTACTATTTTACTGTATTCGTGTAGTACTCGTTACTACAAACGCGTGGGCACAAGCGGAATCGAAATCAGAGTTACGGTCAAAATTTTACAGAATTACAAACGTTAGGGTACTTTAGTAATTATGCATTTTAGAATTTTGGTCCTTGATTATTTTAATAATTTAAGGTTGATATTTTTAATTTTTTAATAATTTTTTGGCCCTTGGGGCCCATACCCACACGAAAGTCTCCCTCTTCTCTTGCCACGTGTCATTCTCCCCCTTCATTCAGGAGTCTCTCGCACTCTCTCTGTATCTCTCACTCTAACTCTCTCATCCCTTTGCAACCACTGGCGCTGAGGCCAGTGTCCACTAACTTGCCATTTTCTCCGACGAGCTCCACCAAACCAACACCTGGATCCTTTATTTCTCCCTCTTGTTAGTCCATCTCTTTCACACTATCTCTGCTCATGGCTAGGAAGTCGAGCTTCATCCGAAATCCGAGAGGATTCCAGCAAGACTCTAATGAATCCGACCAAGGAAAGGGTCTGGACCACTTGTTTTGCTTTCCCCGTATCATTTTAATTATCGTTGGCTCCTTATACGCGTGTTTTAACGACAATTTGGTGTAGAAATTAACTCGGGAAGCCTCCCTAGTTTTTCCAGCTATAACTCCGCAAGTTGCAGGCCTTTTTCGAACCAATCTCGACCACAACTTAACTTGATTTTGGTATAAAATTATTCTCCTCTCTTTAAGCTTCAAATCCATGTATAATTTGTTGAATTTGGTTGTATTTCGAGCTTGAACTAAGTTCTGGGATTGTTGCCCAGATTCTGGTCGACCCACAACTTGAAAACGGGTCAACCCGGCCCATGAACCAAAACTGGATCCACGAACCGGCCTAAACCCATGACCCGTTAACCCTAATCTAGATCCAACCCGGATCTATTTTAGAATTTGAAAGGAGTTAACTTCCGGTTAATTTTAACTGAATATTTCGTCTGAAGATGGAATATTTCGTTAAAGTTAACTGTTGACCGTTAGTTGACTTTTTTGAAATTTTCTCAGAAACCCTCCTAGGCTAATTTCGATGCCCTAAGTACGTTTTTGGTATCCATTTAGTGCAATTCTAAAGTTTTAATGTAGTTGACCGGCTCGGCGGCTTGGTTGGTTGACCGTTCACTTTTTACAAAATTTGCCCGGGACCCTTCTTAGCGTATTTTGATGCCTTGATTTCAAATCCGCACTCCGTTTTCCCAAATTTAATCGTTTTAGTTGAGTTTTACTAATGGGTCCCAATATTATGCTTAGGTGCGATTACTATCAGAGACTCCAGCTTCCCTAATCTGAACGGCTGCGACTTTGCAAGTATTTGTGAGTGAGTATTTTCTTATATATATTCAGTTTCTATCAATATTAATAATGCATTTTCTATGGGATGCCATAATTAAATTAACATTTATAAGAAATGTCGTATTGTTAGGAAATTATGAAATAATCTTACGGGATGCACATGTAAGTGTGCAATAAGGGAGAATTAGACTTACGGCTATGAATAGTATTATGTTGACTAGAATTATCAAATTAATGTGGCATGACCATATTTACGTTATCTATTCATCGTGTGCTACACTGGTGTTTGTACTAGTCTTCATGTGTATGTTCACATCGCACCATATGTTCACTTTGGATCCATTGTAGGTGTCAGTCCTGTCCTAGATTGCTATAGGCAATTAGGACTTGTATGTGATGTGCATAGCGTCAGTCTTCACGTGATTGTAGTACTAAAGCGTAAATTATTTCTTTACACCCAGTCTTGTTCATGTCAGAATACCTCTGCATGAACTCGTGTGTCAGCATATGTCGATGAGTAGTTGATATGACATTCGTTTATGCGAGATATTGTGGTTGCCGAATGTTATGGTTTATTTACGAAATATGGTGAAGTATTGCATTTTCGAGATATTACTGTTTACGGTACATATTTTCATACTATACGTAGTATGCTATGTTTGAAAACTATACTTGTTTTACGGCGAAGGGTTATTACGTTTTCGAAACGGTTTTTAAAAAACTTTATTTTTAGGCCCACTTACCCTTATTTTTTGCCCCTCTAGGTTTTAGTGGCATAACTTTTGTGTCGACGAGGATTCCTGGCAAATGTTGCTTTAGGAGATTACCTTCGATGGTATGCTCTAACATCACGTGTGAATGGGGTTCAATCTTGCTCACATGCGCACTCTTGCATTTAGTCACTTTTAGGTTTAAATTTATTCATATTTTTCCACATCACCACACTCTATGGCTTCGTCACCTTACGGGTATCGGCCAGCACAACTTGATTTGGAGTCCAGATAGACACTCTGGGTGAGGGTGTGACAATCGGGCTTGGAGGGTGGCTAGAAGTAGCCAGCCCGTTAGCCTTTTGGCCAACTTTTGGCCTGGTAGGTTCCATGCATTTTTGGACCAGCCCTCCATTGGAGATGAGTTTTTTACCAAAACGGGCTATTGTTTTTGCATATAGCCTTTTAGCCGTATCCATTGGAGATGGCCTTATATAGCCAAATATAAGACATCTCACTTATAAGCAAAGAAGAATAATAATATTGAAGAAGGGAAGTCAGGCTCCACAAAGTGAAATCTCGTAAGTAGATACCAAATTCGTTGTTTAGTAATCGAATTTGTGACTTTCTATCCACAAGTAGAGGTGGCATATCAACCCATTAGGTTGTTAATGGATACTCATTAAGATCCATTTAGTTTGATTTTACCTTACACCATCATCACTAACAATCACACTTCCATATTATGGTGATATCAAATTAATGAATATTAACAAGTACTCATTAACAACCTAATAGGTTGATTTGCCACCTTTACCCACAAACAAAGAGGAATACTTAAGTACCATTTATATTGTTGTACTAATGGCTTTTTTTCTTTGAGCTAACTAGTTTTACACCATTAGGTTTTGAGTGATTTTTAAAATATGCCCCCATGTTTCAATTTCTCATATTACACCTTTGAAGTTTTGAAATTGTATAAATTTATTATGTTTTCTTCTAGTTTGGCTATTTGGTCCTTCATTCAATTGATGATTTGAAAAACGTAGGACTCATTTCTGAGTTGACGTGAAAGCAACACTTTCCCCAAATGGACAAAAATTAGTCATCATGGAGATTCAACTTCCCTCAATGATTCATTTATAATCCAAAATAATAACTAATCACAACGTTTGGTCCTAATGGTGCAGCTTCTATTCAACCTAGAAACAATCTCAGATTTGCCAAAATCAACAATATATTAAAGCAGGCTTTTTAGCCAAATGGTTCCTGAAATTTGCATAACTCCTCACTTTGGTCCTTGAGATTTGAAATCAATACAAGTGGTCTCTAAGATTGTCTGCCATCAATCATTTTTGTCCTTTCGTGAATAGTTATGTTAAATAAATATTAAAATGACAAAACCACCTCAATTTAATAAACAATAGGCCAAAATGATTTGATAAAAATTAAGGGTTTTTTTGTCATTTTATCCTTATTTAATGGAGATTTTTCACGGAATAACCAAAATGATTGATGGTGGACAAACTCTGGGACCAATTCTGTCGATTTCAAATCTCATGGATCAAAATGAGGAATTATGCATTTCTCAGGGACCATTTTGGATAAAAAGCCAGTAAGTATCATACGACCAAATAGATGGAAGGCATAAATGATATAATTTCCAAAACTTGTGGTGCATTATGAGAAAATTGAAACTCCATGACCTATTTAAAAAATTACCCAAAATGTGGAGGGTATAAAATGTAGTTCACACCTTTTCCTTCTCCTTTTGATAAAATGGAAGCATATTTTGCCACTTTATATTGCGCCTAGTGGTAAATCTCTCCACTTATGAGTGTGAGGTCTTGGGTTATAATCTCATAAATTACGAGTTTGATACTAATTTATTCTTTCACCTAAAGTTAGACAAAAAAATTATAGCTAGCTTAGTTAAAAGCATTTACTCTTGCACCTAAAGTCTAATGTTCGTTTTCTACCTCTCCTGCTATCATTTGTTTAAAAATTAATTATAAAAAAAAAATACAAAGGGGTTAAAAATCGTGAACAACATTTAGCTATTTTTCATGTATAATGTGTTGTGCAAATTGTAACATGTGAACATTACTTGGCTTCTTACCGTTTTTCTTTACATTTCATTATTTTATTATTCATCCGGTATTATCGAAACAATGTATTCCCCCTTGCATCATAATGTTTCATTGTTATCATTATAATTGATGGTTCATCATGAAAATATTAATTGTTATCATAATCTTTAATTGTTTTAACACATATGGATGGCTAATACAACTTTTTTTTTTGAACCAAAAAAAAAAAAAAAAAAAAAATAACAATGTAGGTTCTCACCTGCAAGGATTATTGATTTGGCAAAATTCTGAATAACATCCATCAAAGGGAGTAATGATATATCTAATATATGCAATTACGTTACGCTACGAGACGTTCCCTTCGAAAATTGGTACAACGGCTGCTTACTTTGTGTTTTCCTCAACGCAAACTGATTGCTGGTTTCAGGTATATGTGTAACTTTCTCTGATGGGGGCAAAGGGACTTCACCAAAAACCTGAACTCCCATCTGCGCCATCACCAAACTTGCACAAGGATCCGGTGGCAACGCCCCCCCTATAACGCAACGCTCTATAGATTTACAACTATTCCCTACACCTCAGAGTTCAACTTCTTGAAGGTCGTCTCCAAAACTGCCACCACTACTTGGAAACTGCATCGGTGGTGGCGCACCGCTGTGTATGCGTGATGGTGGAGAAACACCGAGCGATTGTCCTAGAGGCTTTATTTCATTCCTCATAGAAGGATTGCTAGCATGATTAAGGCTTCCACTCCACGATGCTACGCGGCGGGATTCATGGGGCTCATAGCTATCACCATTTCCCATATCTCCGGCTCTCTTTTGTACAATGTTATCCATGCTGGGAAACCGCTGCATAGTCATTGAAGACAATGTTGACGTTTGCGGAGTGGAAAATGCACTCTCAAATGATTTTGGGGGATTGTTGTTGGTCACCGTAGGTTCATGTGTGCTTTCTCCTTGTGTTTGAACTGTCTCTTCATAGGAAGTTACTGGAGCAGGGACGAAAATCTTGGGTTTGGGACCACCCCCAGGTTTAGCATATGGAAGAGATGGTGACTGAAATAGGTTTGCTGGCGTCCCGCCGCCCTTGTTGAATGTATCAACATACCTAAGGAAATTTGAACACAACTTAGATTAAGTGACTGATTGCACTCCTTAAAAATAAATACAAAGAAGAGCAATGGGGAAAGACAAAGAGAATCCAGGAGTCTACCTTGAGCGAACGCCAGTACGTCCACGTGCAGAAAACTGGTTGGAACTGGGTGGAATGGGTGCTATTCCAGAACTCGGTTCAGGGGACACCAGGCTTGGGATTTGTGGCCCATTAACTGCAGGGAAACTTTTGGTTTCCAGTGCATCATTTATATTGTAATCTTGCATTCTATTCGGGAAGGCTGCAGTCGGTGGTGGAGGTGGCAAAACTGCTTCCTTGGCTGGAGGTTCAACACCTTCTTCAACCCATTGCTTAAGTTTCTCATCATAGTAAAATTTATTCTTTTCACCCAATTTAGCCTTCAGAACAACAAAAAACAGGACAACATGTGAGGTTAAACTGAGAATATATCTCCAAGAAAATCCCATCATTCAAACATAGTAAAAGGAATGTTTAAGTACCTGTCGGGATCTTTTCACAAACCCCAGTGTCTTCTGAAATATGCCAAAACCAAAACGAGATGACCCGGTAGATGTTGATGCATTTTCTTGCGATTTAGAAGATTCCACTTTCTTGGATGAATCAACCTGATTGAACACAAAATAATGGCTGTAAAATTTATTTCCACCAGTACAACACAGTGCAACTATGGAAATCAAGTCTTTGTTGTTAGTATTGAGGTGAAATGTTACCAAATTGGGAAAATTGGAACTTGCCACACATGAACTATAACGAATATGAACAATTTGCACGATCTATTTGCATGATCTACAAGTTGTTGCTTTGATGTCAATTTTACAGTGAACATTTTCAAAATATGGAATACATTAATATAACAGTGGTTTACTTTATTCCCATCCTTTATCACTTCTCCAATACTGTAACACACATTGTACACTGTGAACTTCAGTGGATTATTCATTTTCCTTTTTGCTTGCACATCAAAACCTCCCATTTACTTGTGAATTCTTGACAAACTCAAGTGATTTATATACTTAGAAACAAGGTCTAATAAAATAAGAGTAGTGCCGGAAAAAATAAACATGTACCTTACTTGGGCTTCTCCCAAAGTCTGGTTCCGATATGCTTCTATTGGGCACATTCAGTTGATTGTTCTCGGCAGTCCATTTGCTTATTGGCTCCATCGATGCTGAAGGCATTAACGGAGACATAGCCATTGTTGATTGACTATTGGGTACACTTGGTTCTGGTATAAACGAAGACACGGCCATTGTTGATTGACTATTAAGTACACTTGGCCCTGGTACAAACGAAGACACGGCCATTGTTGATTGACTGTTGGGCACACTAGGGCCTGGCGTAAACGAAGACACAACCATTGTTGATTGACTATTGGGTAGACTTGGGCCTGGCATAAACGAAGGCATAGCCATTGTTGATTGATTATTGGATAGACTTGGGCCTCCTGGTTGTTGAGCATGCTCATTACGTTGGCCAATGAGTTGTGATGTTGAGGGTGCAGGTGGAGGCAGGCCTCCAACAACACGATGAGCGGTATTATCAAATAATGTAAGCAATTTACCCATCAGTTTGGTCGGAGCTGAATTTGTACTGTAACCACCCTGTACAAAATGTTTTATGTAAGAAAACATACAGAAAAAAAAAAAAAAAAAAAAAAAAAGAGGAAAAAAACTGGATTTTGGAGAAAAACCTGCTGATGGGCTCTTATCCGCTCCTCTAGCAATGACACTAACTGTCTCCATGTGTCCACTTCAGGTGCTCGACCATATTTCAAAGACTTTAAAATTGCTTGACAGTATCTGACCAAACATATTGTATAATAAGCTAGAGGCAAATAATTTTTTTGTTAAAAAAGCGACCACTTTCAAATTTCACTCTTAAGAATAAAAAGGGTCTAGATGAACAACAGCTATACTTACTTCAAAGCATCTGCAACTTTTCCAACTTCTGCCAACATGTGGGCATAAACAAGCTTATACGGCTGAAAAGGTAGTAGGAGAAACTGAGAATTTCCGAGAACCCTTGAGTATTCGTATAATTCTGTCCTCTGTCAATATAAAGTTTGGCTTAGTTAAAATCGGCTAAAGTAGTAAAACAAAAATTAATAATAATAAAAATAATAAAAGCAACAATAAAAATAACAGCAGCAACGACAAAAACAATAATAATAATAACAACAATGACGAAATACAGTTAAAACACTTTCTTCTTTCAACGGTGATACATGCTCCATATACAATTTAAAGGGCAAAAATTTGAGGGGGTCCAGAAATCAGTAGAATATAAACTCATTACATGTCAATCATAAGTGCAAGAAATTCCTGCATAGAATGACAATTGGTTTCTGCATCATTAAGTCTAAAAAGCTCCTAATTTAATTCAAAGTTCAATACAAAAACATATAACAAAAAAATAAAATAAATAAATATAATGCGGATCACCTGGATAGCCTCAGGACTGGCGTATGTTCGTGGATATTTCAAGTGATCTGCACCAATAAGACACAGTCTAGCACTGTCTGAATATGCCTCAAAATTGGCTTCTGCAACCAAATAGCATATGTGTGCAGGAGTGTTCTGCAGAATGCTTTCAGTCAGGACAAAACCAAATAATATAACAAGTTTTGTACGTATAAAAATAAGAAGGAACTCAATCCAAGAAACACACAACATATACCTGTCCCCTTTCTTTCCATAGGCAATCTCCAAGATGGATGATAACAAGCTCATCATCTTTTGTTCTGTTAGCAGTTAAGATGGCTAAATTCTCTTCCCATTCATCCAACATGGAATTGGCTCCAATCTGTGGTAAGGAATAGTCAAAATTTAGGCAAAAGCACAAAAGGAACTTCAATGATCATGACTATTCGACACAAAGGCAAGGTTTTCACTTCAGTTTCCTATTCAGTTGCATAACAAAAAAAAAAAAAAAATGAATTTAAACGAAGATAGAAAACACACAGGTCAGAGTTTACAACAAAAACCCAGGTCTATGCCTACATGAATAACCCATTTTATCTGCACCAAATAACCGTAAATCACCTGTGTGTGCTGTTGTGAATCTTGTGATACATTCATAGAATTATGTAGGCTGCTATCTGTAGTGGCATTGGAAAACACGTCTGCAGGCTGCCTAGCAATTAATAAGCACAAAGTCCGCAATGGTGATCCTGTTGCTAACTGGTTTAGCGCCATAAGCTTCACAGTATCGCCATAAAACTGCATGCAACATCAAAACAAAACCAGTTAACATTACCATAAAAAACAAATTCTAAATTAGATCGGACAAGCTTTCTTAGTATGTTTTTATTATAAAAAAAGGATCGCCCAATATAAATAAAACTGAGAGATGATTTGATTGCAAGAACCTGTTCACCAAGCTGCGATGCAATGACAAGTGCTGGACCCCACAATTGACCATTCTGCGCACATTGTAAAGCCTCTTTCTTCCTACCAGAGACAAGAAGATTTTGTACCTCAAGAGCAGTCGCCTAAAGAAAAAACATATATTCATTATGGAAGGCACTGAAAATTTATGTGTCAGAGAGAGAGAGAGAGAGAGAGAGAGAGAAAGTTAAGAGTATGACATACTTGACTTTGTGCTTCAGAAGGCAAGTTCTGTAACATAAGAGCACCATACTCATTGCTTCTCTTAGCAGAGGCAAAAAGCTTGGCAACGGCAGACTCCGGACTATCAGATTCCTAATTATATTGTTACAGAAGTGGTTAATAATCATATCACACGAGAACTGTTGAACCCTCTTGAACAAATAAAAAAAGTTCTTCATTTTCAATCTTCAAAAGAATCATTGAATTGCAGAGGATTTAGGGTTGAAATAGATACAGTTTGTTCTACAGAAAACTCACACACCAAAAGAAAAAGCAAAATAAATCGTAAATCACCAATTTCACTAATGTTAGGATGGAGAGGGTAATACAGCAAGATAACAACCTAATATACAAGCAAGGCGTCAGTATACACGCAAGCCATCTCTTTGGTTTTTCTTTTCCAACGGTAGAGAGCTTTTTGGTTTTATCAACGGCCACAATACTCCAACAAAATGAAGAATGATTTTCTTATAATTTAGTCCCTACATTTAGGGATTATACTATAAGGACCTCTCATTGCAGACAATATTCCTTTATGACCCAAATATTCCCTTAAAATCCCTAAATGAGTCCTCAAAGTTGGTGGTGGAGTCCCTAAACAGGGACTCCCATTGGAGATGCTCTTGTACTCTCCTATGATTATTTAACTATAATTGGCATACTATTAATGTTGTCGCCTGAAACTTAAGTGACAATTATCACTAAATACAACACTTCTAATGAGAAAATCCATCAATTGAGCATGCCCCATCAAGGAAGATGTATAACCAGCATAATTAATATCGTAGAATAAAAACTAGAAATTCACAAATTTGCCAAATTTCAAATATTTATGACTCAAATTGAGAATGATAATCACGCAATTAAAATGTGATGAAACATCCAAACAGGTCATAAATAAACAGTCATTTACGAACCACAAATTAAGGTACCTTCAATGCTACATCAGTGCCAAAGGGAGATCGAAGTTTTCCATAATATTGGCATCCTATTTTTAGTAAAGAGAAAAGCAACCTCGAATGGTCCCTTTTTCTGATATCCATATAAGGAGTTACACAGTTTGCAATCTTGTCGTCTATCCATTTGTTTACTTCGCTACTTCCAACACTCCCCCCAACCAAAGGGCCAGGGTATGACTGTTGGCACAATGCATGGAAATAAGCACAACCATCATTTCCAAAGCTTGCAACATCAGTTTTGTCCACGACAACAACTTCCATCAGATTGAGAACATTAATCGAACCTCCTACAGAGTCCTTCAAATAACAAATAGAAAACAAAACGAAATTAAGGCCTATGCCGACACCAGACATTTGAGTAGAAACATGTATGTATATATAAGTAGGTATGTGTCACAGGAAATTGAAATCAGAAGGTAAGGCTTCACCTGGCTTCCATATATGTTGCTATTATCTTTCATGGTTATAAGTTTCCCACCAAATCCAAATGTAACTAGAGCATGTGGAGGACGTCCTGCAGATGACCTCCCCGCACTTGCCTCATGAGAAAACTGAGCTCCCCTTTCGATTGGTTGCTGTAAAAATTGTACTGGCTTGTGACTATCAAAGTTAGCAGGTGAGAAGCGTGTCACTTGGTTTGGCTCCCTAGCTTGATGACGATGATGAGATAAGTTTCCAGCAGGATTAAAGCTTTCAAACCCTCGAACCCCACTACTTAAATCGTAGCCATGACTTGCCGGTTGATTAAGAGCAACGGATCCAGAAGGATTGAACCCTATTTGTTGATTCACAGAATTGGTTACATGCCCGGTTGAGAAATACTGGGTTGCGTACTGCTGTGTCTCAGTAACACTAATAGTGTCACTTGCTGAAACTTTCTGATTATCCCTCATGCTCGCATTTTGCTGATCGTAGGTGCTCATAGAGCCATCCGAGTTTGAAACATCTGAACCATGATTCTCCACGTTTAAATTGTGATATTGCTGATTATACTCCACACTTGTTGACTGGTCAAAAGCTGGAGTGGAAGACTCCAACTGCTTCCATTCTTGGGTTATTGTGTCATAGTACCACCCAGGGTATTGTGGATCAAAAACCATATGTGCAGGGTAGACTGTGCTCCCGTTAGAATGTTGGTTCCAGCCAGAAACAGTGCTAGTTTCAGATCCCAGAGCCGCACTTTGAGAAACAGACTGCGCTTGTTGCTGTAAATAATAAGCATCTGCTTTCTGGTCTGAAAAAACATTGTCTGCAGTTTGAGAATTCACATTTACACTTTCCTGAACATTTGCATTAATGTTCAAATCTGCACTTGTATTTGCATTCACATCATAACCCTCCAACTGATACCATTGCCCAGTATTTGGATCATACCTCCATCCCGGATAAAGGTTATCCCAATTCTGGCTACTATTTAACTCCTGCCCATCTGTACTTTGTTCCGCAACAGCCCCATAGTGTTGACCTCCTTGTTGCTGCCCATAACTAGAAACACCAGCAACTGAGCTCTCCAAGGCACCATCAGTGACATTAGACGTGGCCCAGGATTGGTCTGTATTACCCAAATTTGCAAATGGGTCTCCGGAGAAATTTCCAAAGTCACCAGAAGGATCGAAATCTGAGTTAAACGAAGTCCATTGAACTTCTTTCACACCTGATCCCACTGATGCCAAGCTCGTATTCAAGTCCTGCCCATCTAAATTTTGTCCCTCAACAACGCGCTGACCTTCTTGGTGCTGCCCATAACTAGAAACACCTAAATCAGGAACTGAGTTCTCCAAAGCACTATCAGTGACATTAGACTCGGCCCACGATTTGTCTGTATCACCCAAATTTGCAAATGGGTCCCCTGAGATATCTCCAAATTCACCAGAAGGATTCAAATCCGAGTTAAACAAACTCCATTGAGCTACTTGCACTCCTGATCCCACTGATGCCAAACTCGTATTCAAGTGCTGCCCACCTAAATTTTGTCCCTCAACAACCCCATAGCGCTGACCTTCTTGGTGCTGCCCGTAACTAGAAACACCTAAATCAGGAACTGAGTTCTCCAAAGCACTATCAGTGACATTAGACTCGGCCCACGATTTGTCTGTATCACCCAAATTTGCAAATGGGTCCCCTGAGACATCTCCAAATTCACCAGAAGGATTCAAATCCGAGTTAAACGAACTCCATTGAGCTACTTTCACTCCTGATCCCACTGATGCCAAACTTGTATTCACCGTCCCATTCACTGAACCTTCCTTCCCTTTATCTTCCAATGCCTTAGCCTCATTTGTATTACTCGCTTTATCCTCCAATGCACTAGCCTCATTTATATTATCAGCCATATCATCCCATGCACCAGCCGCATTTCTAATATCGACTCTATCATCCAATAGACTAACCCCATTTCTATTATCGGCTATATCATCCGATGCACTGGCCTCATTTCTAGAATCAGGTTTCATCGAATCACCTTCTTTAACAACTGTGGGGACCTGACTGACACCTAACTGTTCCACCACAGCCCCATCTTCATGATCCAATTCACCGTTAACCCCAAGACTAGCATTGCCGCCCGTGTCTACTACTCCCACGGGACCTCCTTCTGAAATACTCAATTTCGAAAAAGCTTTGTCATCAACAAACTCTTTCTTCTCTACCGGTTTATGCACAGATTCAGTAAAGTCAATGTCATCATTAACCAATCTGTCAAAGAAATCCTCGTCTGTATCCTCCACCTCAAATGGAGAACTCGCCATCTAAACCACACCCTAAAACCCTCCAAATCAACCTCACTCTATCCAATCAAAAACCCACGTCCCCAAATTTTCTTCAGCCGACAAAATTCAGTAAAATTGAAGAACCACAGCATTCAGCCACTGAAAAACTTCAAAATTCTGAAATTTACTACCATTTACCATCTGAAACAAAATTAATAACGACCAATAAAATCAACAAAAACAAAATCAGGGTTCTAGCAATCCAAGTGAAATCTGAAATTGACTTTTCTCTGGTGTGTAGGATTGAATAGTTGGAAATTAACAAAAAAAAAAAAGGGATTCAGAGAGGACTGAATTAATATTTAATAACACTAAAATTCTGGGTTTAAAGAGCTTACAGGTTAAACCCTAATGATTTCTGGGGAGGGAGAGGATCGGGGTCTCCATTGAGACAAATCATGGATCTTGCAGCAGACTCAAAGCATGAAGGCAGCGCACCCACCAAAGATGTTCGAATGTTTTTACGAGTGTGTCAAAGTTTGGCCTGGTATATAAAATCTTGACCACAAGAGAAACAATATATATATATATATATATATATATATATATATATGGCCACGTGCCAATCGTGACAAGAGTTCTTTTAGATCCACGGCTATGTGAACTAGACCCGCGGCAGTTTCTGACACGACACGAAAATAACAGGTTTCGGGCTAACACGATAACTTATCGGGTCATTATCGGGTGACCCGTTAAGAACCCGTTAATAACGGCGGGTATACACCGGGATAACACGTAGGTAACCCGTTTCGACCCGTTAAGAAAATATTTATTTTGATAATTTTAAAGTTTAATTACTAAAAGATTTATTATAAAATACAATAGCCATATTAATATATACAATATATTCTATATTAAATATATAGTTTTGTATTATTATTCTATATAAGTTTAAAAAAAAAAGTTTTAGTCATTATTTATTTTTATTATGAGAGTTTCTTGTTATCATTACTAGGATAAATTTTACTTAACATGTTGTTGTCCAAAATTAAAATAAACTAATATAGTATTTGTATAGAAGAACTAAGAAGACATATATACAAGTATGAAAAATGTGAAAGAATATATAAACACTCGTGATTCATCATTATTCCTCCACGAGTTGATAATGGTTACACTTACATTATCGTTTAGATTTTTAAAATCCTCCAAACCTTCACGAATAATGTTTTTTATTTGAGGGCAAAATTAATAAAATTAATAATAATTATTGTAGAAGTGTAAAAAAATGTAAAAAAAAATATACAATCACTCATAGTGACAAACTTTACAACTTTCATGAAGGGGTCAGCTTCGAAATCCAACTCTATAATTCATGAACCTTAAATTTATATTTAATTGTCGATTGCAGTTTACGCTTTATTCTTTTTACTGAATTTCATTTTTAAAATTTTCTTTTTTTTAAAACATGATCATCTGGCGAATGTAAGAAGATGAACGGTTCAGATATTTAATATCACGTTTTGATATTTACGGTTAACAGAAATATGAGTCGATGTCATACAGTTTGTAGAAACTTTATAAACATCAAGCAATATTTTCACTAACCGTAAAACTCTGAATATAATATCAACGATTCAAACTGTTCATCTTCCTGCATCCTCTAATAGATCAAGTTTTCAAAAAACAAAATCTGAAAAAACAAAATTTGATGAGAACAATGAAGAATAAATGTAAACAACAATCAACGGTTAAATTTTGATCTATAATTTATATGATTATAGTGGCGAATTTCGAAGTTAAGCTCTTCATGAAAGTTGTAAAGCTTGTCATTATGAGCGTTTATATATTTTTTTCTATATTTTTTTACACTTCTACAGTAATTAAAAACTATTAAAGACTTTAGGTAAGTGAAATATACTTAAAAGAAAAATGCGTTTTTATGTTTTGGATGTGACAATATGATATGTATATACTTATTTAGTATTATGTTTTTCATTTGATTATTTATTGGTTTAAAATATATTTTCCTTAACGGGTAACTGACACACCCCGACTCGAAGGAGGGCGTGCTGGCTGTCACGTGCGAGTGACGTAACCATTTGCACAGTGCGGAGGCTAAAAAGATAAATAGAATTACGAATAAATAAAAGCCGAAACACTGACAATGCTAGCTAAGAAATGATGCTAGTGCGAAACTCAATGTATAAATACACATTCAGAGTAAAAAGAACGTCTAGTTGCAGTCGAGTAGGACAATTACTAAGATATAACATCCGTAGGTAAATCCTACTTTGGTGAATTCTGTCAGGACACCGTTGGATTTCCTCGTGGCCACCAAACTCAGCTAATTAGAACCTGGAGGGGTGAAAAACAAAGTTGAGTGGGTCAGTAAAACAAATATTTTCAAAGACAAAACATTTCTCATAACATGGTAACCCATCTCTGTAAAACCTGTATAGTTTCCCAGGAACATAAAAATATAATTACTTATCTCAAAACCAGCTCAGAAATAGTGATATGTAAAGTATATGCCATGTCAAAATATATTTCATCATATCATATAAGTATATCAGTGATGTAAGTTCATCATAAATAATAACATGTCAACCAAGTGATCAGCCAGGCTGAAACTATAGCTCATAATCAATCTCATCAATCAATCTAGCCGGAGTCACCACAAGTGACCTGTACGGCACTACACTGCACACGAGTCGGAACCACTGAAATGGTTTGTACGACAGAACTGGGTGTAATATAGTTATGCTCACGCTATCCTCTCTTGATAGCTATGCGATAAATCGCTAGTCACCTACGAGTCGGAACCACCTACAAGTGGTCTGTACGACAAGACTGGGCACCTAAATTAGATCCAATGTGAGCATATGGTGCGGGGGTGACTAAATATATTTACAGGCCTGAATCACATCTCTGCTAAATCATAATCACCCTAGTGCAGGTTTATGAGCTTTCAATCACATCAACTCAACAGTCTCATAATTTTAATTTATGAACTTACCTGGCACTTACCTGTGCGTCCGCATCACCAATCATGCATGTATGCAATTACTAATGCATAAATAAAATAGATATATATTTTGCATGGCATTTCATAACGCATTTCATATCACATTTCACTTAAATTGATTTTCTGGGAAAAATCTCATTTATATAGGTATATACGGAAACCAAAACTGCCCACTCACCTGGAGTTCGCCTTACAACTCCCTAGCACAACACATCAAGGCGTCATGACGATCGGTGCCTAGAATAATCATCAAGACATGCCTCAGAAATCATATTGATAGAATATAACTTATATAAAACACGTCATTACGTAGTTCGATCCGGAAGATCTGCAACTCAGATTTCCGATCTGAAACTTCCAGAGATCTACAGTATACCTCTAGGACAACATCCTAAAATTTCATTACCATCCAATGGTCGGATCTCCGTCAATTGCCAAAACCAAGTGACGGTTAACATTCTATCTTATGAACTTACAAATCCAATTCCGAAAGATCCGTAAATCAGATTCCCGGTCCATAAGTTCCTATAATCCTCAAATATTACGTATTACAACGTATCAAAGTTTGGTGACGATCCAACGGTCGGATCGCCAATTCATATTTTGGCCTAACCACGCATCGTAACGAATTTAGGTTCGAATGATCATCATACGTCATTCATTCACCAAAACTGAAATTAGAGCATGAATTATGGCCTAAAAATAGCTTTGGCGGCTCACTAGCCAAGCGCCGCCGTGGGTGGCGGTCGGCCGCCCCGGCTCGCCGGAAAATCCAACTATTTCAAAAAATTACCAAAATTTACAGAAATGAAGATCTCAATGAGTAGAGTAAACTTTATACATGTGGCCAAGGCCAATTTGGCCTGGAAAGGCTCCAATTTCATCAAACCCGTGAAGAACCCTAGAAACGAGTGTTTTCAATTCGACCTTCAAAACCACTCCGATGCTCCAACTAATGCTTGGGCTTTGTTCCAGGTCCTAAGGGAATGCTAATGGTGTTAGTAATTGAAAGAAAACGTTTCAAGATTTGAAGAATTTGTACACTAAGCCACCGCACACACCGTACGGTTTCATCCAATTTCAAGGCCAGATTCTTTGATTTTTGGGGTGTAATAGGAAGAGGGAAGATCATATAGGGTTTTCCAAGTGATGGTTTGAAGTAACTCACCGGAAAAATGAAGAAATTTTGACGGAAACGGGTGGAAAACCCACCGGGTCGCGCGGGTCGCGGGTTGAAAACTCATTTCTGTTCTTCTTCCTCCGCTTCTCACCCTCTCTCATTTCCTCATTTCCCCTTCTCTGATTGGCCATAAACTTCTCTCTCTTCTCCCCATTCGCCCAGCTTCTCTCCCGAAACTCTCCTGGAGCTGTCTTCTTCTTCCTTCTGGTTGGGCAGTTTTGCCCAATCATCTTTCTTCTTTTCTCCACCAGTCACGCACACATACACACACACACACACACACACACAAAAAACCTTCCTTCATCTTTTTATTTTTATTTTCCTTCCCTTACATCCGAGCCATCCATTTCAGATTTCCTTTAATCTAGGCCATCCAAATGGCACACCAAATTTTTATAATAAGATTCATAAAATGCCCAAACTTCAAACTTTAAAATCTTTTTCGTTATAACTCCAAATCACGAACCGTATGCGCCCACGTTTCCGTAGAGACGAGTACTACGAGGATATGTCAAGAAAACAAATCTTAGATGGCACGACACAACGATTAACCTCGAATAATGCGCGTGCCTCAAAGGGCATTTTTGTAAAATCCTTTATTAAAACTTTAAAAACTCTTAAAATCAGGGACGGGCTGTCACAGTAATGGGTCAGGTCATATTACCTGTTAATATTATTGGGTCGATTTCGGGTCGGGTCATTTTACCCGTTTATTTTAACGGGTATTACACGACACGACCCGTTAAGATATCAGGTGTGACACGAAAACGACACGAACACAGAAAACACGACACGAATGCCAGGTCTACTGTGAACTACGAGTTTAACACCTATCTAGAACGCATTGTGTCACTTAACTTGTTTTAACAATGTAAAATGTCATTGTATATGAAATACGCTGTATTTTGTTTGTGAGGGGTAAGTTGTTTATTTATTGTGAAAATGAATAAATTGTCATTTGACTTTTTGAATTATTTTTTTCCATTTTGAAATTGATCATGACCTATTTTTTTGGTAAACTAATCCCTTGAATATTTTGAAATTAGTCAATTAACTCCTCGCCATTAGATTTGATGAAATTTCATCCACTTTACTTTCAAATACTGGCACATGACCAACACATTATTCACTCTTAAGGGTAAAGTCGTGCCAACTTTTGACCACAAAATGGATAAAATTTCATCAAATCTAATGATGAGGAATTAATTAGCTGATTTCAAATAGTTCAAGAAGCTAATTTTCAAATAAATTATTCAACGAGTCGATTTAAAATATAATAATAATTTAGGAAGTCAAGTAGTAATTTACCCTTTAAAAAAATGGAAAACTAACCAAAAACCCAAGAAAACTTTCCTTTTAATCATCAGGACAGAATTTTGCAAAAATGCCAATCCTGCCCTTCACACATGTAGACAAGATTGCTCAAGTAATGTTCACAGCAAAGTTCACATGACTTCACCAAAGAATACATCCAAAAGAATAGAAAAGAAGGCTGACACTTTCAGATTACATTGGAATGCTGAAACCAAGGTGGCAAATATTGCAGCAACCAAGACAACATGGATTCACATGACCTTCATTAAAGCAAAGACAAGTCAGCTAAATTTCAGAAACAGTGCTGACAGCTTTCAGAAACAGTGTGCTGGCACTACTCAAAAAGTTGTAAATAGATGAAAAATTATTTTGTTGTTTTAGGAATTAGGTTTTGTATACAAGGGAGCTTTTTCTCCCATGCAGAAGACACCTCTAGCTCAATATCTCTCAACACCTCAATATCTCAACACAGTCGAGACACACCATACACACACCATCCTTCAATCCTCATACACTCAAGCATCCAAAACCTTCCTAGCATCCTTTGTAAACATTTCTTTGTCAACACTTCTTTTTGTAAACATTCTATATATCAATAAAAGTTCAAGTGTACATATTCAAGCAATCTCCAAGTCTTAAGTAAGTTTTCTTTTCTTTCTTTAGTGTGTTTGTTTAATTAGACTTATAGTCCAAAACAGGGAAACACTATTATAGTTATATTATTAACTTGCTAAACTGACGATCATACTTTGTTCAAGCACTCTGTTATAGTTGAATGATTGCCATACAAATAACTGGACATTAACCAGGGTACCTCTGAGTTCTTCGTACCTCTGAGTTCAATCGTTAAGGCCTTATACTTGTACTGTGAGTGGCCGTCATGCTGAAACATGTCGAGTTCCATGTGCAATGTTCTATGTCTAGTTGTTATAATGGTCATCCGACTATTTAACCGGGTCTGCGTTGCGAATTTGGTATCAGAGCCAAGTTTAGCATTTTAATAGTATAATTATAATAGTAAAGTACCTTGAGGACGGAAGTCATTAACACAACTAATATCACACTTGTTTATTTTGTATGAACAACAGATATTATTGTCCTTGTAGACCTTGTCAGCCACAACCACTAGTTATTTATTGTCCCAGACACCCAACTATAACTAGCATAAAGAGAAGATTAGCATATACATCCAAAAGAATTATCAGTACTTTGAATAAGCAAAAGTTTTATCTTGATTATCTTGAACATCCTTCATTTATTCGTAAATATAATAATACAGAAGTTCAACATAAAGTTTTAGAAGCAAAAACAGCAACATATCAAATTTTAGAGACTATGAGAGAAGAAAGAGAGTTTCTAAGAAACCAATTAGCTGTAACTTTAGAGAAAGGTAGATTATAGTTTATGATAGATTATCTTAATTTAGAAATTAGTGAACCTCAAAAAAGAAAAATAATCTTAGACCAAAATAGTTTAGTTTGTTATTTTCCATTGAGAAAGCATAATCATATTTTGCATGGTGAAGAAAATTCACAAGCCAATAGTATTGTAGATCTTATTATTAGTCAAGCAGAAAACATAAAATTAGAAAATAATAAGCATAATCATTTGTTAAACTAGTTGTTAGAGTATTTTCAAAAAAAATCCATAAAAATAATTAGACAAATTTTAGATTATATTACATCTCAGTTAGAAGATAATAACAAAAATATTCAAAGGTTTCCTAGCAAAAGAGAAATAAAAGAGCTTGTTGATCTCATAGATAGTAAGCCGAAGCAATTAGAACTTAGATCATTAGAAATAGTTGAGCAGCTAAAATTAGAAGTTCAAAAAATTCAATTAGTACAAAAAGAGTTAAGTGAACAAGTAGATAAGTTATATAATAAAATAGATAAATTATTAGTTTAATGACTGATTTTAGAACTAGCAGAAAATATATCCAAGCTTTGAAAGAAATTAGTAAGCTAGATAAAGAACCAGTAGGTTTAATAGATTTTTCAACACAAGTATCCAGTAGTAATATTCCCATTAGGAAAAATAATTTGATTATACAATTAGTTTTAAGTTTGGCTGAAAAATTAGATCAAGTTGAATAACAAATAGCAGAAATAAACCAAGTTTTACATAACGCATCTTCATCACTTCCACCATCTTTGCTAGATAAATTAGAAAATTTAACTTTAAGTGCAAATAATCATATTAGAAGACCTAAGCTAAATCCTTTTGATAATAGAAAATGGAAATCTTTAGGAAAAAAGGAAAAGAAGTAGTTAGAGCTGAAGATATTTATCCAAATGAAGAAGAAGCACAAGAATTTATTAGAAGAGGTTTTAAGAGAACACAGAAAAATAACTATAAGCAAAACCCGTAGATAATAGCTTTTTAGAAGGAACTCAGTGGACATTGCCTAATTTACAAGTAGCAACAAATAGACAACCAGATAAATTACAAATATATGAAACTAGTACAAGTCAAGCAACAATTAGGTTTAGTAATTATAAGCAAGTAGAAAAAATAGAAGAGGATGAGAGTGACATCGAAAATGAAAGTATACATATGGCTTTTGATAATTTAGATATTAATTTAGTTGAGCAAAACTTTGATCATATTGTAGATAAGAGTGTATGATATACTTAGAATTCAACATGTGTATGATATACTTAGACAAGAGTGTAGTCAAATGAAAGCTAAGAGACAAATTAGGAAGCAATTTTACATGAGTTGTAAAAATATAGATTTACCACAACAGTATGGTTGTCATAAGAAAAATAAGCATAAGAAAATCTACAAAAAGAAATATAAGTCATATAAACCCTACAAACAGCATAAGAATTTCAGTATAAGACCTTCAAGAACATAAAGGAGAAAGAAAATATATTCCAAAACAATTTAGAAAAAAAAAGTGGCAGACCTTGGATTAGAAAATATAAAGCCCCAAAAGATAATAGTAGTTGTAAATGTTATTCATGTGGAGAAGCTGGACATATTAGACCTAAATGTCCAAAATTAGGTAAACAGTCGAAATAAAAAGTACATTTGATGGAGTTGTTTAAGTTAGAAGAAGATGAGAATATTCAATCAATATACAGTTTAGACGACTTAAGTGATAATGAGAGTATTTATAGTATAGAGATTATTAACATGATAGATTCAGACTCGGAAGATTCAAGTAGCACAAATAGTGATCTAGAAGAGTATATGTGTGCATTCATAGAAGAGCAACATGAAGAAGAATATAAATACATTAATTTAGGTTGGCCAGAAAAATGTCATAAGTGTAGTAAATTAGTTGCAAATAAATACTATAATACATATTCAATATTATGTGAAAAGTTTTATAGTAATAGGTTATTAGAAGTTAATTCAGCAGAATCAGCAGAATCACAAGAAAGTACTGAAATATTAGGAAATATTGTTCATAGTATAGAAAAACCAAAATATAGTTCTTTAATTACCATAAATTGTGAAATAGAATTAGCAAAAAAAACATAAGATACAAACAACAACTATGATAGATACAGGGAGTACAAAGAGTGTCATAAGAGAAGAGTTAGTATCAGAAAAATATAGACAAAAATTAGCAAAACCAGTGAGAATAACACAATTTGATGAGAGACTAGTTTACTTAACACATTGTATAAATAATGAGTTTATTATTAAAGCAGAAAAACAACAATTTAATTTACCATTAACATTTGTTTCACCAGTAGGATCATATCCATTCATTTTAGGCTTAAACTTTTGAAAAGTTTACAAGGTTTTTTATTTATGAACCCTAACATAACATTTTTCAAAAGAGGCATTACAACAACTGATCAAAGCAATACTGTAGAAGCATACAAAAGTATAGGTATAGAAGAATCTAGTAGTAAAGATAGTTATTATTTGGAAAACTCAAAAGAAAATTATGTGCATAATAATATAGAAGAGTTTGATGAAGAAATATTTGAACATGAATATCCAATTATAGAAGAAGGAAATCGTATAGAAATATTACAGTTAAACAAACCAATTTTTGTTCGAAAAAAAAAAAAGAAAAAAAAAAGTGATCATATGTCAGAATATGGAGGAGAGCCACATCTCTTCAGGAGATTTACAATTAATGCACGAAGTATTATAGTTTGATTTCACCTTTTCTCAATATCTCTTTTAACGTCATTGAGTACTACGGTCTAATGATATTTTTCTTCATTTAAAAGTGAGATGTCTTATGTTTGATTTTCGTCAAAAACTAATTTGAACTACATTATTGTTAGCCCATTGTAAGGCTAAGCAGGGCCAATCCTGAGATTTTGGAAGCCCTGTGTGAGACTCAAACAGAGGCTCTTGCATGGTCTAAACTTTTGGTTACTATACTTTCTTTTATATTTTTTTAATTTTTTATTGTGTGTAAATTGATATAATGCAGAAGAAAATAAATAAATAAATAAATAAAATGAAGCATAGTGTGGTAGTCAAGTACCTATCTGCATTCTCTATGTTTTTTGTTAGAATCTCCATACTTTTTAAATACAAAAATCATGGTGATATGACTATGTACCTATTATATCACCGTACAAATACCATAATCAAAACCATTCATGCTCTTCTTATCATCTAGAGTTCATCTCAAGAAAAATTTATGTATTAAATGAATCACTGGTTATGATATTAGTAGCATCTTATAATAAACCTTTTTCATTGCATTTTTCGTCACGCCCTAAAGTGAGGATGATTCTCACTCCCCCTCTCCCATTGATTGCCATTAGATTAATTAAAATTTTGAGATTCATGTCTTAAACAATTAAACCAACTTAATCTAACAATATAGGTGTAGTTGTACTATAATTTTCTTTTTGATATGGATGACTCAATAGTCTTCAAATGGAATGAAAAATAGATGACTTTTAAACGGTGACCAAAAGAATAAACGATTCTAATTATGAAATGTATTCCATTAAATGATATCATATAAGGAATGGGGACTTTTAAAGATTATATCATATTTATGTTGTAAAAGCTATATGGTGTATGCCCACATCCCACATGCATTAGTATACCCACATCCCACATGCATTTGGAAAAAGGTGAAAATGATAGTGATATATTTGTTGTTATGTAATATTGTCAAAAGTAGCCATCATATCATTTTTGGATGTTCTCATGGGAGTAGCTTTATAAATAGAGTGATCCGTGTGTTATCAAAATACAATGCGAAAGAAAGAATCAAATAAATAATATCAGTATATCTCCCTCCCTCTCTTTATCTGTCATCCTTTGTGTTATAGCTACTAAAGTTATAGTGTGATATTTTGCACCCGATTTGCTCCTGTCTTTAGCAAAGGTTATTTCTCTAACTTTTGCCTATTTATAACACGTTATCAGCACGACTCTCTAACCAATTCTCATTTCCCTTCGCCGAAAGAAAAAAAATGTTTCCTCCTAGGATTTTACTGTTCTTCTTCTTCCTTTGCCTCACCTGCTGGATATACCCTCGTGAAGAACTGTTTGCACCATGCCTGCTTCTCGTTCTCAATTTAACAATTACTTATATATTTGATTTCTTGTTTGGTGTAGTTCCTGATTACTAACCCAGTATTTATTTATGTTAATTTTACTGCGATCAAAGATGGTGCGGTATCATCGCCCATCTTGGACTACAGATTTAATTTTACTGCAATTTTAGGTGGTGCAGTATAATCGTCCACCCTGCATATTTAAATTTGCCTGCTATTTAATTTTACTGCAATTTTAGGTGGTGTGGTATAATCGCCCACCCTGCTCTGAATATTTAAATTTTCCTGCAGTTTGGGTGGTGTGAAATAATAGCCCATTCTATGCTTACTTCAATGAGAATTGTGCGGTACAATCGCCCTTCTCATCAATCATGTAAATCTCGAGCCTGAAGTTTCGAGTGCTTATCATTTTGGCCTGAAGATCAAAATGAAAAATTTGTAAGAACCAGAAGTTCTAACACTATATTCCTCCAGGAATACATATTATTGCAAGTTCTTACAAATCTCATTTTTCTTTCAGAAAAGAAAATGGTGAACTTGACAAAGCTTGATTTTGTTGCCTTGGACATTACTAGGAAGAACCATATTACCTAGGTAGTGGATACCAAGATCTATCTGGAGGTAGGAAATCTTGGAGAAACCATTAGGGAGGAAAGTAGTGTATCCTCTCAACATCGAGCGAAGGCCATGATCTTTATTCGTCGCCACCTTGATGAAGGACTAAAGAGCAAGTACTTAACGGTTGAAGATCCATTAGCTCTTTGGAAGGCATTGAGAAACAGATACAATCACCATAAAGCAGTGATTCTTCCGAAAGCTCATTATGAGTGGACACACCTAAGGATCCAGGATTTTAAGTTAGTGGCTGAGTATAATTCTGTGATATTAAGAATTAGCTCCCAGATAAAGCTCTGTGGGGAAACCATCACTGAGGAAGATATGCTGGAAAAGATTTTCAGCACCTTTATGCCTCCAACGTGTTCCTTCAGCAGCAGTATAGAGAGCGAAGCTTCACTGAATACAACCAGCTGATATCTGTGATCCTAGTAGCTGATCAAAACAATGAGCTCCTGATGAAGAATCATCAGTCCCGACTTACTGGATCGGCACCATTCCCATAAGTGAATGCTGCTTCCCTTGAAGGGAATACCACATCCTCTTGTGGCAATAATTACAAACGAGGACGTGGCCACAAGAACCATGGTGTCCAGTTTCATAAACAGGTTCTAAGGCATAATTCAGGCCCGAGCTTTAAGAATGCAAATCGTCACAAAGGCAAAACTCATATGAACAACGTTCCTAGAAACTTTGAAGAAGCCTGCCATAGGTGTGGTGGCAATGGGCACTGGGTGTGTACCTGTCGTACCCCAAAACATCTGGTGGATATATATCAAGCATCCCTTAAGGAGAGGGGTGTCGAGATAAATTTCCTCGACTAGGCTAGACCAATGGATAGACCTGATCCAGTGCTTAACTTATTAGGGCAGTTGAGCACAACCCACATAGATGCTTCAGAATTCATTATGGAAAGAGGGAATGAGGTGTACCAGTCCGATTGAATCACTTATGTTTGATGTATTTTTTATTCTGAACTTGTAGTTTAAAACTCGCATTTCAATTCAATAAAAGTGACATTTCAATTTCGTTTTATGAATAAGTTGTTTTTAACCGTGATCCCTTTTACTCAGAAAGCATGGATAAAAACTGTGGTTATTCTCAAAACTTGAGAAATGGCGGAGATATTTGTCTAGCAGACAACGCAACCACGCATACAATACTTCGTGATCGAAAGTATTTCTCAAGCTTAATGCTTACAAAAGTAAGGGTAACAACAATATCAGGCCAATCAGAAATAATTGAAAGCTCAGGGAAATCCCAGATTATGTTACCAAATGGAACAATATTGTCCATACAAAATGCGTTGTATGCTACTCTATCTACTTTGTTGAGTTTCAATGACATATGTTTAAATGGATACCACATCGAAACGAAAAATGCAGAAAATGTGGAGTACCTATGCATTACCTCCAATGATACCCAGAAGTGTATATTGGAGAAGTTGCGTGGTTTGTCGAGTGAATTATATTATACATACATAAAGACAGTTGAATCACATACTGTCATGAACCAGAAGTTCATTGATTCAAAAGTTTACATGCTTTGGCATGACCGTCTGGGCCATCCAGGATCCACCATGATGCGTAGGATCATTACCAACTCTAATGGACATCCATTATTGAGCAAACACATTGCTATCTCAAATGATAACCTTTGCAAGGCTTGTTCTCAAGGGAAGTTGGTAATCAGACCATCACAACTAAAGGTTGATGCTGAATCCCCATCATTTTTGCAAAGAATTCAAGGGGATATTTGTGGGCCTATTCAACCATCTTGTGGACCATTTCGATATTTATGGTTTTGGTTGATCCATATACCCGCTGGTCGCATGTTTGTCTCTTGTCTACTAGAAATGTAGCTTTTGCGAGACTTCTTGGTCAGATAATTAAGTTGCGAGCACAGTTCCTATATTACCACATTAAGTCAATCCGACTTAATAATGCTGGTGAATTTACGTCCCAAACCTTTGATGATTATTGCATGACATTGGACATTGATGTTGAACACCCTGTTCCTTATGTCCATACTCAAAATGGTTTAACAGAAGCATTGATCAAGGGGCTTCAGTTAATAGCTCGCACTTTGCTTATGAAAACAAAATTGCCAGTTTCTGCATGGGACATGCCATCTTACATGCTGCATCATTGGTTCGATTGAGACCTATAACCAACCACCAATACTCCTCAGTACAACTCGTGTTTGGGCATCAACCAAACATTTCACATTTACGAGTTTTTAGTTGTGCTGTTTATGTGCCTATTGCACCGCCACAACGCACTAAAATGGGACCTCAGTGCAGATTGGGAATTTATGTGGGTTTTGATTCACCATCTATCATTAGATATTTGGAATCCTTGACGGGTGATATATTTACAGCTCGTTTTGCGGATTGTCATTTTGATAAGACAGTCTTCCTGTCATTAGGGGAGAAAAGACCGTTCCAGAAGAACAGCAAGAGCTAACATGGGCTGTTCCCACCTTATCTCATTTTGATCCACGAAGCACTCAATGTGAAAATGAAGTGTAAATGATTGTTCACTTTCAAAGTATTGCTAATCAAATGGCAGATGCATTTAATGATGCTTCAAAAGTGACAAAGTCACATATACCAGCTGCAAATGCACCTGTAAGAATGGATGTCCCTGTTGGACAAAATGAAGTGGCAACAAATAAATCATCTAGTGCACATTTGAAGCGTGGTAGACCCCTAGGTTCAAGAGATTCAGCCCCTCGAAAGAGAAAGACGAGGGCACAACTGAATCCAAATGAAATCATTCAAGAAAAGAAAATGAATGATAAATCCCTAATTCATGATTCTGAAAAGGAAAATGTCCTTGATGAGACACATGTCCCTGAAGAAACAGAAGTGCATGAAAGCAAAGAAATCTCCATAAGTTATGCATGTACTAACGAATTGTGGGATCAAAATGAAATAATCATCGACGACATGTTCACATTCTCAGTAGCCAGTGAAATCATATTAAGCGATGATATTGAGCCTCGCTCTGTTGATGAATGCAAACAGAGACAAGATTGGCCTAAATGGTAAGATGCAATCCAAACAGAATTAAATTCCTTGGAAAGGTGAAGTGTTTTTGGACCGATAGTCCAAACCTCTCTTGATGTAAATCTCGTGGGTTACAAATGGGTATTCACAAGAAAGCGCAATGAGAAAAACGAGATTGCAAGATATAAAGCATGACTTGTTGCACAAGGTTTTTCACAAAGACCTGGAATTGATTATGAGGAGACATACTCTCCTGTAATGGACGCAATTACGTTCCGTTACTTAATAAGTTTAGTGGTTTCAGAAAAACTTAACATGCGACTTATGGATGTCATCACCGAGTATCTATATGGAGAATTAGATACTGACATATATATGAAAGTTCCATAAGGACTTAAGTAGCCTGAAATGACTAACAAACCACGAGGTATAATCTTAATCAAATTAAGGCGATCATTATATAGGCTGAAACAATCTGGACGAATGTGGTATAATCGTCTCAGTGAGTATTTGATCAAAGAAGGATATATCAATAATGTCATTTGCCCTTGTGTGTTCATTAAGAAATCCAATTTTGGATTTGCTATAGTGGCAGTATATGTCGATGATATGAACCTAGTTGGAACTCCTGAAGAGCTCAATAAAACTGTTGAATATCTGAAAAGAGAATTTGAAATGAAAGACCTTAGGAAAACAAAATATTGTCTCGGCCTGCAAATCGAGCATTGTGCTAGTGGAATTTTGTTTCACCAATCAGCTTATATTGAAAAAAATCCTGAAGCGATATGGAATGGACAAGGCTTATCCACTTAGCACGCCAATGGTCGTTTGTTCTTTTGACATTAAGAAAGATCCATTTCGTCCAAAAGAAGATGATGAAATGGTCATTGGTCCAGAAGTACCATATTTGAGTGCAATAGATGCTTTATTGTATTTAGCACAGTGTACTCGACCAGATATAGCTTTTTCAGTTAACCTGTTAGCAAGGTATAACTCTGCTCCAACAATTCGTCATTGGAAAAGAATCAAAGATGTTTTGCGATACCTTCGTGGGACAATAGACATGGGTCTATTCTACTCAGAGAAATCCACAAATGACTAGATCCTTGCTGGATATGCAGATGCTGGTTTCCTCTTTGATCCGCATAAAGCCCGTTCACAAACTGGATATGTGTTCACTAATGGAGATACAACAATCTCATGGTGCTTAACAAAGCAAACACTAGTTGTTACATCTTCCAATCACTCGGAAATACTTGTTTTACATGAAGCAAGTCGTGAATGTTCTTGGTTAAGATCAATGATCCATCATATCCGAAATTCATATGGTCTAACTTCAAAGATAGACACTCCAATTGTCATCTATGAAGATAATGCAGCTTGTGTTGCCCAAATGAAGGAAGGATTGATCAAGGGCGATAAGACTAAACACATATCTCCAAAGTTTTCAGTGCACATAAGCTTCAGAAGGCTAAAGTTATTGAAGTCAGACAAATCTGTTCCAATGAAAATCTGGCAGACTTGTTCACCAAATCTTTACCAAAGTGCACATTTCAGAAGTTAGTGCAGGGAATCGGATTACGTCGGCTTACCAATCAACTAAATTTGAAGAATGCAGAATCAGGGGGAGATATAATTCAGGGGGAGCATCCATGATACATGCATGTTGTACTCTTTTTCCTTCGATTAGGATTTTTCCCACTGGGTTTTTCTTATCAAGGTTTTAATGAGGCAACATAAGCTTACATAACACTACATCAACAATCAAGGTAAAGTTGTACTCTTTTTCCTTCGCTATGGTTTTTTTCCCACTGAGTTTTTCTAAGCAAAGTTTTAACGAGGCAACTGATATTGATATGTGGGCATCCAAGGGGGAGTGTTGTAAAAGTTGTATGGTGTATGCCCACATCCTACATGCATTAGTATACCCACATCCCACATGCATTTGGAAAAAGGTGAAAATGATAGTGATATATTTGTTGTTATGTAATATTGTTAAAAGTAGCCATCATATCATTTTTGGATGTTCTTATGGGAGTAGCTCTATAAATAGAGTGATCCGTGTGTTATCAAAATACACTGCGAAAGAAAGAATCAAATAAATAATATCAGTATATCTCCCTCTCTCTTTATCTGCCATCCTTTGTGTTATAGCTACTAAAGTTATAGTGTGATATTTTGCACCTGCTTTGCTCCTATCTTTAGCAAAGGTTATTTCTCTAACTTTTGCCTATTTATAACAATTTAAGAATTTTAATTTATTATGATATTCCTAACTACAAATTCATTAGCAAAATTATCTTGTATAATGAAAGAAATTAAACTACAACTATTTAAAAATAGAAAAAATAGTGTAGCTCAAAAGTCCCAAAATAGTTACCCCGCACATGCCCTGCCCTATATGAAAGAAACATGGCTGAAAAAAAAAATCAAAAATAAAAAATATGAGAAAGTAAAGAGTCGAACCCGTGCACTACCACATGAAGGTACCAACGCTTGACAACCATGCTAGGTAAACATCTATAGATTATTTCCCAGCTTTGTTATATATAGAATATTAAAAAGGATTTTAGAATTTGGAGGCCCCAGAAAATCGGGGGCCCTGTGCGGTGGCACTCCTCGCACCCCTTCAAGGCCGACCTTGAGGCTAAGTCCACCACATCTCCCTTAATATAAATGATATCGTTTGTTAAAAAAAAAATCGCTTCCATAAGAAAAATTAGATGGTGAGATTCATATGTTTTTTTCCATCTATTCTCCGTGTTTATTTTTCTACTTTCATGAATTGTGAGCCCAAAAGGGTTAAAGTGCAATTTACACTTGTTGGGAACTTGGCAGTTCGCTGGGCAAACCCAAGACCATGACGGTCCATCCATATTTAGGCCAAAGGGAACATTCTGTCATTAACATGAGTATAGCCTAATAATGACTTAGGTTCTGACATTTCCTATTATAGACTTACGAATTGTAGCCACTTAGTACTACGGTCTAGTGGTATTCCTCTTCACTTGTAAGTGAAAGGTTTTAGGTTTGATTCTTGCCAAAGACAAAGTTGAACCACATTATTATGGCAAGCCTGATAGGAGCATATTTATGAGATTGAGTTAGCTTGTTCTCATGCATTTATGTTGTTATTTCTTAGTTGATTTAGTATTTCAAGCCATTTTTGTGTGGTTGCAGGTACAAAGGGTTACAGAGGCAAAAAAGTGCATTTTGGTGCCTTTTGGAGCAGTTTTGGGCATGGAATGGATATCACATGCATGGAGCAAAGTGGTTGGATGAAATTAAAGATCTAAAGAAGCTAGGAATGTGCCAAGGAGAGGAAGAAAATAAATTGAGGACCAAGGAAGACAAGGAAACCATTAAGAATGAGGAAAGACTAGTCAAACTTGCCTTATCTTGTCGTTACCTTTCCTAATCCTAAATTACCAAAGATTCAGTCACACAAAGGGTTCCTAAATACTTTGGGACATTTCATTACATGTTCTACAAGTCCTAAACCTGCCCTAAAAGTCCAAGCCATACCATCCTTCACCATTTCTCTTCCTTGCCGTGCAAGGGAGCCATCCCTTTCCTATTTTATGCCATAAATCACTCCAATTTCCACCCATGCCGTGCACATTTATCCATGTTCCCTCCTTGTACTCATTTGCTGCACCATTCCACTTCCTTTCCTTTGTCTACCATGTGCACAATATCCTTTCACCTTCTTGCACTCATTGATGCACCACTTACTCACATTTCCACCCATGCCATGCATAATCACCCTTGTCCTTTTCATGCACCAGATTTCTTGCACTCATTTCATGCACCATTACACTCACTATCCCTCATTGCCATGCACCACCCTTGTCCCCTTCATTATTTCTGATTTCATGCACCATTACATTGAATCATTGCACTCAATTGCTGCACATTCCTTGTCCCCTTCACCCATCAGATTTCATGCACTTTTACCTCCACTACATGCACTCATTGATGCACCATCCACCACCTTTGGACTCCCATGCCGTGCATCATGACTCTTGCTGCACCTTTGACTCATTTCTGCACCATTCCACATCCCTTTCCTTTCTCTACCATGTGCACAATCATTCATATTCCCTACTTGCATTCATAGCTGCAACACCACTCCATTTTACCCCCATGCTTTGCATCATCACTTCACTTTCACATTTGAATCATTTCAACACCACTCCATGCACTTATTGCTGCAACACCACTCCATTTTACCCCCATGCTTTGCATTATTACTTCACTTTCACCCTTGAATCATTGCACACACCACCATTTTCCCCTCCATTGCCGTGCACTTCCTCTATAAAAGGAAGTGTGTGTGGCAGCCATAGAGTTCAGATTTCGATCCATCACTCACCACCATTCAACACAACCAAAAACACATCCAAACACTACACTATATCACAAACACATTCAACCATTCTTCCATACAAATCACCATCCAAACCTTACACCAAACCTTGTGCCATGAGTGAAGAAAGAAAGAAGAACTCTTGGATGTTCAAGCTTAATTGTTAAAGCATTCGAGGTGTAATTCGTTCTATACTTACAATGTTTAAATTCATTTTCTTTTGTTTTGTTGTGAACATGAGTGGCTAAACCCCTCTTGGCTAGGGGTGATTTCAAAGCCATAATTATATGTGCAATATGATTTGATAAATTCCAGTTATGAGTTCTTGAATCGTGAATGCAACTGGCTTAACTATTTGATTGATAACTTATTTGTATTTGTTGATTAAGGGTCGACACTTAATTGGCATGCATAAATCCGTTGCTAGAATATAAGAAAGTTTCACATAATCGTTACAAACTTATATTTACAAGTAGTGGAGGTCGCTTATAAATGATCGCATTAAGTTTAATTCCTAGCATGAGTGACATGATGTCATAGTTGCAAGTGCTTTGTCAATGCTTATGATTTTCATTAAATGTAATGATCTTTGATTGTATCTCTATTATGATGTCATGTAGGGAACTTTTGAAGAATGTTTTGGGTTGTCGAATGATGTCATCCAATCCAATAAAACAAGGAAAATCTGAGGGTTAACTAGTGATGTCACGGTTAATTTGGGGCATTGTCGTTTATAATTCAATGAAGTAGTAACTGGAAATCGAGTTGTTTGCATACATGTCATATGTGGAGAAAAAGCCTCTAGCTATCCCATCATCCATCTAATTTCCTAAATTTGTTTTCAAACCTGTTTTTAAGTTACAATTTGTTTTGTTTTTCTAAGTTCGTCCAAATCAAAACCCCCTGTTACTTTCTTGTTTCAAATTCTTTTAAACTTATTTTGTTTGCGTTCTAAGTGTTTTGAGTCAAGCCCAAACTTTATTTTCGTCCAAAATTGTGTTTAGTGTCAGAAACTGCCTAGTTGGTGTTTTTAGGCAGTTTTGAGTGTTCTTAGCTTATTTTGAGTCTTGTGAACTAGTTTTGAGTCTTTTGAATCTATTCTAACGCTTTTAAGTTTGTTTTGTGTCTTTGAGTCAGTTTAGAGTCAATTAGCAATCCCTCATAATCTCCGGCCTAGAACGATCCCTACTTATACATATACTACAATTGTCAAAAGAAGGTTTAATTTGTGTGTTAAGTTAATTTTCGCATCAAAGCCCATTGTAAGGCTTGGCCAAATCCCACATCCTCTTAGTATAGATACTATCGTTTGGTTCAAGAAAAAAAAAACTTACAAATTGTAATATATCTTCTGAAACTGGTGAGGAGAATCAAGTTCCCTTATATCTTGACAAACTTATCCTTTTTGTAAAATATATATGATGATACAACCTAGTTTTTCCAATTCTCATAAGACTAACCAAAATTGATGTTCAGAAGACTTAATTACCCTTAGCTAAAAACTCTCTCTCTTGCTCCCAACATTGTGATTTTTTTTCTTTTACTCTGAACCTCATCCCCATTATTTAAACACTAGGATTCAGGCACCACTGCACTACTTTGGTATATCTACTCAAAAGCAATTAAACCAAGAGATCAACACACCACCAAGTTCCACTTTTTTCTTACAACAAACCATGCAGTTAATTCCCTCCACTACATGACGAGTTTCATGATTGCTACCCAAGTCGTACTAGAGTAGTCATTGAGTGGTATGCGAGTCTAGGAAAGGTATTCGAGACCTCGGGGAGTAAAATTCAATAAAAATGGAGATGAGGAGTTTAGAGAGGAGAAACATTGGAGGAGAAGAGAAAGTTTTAGTCTTAGGACAATTTAGTCTTCTGAACATCAATTTTGGTTAGTTTTATAAGAGTTGAAAAAAGTAGGCCATATTTCAATAAGTGGTCTCTAAAATGGCTATACTTCTGAAATTCCCCTTCTACTGTTCATTGAGGGAGTGCAAAAGACGTTAAGGTTGGGAAACAGTAAAAGAGATGGGTTGTGGGGCCCAGGATCTAGAGTTGTAACTAAGGATACTATCATATGCCTACACACTTAGTGTGTGAACATATTTTAATTTTGTTTTTAAAATAGGGAGGAGAGAGAGGGAGAGAGAACGCGGAGTGGAAGTGAAAAGAGAGGTTTTTTTTTTATTTTTTTTTTATTTTTTCATATTATTTTTTTGAACAATCGATATTATATACACTAAGAGGGTTGGGGGAGTGGGCTAAGCCTCCCAATGAGCTAGTAATAATGTGGTTCAAATTCGCGTTTGGCGAGAATCGAGCCTAAGACCTCTTACTTACAAGTGAAGAGGAATATCACTAAACCGTAGTACTAAGTGACATTTTTTAATATTAGATATAAGCTAAAATCACACATTAGTAAGGCTTCAATCAAAACAACAAAATTTGGTTTTGTAAAATTACATTATTGCCCTTTTTGTGATAGAAGACTAAATAGTCTTTTCACTTTCTTTTAGTTGACAAAGAGAGTTTTATTAATAGGTAGTTTTTTTTCCCAAACGATAGATTTTGTTAGATTAGATGTTAGAGTAACCACCGACGGAGTTCGAATTCTTTTCCACTGCCTTGGTAAAGGGCCACTTGCTTATTAATAGGTAGTTTAGATATGTGGAATAATAAAATTTGTGTTTTTTGGGAATTAATTTCTTAATTTGATGTGGACGTGGAATCCATGTGGCAAGAGATAAGTGAAAAAAACTAAGAAGGGAAATACAAATGAGGAAGATATTGAAAACCGGTCTCAAATCCCTTTGGAATTGCAGGTGAAAGTGGAAAAAAGATGACGAAACCCTTTTTTCTTTCTTTGTTAGCCGACTTGGAAGGTACTCTCAGTGTACCGCCATACGCTCCCAAACATTAGACCAATTGTGGCTGGCCTAACAGTTATGCGACTACAGCATAAGCAATTGGGTTTTTTTACCTTACCGGATGATTAGATTTCAGATTAAAGGGAAAATCATGTCATGAGATTGGGAAGTCTTAGTAGTACTATAATGTCAAGAAATTGGGTTTTTTTTGTGCAATAGAAGGGCAAAGATCACACACCAAACTCTTCGTAGTACTATTTCTATGTCAGAAGATCGTAAAAAACCATTCCTAGATAATCACCTTTTCAATGGCATGTTTTTCTTTTAGTCAATAGTTATTTATAATTAAAAAAAAAACACTATACGGCTATAATTCTTCTAACGTTATTTATTAAAATGATAATGTTAGAGAAATTAAACTTTTAAATCAAATTTTATAAACCATATGATGTAGTTGTTGATGTTGAATTATTACTTAACTGTTGATTAACGTACTTATTTTCTATTAGTAATACATCATATGATTTGAAAATTTAGTCTACAAAATTAATCTAGCAAGCATTACTCTTATTAAAAAACTGGTTGTCAATATACTACAAGTCACCAACAATACTTGATTTTGTATTATCAATACATTATCCATATAAAATTCGTTGGTTTTTTTTTTTTAATAAAAAAAATAGAGTTCTCATAAAGTTATAAAGAACGCTGATAAGCAAGTAGAAGAAGAGCCCATATCTTCTACATCAGACAAAGCATGCGCCGCACATTTAGCCAAGTTATGGGCAGCCAAAGTTCAAATGATGTGTTGGCCTTGTTGGCTACGTTATGCCTAACCTTATATTCATTACTTCACTTATTTCCACTTTACAGGATTAAGACATAAATCATATGGTCTAAAATATTGCTATAGTAGTCCCACATTTCATCAATTTAAATCACTAACCAAAAGCCACGTAGTACTAGGTCTAATAGTATTCATCTTTACTCTTCACTTGTGAGTGAAATGTTTTATGTTTGATTCTCGTTAAATGTGAATTTGTACTACATTATTGTTAACCTATTATGAGGCTAAGCCCATCCCTCTCCCTTAATGTAAGTAATATAATTTGTTAAAAAAACAAATCATTGACCAAAAATTAGTTTACTTGTATTCTTTCCAAGCCCACTTATTGAATGTATGATGTACTTTTTTTTTCTTTTGTTTTTAAAAGTAAATTTTATTAATCCCAAAGATGGTTACAGGCCAACTCTGAGGAATGTAAAATAACCTAATTACATTAGGGGGAAACAGATATTAAAAGTCCAGCCCAATTAAATAAGCAACAACGAAAACCCAAATCCATAATCTTTGACCGTAGAAAGCAACGTTCGCCGTTGTGACTGTTGTGAAAGTCTTGCCAGTAACTGACGAAGCAGCAACACTAGAATGTACTATCTCTAGCCGTGAATGTGCTACGCGAACATTTAATTTGTAAAAGATAATCGACATCTATTACACAAGTACGATATATGAGTAAGTCCATATATGTATTACACATGCAATTCTACCCACCACACAGAGTTAATCAATTTCGTTTCACGTAGAACAAAGCATGACTTTTGGAGTTGCATAAGGGTCGCAACAGTCGCATTCTATGCACTTTTTAAAACGCCAAAAAAGCAACTGAAAAGGGGAATTAGCCAATGGCCTAAGTCATGGATCTGGCTATGAAAATTCGTCTTCGAATTAAAAACAAAGTGAAATGTGCAACGAATTTCAATGGAATTAACACCAGAAAGAATCTACAAGTTAAAAGTGAGAACGGGGACACATATATTGGACTCAAATTCAATCTAAATTAAATCTCAAATGAACTGGTCTACTATTAATGTGTAATGCAGTTCCAGTTTTACCGTCGCTTAGTTTATCTTATTCCCACTCTATCCCTGTTTGTATTATCCCAGTCCATTCTATTGCTCTCTCCGGTTTTTTCCATTCCCCTCTTTCTTCCTCTCCCTCTTCTCTGCATGGCTCTATACAGAACTATACTAAAGATTTCCGCTTAGGCGTTAGACGGTTGGCCACAGCCCCGATTAATTTCTTGGCGTTTGAAAATTAAGAAATGGCGCCTAGACCTGCTTAGGCTTCCACCTAGCCCTCTCAGGCTCCCGCCTAGACCCCTTGGACCCGCCTAGGTCGCGACTTTCACTTAGACAGAAAATAAATAACTTTCATTTTGCATTTGATTTTTTTAATAAAGTGTAAGAGACTTGGTGAAAACTTGGATAGACACTCATTATACGCTTGTTCCCGCTATTTTCAATATGTTCTAATACTTTATAACCTATGTGTCATTTTATTTTGCAATTTATATATCCCAATACAATTATGTATTTTTTTAAAGTATAAATAAACACTTATTTATAGGATCAAGGTCTAAAATATCGATGATATCGGAAATATCGGTAGTCCAAAAACACGGAAATTTCGATGGAAATATCGGGATATTATCAATATCGATAAAAATTGAATAAAAACCACGGAAATTGTAAGAAAAACTTGGAAATTTTTATTGAAACTTTGCAGGATGTTTATTTAGTCAATTATCTATTAGTTTATCACAAAAAATTGGAAGGAAATGCATTGCATGATGGATTTAACTGATTTAAGTTGATTATATAGCGAGCTGGCAAACATTATGAGTGTAGAAAATATGTAGTAATTAATGAAAGAAGTTTAAACACACCATAATCATTTATATATAATGAATTAGTACAATATTTTACACTTTATACATTGCATGGTAAGATACATGAGTGACTTAGTACCACATAGAGTTCCTATGAGGTTCAAAATTTTCACTATCTTCATCATCTCTATGTGTAGAGTAAGTGTATTGTGAAGAGTAGTCATCAAATGATAAATCCCCAAAATAGTTTTGCATGTAATTGTTAACATGCCACCCATATGGATCCGAGATTGGTTGACGTTGTCCATAAGCAAAATCATTTGAAGATTGAGTCTCAGATTCTTTCCATGAGTCGCTCGATTCCATCCCAACAGGAATGGGATATGAAGGGTAAGGAAATGGTTGGTTATGAGTATAACCATAGTTACTACTTCCCACTCCAACATAGTTCGAAGTTATAGATAACGAGTCATCTTCTTGACTTGACAAAGTCCGGTTGCCTCTTTCTCTACGAGTATAGTCCTTCCCTATGGCACCAATTCCTGGTCCTGCCCACCTACTGCCATTGTCCTCATCCTGTGTTGCATGCGTGAAGTTTGCCTTACCAGTGAAGGGGCTCATAAATCCGGGAGGTGGTCCAACATAGTTTCCATATCCACCACTACCTCCAGCTCCACTATATCCTTCATCATTCCCACCTCCGATGGTAGGTGAGTCTCCTGATCCTGTACTAGAGCTATCATTAGTATCAGTAGGATCTTGTGGTTGTGTAGGATTGGAAGAAGGTGGAATTCCAGTGTTTCTTGGTCTTGGGTGCAAAAGTTCTTCCAAAGAGTCAGCGCTGCTAGATCTCACATCCTCCTCTAATACTCTTTCAACATTTATCCCTTCATTACGTGCTTCTTCAGCAACTCTTAGAGCTAGGTTGCCTTCATCATCATCTAAATGAAGAGATCTAATCCATTGATAAAGTTGGTTACCCTCTGTATCATCATCTTCAGCAACGATATCAAACACATCTAGTGGGTCACCACGGTCGACATGATCTATTTCTGCTTCCTTATCTCGAATTTGAAGCTTCATGTTGTAGTAGCAATAAACTAATTTTTCCAACCTACTATGAGCCAACCTATTTCTTTGCTTTGTGTGTATGAGTGCAAATGTACTCCAATTTCTTTCACAAGTAGATGAGGAAGCTGTTTGTGATAATACTTTGATTGCTAACTTTCTCGCAGTTGGTGCATCAGTCCCATACATGATCCATAATTCAGCTATAATGAAAAACAATGTTGATAAGCCTAATAACTCCAACAAATTCTATTATAAACTGATAGTGAAATATGTTTACACTGACTATGAGACATTTTTGTTCGAGCAACAACTGATGTTGGTTCTCCAAAAGTTCTTCTTGCATCTTTAAACCATGTTAGCTGAATTCAATAAATCGTGTTAGTTTAATCCAACAATCTAATTATTATAATTTAAGTAATTGTGAACCTCATTTCCAAATTCGCCAACTGCTGGTGATGCAGGGTCTAATTTAGAGTATACATTATGTACAACACGTATAAGGGTACCATCATCTCCAACACCAGGTCTGTATTGGTATCGAGGATTCAAATAATATGTCGTTCAAAGAAACACATATCTAATAAGAGAAATAATACGTATGCAACTAAAGAAATGAATTGCAAATTATGACATAATTTATACATGCTGCATGCAAATCGTGGTATAATGTTTTATACCATCGGTCATCAATTATCTTTATAACCCACATTGCACCATGTTTTCTTTCCAAGTCATCCTTCACTACACGCATCAACTCATATATTGCCCCTATAGTAGGATACACTTCTGTGCCTACGATCCGTAAAATTTTGTAAAGAGGATCAAACACTTGGCACACATGTTCTGATTGAGTCCAAAAAGCATGATCAAGCACTATACTTTCCACCATACGACCTGCATTTGAGCGGCTGAAATTGTGGTTGGCCCAATCGTCATTAGTGAATAGTTGCTTCAACCCTGCTTTCTTCTTAAGTAGGCTGTCTAATGCAATATAGTTGGTGGCGAATCGAGTGGTAGCTGGACGAATAATTTCTCCTTTGCAAAATTCACTCATCTTTGCCAACAACCAACCATGATTGTAAATATAATTAGTGATCGTTCTAGCTCTTTTTACGACAGTAGCAATATTCTCTCTCTTCCCCATTGCCTCAAACATGAGATCAATACAATGTGCTGCACATGATGTCCAAAACACATTATGATGCTTCATTAACTTTTTTCCAACTTTGACAAATGCAGAACCGTTGTCGGTCACGACTTGGACAACATTATGCTCTCCCACCTCCATGATTACATCCCTCAATAATTTGTAAATATACTTGTAGTTCTTTATATGGTCTGAAGCATCAACAGACTTCAAAAAAATTGTCTTTCCCTTTGAGTATACCATGAAGTTTATGATAGACAATCTGGTCGGGCCAGTCCATCCGTCACACATGATTGTGCAACCATTAGTTTCCCACATTGACCTCAACTTGTTAACATACTCACCAATGTCTTTATACTCCATTTCCAAATATTTGTTTCTTACCTCATAGGGAGTGGGAGGTTGTACTCCAATACCGGCCTGTTGACATCCCAATACCATATTTTTGAAATGATGTGATGATGCCTTCTCAGCAGGGACATTTTCATATATAAAGAACTTGGTAATTAGATGCCTCATTCCCTCCTTCACATTACCTCCAGTGAAATAACTCCAAACACTCTTTTGACGTGCTTTGGATGACTTATATAAACTTGGGGTTATTGGTGGTGTTGGTTGTGATTCTCTAACACTTGCTCCCCGTCTCATTTGTGCACCACCACTTGTCCCGGAACCTTGTGCTCTATTAGGAATTTTATGAATGTGTTCTCTTTCCCATGCTGACTGTTTGGAGGCACGTAATGCTTGTTTGAAACTGCGTCGTTCTTCAGGTCTCATGTCATCATCACATTCGTCCTCATCGTTATCATCATCACTGTCAACTGCTTGGCCAATGACTTCTCCTCATAGCCTAGCTCTAATATTTTCCATTCCATGTGTTTTCTTTTCCTTCTGGTGTTTTTTATTTTTTAATAATGTGGTGATGAATGCCTTCACTTCTGGGGGGACATTATCGCATTGTTGGACATTATTTCCTGGATCTAATCCACTAAGACAGTACTTAAGTCGTGTCACTCCGCCACTCTTCATTACCCGACCACAATATTTGCAAATTGTGCCATGTTTGTTTCCGTCTATTGGGTTTCCATGTTCCCAAGCTGGATCACGTTTAGTAACTCCACTGGACATCTTAAACGTACCTATATTTATTTTTCATGTAAATTAGGCAATTATTTTTTGGCCAAAAAATATAGTAGTGACGGAAACATATTAAATAGGAAGTAAAGAAAATAGGAAGTAAAGTTATTCTACAGAATAATTAAATAGGAAGTAAAGAAAATGATTGTAAGAATTTAAGTAATTATAAAAATAATATGAAATAATAAAACCTAATATTAATGAATAATAATCCAATTTGATAATAAAATAATAAATAACATTAAACATATTAAAATTATTCTAGGGAATAATTATACAACATTACTTAATTACTTCAAAAATTTAACATGCAAGTATTATTTGGTTCTTAGATCACATGCACGGGTCCACACAAATTTTTTTGTTGTTGTATAAATTACAATAATATAAATATAAGTTTGTAAACTTACCTTAAATATGGAACCCTTTGTGTAAAAGCCAAATAGAATCTGCGTGGAGCAACAATAAAATAATAATTACACAAATGTAACAAATATGGAACTTTCGATGTCGTACGTAGCAGCAAAACCTCGACGATCCTCTGCAGCTTGTCGTCTGTGAATAAATGAGAAAGAAAGAAGGTATTTAACATTTAATTTGGAGTGGCGCGAGCTGCAGATCCATTTATTCAGTTTGAAGCTCTGAAATGGCTCTGGAATGGCTCTGAAAGGGCTAAAGGAAGAAGAAGAAACGAAAAGGTGTAATAGAGGTTTTTCAATTTTCGAAGGGTCAAAAAATGTGTGATGATCTGATACTCCACCTCTGAGAATGTGAAAGAATATCACGCGTGGCACACGGTTTTGAATCTTGATGAAACCACCATTACTTTTTGTCTTGTCAAAAGTTGTAAAAGTTGTAAAAGTTGTCAAGAGTCAGAGACAGAGAGTCAGAGACACGGTTTTGAATTATTTGGATGCTTTTTTTTCTCACACGCCACCACACACACACACACACAGTCAGAGACTCTCACACGTCACCACACACGCACACAGAGATCGAGAGCCCACACACGCACACAGAGACCTCAGTCTCTCGATCCTTCTCTCTTCTCCCTTCTCCCTTCTCCCCCCCACACACACACACAGATCTCTCGATCATTCTCTCTTCTCCCTTCTCCCACACACACGCACAGAGACCTCGGTCTCTTGTTCCTTCTCCCACATGACTTTCTGCTCCTCCCTCGCCTTCCTCATCGTCCGCGTCTTCCGCCTCGTCGGCGCCATCTCCATCTCCCGTGACCTCTACCTCAAGTCGGTCATCCTCATCGGCGCCCTCTACGCCCTTTCCCTCTGCTCCTCCCTCGCCTTCCTCCTCGTCCGCGTTTTCCGCCTCGTCGGCGCTGTCTCCATCTCCCGTGACCTCTACCTCAAGTCAGTCATCCCCATCGGCGCCCTCTACGCCATTTCCCTCTGGTTCTCCAATTCCGCCTACATCTTCCTCTCCGTCTCCTTCATCCAGATGCTCAAGGCCCTCATGCCCGTCGCTGTCTACTCCATCGGCGTCGCCTTCAAGAAGGACGCGATAATATCGATAATATCGATATTATCTCGATATATTGACGATAATCAAGTAGATAGGTGTAGAAATATCGGACTCTCAAAAAAACGATAATATCGGCGATATTTCACCGATATTATCGATATTTTAGACATTGTATAGAATACATAATAAACTCACTTATATCTTCCTAGTCCACCTAGGCCCTGCCTAGACCCTGCATAGCAGCCACCTAGCGTCTTGTAGAACCTTACTATGCAATTAGGGTTTCTGTGCCGAAATTTGGAAAGATGTTTTCCGCCGAACACTGGCTTACCGAACCTCCATGTTACCACCAATCATCTATCCTTCACCTTAGGAACCAAAACCACCATTTGCATGCCTCGATTCGTTATGGTTTAAGGTAAATCATAGATAAGTTGCAGTCCAGTTTTTTCGGAAAGGTATTTCGAGTTTTCTGGCAAATTTCTTATTTGATTTTTCGTTGTTTTTGCAAGGAACCAGAGCCTTTTCATGCTTGAGAGCCACATGTATGTCATTGTTCTTCTGCGCATGTTTCCACTTTGATTTCTCTGATCTTTCTGGTTCTCCGTTTAGGAAAATTGGAGCATGAGAGTTTCATTAAAAAATCCATATACATGTTCAAAAGCAAAAAAAAGGCCTGATTTGCTCAAAAGTACTCATCTCCACCCGAATGCTGGGTTATAATTCTATAGAGCCCACATGCCATTATTTGGCCAAAAGAGCATAAGGCTGGCCAAATGTAGCCCCCCTCTCTTAGTCCTGTTTTTGGGGTCCAACTCCTCAGTTACAATAATTGATTCAAATTCAATGACTAGATTTGAAAACATCCAAAGGTAGTTTAATTAGATTAACTAATAAATTTAAAGTGTAAACTTAAAACTAACAAATTATTGAATGGGCTATGTTTAGCCCTTTCGATTAGAGATGGTCTAATATTTGTCTTCTACGTCTCTATAAGATAATTTGTGAATTGCGCTTTTTATTTTTAAATTTTATTTTTGTTTTAGATTATGTAATTTGTAGGTTTTTTTTTTTTTTTTTTTCACTTGGTGTGCAGTTAGAGCCGGACCGTACCAAATTGTTGCCGCACCTTGGCTAAGGTCTGTATTATTTCTTGGTGCTTTGAAATCTTGCTTTGAAAACCTTTTTAATGTGAAATATTGGTGAAAATAAGAAGTACGTTTAGTGTTTATGTGTTATATTGATGTATAGGCACTGGTGATAATGATTCCAGCCTTTGTCTCTTCTAATTTTCGAAAAATGTGGGAGGTTCCGGGTTCGATGCCCTGAGCTGGTGAGCTTGCTTGACTGTGACCACGGGCAGGGTGAAATTCCCCATAGCTTCTCTGGGCCTGGAAAGGTTGGATAATCGTGGCTTTCCACCGGTTGTCCCCTTTTTAAAAGATTAAAAAAAAAATCTAAAGGAGTGGTATAATTCAATCATTCACTTCCTTCTTTCAAGTCATTACATACTCGGTTACAATTTCATTATTTTCGTTCGCATGCGTGATGGAGATTTCAAATAGGTTGTGCATTCTGTGTGTGAGTAAGAATTGCGGAATTGTTTTCAATTTCCATATTTATTCGTGTCTCATTAGTTTCTGTTCTCTCTTTTATCATCTCGACGAATTTCATTGTCAAAATGGAATATTTTTAGATGCTAAATGTTATTCAACGTTTGGCCAACGAATGGAGTAGTTCCAGACACTAATTCTTCAATCTCACTACTTGGAGGTGTGTTTGTCTCTGTAATCTTTGGATTCCGTATTCAATACACATGATGACTTTTAAACCCACTTCTTCCTTTTGCAGATTGAACGGTTTCAGTGAATTCTGGGATGAAGCATTATAGATGACCTTCAATTTGCGTAGGGCAAATTTTTATGGATTGTTCTAATAAATGGTAGAGCTTCTTAGATATTGGTCATTTATATGTGGAGGCGGATTTATGTTTTCTTTTTTATTTCGAGATGTCATAATGTAAAATTTTCAGTTTCTTTTCGACTAAATGTATAGTGATGCCAACATAAATTATTAACATTTGCATTACTCAGCATTCATGTGTTACCGATATGTCACGTCATGAAATTTAACACTACCAAGGACATTTAGGTTTCTAGAGATCAATAGTAACAAATTGTCACAAGTTTCCTATTCAATTGTGCCCCTAAAACTGGCTAATCGGTGGCATGTCACTTGTTGGTCTAGCTTTATGGAAAATTCGTGGAACCATAGGTGAATTTGTAAGCGTCTTAAAGGACAAAGAAGAGAGGCGAGGTCCAAAGCATTATGTGTCCCTGCTTGGTCAGTGGGTTGGAGATCACATGTGAGACACAAACACACCACTTGGCACTTTGTAACTACTAAGTAGTGCGAGGCTTTTGAGTGTCTATGACTTACCAGGAGGGGCATGGAATTGTGGTGTTTGTCGCCTGAACCAAAGGTATGCATAAAAAGAATCTCAAGTAACAATAAAATGGTTAGCAAAGAGAGGGTTCAGAAACAAGGAAAGGAAGCACAAAATGTGTGAATGAAACTCAACCAAGAAAGGGAAGGTTGTTGCATATATGCTTTTCTTTTTTTTGGTACATCGATATTTTTACACTAAGAGGAGGGAGAGTTCGACTATGCCACACAATGAGCAACCTAATTGGTATAGAATTCGTTATCCACAAGATTTGAACCTAAGACCTTTCACTTCCAAGTGTAGAGGAATACCATTAGACCATAGTACTGAGTGGCGCATATATGCTTTTCTTGAATGCCCTAATTGGTGACGAGCCATATGGTTGGTTAATTCACAAGTTGAGCATTGAAGCTTTAACGCTAGTTTGGTTGGTAATTGGTGTAGAATTAGAAACAAGAAAAGAAGTAACTACATTTAGATTTAGTTATTTAAGTAAATAACCTAAGTAAATTAACAACTATAAAGTCATTCCTTATAGGAGTATGGTGGTCAAACGTAAAAAAAAAAAGTGATTAATAAGTATGATACAATTTATTGAGTTAAAAGCTCTTGTTGCATTGCAACCAATTAGTCATGTATTTGAATTTGGTGTGTTATTTTGTCAAGTCCAAATTATATAATTTGTTTTTTTATTTGGCGTGGTTGAACAGTTGCTCACATGTTAGGTAAAATTTCTGCAAATGAAATAGGAATATTTGTAATTGGTGTTATTGAACCTATTTGACTTTATTTTTCAATGTTAGGAGGATAAAATTTGAGGTAATAGATGTAAGTGGCTAAATACATGGCAACTTGATAATTAGCATCCACAAATGGTAATGGAATTAGTCCATTATATTTATTGTTTCTTATTTTCCATGGGAAACTCTTGAGTCTAGGGCTTTTGAGATTGACGGCCAATGCCCTTGTCCTTTCTGCCCACTTATATTTGTCTGCTTTTCATAACTCATATAAGGGAATGTAATTAAAACTTATTAATTAATAACGATCAAGAATTTATACAGGACAAGTGTGGTATAGCAAATTTTTTAGCTACGAAAAAGCGAATATGGTGGAATCTAGACCTTTAAAAAGAAGAGGACAGTTGAGATGTTGGAGACAAATGCTTATCTTTGATGAGGGTTTTCATGCCCCATTTGGTAGATCTTAAATGGAGACTTGACTGAGCTCACTTTTAGATTTGGGGACATCTTTGATGTAGTGATAGGTTTGGCGGTGCCATATCCATCGATGGCTTTGACTTTGGCCTTGAAATCATTAGATCTATATATGTAACGTATTTTTCTTAAGGTGTTGTATTACCCTTACAAAATATGGACAAACGATATTCTATACAAATCTATATAAAATGGAGAGGTTAACCTCAGGGCAGTGGGTGGAAGGATTGCTTTGGTGCATAATCATTTGGCTAAGAAGTCAAATTTAGGTCACTTAGTACTACAGTATGGTGACATTCCTCTTCACTTGCAAGTGAGAAGTCTTAGGTTCGATTCTCGTCAAAGGTGAATTTGAACCACATTATTGCTAGCCTATTGTGAGGCTAAGCCCTCCCCCTCCCCCTTAGTGTAATTAATATCGTTTATTAAAAAAAATAAAAAAGTCAGATGTAGGTGGTACTTTAACACACACTCTTACACAAATACTGTCTGTTAACAACGTCCAACAGTGGCACACCTATTCTCTCTTTCTCTCAAGTTATCTCCGTGGCACTAAGACCGAAAGCAACACTCAAGAAAAATACCTATTGAATCCAGTTCAAACTCTGTCTGAGTTTTGACACCAACAGATTACTTTTTATTTTTATTTTTATATTTCTTCTTTTATGATAAAAACTTGCGCATTTTCACTTGAGCATTATTTGCAGGCCTAATCGTGTCCCCCGGTTCTCAGAATGCTAGTGCTAGTGTTCCTAGGATGGGGTTTAAAACCAAGCTTTTGGTTAAGAGTTGAACTTGCTAATTAAGCGTAGTAATTAATTAACATGCAATTTAATTTGACTAAACAAAGCACTATTAAATGAAGGCCTTTCATTGTTCATGCATGAGTAAGCCCTGGCCTGCTCTAAAGTCAAACCCTAGAGCGTCCCGGGATATCCCAAAACTCCCGTCGCGACCTGTTCTGATCAAATAAATATTAGCTGAAAATAAGGGTTTCGTTTGAAAGAAAATAAGAGACTGAAGATGGACGAAGATCATGGCAGGTTATTTCAGTTTTCCAAGTCAATAGCAGTGAAAGATAAGAGAGAGAAATAGGAGCTCAGAAGACAAAAGCGCCCTTCTCTACTCGGCCTCTTTTCACATAGAAAAAGGAGCATGACTTTAGGTGTTTTAATTAGGCTATTTTTATTACCACCTCAAACAATGTTGAATACACCACATATTTTAAATAACTTATAAGCGCTAATATACAATGACAATTTTGACCTAATTAAATATACAAATGGAGCACCACCAGAAAATGGAAGACATGGCCGGCCACCACCAGTTAAAACCACCCTATCTGCATGGGAATGAACAAAGCTTCCCATTTAGGGATTAAGGTCACTTGACCATCTCGTATTGCGCTGAACCCCGTAGGTGTTTGTCATAGCAATAGAAGCAGTGGCGGAGCCAGGATTTCGGGTTAGGAGGGGCCCCTCACAAATATTAAAAAAAATTAAATCGATAGTAGTTACAAAACTGTTAACCAAAACATCATAGTATATATATGAAAAGTAACCAAAATTCAAAATAACATAACATTGATAATATTACATATTCCCAATAATTAAAATAATTGTCCTCGACGAGTTTTCATATTTTGAAACCGTTGCATGATAGCCTCATCCTCTATACTATTAAAAATATTATTTTCAATATAAGCAACCAAACAATCGTTCATCCACAAATCACTCATTCGATTGCGTAAGGTGTTCTTAACAATGTTCATAGCAGAAAATACTCGCTCTACACTTGCTGTTGCAACCGGTAAGATGAGTGCCAGTGTCAAAAACAAGTACACTAACGGGTAAGTATGATCTTTCTTGGTTCCAACCATCTTTTGTGCAAGATCACTAATTCCTTTCAAATCTGAAAACTCACTATTAGAGGTCATGTCCCAAATATAATTCTCAAGCTGTTCTTTGAGTAACTCAAGATCGTGCTCTGAAAAATCACTTGGATAAAATTGGGCAAGACGCATCAATTTTTCTTTGTCAAAGGCAGAGAAAGAATTACTTGGACTTAAACATGCCACACAAAGAAGTAGTTCAGTATTCTTCTCAGTAAATCGATCATTTAACTCAGTGAGTTGTTTATCTATGACATCGGTGAATAAATCAACCCGATAATGGTGCACGTTTGTGATGGGATGAGCTTTTCGGTTTGGTCGCTCTCCACTTGTAAAAATATCATCCATGCTAGGAATTTTAATACGATTCTTGTCACAAAAGGATGAAACTTCATCAAATAAGGATTCCCAACCACTTTCTCGCATCCTTTGCAATCTTCCTTTGCATATATTGACCAGGTTCATTGCATTCACAATATCTTGATCCTTCTTTTGCAATGCCTGTGATAAATCGTTTGTGATCCCCAAAACCTTTTTCATCAAGTGTAGACCAAAAATAAAGTTGAAAGATTGAATAAAAGTCAATAGAACCTTTGCTTCAAATTTTTGTTCAGAACTTGTTCCATCTTTTCTTACAATCTCAAGCACTTCTATCGTTGATGAGAACATGTGAGCCAAGCTGATTAAACAATTATAGTGAGAGCTCAATCGCGTGTCACTAGCCCGCTTAAGAGTAGTTTCTTGATTCAAACCTTGTCCACTTGAAAGCTCGTTATTTTCTAGTGCTTCCAAAACTACATGAGCATGTTTCTCTCTAAGAATATCACGACGCTTAGAAGATGCCACCACAACATTCACCACAGAAGAAACCATAGTAAAGAGATCTCCAATTTCTAAATTTTTTTTTGCCACTGCTACTAGAGCTAATTGAAGTTGATGAGCAAAACAATGAACATAAAAGGCAGACTCATTCTCATTTAAAATTAGTGCTTTAAGGCCATTGAACTCACCTTGCATATTACTTGCCCCATCATAGCCTTGCCCACGTAATTTTGATATGCTCAATCCATGTCTAGAAAAGAAATCATCAATGGCTAACTTGAGTGAGGAAGCTTTAGTATCTGCAACATGCTCAATACCTACAAAGCGCTCTATCACATGACCTTTATCCACATAGCGCAATACAATGGCCATTTGCTCCTTTGAAGACTTGTCTCGTGATTCATCAACAAGAATGGAAAATAAAGAATCATTATTATCACTAGTGATTGCACTGATGATTTCATACGAAATAGCACTTGAGATGTCCTTTTGAATATCAGGTGATGTCAATTTCAAATTCAGGAGCATTTTCTAGCGTGACAGCCTTTATACCCTCATTATAATGACGTAGCCACCGTAGAATTTCAAGAAAGTTTCCTTGGTTGAGTGAATTTTCAGATTCATCATGCCCACGAAATGGAAGACCTTGTTGTAAGAGAATTCTACTAACACCAATTGATGCACCTAATCGAGTTCGATAATCAATTCGATCTTGGTCAGTTTGTTTTGAGATAACTGTTTCAATATGTTGCTTTTGGTTTAATAAGGCTTCACAGTTTCTCCAAGCATTATTATGAGAACTATTAGGTCCTCCAACATGAATTTCTAGTTTCTTCTTGCACTTCCAATTCTTGAATCCGACTCCAACAAAAGTATCCCCACCAGATTGATCTCCAATATCAGGTTTGAAGAGATAACAACATAAACAATAGGCAGCATCCTGTGATGTGCTATACTCCAACCAATTAGGAAACTGAGTAAACCAAGCAGGATTGAACCTTCTAGGCTTTGTCCCAAAATTTGTGTAGGGAAATGTATGGGTTTTTGGTTGACAAGGTTTATTTTGGAGATAGGCTCTTCAAACTTGGTCTCGAACATTAGGATGATAACTCAAAATCGGTCTACGCAATCCAAGATCATATTGGAGAGTTTCCGAGTTAATTTCCATAGAATCCACACAAGTTTGTTTTGAACTACTTTCATTGTTCTTTGGATTCTTTGGAGACGGTTCTAATATCTCAGGTTGTGTTTTTCTTTTGAAATATCTTTCCATAACTGAAAAGTAAAAAAACATAGATTGACTAACTTTAAATTAAAAGAAATATGAACATATATGCTAATTTTACAAACTAAAACAAATTAGGCGATAGTTAAGAGAAATTGCAAGACATCAATTTAATCATAATTTATAAAAAAAAATTGTAACAGGAATTGAGAGTAAAATACATACTTTGGGTTGTTGACCAATTAACTAAACTTCAATGTCTTTTTTTGATGGAATGATGGAATAATGGAATTCTTTAATCTGCAAAAAAAAAAAAAAAAAAAAATTGTTAAATTAATTTACAATTGTGGTAGATAACAACATATATGAATTAATTGAAAATGACAACTTTGGAGATTCGAAGTTATACCTTTGAGGATCATGGAAATTGAATTATTGAAGAATAATAGACTGATTGACTGATTGAAGACTGTGACATGCTATAGATGAGAGAAGCAGCAGTCGGCTATGTTGTCTAGAAAATAATAGACTGATGTACTGTTATGACTATTTTTTCATACTAGCAGCAGTCGGCTAGGGCTAGAAAGAAACTTAAAAGTAAAAAAATACTAATTTTTAGTGTTGGGAAAAGGAATGGTTGGAAGTTGGAATAGGTAGGGTTTAGGGTTAGACTAGATTACATAAATATTCTTAAAATATTTAAAGAGGGCCGGATATGTTGTCTAGAAAATTGGAATGATTTAAGTGAAAGTCATGAAAAAGTGATAAAAATAATAAAAATAATAAGTAGTACTAATTTTTTTTTTATAAACAAAAGCAGGGTGGGCCTAGGACTACTGTGGTCCTATGGTCCCTCCGCCCCTGAATAGAAGCAAGGGTAAATAGGATGGTGAAACAATCCATTATGTGGGTAAAGCCCATATGGATCAGGATTGTTTTAAGCATAATGTTCAGAAAAGTATGGAAGCGACGGTTGCTCGTATTGCCTAGGAAAGGGATGAGGAGCTCCATTGTGCATGAGGGACCCAAAAGGATCGCCATATCTAGGATAAATGTTTGAATTATGCACGTAACAGTGTGGATTGTTTGTATAAAATATGGAGTTTATGTTGAGAGTGTAGTGTGTGAGGATATTATTTGAAGTAATGTGGAGTGTATTAAAATAAATTTTAATTGAAAAAACAAATTTGAGGTGTATTAAGTATGTGAGGTGTAGTCATAAATATATGGGGTGTTAATAAAACAACCCTTTAATTATTATTTTTTTATAAAAAAATTATTTTAAATGTTTTCAAGTATTTAAAAACTTTGGATTGTTTTGGTGTTAGACCATCTTCGACTTTTGGGTTAAAATTTAAATTTTTTAATCTAAAAACATGTTTTATGCTCCAACCCTTCTTAATTAAATTTTGAGTCCGAGGTCATTAAGGAATGAATTTTGGATTCTTAAAGTAACTCTTTTAAAAAAAAAGAAATTATGTAGACTATGCTGATTTAATTTTATGAACATTTTAACCTAAAAATATTTGAAAGAATATGAAACACATGAAAGTTTTTTTTTTATAATTATTTTAGCCGTTGAATTTAAATTTGGACCGTTAGATCTTTTTCTTTACCGTTAGATTTGATTATATTAGATTTTTTCCCCAAAAATGAGTTTTGGGTTAAAACTCATATTTGACCCAAGGGTCGGAGCAAGTTGGAGTAGGTTTAGAACCTAAAATTTGAGTTTTACCCTAAGGGTTGAAGTATGTCTTAGGGTTTTCTCTTCAACCTGTTTAAATATCCCCTAATTTAAATTAGTGTAAAATATCCCCTAATTTAAATTAGTGTAAAATATCATTTGTAATTAAAAAAAATATTATGACTAAGAACTAATTGAGTAGAACTCTTATGTCCGGCGCAATCCTAAACTGTGATCAAGTCAATTCTTTTATTCAACATATTTTTTTGTTCTAAAACGAGACTATAAATTCAACATTTCTTTTTTATTCAATAAAACTCTTCTTAGTACTGTCGAGGTTGTGGTACCAAAAATCTATCGACTTCAATCTTGACGAATTTGTACAAAAAAAAAAAAACAATTAAACAACTTTGATCAAAGACCAAAGCCACGTGCCCACAGAGTTGGGGGAGGGGGTTTGGCCGATTGATCTTCTATGCCTAAGTCAGTTTCAAAGAAGAGAGAGAGAGTTTAGGGCTTAATTGCGTAGCAAAAGCTTACCAGAATTTGGTGTAGAATTGAGTATTTATATGGAGATAGTGGTCACATGTGTAGGGATTGTCATGCCATGTGTCGACGTCCAGTTGGCCAATGTCTGTCATTTGTTGGATGGAGGAGAAAATTATCCCAAAACTATTGTTACTTAAATAATATCTTGGGACTATCACACAATATCGTTGATTGGATATGATTGTGATTCCTTGCTTGATTAAGTTGATCTTCAATAAAGAAAGCTTAAAATAGAGATTAGTTATTAATCATATCTTTAACTACTTTGTCTTTTCTTCTTGCCATGAGCAGCGGAGTTTGGAGAAATTATAGTCAGCAGCTAAGGTGTCACATCCCGGGCTCGACTCTGCCATAGCATGATATTGTCCACTTTGGGCCCCGACCACGCACTCACAGTTTTGTTTCTGCCATAGCATGATATTGTCCACTTTGGGCCCCGACCACGCACTCACAGTTTTGTTTCTGGGAACTCACATGAGAACTTCTCAGTGGGTCACCCATCCTGTGAATGCTCTCGCCCGAACTCGCTTAACTTCAGAGTGTCGATGGAACCCAAAACCAGTGAGCTCCCAAAAGGCATTGTGTTAGGTAGAGATGGGAATATACATATAAAGCTTACATGATCCACTCCCCTGGGTGATGTGGGATGTTACAATCCACCCCCCTTAGAGGCCCGACGTCCTCGTCGGCACACTTCCGGCCAGGAATTGGCTTTGATACCAAATTGTCACATCCCGGCCCTGGCTCCCACCACATCCCGAGCTCGACTCCACCGTAGCACGATATTGTCTGCTTTGGGCCCCGACCACGCCCTCACGGTTTTGTTTCTAGGAACTCACACGAGAACTTCCCAGTGGGTCACCCACCATGGGAATGCTCTCGCCCGAAATCACTTAACTTCGAAGTTCTGATGAAACCCGAAGCTAGTGAGCTTCCAAAAGGCCTCGTACTAGGTAGAGATGAGAATATACATATAAAACTTACAGGATCTACTTGAAACCCATTATGTGCAATTAAGTGATCCTTAATGGAGCACTGACTTTCTAGATAAATTTTAATACAAGGCAAGTTGAAGAAGAAATCTAAGACGGTGAAGGTCATTATGTCAGGTTGTCAGAATTTTCTGCACAACAATTCTTTACACAAAGACAACTAAAGCTGTATTCCCATCAAAACTACACAACTGCGGGAAAACAAAGATTTTGAAACCTTCCTTATTTTTTCAAATGACATCCCATATATGCCTAGAAAGCTAAAGAAGTAAAGCACAATAGTATTATTTTTCCAGAATTTTATAGAAGATAAATTAGCTTCAAATCTGGCACGCAAAGCACCTGAATAGCATGATAGCCCAACCAGTACATCGCAACAACACTGATTGATAGATTAAACTATACTTTCCCAAAAAGAATTGGATTTTGATCCATACACCATTGCGAAGATACAGATGCCAGCGTTCTGTAGAATTCTACGAGTTCAGGATGCACATAGTCATGATCAATTTAACAATTAACCTAGGGGTTCCAACTAATGCAAAACCGTTTCAATGTGCTAAAAATAAAGTCACTCACAAAGCACTGATTGACAACTCCACACTCGTCCTCCTCCACTACTAGTTTGTAATGGAAAAGGCAGGGATCATACCATATAGAGTAAAAAGAAAAAATCGTGATTTTAGAACTCCTACACAACATGGCAGTTATGGACTCGAATTCTCAAGCATAAAAAAGTTCGAACGACATATTACTTCGATTTACTATGAAATTATTCGGAGTAAAGCAGATCAGAATAAGTACGCCTTCGTAGTCTGGTCATGGACTAAACAATTCTGATCACGATGAACTTAACAAACGGACCCACAGTGCCACCATGGTTTGTTGGGCTCCAAACAGATTCACTTGTTACGCAAGACATGGAAACCCAATCCGATTGGGGATCAAAAAGTTTTCTATGCTCTTAGAGATTCTTACAATTTAGGAATTTGGTGAGTGCCGTAAGTAATCTTAATATCAGGCCAACCCTACAAATTTCAAATGCTTCATAAAATGAAATAGTGGGGAAATTAAGCTTAGACGACATGGAGCGTGAACCAACTCCGAAATGGAGTTAAAAGGCAATTGACAAACTGCCTTAGCATATCAGTCCACTTTGCGAACTAAACAAGAATTCCTTAGATATGATTGGACAGCGCGACTTATGTCGTTGGAAAAGCTACGGATGTTAGCTTTCCACATCACTTTACGAATTATAATTTCAGCCCTAACGAGGAAAATATCACCGTTTTACTACGGGCAACACAAGCAGTGATTTTCTGCGGGTTTGCACAATTCACCTTTTTCAGGTTCGAACTCCGACGAGGAAAACAACTTGAAGGCCCATCTGTCGGGTCACCAACTTTGGTCCAAACCATTGTAGCACTATAAGAGATAAGTAATTTTGATTATTTAATTGTATACATTATTAAATGCAAAAATTTACATTCTTCAAAGATTCTCAAACAAGATTGGGGCATGGAAACATAATGAGCCATGCGCATGAGCTACACTTTGACTTGAACTGTCCAATATCCTAGTGGATAAGGTGTTGGGTTTCCACTCATGCGTCCCTAGTTCGAAACTCCCCCTCCTTTAAATTGTTGTAGTAGTTTTGAACCCTCCCCCTCCCCTTATTAATAATAATTAAAAAAAATACACTTCGACTTGAGTTAGCCCTCACTAATCCAAGTCTATATCATCAATCAACCACAAGCAAGTGAGCTTGGTTAGAGAAGTAACATCCTATGCAATGACTCATGCACCTAGCACGGGCCGACATTGGAAACTGCAATACTGAGATCTTCTACAAACTCTTAACCTGATATAACTACTTAATGGGAAGTGTTTATTGCGTGTTTTAGGATTTGCAGAGACCTCAATATTTATATTAGCTAAGAGACTAGGGTTTTGTCCATAAAGAAAGCCCTAATTCCGCTTTCTTAGCCTACGAGTTAGTTATCACAATTACTTGATTATTGAGAATTCAATCGTTCTTACTTGTTTTTAAGACACGAAAATTTAAGACTAATTAAGAGGAAAATCAAATCACAATCTATTAATCTCTATTATTTCATTCATATTACATTGTAGACCATTTAAAATTAATTTATATTGAAAGAAATCTAACATTTTAAACCAAACTACCTCAAACAAAACATCTTGAATAATATCAGGCTTGGTACCTTAATCAGCGGAGGACATTACTGAAGTTTATGGCTTTTGTAGTAGTGGCCAATATGCCATCAAGAACTTTCAACATATAATTTGTGGTTGCTACCAAAATGTACATACATCATGTTTATGGAATTACGTTAGAGTGAAGACTAGAAGTTAGGGAGAGGGTTCTTTTCAAAGGATGATAATGATGAATGTGAGGATGTTAGTGCAGTTGAAAACTTTGATGGGAAAAGGAGTGGAAAAGGATCAATCAGCATTGTTGACTCATTACTTCTTTTCTGAGACTTTTTGAGGTCATAAGCCGGCTAATTAAGGGTGGTTTTGTTTGGTCCTATATTCACTTCAAACTTGCACAACCCGCCATCACCACCACCACTACCACTTGGGTGTGAGAATATGAAGTGGCATTCGCACTCACTCTCACAAAACCCTACTCCTTAGCCCTTGACCTTATACTTTTAAATTTTTTTTATCCTCATTCTCTTTTTCAATCTTTTGAATGGAACATGAACCGACTCTATGGTCCTCTCAAATTATCAACTATAAAAGTCAACCAGCCAACCCAAGCTGTCCTGCCAATATTGCCATTATCCTGTGCAATGTAGCTAGTCATTAGGCAACCATAAAAAGAAGTAACAATATAAATATATAGTGAATATATGGGAGGTACAATGTGGAATTTCTTTTTTGAACCTTTTACCAAGGATGTTTTCAGTGAGCTTTTTCCACTTGAATAGGACTCTTCAATTTATCTGAAATGGCAAAAGAATTAAACTCTATTGGAAGCACATAATTCACTAAATTACTTAATGGCAAAAGAAAGAAGGGTAAGAAGGAAGACAAATAATTAAAGCAAAGGTGCGGTAGATTCTACCAACTTGCATAATATCTTCGGTTGTATTAGTTTTTACTGATGCAAGCACTTTTTCTTATTTTTCATGTTCACAATATTACGTAGAAAAAAGTTGGGGCTGAATTCTTCAATGGGTTACTTACGATGAGTTCTTCAAAACCTTTTTGAGGCTGAATTCTTCAATGAATATGTATCTTTCTAAAATTAGGAAGTGAAGTAACATATATATATATTTTTTAATTTAAACAACAATATCACTTCCATTCCAGTATTGTTATTATGGAAAAAGGTAGTATTGTGAATATATTGAAGAAGAAAAAATAAGAAGCAAAAAACTACTAGAAACAACAAAACCCAATTACAAAAAACAAGGTAAAACTCATCCTAACAAAATTGAAAATTGGGGCGAAGAGAAAGATTATGATGATACACGGGAATAGCACAAGAAGGACAAGAGTCACACCAACAAACCCCTGGATGGTCCACTCCAAAATTTGCCAAACATTCAGCCACATGATTCTCTTTGTGAAAAATATGTGTAACTCTGCACATAGAAGAGAGCAACCCACACCAATTCAACCAACGAACACTCAAATGCCAGGGAACATAATTACGAGAAACTGAAATAAAAAGAACAGCCCAGGATGAGTAACACTCAATCCGGGAACGCCAACCCTTCTCCCAAGTTAAGTTTATCGCATGAATGATTATCATCAGACTAAAGGGATGTTGGAGCAATATTAGAAAATATGAAAAATAACAATATAATTCAAATCATAATAATCATAAAGAAATTCACAACATCAATTATATATGAGATTAATATAAACAACTAGAGAGAAAGTTAGAAAAACTGACAAACTTGGAGATTGAGGCTTGCATAAATGCAATGTCCTAGAGACAGAATTTCACCCCTACTCTTGTGCTTATAGTTCGGTAGGCGTCCATCTCCCAAGATTCAACAATCTATAATCCGAAGTCAAAGCACTTCAATCTTCGGACTCTGGCGAACTTCATATATTCCGTACTCTCAAGACACGACTCGGAGTTTGACTAAGACATTGGAAAAAAAACTCTTCTCTTCGATCCCTTAGATATGTGGGATGTTAGAGTTTATATAGAACTCAAGCCCCCCCCTTTTGAAACATTGTGACCGTTGCCTAAAGTTCCAACGAACAGACGCAACTCATGAATTTGAATTCAACTATGACACATGACTTTTATTTTTCATTCATATAAAAATTAAAAATTATAATATTAATTATAATATATAATTTCCAACAAGGGATAATTGATTAATACAATATTGAATATCATCGTAGCATCTTCAATAAAAATGCAAATTTGAGTTGTAAAAACTACATTGACATCTCATTTTACATACTGATTTACTTTTTCCTCTTTAAATAGCAGAATCCACCTCCTAAATATGTAAAAAAAATAGTAAATTCATATTTTTATTTACACTTACCGGTCAAGATGAGTATTTTATATCTTACCCATTGAAGTGCTTTCCAGCCAACAACAAAAATATAAAAGCTAATTCCAAAGAATCTTGCATCTCGTAGTGGAGATTTTCTCATTCCATGACTAGTTCCTAAAGTGGTTTACAAAAAATTGATGCACCTATATGTTACCCTATCTCCCCTCATCTTCGATAATCAATTATACTAGAGAATAAATACGAAAATTAAATAGACATATTAAGATAGCAAGATCTGCTACTTAGTACTATAGTCTAAGGCTATTTTTCTTCATATATGAGTAAGAGGTTTTAGATTTGAATATCGTGGATAATAAGTTCAATACCAATTTATTTTCATACTACTGCTTAGTGTATGTTGTATAAAAATATGTAGTGATCGAGTTTCTAAAGTTTCTTAGGGTTTAATTTTCAAAATAATTTGTCACGTATTATTACGATCTAGTTATATTTAGTTAAGCTTTATATTGTTGTATCAAAATCTTCAAAGTAATTTCGAATTGTATTATTCAAAGTTTAAAAACCAACCAAGACTCTTATATTTATTTTTGCACTGTGTGACTGAAAAGTTATGGATATTTGATAGACTTGAGAATTTTAAATAGATACGTTTCGTACTTTTTATGTTCAAATTGAGCTTCAGTTTTATTTATATTGTATTCTTTAAATACAATGATATACTTACATTAAGAAGTAAGGTGAATAAATTAGTATCGAACTTGTCGTTCATGAGATTTAAACATAAAAACTCTCATTTATATTTAAAGAAGAATACAAGTAGGCTATAGTACTCAAAGCCAGTTTGGAATTGTTGTAGTTTTTATAAAAATAAAAAATAAAAAAAAGTCAACTGTAAAATGAAGCAGTCAAACGTTTGTTGAACTGTATTTCTAAAAGTGATGTTTGTATGAAAGGTAAAAATGTTCAATAAACTTTAATGTAGAAGTGTTATAGTGGTGACGGTGACAGCGACTGTGGTGGTGGTTGTAGTTGAATGGTTTAGAAGGATAACTAATGTTTTTTTTTTATAACTATTAAGGATATTACAAAAATTAAAATTATTGATTAACAGCTCAGCCACACTTTTCATGACTTTTTATGAAAGCATCTGTTAAGGATGTTGTCTAGGAGCTTCACTTCTAAAAAAAAGAAGTATATTTTATTTTTTCCGAACATTTTTTATTGTTTAACTTTAAAATGAAGCAATTTTTGGTCAAAAAAAAAAAAAAAGCAACATCAAACTGGCACTGCAAAACTATGAAGAAGTAGAGACCAATAGATTTGCACCTATTAATTAGAAATAGGGGCAAAAATTGAGGATTTCCGCACCTAATAGTTAGGAGTGGCATATATTTGAATTGCATCTAAAAAGAGCGTTGCTATTTATAAATAGGGGCAAATAAGCAATTATATCCGCCCCTAATAGTTTTGCTGCCACGTAGGCAAGTCTGACGTGCAAACAATATTAAGTGCGGATGTTTAAAATATTAGGATAATTATTAAGGCCCCTATTTTATTATGTATATTTAATGACATTTATATTTGTTATTATTGCATTTTGGGAATTGTATTAATTGAAAACGATTTTCAATCTCCCATTAATTATTTGATTGTATTCTCACATTTTAGGGTAAAATATATTTACTATTATTTTTATTTTCCACCACCAACCTAGACCAAAAAAATAAATTGTTAACAGAAAAATTAATATTAAAATAATTCATACTTCAATTGATTATATACAAATGGTACAAGTATCATGAAGAAGTTTAAACAGTAGATCAAATGGTAGTCTAAAAAAAAATTATATGTCTGATCAATCTTCTGCATCCCAAACACCGAAATGATGCAAAGTTAAAAGCATGTGTCATCCATGATTCATCCTGTATATACACCACAGAAGGTAAAAGCAAATTAGAGTAACATTATTTTTAGAAACATAAGAAACAAAACAATCAGATTATGTAGAACTCATATCCTTGAAAAGAAACGAACAAATTACGTAAAACAATCAAATTATGTACAAACCCTTCACAAAACATCGAGAAAACAAAACCTGCAAAATACACAAAAAATAAAACCTAAACTAACCCAATCGGGGTTTATGATGTAATTCATCATTTTGATAACACTAATATTATACAAAAATAAAACGGAAAAAAATGTATGAAGAACACACCTAACGAATTTCACTTCAAATTTTTCACACCCGATCATCAAATTTACCTACAAAACAACAGTTTGAGAGAAGAAAAAAAACTTCAATCAAACTAAATAAAGCTAGTTTTTTTTCTCTACTATGAACCTTTTTAAATCGCTCTTTCGCTATCTTAGACTCATCAAAGGGAATATTGAAACGTAGAGAATTAAGAAAATTAGAGATGAAGAGAAAACAATATCAGATCTGGAAAAAAATGTGAAGAAGAAGGATAAAAATATGAAGGAACAAGAAAAATGGAGATGAGAAGAAGAATAAGAAGAAACAAGAAAAATGGAGAGCTATGAATCAACAAAGACAATGGAGATGAGGAGAAGAATATGAAGGAACAAGAAAAATGGAGACTGTGGATGCAAATTTCTTCCTTCTTGATCTTGGACAAAATTGCACCTACAAAACAAATAACACTTTAGGTCAAGGCCAAGAGCCTCACGCGCCCACGATGAATGAGGGTGGGGGGGGGGGGTTTGGCCGAAGAACCTCTGATGCCAAAGTTAGAATTTTGAGGGAAAAGTGTTTGGAGAATTTTAGCAAGAGTGAAGACTTAGCTTTTTAGAGAAAATGAGGTAGAATATATAAGGCATGGCTGGTCCCTTTGGGAGAAGGTGACCGGCCTCTTGTGTGTTTTTTGGGTGTAATTGGTAGTTTAATTGGTCATTAATAGATTAATTAGGTAATTAATCCATTAATTAGCCAATTAACATAATTTAAAATGAATGTTTTGGGGGTTACCTTGTGGAGAAGATGGATGAAATAGGTTTTGAATAAAGACCTATTTTGGGCACTTTTGACTTGATTGTGGGATGTTTGCCCATTGCTCGCGCGTAGGAATTCCAGTGTTCCTCAAGAGTAATTTTGTCCTTTTTGCCCAAAAATCCATGTGTCATGAGCCTTTGTAGTTGGATGCGCTGTCGACATGCAAATGCCAGAAATCTCCGTTAGGGGGAGCAGGCGCGGCTAAGGTGTGCTCGGCTGCTTTTGGGGCGTTGTTGGGCTGCTCTGTTACGTTGCTTAGGCTAGGCGCGGATTCTGCTAAGGTTTAGGCCTTTATCGCCGTGCAGGGTTGGAAAACTAAACCGTATTAGCCAAGTTCCAATGCCCACTTCCTCACTCGTTGAGAAGTGTTCAGACCATGTAAGATTGATTGTAGAGGATACTGAGTCATGACGATGACTGTTGAGCTTGAAAGTATGGTCTGAGCTTCCGAGTCGCAACAACTAGTGCCAAAATTAATTTTTCGATCTTCGGATATCTTGTTTCCTCATCGAGAAGAGCTTTTAGAAGTGTAGAATACCGGCCGTTGGGCGCCCAACTCTTCTCGTATGAGGGCAGAGCTCACTGCTACTTCGGAGATTGCCAGGTAGATGTATAAATCCTTCACTACATCCGGCTTGGACAATTAGGGAGGTGATGTGAGATACTTCTTCAGGTATTGGAAGGCTCTTTCATACTCTTCATCCAATTTGTCTCGTTGTGCCCTCTTGATAGCCTTGAAAAAGGGCTTGCATTGATCGGTGGACCGTGAGAGAAAGCGGTTGAGGGCAGCTACTCTTCCGGTCAAGCTTTGGATCTCCTTTAAAGTTGTTGGAAACTTCATCTCTAGGATCACTCGGATTTGCTTAGGATGTGCTTTAATTCCTCGTTGGGTTACTAAGTACCCTTGAAATTGGCCTGAAGATACTCCAAATGTGCATTTGGTGGGGTTGAGCTTCATCTTATACTTTATGAGGATGTTGAAAGTTTCCGCCAAGTTGCGGATATGGCCTGACCGCTGCTTGCCTTTTACCATGATGTCAATGACATAGACCTCCATGGTTACCCCAATTTGCTTCTTGAACATCATGTTTACTAACCTTTGGTAAGTGGCTCCCGCATTCTTGAGGCCAAAGGGCATGACCTTGTAGTAGTAGGTGCCTCGCTCGATCACGAACGCGGTCTTCTCCTTGTCGTGCTTATACATGGCTATTTTTTTGTAGCCTGAGTATGCGTCCAAGAAACTGAATAGTTGGTTCCCAGAAGTTGAATCTACCAATAGATCGATCTGAGGGACAGGATAAAGATCTTTTGGGCATGCTTTGCTGAGGTCGGTGTAGTCTACGCAAACCCTTAATTTGCCCATCTCTTTTTTCATGACTAGCATGACGTTGGCAAGCCATGCCGAGTGTGCTACCTTTTCTATGAATCTGGCCTCCAATAGCTTGTCGATTTCCACCTCGATGATCGCTACTCCCTCGGGTGTGAAATGTCTTCTCTTATGGATCACTGATTTGGCAGCGGGGTCAACGTGCAGCTTGTGGCAGGCTACCTAGGGGTCGATGTCGGGCATGTCGGATGGTGACCATGCGAAGAAGTCTTGGTTTTCCCTAAGGAAAGCCGTGAGTTCTTCCTTCTCGGATGGGCTTAGACGTGAACGATTCTAGCCGTCTTTTCCGGCTAATGGGGATCAAGAATGATGTCTTCGGCTTCCTCTTCAGGTTTCCATCCTATCTCGTATGCTTGGGCGCCATCTTCTTGATTCGTTTACTGTAATTGCTATTTGGTAACTTCTTCATCCCTTTGGACCTCGGTAACCTCTACGGGGGTAAAGGTTCTCTTCTTTGACTCTTTCAACACTTGCACAGTGCATTGTCGGAATGTGGCCTGGTCAGATTGGATCTCTCTGACTCCTCATCCCGGGATACGGAATCAGATTTTTTGATACTTGATGGAAGTGATGACATCCAGTTTGATCAACCAAGGTCTCCCAAGAATCCCATTGTAGGGAGATAAGTCACTTACGACCGTGAACGTCTGCTTTGAGACAACTGGCGGTGTTTTCACATCAAGTGTGATGTGGCCAATGACAGTTGAGGTGTGCCTGTTGAATCTGGTGAGTACCTCTGCTCAGCGTTTGATTGTGCTTTCCAGGCCCATCTTCTGAATGATTGAGAGTTGAAGTAGGTTGACTGCACTTCCATTGTCAACCATCATCGTCGTGTGGGAAATCGACGTTTTCTACATCCTGCTAGGTGAAGCCAATTATGAGTCCAGGTTGTGTATCGACTACTTGGACCTGTGAAACTAGTAGAGCCTGTTGGATATTCCTCTTCTTAGAGTTGTTGGTGGCCCCCAAATGCTAGGACTTGGAGAAGATACCATTGATTCGAATCGTCTTAGTTGGTGGCTCTTCGTCGTCGTCTGCGTTCCTTCTTGGCTGCATAGCTGGCTTGTCCAAGTATCTCTCGACCTTGCCTTCTTTCACGAGCTTCTTTAGGTAGTTCTTCTAAGTGTATCAGTTGTTGGTTATGTGACCAGGACCTTAGTGGAATGCGTAATACTTGGTGTGGTCCAACTTGGAAATATCTCCTTTTGATTGTTTCGGCAACTTGAACCATGGCTCGTTCTTGATGTCGCGAAGGATTTGATGGATCGAAATTGAGAACTTAGAATAGTTCTTGGTCATCAGGCCTTCTTTGGTCGTGCGTCGATCCCTACGCTTGGCCTTCTGCCTATTCTTGTTGGACTATTTCCGTCCTTCTTCCCTTGAGTCACTGCCGACTCTTTTTGGGGCTGCTCGGGCGCCTTTTCTGCTCGTCTAGCCTCATCCCAAAATGCATGCTTCTCTGCCAGAGCAAAGGAGTATGCTAGAGTTAGATCTTCTTTCATGATCATTTCTCCGAACAATGGGTGGTCTGCTAGGAGTCCTTTTTGGAATGCTGCATTTGCTATCGAGTGTCGCATCCAACAATTTTTGCCTTCTCTTCTTTGAACCTCTTCACTTAGTCGCAGAGCGACTCCTTTAGGTTTTTCTTCACGTTGAACAAGTGGTTGGACGTTTTCTTGATTAAGCGGTAGGATGAGTATTCTTTGGTGAAAACCAAAGAAAGATCATCAAAATTCTGGATGGATCGTGGTGGCAAGGTGTGAAACCAATCTTATGCCTCGCCTTGTATTTAATGGCGAATATTTTGCACATAAGAGCATCGTTGTTCCGGTAAAGGACCATCGCGCTTTGGTAGTGCTTCAAGTGCCTCTCCAGATCTTCATCTCCTTTGAAAGATGTGAAGTGTGGCATGCTAAACTTGCGTGGAGGCTCTGCCAGCTCGATCTCGTCAGTGAAGGGTGACCTGCTCATGCTGGTCATATCCCATCGTAGTGCTTCATCGACCACTTTGTTGCATTGGAAATCACGCAACCGTTCGTTGATGAGCCTCTTTACCTCTTCCCGAATTTGCTTTTGTTAGGGTAGTGGAGCCCTCGGCTGCCCCCGATCTTGACCTGTTGGTTTAGGCTGCTCTTCTCCATGCTCGGCTCGTCTATGCCGCGGCTACGGTGCATGAGGTAGATTCCTAGCAGGCGAAGGATTTCTTCGTAGGTTGCCGGTTGAACTTGAGTTGGATTAAGTGACTGCTTCTCTTCGTTCGTCGTTCTGTCTGCTCTGATGTGATGTGGAGAATGCTCATTGTGGGCCTAACTGCGAATGAACACTTTGCCTAGAAGGCTGCTCATGTTGACTATCGGAGCGTGGCCCCAACCATGAGTGTATACTTGTCTGTGGGCCTAATTGAGAGTGCACACTCCTCCGCGTGCTAAGACAGGAGTATACGCTATCTCGAGGGCCCAATCAGGAGTGTACGTTGCCCGAACGCTTGGTTTGTGGTTGGTCGAGTGGCTACTTGCCAGGACGCTGCTGCAGAGGTTCCTCATTTGCCCTTGTCCTACTTCGGGACACCTCGTTTGGGGCACGTTGGATCTCGGTGCGTTGCAAGAGCTAATTCACCAAGGTCGTCTGTTGTGCAAAAGCGCTCGTCAACTCTATGACTTGTCGGGACAAGTGTTGTTCACCATTCAGATTGGAAGAGCTTGGAAGGAATGTGCCTCCTGAGCAATGGAAGGGTGGTAGACTCCAGGCGCGAGATTTGAGTTGGGAAGTGTCAAATCCGCGGAGAAATGTGGTGAAAATGCCTCTTGTTTGATGGTTAGTCCTGATGGTTGGGATATTCTCGAGCCGACTTGGGCTGCTTGGGAAACTACTGGAGCAGGCTGGGCTTCCGGAGTGGGTTGCTCGGTGTGTGATGCACGCGGGTGTGAGGCTTGGGCTCGGCTTGGTAATGTGTTGGGCTCAACTTGGCAACGTGTTGGGCTTGCGTTGGGCATTGAGTGACATGGCTTGGGCCGTGGCCTTGGTGCCGGAGCCTTGGATGGCACAGCTTGGGCTTGTTTAAATGGCACAGCTCAGGCCGTGGTGGTGACACCATGGGCCTCACCGCGGGTGGCTACCGTGGTAACCATCACGATGGTTCCTGTGGTGGAAACTCGTGGTGGTGGTGTCGCTTCACTTGTTGAATTTTTTAAATTTCTAGCCATTGTACTTCTCTTTTACGTTTTATCAAAGAATTTTCACAAATAAAAATTTCTAATAATAAAAACATACGAAAAATCTACAAATGGACAAGAAAATAGAAAAACCTTAGATGCGAAAGTCTTCTACAAGTGTGGGACTCAACTCTCAATGAAAGCACCAATTTGTGGATGCAAATTTCTTCCTCCTTGATCTTAGACAAAATTGCACCTACAAAACAAATAACACCTTAGGTCAAGGCCAAGAGCCTCACGCGCCCACGATGAATTGGGGAGCGGGGAGGGTTTTGGCCGAAGAACCTCTAATGCCAAAGTTAGAATTTTGAGGGAAAAATGTTACGAGAATTTTGAGAATTTTAGCAAGAGTGAAGACTTAGCTTTTTAGAGAAAATGAGGTAGAATATATAAGGCATGGCCGGTCCCTTTGGGAGAGAAGGTGACCGGCCTCTTATGTGTTTTTTTGGTGTAATTGATAGCTTAATTGGCCATTAATAGATTAATTGGGTAATGAATCCATTAATTAGCCAATTAACATAATTTAAAAGGAATATTTTGGGGGTTACCTTGTGGAGAAGATTGATGAAATATGTTTTGAATAAATACCTATTTTGGGCACTTTTGACTTGATTGTGGGATGTTTGCCCATTGCTCGCGCGTAGGAATTCCGGTGTTCCTCAAGGGTAATTTTGTCATTTTTGTCAAAAAATTCACGTGTCACCTCTTGATTATTTTTTGGCTCCGAAAAGATGAGGAGTTTGTGCTGTGAAAGAAGATCAAGAGAGAAATATGGGGAATGTGCATGTTAGTTATCCTAGAATTAGGGTTATGATAGCTGTCTTAATTATTTTATTAATAATTAAGAAAAAAAAGTTAAATATAAGAAGATAAATGCTCTTAATGTAAATTATTAAATTAAAAAACTAAATAAGTTAAATATATATATATTAGAGGCTCATTTATCCGCCCCTAATAACTAAATTTTGTAGATGTGGTTTTTTTCGCCCCTAAAAGTAGTAACTTTAATAGGGGCGCGTTGCAGTGCTATTAAATTAGGAATGTGATTGTGTAAATCCTAGTGTATCTAGGGATATCTTTGAATATTCCCTTTAGTAGTTAATATCCTATTAGAGTTGTAATTCTATTAGGGTAAGGAATTAATCTTCCCTACTACTATAAATAAATGCACAATGAGATGGAATAGAACACACCTCACAATTACACTTCTCTCTTCTTCTCTCTATGTGCCGCACCCCTCTCTTTATGGCATCCATAATTGTTTAGTAAATTATGCTTACAACATGGCGTTTATTGTTTCGCCTCTATTACAATTAATAGAGACAAATTTATATTTCTACCCTATATAAAATTAATAGGGACAAATCCTTATATCCACCCCTAATGTACTGCCCCTAATAATTACTATTCTTGTACCTTAGTGACACTCACTATAGTTTCTATAAATAATAAAACAAAATTATATGATTTGAGAACCATATATAATTGAAACTCTATTACTTCGTTGAAACATTATTTTGAGTCTAGCATGAAAAATCCAGATTAGACTCATTTGACGGGGTAGACTAAAATATTGGAATGAAGCTACATAGACAACTGTAATTTGTATTTGTTTTGTTAGGTTTATAGATCTTGGATGAATACGTTTTCTTTGTGTTAATTACCTCCACTAAATTCCTCAACAAACAAAAATCAATTAAAGAGTATTTAAGGATTTTATGAGTTTGTACATTACAACTTTAAAATCATACATGCACACATATTACTTGAAACAGTAAACAATGTAATTTATTCGCATGTGCATAACTAGAAGAGTCTGAATTATCTACTTTTAGTGTTAAAATTGTGTTTATAACCAAAATATATCATTTCATTTTTTTATTGGTTATTTGTAGATGACACTTTATTGCACTGGTAGAAATTAAGCAATGCCTATACATCTTGGTGCAAGTCTATATGTATATAACATTTCTATAAATAATAAATACTAACCCTAAATTTATATCTCTCAACTGATCCAAAACATGAAAACCATGTCATGTTGGACGCGAACTTTAGCTCAAGATATAAGATATAGGGCAATTAGCTAAAATGTTCCTCTTTTAATATATGGTTATTGAAATGATCGAAGTAAAATATCGGCAACATATTCATTATATATCAACAACAGAATGATGACATGCTAAAACAAATTATTTCACCAACCAAATGTCAAAAGTGAATCATTTCAGCGAAAAACCCTAAGATATAAAGGAGAAGAAAAAAAATCCAATTTAGAATATGTGCAACCATATTTTGGAGACAAACTACATCATTTTTTAACACATTTACAAGCGAAGAAAAGTACTAGAGTGAGGCAATCAATTCTAATTACTAGAATCTCGCAAATGGGTTATTACCACAATGACGAAAATCAATTATATCTATGTACTTTGATGTGGGTTCAATCCTCGCCAACTATCTCACCCACTAATGCTATAACTCTATTGAAAAAAAAAAAAAAAAAAACAAACAAACAAACGTAAAATCTCTAATCCAAAGAGAAGTATAAGGCTAGTGGATCCTGAGTTTTCTTTCGATGTGGATGCTAAGTCTGTTTTTCTTCAAGAAAGAGAGAGTGAGATAGAGTATCCAAAAAACCCAACTCGAAGATGATTCGAGAGAACTCGGAAAGACACCAAGATGGAGCTTCATCATCATGATAATCATTAACCCCATAAACAAAAGCTTGAATCTTTCAAGAAAATAAAGGTCAAGAACAAGGTCCTCATTTGAAATCAAACTTACTAAATCTGGCTGGAAAGAATCAGTCTTGTTTGTTGGCAACCTTGTTGTTGAGCTTGATTTCCTTGAAAGCTTCAAGCTTTTGATGACGGGGCACTGATTATCATAATGAAGCATTAAGTTCCTGATGACGGATTTTGAGTTGTTTTTTAGCATCTCTGAGTTAGGTTTTGGACGACCAATGTTGCTGTCTTATGTCTTGAAGAAGAACAGAACCATCATCCACAATCAAAGAAAACTCAGGATCCACTAGTCTTATACTTCTCTTTACCTTGAAGAACAACATACCAACATATTCCCACAAAAAAAAAAAAAAAACTCAAAATCCACTAATCTTAAACCATGAGCTGGTGACTCAGTGGTAAATGGCGGATTGCGAGGTTTCCTTCAAACTAAAAATTGGAGGTCGGGTTCGAAACCCGGCTGGTGTGGAAGCCAGACTTGTGGCCAGAGGGAGGCTAAAATGTCTATATGAGTCTTTCCGGCCTCTAAAAGGGATGGATAATCATGACTTGCCACCAGTTGTCCTCATTTTTAAAAAAAAAATCCACTAACCTTACATTTCTTTTTAAATTCTCTCTGATCCCACAATCGTTACTAAATAGAGTTGAGTATGGTGAAAACACATTAAAATTTTATTTTACTCACAACAAATACGACTACCAACCCAATTTTTCTTGAGTAATATACACACACCAGAAATTCCTTAGGTATTTTCCTAAACTATGTTATTTTAAAATTCCACAAGAAATTGATGAATTGAAGTTGGCTTTGTACTGAACTATAGGAAAAGATTAGAAGATCCTCAGAATATTTCTTGTGCAAGTCATGATCGATATAAATACACACAATTCACTGAACCCTAAATAACTTTGTCATGCTATATATACTAGTAATCATAACAATCGAGTGGTCAGGCAATTAAATTAACGCTCATGCATACCATCTTGTAGTATAAGTTACTACATGGAGTTAATTTACAAAATGCTACTTTTACCATATTTTACATATCACATCGGTATCATCTTGTAATAGAGATGAGACTCATATATATTGCTGAAGTCAAAGTGGTACAAATATAATATGAAAAATGTGATAAACGTAACATTACTTGTTAATTTTTGATTTTGTGATTTTGTGCATCGTGAATGTCTCTCGATTGATTTGTTTTGACCAAATCTAGAAATATAGTTTCTTTTGTCCAAAATCTAGAATATTGTAAGGGGCATCAAATTCATGAGACTCTGGTGGCTCTTTTCCCCATTTTTGTAGAAGTATATAAAAATTTAAGGGTAAAAGACTGTTTACTACCCTCATGTTTTGTGGTTTTCAACATTTAGTACATCTAGTTTTTTTCGTCTCAGATTCATACCTAAAGTGTAAATTTTGGGACAGTTTCATACATCTGTTAGTCAAACTGTTAAGTTTTCCGTTAACTGTAACGTGGCGCACTGACTGGGCGCCACGTGTCATCCACGTTTCTTTTTTTTTTCTTTTTTCTTTTTTCTTTTTTCTTTTTTTTTTCCTTCTTCTTCTTCTTCTTCCTCCGACTGCAACTTTCTTTTTTTTTTTTTTTTTTTTTTCTTCCTCCTTCTCCTTCTTGCTTCCTTCATCCTTCCTTCCCTTTCTTCCCCTTCTTCCTTCTTCTTCCTTCTCATTCTCCTTCTTCTTCCTCCGAATCTGGGGAAGCTTTTTTTTTTTTTTTCTTTTTTTTCTTCTTCTTCTTCTTTCTCTTTCCTCCTTCCTTCTTCTTCTTCTTCTTCTTCCGAATCTACCCAGATTCAGTTTTTTCATTTTTATTTCTTTTTTTTTCTTTGTTTTTTCTTTTTTTTTTCTTTTTTCTTCTTCTTCTTCTTCTTCTTCTTCTTCATCCTCCGAATCTGCCCAGATTCAGTTTTCTTCTTTTTCTTCCTCCTTCTTCTCCTTCTTCCTTCCCCTTCTTCGTTCTTCTTCTTCTTCCTCCGAATTTGGGGGAAGATGAAAGTTTTTTTTTTTTTTTTTTTGAGGAAGAAGAAGAAGAAGAAGGAGGAAGAAAAAATTGCAGTCGGAGGAAGAAGAAGAAGAAGAAGAAGAAGAAGGAAGAAGGAGGAAGAAGAAGAAAGAAAGAAAGAAAAAAAAAACAAACAAACTTCCCCAGATTTTGGAGGAAGAAGAAGGAAGAAGGAGAAGGAAGAAGAAGAAAGAAAAAAAAAAAAAACAAAACAAACTTCCCCAGATTTCGGAGGAAGAAGAAGGAGAATGAGAAGGAAGAAGAAGGAAGAAGGGGAAGAAAGGGAAGGAAGGAGGAAGGAAGGAAGAAGGAGAAGGAAGAAGAAAAAAAAAAACAAAAAAAGAAAGTTGCAGTCGGAGGAAGAAGAAGAAAAGAAAAGAAAGAAAAAAGCAAAAAGCCAAAAAAAAAAAAAAAAAAAACGTGGATGGCACGTGGCGCCCAGTCAGTGCGCAACGTCACAGTTAACGAAAAACTTGACAGTTTGACTAGCGGATGTATGAGACTGTCCCAAAATTTACACTTTAGGTATGACTCTGAGACGAAAAAAACTTGATGTACTAAATGTTGAAAACCACGAAACATGAGGGTAGTAAACAGTCTTTTACCCCAAATTTAATTACATAATGCAGTCCCACAACAAGCATGTACTCAAATCTTATTTAAATTAAAGGAAGTGTTATTGACATTCCAAAAATTTCATTCTAAATTCCTCATCAGTGTATTTTGCTTTCATAATATAGAAAGTTTAGAATGTAGAATAAATTTTTTAAAGTGCTAATAATAATTCTCTAAATTAATATCCCATTTGATTATTCCTCAAAATTGTGTGGACTGTGGAGCTTCTTTGAATATTCATTTTTTTTAGGCTTTTGTAATTTCCGCCCACTTTCTTATAAAATTTATTCTGTTTCTCTTGTCAGATATTTATGGTTTAGCTGCTACTGAGTAATCCAAACTCCAAGGAATTACTTCAACACACATACAAAAAATTTCTTGAACACTTGAAAGCCAGAAAGGGAGGGGGGAAAAGAGCAACCAGCAATTATGTCCTATTTTGTTGATACAACGATTGCCACACAATAAGTTAACAATAATTTGGTATCGAACTCATTATTTATCCGTCCAATACTAAACTTTAAACTTAAAAATGAAAAAGAATATCATAAGAACGCATTAGTCATTGAGGCAAACTCTACCACAACCTATAGCTAGCCAATTAATGTATTTAGTAGAATTTTTTTCTATAAATTTTGTTGGTGATCTAAGCCAACATTATCGATATTCCCCAGCCAAAAAGTAGAAAATAAATTACAATAACAAAACCCTTAATTTGGCCACATTTCTGTTTTTTCGCCAATTATGTACAGCTTTTTAACGGAAACAAAACAAATTAGTTGATCTCAAAGGATTAGCATCCTTAAAAACTCAATTACATGACTAAATACATAGGGTCAGTCAGAATTGATTAAGAGATTAAGAAAAGGGGGGCTAAGAAGCTGCCATTTATGTCGTAAATACAAATTAAATTGGGAATTGTTATTAGCATTTCAAAAATCTCATTTTGCACTCCAAATTTTCTATAATTAGAAAGAAAAATACACTTATGAGGAGTGTATAATGAGATTTTTTAAGTGCTAATAACAGTTCCCATTAAATTATATGACCAAAACTTTCCATAACTTTCAACTGACTTGAGCCTCTGCTCTGAGCAGATACTTTGAGTCACGCCAAGCCAACGCTAATAATATTCTCTCAATAAGACGAAAGATTTTTGCATTTTTCCTTTTTTATTTCCTCACAATCCAACCTTTTGAAGACAACCCACACATGGAAAACAATTTTTCTTTTGGGGTAGGTAATTAATGAAAATTCAGCATCATTTCACCAATATTATGGTCATTAAAAAGTCTCTAGCTCAGCAATCGTGAATAGGTTAGTTGGCTGGAACAACAGTGTGTCGCCCTCATACCTTCATTTTAATGTAATTAGGTCAATTGGCCAAAGGAACTGTGTGTCGCCCTCATATACTCACGTTCAAATCCTAATTCCAATAGAATAGAGTAGTGTACAATAACGCTTTTGAAAAAATAAGAAAGAAAGAAAAAGGTATCTAAAAAGAAAGAAAAGGGTATCTAACTCTGTTTCAAATCTTTACTGGTTATGCAGATCTGCAATACAAGTAAAGGTTACAACAGCATCAGACAGACTGAGACAAAGGTGTACGGTGGGGGGCAGATCAGTGAGTAAGAATTAGCTTCCTCTTCCTCCTCATGAACTGTGAAATGTCACTAGTAAAAGATGTCGTGGAGTTGCTTTTTTTATTTTTATTGACAAAAAACATACATGGGTTGCTCAACCTCTTTTGAGAACGACTTCTTCCCAATTAAAAATTTAAATTAAATAAAAAAACTGGAGCAGTTAGCTTGAACTGCTTGGAAACAGAACACATGACCGGAATGATTCTACTTAATTCTCCAGCTACAGAACTCTATAATTACGAAAAACCAACAAAACTCAGAAAAATCATGTCAATATTTGAACTACGAAGATCTTGAATTGTTAGAATTATGAATGAACAATTTCTATGAATTATAACAAAAACCCAATTGGCATAACAAGTTTGGAAGAACAACAGATCCAAGAAATGCTCAAAAATTGACAACAAAAAAACTCTTGTATTTTTGTGGTTACCTTTGATTCAAAGCTATGTCATTGATCTGTGTGTGAAGAGAAATAAAAATTTCAATGGCAATTTATAACTTCATCTTCTAACGTGGTTCACAAACTCTGCATCAGAAACTGCAGAGAGCTCAATTTGGCTGATTTCATCATCGTCAACAGGAGCAGGCAGATTAAGATCTATCAAACTATCACCAAGCCTACTTAAACTCTTCCATGGAAATGGAGGACTGCTATTGCTTGCTGCTGCTGCTGCAGAACCAGTCATCACATGAGATCTTTTGTGCCCTCCAAGCGCTTGACCAGATGAAAAAACTCTAAAACAAACTGGGCATTCATGAATTTTTCTTTCAGCCACAGAGGAGGAATTTCCTGCTGCATTGAGATTTTCTTGCTCCAATTCGGGTTCGTAAATGGGGTTCAGATTCGAAGCCTTAATCTTCTTATGGCTTGCTCTGTGACCACCTAGAGCCTGATAAGATTTAAAAACTTTGTTGCACGTTTCACATTTGTATTTCCTTGGGGCAGTTCTAATTCTGGGGAACTTGATCAGATGCTCCTCAGAATCTTCCGTGTCCTCCATTGATCTTTCTGCTTCATCGGCTTGTTCTTGTTCCTGTTCTTGCTCATGTTGGTGGTGGTGGTCTTGTTTTCTCCATTTGTCTCTAGATAGCATCATGAGGCAGAAGGCGACGTCTTCCTCTCTAGTGGCATCAGAAATTGAACTTACCGGTTCAGGCTCGAAAGAATCCTTGCTGCTGACCACTTTGTTCTTGAGCTTAATTTTCTTCAAAGCTTCGAGCTTTTGATGATGGTGGTACTGAATATGATTTTGATGATGATGAAGCTCCATCACAGAGGATTTTCGTGTTCTTTTGGATCGTCTCCGAGTTGGGTTCTTTGACGACTCTGTCTCACTCTCTCTATCTTGAAGAACAACAGACCCAGCATGCGCGGCAAAAGAAAACTCAGGATCCTCAGGATCCACTAGCTTTATGCTTCTCTTTGGATTCTCTCTAAGGCCATAAATCATATCAGCGTCTTCTTCTTCGCCATCATCCTCTGACGAAGACGAAGCTGAAGCTGAATTGTCTACCTCATCCATGGTGAACTGGGTTTGTTCTCGATTCGATTCTTCTTCTTCTGGTTTCGGAGGAATAGGATGGTTCCTCACGTGAGACCTCATATGACCCCCCAAGGCTCTGCCATTGGGGAAACTCCTCATGCAAATCTTACACTCATGCTTCTCCATTGCAGTTTACTCAAAAACCATAAAATTTTAATGAATCAAAAGACAGAAAAAAACAGAGCAATTCAGAGCTCTCCTTTCTTTCTTGGAAAGAAGATAGTGGAAGGAAGCTAAAAAAAGAGTAGGTGACAAGCATTCCTCCAAAAGAGATATATACAAACCTACAAAAAATTAATTAATTTTTTAATAAATAATTAACAGAAACAATAAATTAAAATTTAATTAATTGAAAGCGTATCCATGAAGGTTGAAACTTGAAGGAGGGGACATGTAACATGCGGGGATTGCCCGTTTCTGTGTTTATTCCTCTTTCCCCCCGCACCTTCTCTCCTTTATTTACACCACTTCTTTTTGTTTCCCAAAATGCCCTTCTCCGTCCAACATTTAAGAGCCAAGGAAATTGGATTTTCATTTTTGTGCTTGAGAAGGGTAGTTCTGGGATTTTGCGTACTAGGTACCAGAATAAACCGGTGGCTTCCTTGTCCAAGTCAAGGAAACTGCTGGGTTTGTTGTAACGACGAAGCTGAATAAAAAACCGTGGTGTCCTCCGAAGTAAAAAAAACGACCACATTTGTTTAACTCACCGAGCGGTGATGGAGCATCAATAACAAACGCAAAACGTCCACATGTCGTCATCAGACGTGATCTTTATATGATCGGTCCTACACGAATTAAAGAGAAATGAGTTGGAAGCGAAAAATAATATGTGATAATTATTTCGTTAAGCATCTTAAGTACAGTTACTAGAAAGGAGAAAACCGAACAGGATTTATTTTATTTTAAGATTCTGTAACCTTTTACTTATGGCAGTGACGTTTGGGCCAATCTTTAGCATGCCGGTTGGTCCCTTTTTTATTTATTTATTTACTCATGTTTTCCCCTTAAATAAAATTAATGAAATAAATTGAAAACAAAATAAAAACAGATTGAATTGAAGCATAACTAATTTGTTGGTGTTTATCGAAAAAGAAAGAAAGAAAGTAATTTGTTGGTGTTTTCCTTTAAAAAGAAAAAATTGTCAGTGTTAATTGGTATTAGTTTAATTTCCTTTAAATTTGGATCTTTAGTTGAAATGTCTGATGAAAAATGAAGGGTGGGAAAATGAGTAGGAAACTAACCTCCTTTTGAGAAGGGAGTTTTGTATGGGGAGTGAGTGAGTAAATGTCGTTTTGTTAGGGGGATTTGTAGACCCGGTCCTCCTATGTGCTCCCCACATTTTGAGTTCTAACAAAGTCTTTCTCCAAGGGCATATAATAACATAACACAAGTTGAGCAAGGAAATGCCCATGAAATTGGATAGCAATTCTCGTGTGCATAGAAGATAAGCAATTGGAATTGACATTGTGACAACTGCAAAAAGTAATAATTTGAGAGATTTCCAAGGGGCAATTCTCTTGTAACTTGTTGAAGTATTGACGTAGTTTAATGTTGTCGATTTTCATACTTATCTTATGCATGCGGAGACTTGGCAAGTACTAGAGGAAAACAATGAAGTGGTAAAGAAAATGTTCTGATAGCATTATGAACTTGGCAAGTACTTTATGGTTAGCGTTAAAACTAATGAAAGTGGTATAACCAAAAATTCATTGCGTAACTCTGGCTATCATATCATGCAAGGATTAGGATAAGAAGTAGAGTAGGTTCATAATTCGATTCCTCCGATGAGATTTAAAAAATGGGTTTTTTTAACTTTAATCCTTTAAAAATATTGAAATTTAAAATAAACTTGGTGTTAGATTACATATTGATTATAATCCCTTGATGTGTCCTTAATTCAAAATAATTAATATGCACTTTATTAAATGTCTCCCATTTAATTTATTAATTTTATTTAACATTCTTCAAACTTGAAAGACTCAATTAATGTACCTAAATGTTAGTACCGAAATATATTATATTGAACTAATGTATTTAAATGTTAGTACTGAAATGTATGTACCGAAATATATGCACCAAAATGTATTATATTAAATTAATATACCTAAATGTGTGTACCGAAATGTATGTACTGAAATGTATTATATTGAACTAATGTACCTAAATGTTAGTATCGAAATGTATGTACCGAAATGTGTGTACCTAACATATGCACTAAAATGTATTATAATGAATTTAATGTACCTAAATGAAGAAGACAAAGTACATCGAAATATATTGTATAACAAAAATTAATTTATCAAAATGTTTACAACAAAATATATTACGATAAATGAAATGAAAATTATAATGAAATAAAATTAATACATTAAAAATTAGGAAGAAAAAAGAGAAATAATTAAAAAATAAAAATATAATTAATAAATGAGGTTATTAATATATTAAGGGACTAAAATTAGATTTTAATCTTACACATGGTTTTAATCTAAAAATCATTTTTGCCAAGAATTAAAATGAAGTTTTCTATTTAAAAATAATAATAATTTGGAATGAGGTTATTAATGTTTTAAGGGACTAAAATTAGATTTTAATCTTACACATGGTTTTAATCTAAAAATCATCTTTGCCAAGAATTAAAATGAAGTTTTCTATTTTAAAAAAAATAACAATTTGGTGGCTTGGAATGACAACAAATGGAGGCCTCACCTAAGAATAGCTATAAAAAAAAGTTAGAGTTATTTGTCGAAACCCCCCTAAACTTGTAACCTAGTGCCAATTTACCCCCTCAACTTCAATTTCAGTCAATTATCCCTCTAAACTTTTATTTATGGCCAAATTTTCCCTTGCCGTTAAATTTGGGAATCTTAATGAAATACTTCCAGTACTGTTCACTTTTAACGAAAATGACATTTTTACCTTGAAAAATCACTCTTGGTACTATTCACTTACACCTTTATTTTGTCATTTTCATTAAAACTGAAGTTTTTGAGGATTTTTCGTTAGTTTTTCTTTTAAATTTGGGAGCTTTAATGAAAAAAGCTTGGGCCAAAAAATATTTAACCAAAAACCATCTCAAAATGTTATTTAACCAAAATGGCTCAAAGTTTAATACAAACTCATCCAAAACTATTGTCCATGGGCCAAACTTACAAGCCCAACCTGCTACAAATCTACACTTCTGTAAATACCCCTAAATGATTCGATATTGTCCTGACTCTTCACCAACCTCAACCCAACACGAAATCGCCATAATAACTCCATGTCTTCCTATCAAATAGAATTCCCCTATTTCAAAAACAACCAAATCAAAGTTAAAAAATGAAGTATTCATCGGAACAAAGCCGCTGAAACAAGTTCAAGGAAGTTCAATGGCAGAAACTGGTGAAAAAGTGGTGAAAACTTACCAGAACCTCCATCGGAACAAAATAAAAGCACTGTACAAGGATTTCAAGGCTGACCAAACCCTTAAAATAGAGATTGAAAGATGCTTGACTTGTGCACAGCAAAGAGAAGACTTGTAAGTACAAAAATATAGTTTCATGTCATTATTTGGGTTCTTTTTCATAAACATTGTGCCTATTTTGATTTGGATCCAGAGACAATATGATATGTGTAAACAACTAGACAACACTTTATCGTTCTTCTTTTTCATAAAAAGTGTGCCTATTTTGCTTTGGATCCAAAGACAATATTATATGTGTTGCTTGTTTTGCTTAAAAAATCAGAAACATTGTGTCTATTTTGCTTTTTAATCCATAAACAGTGTGATATTTGACCTTTAACTGTTTCTTCAATTCCCTACATGTGTTCCTTTTTTTTTTAGCTTTCTTTTCGTGAAACGGTTTCAGAAATGTAGGCCATTTTATCACTCCGTATCTGTCATCTAATGTTATAAATTTATCTCCGTATCTATCATATTTCTTTGTTTTGTAAAAAAATGCATATTGGATTGCGGCTTATTTGTCATTCACTTTGCAAACCAACTTCAAGAGGGCAAACCAATAGAATCCACTTTTCACAAGGAAGAAGTATTTACGAAGAGAGTTTCAATTGAAACTATATTGGTGAATCATCTGCACATTTATCCAAATGGACTGAAAAGGTTGCTTGAAGGAAAAAGGGTTGCTAGGAAATATGATTACATTGATGAACTTTTAGGAGATGATGATGATGACCATATTTCATTGTAATGACTGAGTGATATGAACTTATTAAATTCCAAGTTATATATTCTAGTTTATTTCCTAAACCTCCCAAAAATCAATTTCCTTGTAATTTTGCTACATCTATTACAAAAAAGAATATAAAGATCATAGAAAACCAGAATTCACTGTTTTTGGAACATACACTATTTCTGGAACCAACACTATTTTTGAAACTTGTTTTAATTACGTTTATATAAAAGGAGTGTGTTATCCACACACCCTTTTAATTTTTGGCCGTCAGATCGAATGAATTGAAGAAGATCAAATGATAGAAATTAATGAAGAGTGTGTGAGAAGTAAAAAGGAGTGTGTGGATATCACACCCTATATAAAAAAACATACACTATTTCTGGAACAGAGTTCACTTTTTTCGAAACTATAACACTAATAATATACACAGTTTCTAGAAGAAGTGTTCGTTGTTTCTAGAAAAATTGTTCAAATTATCATTAACAAACCCAAAAAAATGAAAAGTATAACACTAATATTAGGCCGCGACTTAGATCATTCTAACATAAGAATGAAAATGGACCATTTTCACGCTCGCAAAACCTGAAAACCCCCACACTTTTCAACTTCCTTGAGAAAAAGTCATCCATTTTCATTCTTCGATTTCAGAAAATCATACGATTTTCAACTCCGGTGAGCGACTTCCGTGAGCGACTTCACTTCGAAAAATACGTCGAAACAAACGGAGGTAATAAATTCTTACAAATTTTCTCAAATAATTTAAGAATATCATTTCATTGTATACATAAGTTAGATCTACTTGAATGAAGCGTATACAAAATAACTTGCATGGAATTAATCAGAATTATTCATCTGTAATAAAAAAAAATACTTATACAATGCTCATGAAAAATTGATCCCCCAAAATTTTCTTAATTGACATTAAATGTTAAAGATCTAGAAAATATGGTTTCCATTTGGTTGAAAAAGTGTTGAATTGAGAAAAGAAATGTCCAAAATCTAGTTAGAGCATGTTTGACAGTGATTATGAACTACAACTTTTGCATTTTTTAGTTACAGAAACATGGTATTATTCTACTCCATTTTCAGAAACTGTTCACAAAATTAGCTTCATTGTGTTGTTTAGTATAAAAATATAGTGATTTTAACAGTATTTATGCATAATGTGTACTCTATTTCAATTATAGGAAAAAAAATAAACATTTATCCGGTGATATAATGTTTTACAATTACAGATACAGTGCTTCATTTTTTTGTTACTTTTAGAAACAATGTGTACTCCTATTGATTTATATTTCCTTAAGTACAAGTTGCATTCTAATAAAACTATATTAGCAGATGGCTTCACTTAAGATAACTATACAAGTGCCAAACTCAACAAGAACTAGTGTCAAAGTTATATCGAAAATATCCAAAAGTACACAAAAGAGGAGAATGCTTGGAGAAGTAGAAAAAATATCATACACCAAGAAGGAAACTATACATCTGCAGATTGAAACAGTACCGAAGAAGATATCATTGGAGACTCAATGCAAAATACAAATAAAAAAAGGTAAGGGAAGCGGAAGAGAAAGACAGAACCTAAAGAAAACAACAAATGCAAAACAAAGAGGCAAAAGAAAAGCTCTCAAACACCGAAACCAACAATAGCTATAAAGAGGAATAAAAAAGAAAGAGCCAAATCTATTTCACAATCAAACAAGGAACAAATTCAAGAAGACATGGTGAATGATGACAAAATTGCCGGATTGCCGGACAAAATTCTTTCATCAGTGGCAAAAGAAAAACAACAAGAAGAGGAAATTCAAGCTCTAAAACACAACGATACTCTTAAGAAGAATGATGTGCAATCCAAAAAGCAAACATCCAGAAACACAACAACCAAATGCAAAAATATAGTCCTACCAAGCACTCCATCATTCAATCTGAATTTAAAATATGAGAATTCATTACAACCCAATGACTTTCTAGCAACAAATCAAACATATAGTGGTGTGAATTGGACACAACTTCAAGTGTAAAAGATGCTGCAACCAGATGAAAGAAGGAAAATAAGTCAATTCTTCTCAACAAATAACATGTAAGTTATGAACTGGACACAACATAACTAAACCTTATGCAATTTCATGCAACGATGAATACTGGATTGCTGAAATGACAAATTTCAACTATTCAAGAAAAATGGTGTTGAAAGAAGATCTGCATAGTTTGATGTCAAATGGACCTATATCAACTCATATTGTTGACTCTTTCTACTACCTCAAAAGAGAAAAAGAAAACATCAACAAACAAAAGAACTTTTACGTCTCTACAACAATCTTTGTAAGTATATAACTAGTTTTATATCGTATAAACTTTTTGTTAACTGCATGTTTTATAAAGTTAAAAAACAGTGTGGTTGTGTGGTACTTTTGAAGAAACAATGTGGCCAATTATGATTTCGATCCATAAATAGTGTGCCAATTTTGCTCTGAATCCATAAACAGTGTAGTTTCTAGTTGGTTAATTTCCAGAAACAGTATGCCATATTATGATTTGGATGCAGAAACATTGTGATATGATTTTACATGATTTTTATTCTAACAGCACAACATCAATGAACAAAGCATTCAAGAAACTGTCCAAAACAAGGAAAGACTCTACAACCAATTGATGGACCAATATGGAAAAATGTTGAAGATTTTCTTCCCATTGTTCCATTACAACCATTTCTCATTGGTAATTTTGGACACAAAAACTACATAAATGACTCATTACAATTCAGCTCGCCAAAACTCAAAAGATGAAGATTTGGAATGTGATTGCTACTGAAAAAATGCAGCAATAGTGGTAAACAAAAAAACCAAAATCACAAATCTCTCTCTTATATATTGCAAAGAAGTATCTTATTATTCTATAATAACTTTGTGCAGGAGAACTTTGTTCAGTATTGGCTTGATAAGGCAAGGGAATCAACAAGTCATTCAAAATTTACGGATTCAAACCAAGAAACAATGAAGAAATCAATTCCATGAAAAGTGACTTTGAATTCCAAGTCAAGGAGGACAAAATATGTGCACAGCGTACGTGAAAAAATTTAAACCAGTTTTACTTCTATATATAGTTTTTGTTTTGTGCATTTTCATGAAACAATGTGTTTTTTGAACTACTTATCTCTCACATACTTTGTTTACCTTTAATACTCATGTTCATTACAACTTAAATTTGTTTGTAAATCAGATTGGATTGCAGCTTATACATGGTTAGCTTCATTGACCAACTCTCAAAGAACAAGAAAATTCAAGAACACATCCGAGATTATCAAGTTTTAAAAGCACGGAAAGATATCCTCATAGATTTGATGAATCATGAGTTCAGTTGGACAAAAAAACAAGAAGCTTTTGTAGCAATCTCATAGAAACTGTTTCCAGAGACAGTTTCTCCCCTAATGTACAACTAACATTGTCTTTGAAAAATAAACAAAAACATAACACTGTTACTGGAAAAAATAACCAAAAACAAAACACTGTCTTCGAAAACTAAAACTGAACATGAAAACAATGTGATTATACCAACGCTGTTTTTGGAAAAAAAAAAAAAGCATAACATTGTCTCTGAAAAACTAACATTAGACCAGAAAAAAAAAAGTGATTATTTGGCATTTTTTTTCAGAAGCTAAAGTGTCCTATTATGATTTGATTCAAGAAACAATATGCTACGTTGTGTAAAGACCAATAGTGTCGCTGGAAAAATAGAACCAAGACATTACACTGTATATGGAAAAAAGAATCAAAACAACACTAGATCCAACAAATAGTTTGATTTGTGTAAATAATGGCACATATTACAATTTGGATCCACAAACATTTTAATTTGTCTAAAAACCAACATTGGTTTTGGAAAAGAAACCAAAACCGAACACTGTATCTGAAAAATTAAACCAAAATCGAACACTATTTCTAAAACAATTAACAAAAAATTAAAAATGTATCTGAAAAACTGAACAACAAACTAACACCGAAAAAAGTACATTGGTATAAACCAAAGTTATATAATCTGAAAAATGAATTGAAAACAAATAAGCAATCTCCAAAGATTAAAATCTGCTACATATCACAAATAGCTCCCATCTATAATAAAAAAGAAAAATAAATCAACCATCTTGGATAACAACTTTGCATGAAACTTTGTTATATCCCGAACCTCCACATCTACCACAAGTCACGGTCTTCTTTGTCCAATTAATTTCACCAGCAGATTTAATCCTAATCTTCTTAGGCCTTCCAGACGAAACCTTCTTAACAGGAGGCCTCACACCATCCGTAAAATTATTAACATTATGCTTATCCAAATCTGAAACTGGATTCCTAACAAATTGATATGTTTCCCGATAAAAATATGCCTTCCAGTAATCTTCAACATACTCAAATACATCACGATTATCATGTTGCAACACCTGCAATACATGAGAACATGGGAAACAATTGTGCTGCCATTGAGCACAAGAGCATGTCTTATCATCTAGACAAACAATAAAACGATTCCACTCCGTCCTAACTTCAAAAACATCCATGTCAGAATAATTAATCCTCCAATGCATGCCCTCTTTCAACAGCAACTTCAGCTCATTTTCTTTCTTTGGACACAAAACTGTATGAATATTTTGGCCGAACAATTTCTTCTCAGCCATACTAACCATCAGCCAAACTCTAATGTCTTCAAGAAGATCCATAAGTAGCATACAACGGCTATTCGACACCATGACATTAAAAGACTCTGAAAGTGCATTACTCATTGAACCACATCTCTTACTAGGAAAGTGAGCAATAGCATAGCCCTCTTAAGGAAAATTAGCTAAAAAATTCTTCACATGCCCTTTCCCGTTATCCATAAATTCAGCAATGCAATCATCGAAATCTGATGCAGTGCATGTATAAGCACAGTTTGCTAAAAGATTTATCATCTTCTTCTTTAGTCCTTCACCAGTACCTTTGGAAATAAACTACTAACATTTTGTTTTAAATGAACAAGACAGTATGAATGTGGAGATTCAGGGAAAATTTCAAGAATGCACCTCTAAATTCCGTTATGTCTATCCGACATAAATGTGATCACCTTTTCTTGAGACCTTAATATACGAGATAACATTGACAAAAAAAATCACCAATTTTTTATTGTTTATGAATCAACAATAACATAAACAACTTCGAAAATCTCTGCAAAAACAGAAAAGGAATAAAATACTGTCAAGTGTAATAAAACTGTTTCTGGAAAATCCGAAGCAAAAGATAACACTGTTTCTGAAAAAAAATGAACAAAAACTAAAACTATTTATGAAAAAATGAACAAAAACAACACTGTATCTGGAAAAACTGAACCAAAAGCTAACACAGTATCTTCAAAACGAGAAAAAACCTTATACAACTAATATACAAAAACTGAACAAAAACTAAAACTGTTTCTGGAAAAAATGAATAAAAACTGAAACTGTTTCTGTAACTGTAATTAAACTATTTCTGTTATTTTCGTTGAATTGTTTCTGTAACCTAAAATGTGATGCAATTGTTTATTAAACTTTTCTATACTTCTGTTTACATAAGACATATAACATCAAATATAAAGTCAGACTATTAACTCACCATCATTGTCATTTTTTGCATAGCAAGATAGGAGTGTGTCCTTGTATTTGCTCTTGATGAAAGTACCATCAATGAATAACATTGGGCGACAAAATTTGAATCTTTTGATCTATGCATCGTAAGTGATGAATAATCGAAGAAACCTGTTGTACTCTTGTACGACTTCAAGCTCAAATACAGATCCATGATTGCTTGCAAGGTTAGATTCTATATACTAAGGCAACAACTTGTAAGAATCAACAACGTCACCGTTTAGCTCAGAAACTGTCTTCTTTGTACCAAAGTATGCAGTAAAATAATCAATGTCTAGTCCTAAAACTGTTTTAGGTTTGAAATGATTTCCTTCGGTTTGATAAGTGGATTTGACTAAACCTTGTCCTTAATGAGAGAAGCAACAAACTTCCGACCAACAACTTTGTTTTTCTTCTTTCGGATCATTAATCGAACACTTTGATGCATATACACGCCAAATACAATCGTTAGATTCTTTCCTAGAATACTCAACGTTAATCCAACTTTTATCATTCTTCAAATATTTCAACTCAAACCCATACTCAACAGACAACTTCTTCAACTTATCACAAAAATCAACACAACCTCCTTTAAAACTTTGACCCACGGATTCAATATAGTTTTCCAATTCAGAAGTCATGCCAGCTATGAATACCATGAGAACCATACTTCCCTAAATGATAATTTTCACTAACAAGCGCTCTAGAACCTGATGTACAGCATGAAGAAGATATACTATCCGTAGGTAACTAAACTAGATCACCTGCACATTTATCAAAAACCAATATTTTTATCAGAGATTTTCCAACAACACTAAGAACTAACAACATGTTCTTAACATTGGCATCACAATCCAATAGACAAGTAGATCCTTCACTCAAAGAATATCTCAACTCAAAACAACCTAGTCTCAAACCTTTAAACCTAGAGCAAAGATCAACATAAATTTGATTGAATGTATATGTTAATGAAATAGAACTAATGACAGATAAACCACTATAAGTAAATTGAGCTAGTTTACCATTCTCCATAACTATACAACACAAAATAAAACAAAAAAAAAAAAAAAAAAAATCAATACACAAATATTAAATGAATATATATAACAATAACACTATCTCTGAAAAACGAACAACAAAATAACACTGTATTTGAAAAAATAACATCAAACTAACACTGCTTGTGGAAAAAAAAGTACCAAAACATAGAACTGTTCTTGGAAAACCCGAACCAAAAGATAACACTGTTTCTAGAAAAACTGAACAAAAACTAAAACTATTTATGAAGAAAAAACCAAAACATAAAACTGTTTCTAGAAAACTCGAACTGAAAGATAACACTGTTTTTGGAAAAAGTGAATAAAAACTAAAACTGTTTATAAAAGAAATGAATAAAAACAGCACTGTATCTGGAAAAACTGAACTAAAATCTAACACTGTATCTTCCAAACTAGAAAAAACCTTCTGCAACTCATATACAAAAACTAAAATAGTTTCTGGAAAAACTGAACAAAAACTAAAACTGTTTATGGAAAAAGAACCAAAACATAAAACTGTTTTTGGAAAACCTAAACCAAAATCTAACACTGTTTTATTATAAAAGTGAACCAAAAGATAACACTGTTTCTGAAAAACTCAGCAAAAACTAAAACTGTTTATGAAACAATGAACAAAAAAAATCACTGTATCTAGAAAAACTAAACAAAAAGCTAACACTGTATCTTCAAAACGAGAAAAACCCTTCTGCAACTCATATACAATTATCAACGAAATAATATGAAATTGAATAACATGCAGATCTCAAATTTAATAAAGAAACACAAATTGAATAGCATGTAGATCTCAAATTTATTTTCCGAAGAAATAAACGATGAACTCCACTGACGAAGAAAAATTGAAAAACAGTACCTCGAATACACTATGAATAATGACGACGATCACATTTCAACGAAATAATACAAAACTTAAATTAAATAGTATTAGGGGTAAAATTGACAAATCATAATTTATTATAGTTGGGCCATTTTTAGTTGGACTGCTTTAATATGGGCCTTGTACTAACCATTAAACAAAACTTATAACATGGTTTTTGGTTAAAACTAAAACTTTTCAAGCCCTTTTCATTAGTTTTCCTTTTAAATTTCTCACATTTTATCCATGATTCACAATAAAAATAAGATTTAAAAAAGAAAATAAAAAACCACATCTCTCTCACTTCCCCTCTTTTACTCGATTGTAACCCTTCTCACCCACCCCAAATCTCATATCAAATTCATCCCCCTACCCCTTCCCTCAAATTCAGGCCTAGTACCACCCCACCACAACCCACCCACCCCACAACCTCCAATGGCCGGTCCCAGATTCCCGATTCAAGTCGTGATCCCCCTCTTCCCTTCTCCCTGCGAACCCACCTTCTCCCAGCCCACCTACCGCCACACCAATAGCTCATTGCTGCTCTATCTCTCTCTCTCTCTCACTCCCTCTTTATCTCTCTCTCTCTCTCTCTCTCTGAGACTATTTTCAAAGCCTACCCACAGGACCACAACCTCAAATGTTTACTTCGAAATGACAATTTTGCCCTCCAAACTAACGGAATCATGGATGAAATGTGTGATATTTAACGGAAGATGGGAATTTGGCCATAAATAAAAGTTTAGGAGGATAATTGGCTAAAATTTAAGTTCAAGGGAAAATTGGCAGTAAGTTATAAGTTTAGGGGGAATTTCGACAAATAGGCCAAAAAGTTATTTATTCACTTTTGTCCCGTAGTCCGTAGACGATCCATCAAGAAAACACTTGAGCTGCCCACTGTGTTTTAACTTACCAAAGGTCTTCCAAATGGGTATATTGCCCAAACAATTTTCAATTTCTAATGAAAGTTTCAATTTACCCTAAAAAAAGTATGCATGGTGGGATTCAAACCTTACAATAATGACAGGTTTTTATTTTTTATTCAACCAATGCATAGTTTAAGTGGACTCATCCGTCAAATGAATATTTACTCATGTTAAATTTTAGGGTAAATTACACAAAACTACCTCAACTATGGGTCGAACCACAATCTCATACCTTATGTTTTAAACATTGCAATTTCATACCTCAACTTATGAATTCGTTGCAATGTTAGACCTCCGTTAAAGTTTCTGTCAATTTGGCTGTTAAATGATGACGTGGCAGGACTGGGGCCCACTCATTCCCCAACTAAAATAAAAAATTAATTAATTATTAACAAAAAATTAATTTTTTATTTAACAATTAAAAAAAATTAAAAAAAATCTCTTCCTCAAATATTCCAATTCCCCAAATCTACTCCACTACCCTTCTCCTACACCCCCATCGCCGACTACCTTCCTAAATACTTGCACCATCCCTCCACCCATCCTTCTCAGCCGTTCTCATCATTATTCTCTTCAACCACCTCTTCCACTTCACACATTTGCTCTTGACTTCCTCTTCAACTACTTTTCCAACATCACCAATGCCACCAAGCTTACTCTCATCAAGGACGCCCGACTCTACGCCGCCATTGCCTCACAAATAACACCAACCAGTTCGCCGTCAGCTGCATCTTCTACCAAAAAAAAATTCCCAGAAAATCACCTCCAACTCCACCTTTGTCGCCTCCTTCACCACCTCATTCGTCTTTTCCATCCTCATGTCGATCCAGAGATTCCTCTTCTTCATCCTTTCGAACTCCACCTTGCCGCCCAACGCCTTCGCCAACCAATACTTTGGCCTCTTCACCAATGCCAACATCCCCTTTGTCGGCCCGTTGCTCGCCGGCAAGTTCAACATGGGTCGAAACCTGGAATTCAATGACCCAAATAGGAATCACATTGAAATCGACATCGCTGATTATGCTACTGGTGTGGGCCTGGCAGATATCGTAGATGCTGTCAAATACGGGGCAGTCCTCAGCGACGTTGAAGTGCCTAAGGTGACGGGAGTGGATGGAATCAGCAAGGGTCTTGGGGGTTTTTTTTTTTTTGGAAAAATTTGAGGAACTGGAAAATTTTGCACTACTATGTTTAACCTTAGTACGACGAACATAAGTTGGTCACGCAAGGTGTATTTTTGTCGCCCAAACGTCTGCGCGACAGAAACTTTGTTGTGCAGAATTCGTCTCGCAAAGAGTGTGAAGAAAAACTTTGCTCAATGAACCATAGCATTGGTTGCAAGAACACTGTGCGACGATTTGGCCTTCGTCGCACAAAATTTTTAGGAACGAATGGTTTCGTTGCACAAAATGCGAGGATACATATATGGGACGACTAATACTCATCTCTAAAAACTTTGTGAGATGATATGTTTTTGCGCGACGAACTCTTGTTAGTCACAAGAACTATGTGAGACAAATATATTCATCGCACAAAAAGAAAAATAATTTAAAAAAAAAAAATTGTTTTGTTTGTTCTATTTTTAATTTTGTATAAAAATAATAAAATTAAATTGCAATTAAAAAATGTAATGAAGAGAAAATTAATTAATTTAAATAAAAAGAAAATGTATGTACAAGGAAAATGTTTAATAAGTAAGGGAGTAAAAAACTAAGAAAATAATGTGGAGTAATCCATGGGGACATCATTCGCACGCGGCTGGAAATCTTGAGGCAAAAAGGTCTCAAGGTTTGGGACGGGCTCAGAGGTCGAAGGGGCAGAGTTTTGTGCATGCTCAGGTTGGAGGGGCTTGGACGTCGATAGAGGATGCAAATTCGGGAGACGAATGTCAGAATGACTGAGGGCTTATACGATCAATGACATCTGTCTTTTATACGAGGCGAGCTCAATCTTAAGGCCGGCCACATTTGCTGTTAAAGTTGCCTCCTCTCTCTTTGACTGCGATGTGGAAGAGGCTCTAGGTTCCCGCTATCGGGCATTCCCCATCCCCCTACAATATGTCCCCGGCCTCCGCCTGAGAGTTTGATCCAAGGTTTCTGTAACGATCTAAAGGCCCGCATCCTCGAGGGGATCCATAAACTCGAGCGAAGTCTCGGGAGGAAGCTGAGAGGCGGTCTCCTGAAAAACCAACTGCCTCTTCTTCATCATCGTCGTTTGTCTATTATAACATGCAATATTAATAATAACATTCAAATAATAACCGTGATACTTGAATGCGTAAGATAGTAATTACAATTGGAGAATACTTACATGAAGTGACTCGGCCAACTCATCCCTGGGTCGAACATAAATGTCTTTAAAGACATCGATCTCCGGGAATTTTGAACCCTCTTGAATAGAACAAGATAAGAAAAATGTTAGTACGAAAGAAAAAATTAATATTACTGACTTATTAAAAATTGAAAAAAACTTTATTATTACCTGCCGCCGCGCCTCCATCCTATATGAGAAGGGCCTCAAACCCGAATGGTGGAGAAGAATCTTCTTCCCCCGATTGATCTTGTTGGCTTTCGCCTACTTCTGTTATACAAAAAATAAACGTATTAGTTTTAATTTAAATGAAATATAAAAAAAAAAATCAATCAACATTAGTAAGAAACATATAATACTTTTAGACTTAATATTAAAAACGTACCACATAGCCAGGTTCCTGAAAATGACTGCAGAACCACACCCAATTTTCTTCCTGGTCCTCAAACTCCTTCGGGCAACCCTCCTCAAGAGTGACCTTCGGATCATTAAATGTCTCAAAATATTGGTGTAGGTCGCTCTTCCACTGCTTGTACCGTTCAGCGAAGAGCCTGTTGACGTACACCAACATATCGTCGTTGATGTCATCAAAATTGTAGTTCGTCTGCAATGTAACAAATTAATTACATAGTTTAAGTAATATAAATTTATAAAATTTAAAGGAAAATCAATAAAAAGGTAAGACACTTACCAACAAATATGAGCACACCTTCATCCTCACCCGTCTGGCATCACCTTCCAAGACTTCCATTGCATAGGGCAAAAGGTCTGAACGACAAGACCAATGTCATGGGCCAATGTGCTATGCTATTCTGCCGTAGGTGCAGCTCAATGCCTGTCATCATATCTGATCGTGATAAGCCGTCTTCAACTGGTGACAAGGTGCCTGGGTATTTTTCTTTGCTGCAAAAAATAAAAAACAATCAAAGTAAACCGAAATTTGGGCAGAACCTCCCCTAAAGTTATAACAATTCTCAAACCCTGAACATTGTAATGAATAATATATGATATCCAACAACAATAACAACAGTTGAATGCTTCAGTAGTGGATGCAAAGTGAAATATTACATAGTAGAACTTGGGAATTTAAGCAGCAAATTGAAATTCTATTATGAATTGCTTCAACACTTGAAGACTAAAGGCCTAACGCCTACCAAAATTGTCGACCTTTATGCTTGTGGGATGACCTTGTAGTTATAGGCTTCTCAAGGCTAGTCTTTGGGTTGATTTGGCTTTGATTTATTTCCTAATTCATCCATGGGAGAATTTAGGGACGTTTTGCGTCTTAATTTCAGCCATCTTTACTCCCTTGGCCGAATTATAGGGCCTTTGTTGCCTATTTTGTGAGCAATCTTCAATTCTTGCTTGTTTTATGAAGATGCTTTAACTTTCTTTTCGGTTTTGAGAACACTTTGAATCCTTGTCCTTTTTTTTAAGAGAAGTTTTCTTTCTTTGGTCGAGTTTTGGGAAGTTTTAGCTTCCTTTGCTTGATTTGTGCCACATGTCATTGATGACTTGTCCATTTGTGATAAGTCATATGCCACGTGGAGCTTTGCGATGCATAATTTGTATGCAACAAAATTTACATGTCTACAAATGCCCCCACTTCAAGGCGCGTTGTAGGCATGTGCTTGCCACATGTAGGAAACGTGTTTTGAAGTCTTGCAATATGAATGTTTTAACTTAAGGGTCGTCGAGACTTGATCTTGAATTAGTTTGCTTCTTCAAGGGCCGTAGAGGCATATTTCTTGAATTGAAATGATGAATTTTCGTCAAGGGCCATTAAGGCGTATTTCTTGGACGAAACATTTCTTCAAGGGCTGTTGAGGCTTGGTCTTGAATGAAATGAAAATTTTCTTCAAATGCCGTAGAGGCTTAATCTTGAGTTGAAATGAAAGTTTTCTTTAAGGGCCGTAAAGGCTTGATCTTGAATGAAGTGATGAATTTCGTCAAGGGCTATAGAGACTTGATCTTGAACGAAACATTTCTTCAAGGGTCATTGAGGTTTGATCTGGAATGAAATGAAACATTTCTTCAATGGCTGTAGAGGCTTGATCTTGAGCGAAACATTTCTTCAAGGGCCATTGAGGCTTGATCTTAAATGAAATGAAACTTTTCTTCAAGGGTCGTAAAGGCTTGATCTTGAAAGAAATAAAAAAAAAAATTCTTCAAGAGCCGTAGAGACTTGATCTTGAAAGAAATGAATTTTTTTTCCTTCAAGGGCCGTAGAGGCTTGATCTTGAAATAAATTTTGAAAATGGATAAATCGGCACATACTTATTGTGCGCATTTGATTTTCCATAATCTTTGACAAAATACATTTGGTGTATTTTGGGACTTGATTTTCTTTTCCTTGTGGGTGTAGGAAAAAAATGTTTTTCCTTGCTTCGGTAGGAAAATGTTTTTCCTTGTGGTTGTGGGAAAAAATGTTTTTTCCTTTCTTTGGTAGGAATCCTCTTCAATTTTGGTAACGAGGATGACTCCCTTCAAAGTGTTGGAAATATTTTGTAATTTCCTTCAAGGTTTTGGAAAGATTTAATGTTTATCCTTGGGTAAGTAGGATGTGCCTTTTTTCTTTCCTTTTTCTCTTGTTCCCTACGGCAAGGGGGAATTCTTGTTTCCTCTTTTCCTTTCCCATGGCAAGGAAGGAGTTTTTTTTTTTTTTTGTTTCTTATTTTGATTTCCATGGCAAGGAGGACAATTTTCTTTCCCCTTTTGTTTTCCAAGGCAAGGAGGGATGTTTTCCTTTCCTCTTTTGATTCTCCACGGCAAGGAGGGACGTTTTTCCTTATTATGGGAAACTTGAAATTTTTTCCTTGGTTTGGGAAACATATCATCTGACTTGTACGCCAAGTTTGAGGACGATTTCTCTTCTGGAAAATTCTGAAAAAAATATATAGGAAATGTAGCTTTATCTCTTATCTTTTTTGGTATATATCACACACCACTAGGAAAAATCGGGAAAGCCCTGAACTCGTTATTTTCCTACAGCTGCGCAATTATGATGGGAAAACAATTTCTATAGGAATAATTTTGAAAAATGGAAAGTTTGGCTTTAGAGAAAACTATGAAATTTGGACACAATGATCATCAGCCACTTAGCTTCCTTCTCCAATTGGCCTTGCATCAAAACTCATCCAGAAAGTTGACTTATCACCAAAAACGTCTTGCTTGCGCAAATTGGCTGAAACTTGCCATATTTTGCTTGGAATTAGCTTCCTTCTTTTGGTTGGAATGTGCCTCCTTGTTTTGATTTTCCTTTTGCTATTTGGGTATGTATTTCCCTTATAGCATTAGGAACCAATTGACCCCTATTTATAGGACCATTAGGTGAGTATTTTTTCACACACACAATTCGTTGCTGTGGGCTTGCTTGGAGCTCTTGCCGTGGTTTTGCTTATTGATGCTGCTCGCCGTGCCTTTTGTTGCTGCTTGGAGTTTGTTGCAGTGCGTCATTATTTACCACGTGATGCTGTGCAAAAGACTGCAGCGAGTTTATGCTGTGTAGTGCCTTTTGGTCACAGTTTTACCTTGGCGGTGACGTTGCCGTGCAATGCAAGAAACTGCTTGCGTAATCGCTGCAGAGTTGCCTAGTGCGATTGCGTAGCGTTTTGGGTTTCTTTGCTATTGTAGCACGCTTCAAAAGACCATCTTGTAGCTGCTCTTTCTTTTGATGTGCAGTGCAAGAAATTGCTTGCGTAATCGCTGCGGGGTTGCATAGTGCATGATGTGAAATATTCTAACACACAAATTAAACCCTATTAAGATAGTTGTAGTTTATGGAAGTAGGGATCGTTCTAGACCGGGGATTAACTAGGGATGCTAATCTACACAAATATTACTCAAAAACACAAAACTAGACTTAGAAAGACTCAACTAGACACTAAAAGCTCAAAACACACTAAACAGACTCTAAACAGCACAATACTAGCAAACAGACTCTAGGGAGTTATTTGGAAGAATTTAAGACTAGTAAGACTCAAAACACTAAATTGGACAGATGTGAACACATTTCTAACTACTCTAACACACTTAATTAAAGGGGGTATTGATTTGGACGAAATTAACTAAACTAAACAGATTGCAAAACAAAGTAAATTAGGTACGAAATTGGGTGATTTGAATGGTGAAAAACTTAGCTAGATGATCCTTCTCCACACATGAACCATATGCAACATAAATCGATTTCCAGTATTGTTTCTTTAAACCATAAATGACAATGCCCCAAATTAATTGTGAATTGACTAATTAACTTTCAGATTTTCCTAAGTTCATTGAATTGAATGGACAGTGCATCGCTGATGCGAAATATATAAGCACACAAATTAAACCCTCTTTTTGACAATTGTAGTATAGATGTAAGTAGGGTATCGTTCTAGGGTGAGGATTAGGAGGGATTGCTAATCTATTCTAAATTAATTTAAAAATATTAAACAAGACTCAATGACACAAAACTAGGCTAAAAACTCTAATAACTCGAAACACACTTAGAATGACTCAAAATAATGAAGACAATCAAATTGGACACTAGGAACTGAAATGGACGGAAATTGAATTAAAAGACTAACAACAATGAAAACTAACTAAATAATATAATTTAATAATGGGGGGGGGGTTTGGTTTTGACGATAAGTAAATTAAACTTAAATAGATTACAGAATTGACAAAAGCATGAAATTAAGGTGAAAGGATAGGTGACGGACTAGCTAGAAGGTTCTTCTCCACACATGACACATATGCAACCTAAATTGACTTTCAGTTGTTCTTTCAATAAATTGTGAATGACAATGTTCCAAGTTAATTAGGTCCGCTTAAATTAACTCTTAGATTTCCCTAGATTCATTGGATTGAATGGAATACGCATTACAACCAAATTATTCCTCATCAAAGTCCCTAACTATGGAATACGCATGATAGAGACATTCAACAAAGATCATTAAGTTCAACGGAAATCATAAACATTGACTAGGCATTCATAACTATGGAATACGCATGTTAATCCAGCCTAGAATTCACTTAACACGATTGTGGATAACAACCTTCACTACTTGTGAATATAAGTTCATAACGATTAGGTGAAATTCACTTATATTCTAGCATCAAATTCATGCATGTAAATTAAGTATGCATTCTTAATCGACATACAAAAATAAGTTATCAATCAAGCAGTTAAGCAAATTAAATCACAACTCAGAATTCACAACTGAAGGTAATCAATTCATATTACAAATATATTCATGGCTTTGAATTAACCTCTAGCCAAAATAAATTTAGTTACACATTATTAAAAATTAAAGTAAAAGTAAAATATGAGTTTGGATGATTAAACCGAGAGAAATAGAGTGAAACTTTGCGCCACTGTGCTCAAGCTGTTTCTCACGTCTGCTCCCGCCTCTGCCTGCACAGTCCGTAGGAGCTCTCCCCTGTGTCCTGACTTCTGACCTGCCTTGCACGTGTCTCGCCAGGCAGCCTTCCTTCTTTCTGTTTCTGCGCTCCCGAGGCCTCCCGTGTCTGACCTGCCTTCCTTCCGCAGCTCCTCAAGGCAGCGCCTTCTCCCCGAGGAGCTCCCTTCTCTCGCTGCTCTCCTCGCGTCCGTGTCCTCTGTCCCGCTTGTCTCGCCAACTCGCCAGCTGCCTAAGGCAGCTCTCCCACGTCTGCCAGCACCTGTCGCTAAGCCCCCTCCGCAGCTGCCTAATGCAGGCAGCTTCTTATTCCCCGAGGCTCCTCACTTCTAACCCTCTGTTTCTCTCTTCCTCCCCCTCCTCTTTTATTCCTCTGGTTTTATTTCTTTTTCCGCATCTCCCTGGTGCTCTGCGTCTTCTTTCCAGCTAAGGCAGCGTGCCTTAGCTTCTTTCACTCCTATTTATTTTTCTGTCCTCTTTTATTATTTCCCTGCTGTCGGTCTTCTTTCAAGCTGCAAAAGGCAGCGTGCTCTCTGCTTTCTTTTATTTTATTTTTTCTTCTTTCGTGCTCTCCCACACCGTCCCACCTTCTAGCTGCCAGCTGCAAAGGCAGCTTTGGTTTCTCACTTTCACATTCTCAGTGGATGCATATTTTGATCTATATAAAATATATTAATGCACATTTTCTACTCCTTATTTTTACTTGAGGCATATACCATGAATGCATAAATTAATCTTAGTGCATACCACCTCTTGTACTATTTGATAATCATTTCAATTTTTAACTTTTATATTTTTGTGAAAACAAAATACTGGAAATTGAAATCAAATAAGTGAGCAAGATAATTTTTACGAATTTTGTCACTTAAAATCTTACTTGTGCTAATTTTATTTTCTTAGCTAGATAAATTCGATAAAACACAAAAACAAAGTAAATAACTCAAAAATATAAGAAACTAACTAAGAAAAGACGAGAGAATTTGATGTAAAATATGTATAAATATGAGCTTATCAATCGCAACCAAATTATTTTAGAAATCCAAGAGGAAAAGGGACTAAGAACCTGCGGCAGATTCTAGGGCTTCTAGAAGGGAAGGAGGCGCCACCTTTTTAGGGATTCTAGAAGGGTGGTGCGGCACATGTATAGGAGAAGGAATAAGCCTTCTAGAAATCAGATATTTAGGTCCCCTTACAGCTGGATTTAAGGTATGATAATATTAGGATAGGATAAGATAAGATAAGGCTAGTTTGGATAAGATAAGGTTGGATAAGGTTTTGGATAATGTTTCCTTCTTTTGAGCTGATTCCTTATCTTCTTTGTCTTGAATTTATTTTCTTCATCTCCTTATCATATTCCTAGCCTCTTGAACTTCAAAAACGTCCATCCACCTTGCTCCATACATGTGCTATCCATTCTTTGCTCAAAACTGCTCCAAAATGCACTTTCTTGCCAACTTTGTCATTTGGACCTACAAACACACGAAAATAGCTTAAAACACTATAATAAGTAGAAACTAGCTACGAAAATGCAAGAAAACAAGTTAACTATGTCGCATAAATATGCTCCTATCAGTGCGATTACGTGGCGTTTGGTTTTCTTTCCTACTATAGCGCGCTTTGAAGGACTGTATTGTAGCTGCCATCTTTGCTAAGCTTGATCGAGCTTTGTGGCTGATTTTCCTTCGTGGTTGTGACTTCATCATCGTCGTCCTTCAACGCTTACGAGGTTTGTCTCGCATGTCTTTTGCTTTAGTGAAGTGATTTTTCTTTCTTTGCCTCGCCACTTTTATGCTTACGTTGCTTTGTTTATTTTGGTATAGCCATGGTATTTTTCAAGTGCTTTAAGAATAATACCATCAACATTCTTGCGAAGGAAGGCGATTCGTAAGATAGAGGAACGACATTGGCCCTAAGGCGCTTGTTCTTCCTACAAAAGACAACTCGATGCATATCAAGTTGTGATCTTCTGACGTATCTTGGGAAGTGACGGATTTTGGTCGTCCGAATACGAAGAAGAAGGCGTGTACGTCGAGGATTCTTATTTTGAATCCTTCGCACCATTTTCGTGACAATCCACCATCTTTGTTTGAGCTTCTTGGCGATTGCATCCGTAGCGGAGCTATGACTTGGAATAGCACGTTGTCGACTACTCAAGCAGCCGTCTTTGTTTTTTTCTCATTTTGTTGTAGCTGAATTGTTCATTTAAAGAAATAAAGTATTCACATTCTTGCATTTTCTCTTTATTCTTCAAAGTGTTTGTGTTTTTGTTGATGATGTGATTGTACTTGAAGTTTTTAAAGTTTCAAGTTGCCTACTTACCCTCGGTTAAGGAGGAATCAAGTCATGACGTAGTTCAAGGGAGTGATGGTTTTTGGTGATCTTGATGGTGATTTTTTTGTATGTTTTTGCTTTTCCGTACACAGTTTATGCTCTTGCGGGCTAGAAGAGTTGAGTGTCGCCTTTTAAACTTGTGCGAACAAGGAGCGTTGAGTGTCGCCTTTAAGCTTGTGTGAACAAGGTGCGTTGTATCGTGTGCAATTTAGGTTTGTGCAGGCGAGGATCATTGAGTGTCGCCTTTTAAGCTCATTTGAACAAGTATTATTGTTGCCGCGTGCAGTTTAGGCTCGTGCAGGCAAGGAGCATTATTTGTTTAGTTTAAGGGTAGTAACGCTACAAGAATCTGCCGTTGATGGGGCCAATCTTCAAGCCGTCTTCTGCCATGATTAGGTAGGTACCGTTGGTGTAGACCTCTTGTATTACGTAAGGTCCATCCCACTTTGATGTGAACTTGATTTTTGTTTTGTGAGTTGTGATGATGGGCCTTCGTAATGCCAAGACAAGATCTCCAGTTTGGAAAGACCTTGGGCGGACTTTCTTGTTGAATGCCTTGGATATCTGTGCTTGGTAGCATTCCAAGTGTTGTTGAGCTTTGAGCCTCATTTCGTCGAGTGTTTCTAACTCTTGAAGTCGCAGCTTTGTGTTTTCCTCTTCAGTCAAGCCTTCTTGTATAGCCATCCTTAGTGAGGGGATTTGATTTTCGAGTGGCAGAACAACTTCCATGCCATATACGAGAGAATAAGGCATAACTTGGGTAAGAGTCTTATGTGTCGTCCTATATGCCCAAAGTGCTTCGGTTATTCTTTCATGCTAATCTCTCTTTGTTCGGCCGATCACCTTCTTCAGGAGGTTGCACAACGTTTTGTTGAATTCTTCTGCAAGACCATTAGCCGAAGCATGATACATGGAAGACTTGTGCTGCTTGAACATGTATTTATCACAGAACTCGTCCATGAGTCGATTGGAGAATTGTTTTCTGTTATCAATGATGATGTAGCAAGGCACACCATATCGGTAGATGATATGCTCCTTGATGAAGTTGACGACAGTTTCCTTCTTGACTTCCCTTAGGGGTACGACTTCAGCCCACTTGGAAAAGTAATCTGTTGCTGCTAGGATGTAGGCCTCTCTAGCAGATGATTTTGGTGCGATTGGTCCCATGACGTCCAATCCCTATGCATCAAATGGCCATGAAGCAACCATAAGGTGTAATGGCTCAGGTGGCTGATGTATGAAGTTGACTTAAACATAGATATCTATGTTGACGTAAACTTTATAATTACAAACGAATATTCAGTTAAATATTTAATCTAAAAATAATTAATACCATAAATATTTATTCTAAAAATAATTAATACCTTAAATATTTATTCTAAAAATAATTAATACCTTAAATATTTATTCTAAAAATAATTAATACCTTAATCCATTCATTTATTTTAAAAACCAAACAGGAATTAAGGCCTAATTAAGTCCAAATACATAACTTATAAAAAAGCCTTCAATTTAAATATTGTCCTCAAAAATATAAATTTAAAACTACTATTTCGATGGTCCTCCATTCCGCTAGACTTCATAACGCCACCGATTGTAACCTCCCTCCAGCGCATCCTCCATCAACTTCTTCAACTGTTCGTTCGTATCATCATCAAGAGTATACTTACACTGTTACACATCTATGTAAATAATTAATTCAAACATATAACAAAAAATTTCTCAAAATTAATTATTGATCCATCAACAGTATACTTACTAATAATTCATCCATCACCGCCTTCTTTGCATTCTCGGGCACATATTTCCAAGAACGCCCCTCAGCAATAGGACAATTATTCTGCATGGCTACAGCAATCGCATGCACGAGCTCAAAATGTTGCCTCAAATCATTTGGGTCAACGGCGGGCACGCTCTAATCCTTGTTTTTATCCTCCATCCCAGCACGAACATAATTGTGAAGAATAAGGACAACATAAGCGCATATTTATAGGAAGGTTAGGGCCTTTGGACGACGAAGGATTTGTTGCGCAAACATTTGTAATATATAAATGCAGTGTTAATTCCTCTAATTCACCTGCAGTGAATGGTCTGAGTGAAAACTGACAGCAACTTGCACGACGAAACCTTTGTCGCGCAAGGTTTTCATGCCAAAAAAAATTACCCACCCACGTTTTCTTGATGACTTTGCGCGACTATTGTTCGTCGCACAAATTTTTATTTATTTTTCCTTTCTTGTCTTTTTTGTGCGATGGCACTGTTTTTTCCGTCGCGCAAGCTGTTTTTCCTACTACTGTTGGGGAATTGGAAAAATTTCAGGAAGAAAGGTTTTTTCTTTCTTTTTTTAAATCATTTTAATTGTTCAATAAAAAAATTAGAAATTGGGGAATGAGCGGGCCACACTCCTGTCATGTCATCATTTAACAGTCAAATTGACAGAAAATTTAACGGAGGTCTGACATTGCAACGAATTCATAAGTTGAGGTATGAATTTGCAATGTTTAAAACATGAGGTATGAGATTGTTATTCGACCCATAGTTGAGGTAGTTTTGTGTTGGCATACAGTGAAGATACGGTAATAATAAGTGGATAGACAAGTAGGTCTCTCATTTGGTAGACACAAGTTCGAAAGGCAGGCAGTTTGTAGAAATGTTCTACTCCAAGATTAATTAAGACCCTTTAATTTCCGTGACTAAATGTTGCCCTTAAAATATGAACGAACGCTATGGCACGAAGAGTCCTTTTGACATATACCTCGATGATTAAGCCCCAGAATTTAAAGCAAAACCATGAATATTTTGCCATCTTTATGCCTTGAGGTGACCATAGAGTTGTTGGATTGTTTAAAATATGATTGTTTTCCTACCAAGTGTGTCCAGTGTATATCGTGGGTGGTGGTACTAGCTACAGAGTGGTTGTTAATTAGGCCTTGACAAAAAAGCTGATGAGGTAAGAGGAACTACAATTTTCCCTTTTTTAGTGTTAAGTAATCAAGCAAATGAAGCTAACTCAGTTGGGCTTCAACTTTTCTTCCAAGTCATTAGTTAGTACAAGTGCAGCCAATTATTATACACATCTTTGTTTGATTATATAATGTACGTGATATTCAAATGGACAAACTAATAGCACAACAAAGTAGACAACTTGAATTATAATCTTTCATTTCTTAATATTGTACATGCATGCTTAGATGATCAAAATGCTATCATTAAAATTACTGCTGCATAATTTACACCAAATCAACAGTTTAATTATTATTTAGCAGTAAGAAAGATAGGTGGTTTTTTTGTGGGTAAGATCGTCACGGGTTATTGCTAATTAATTCACTCAAATTATTGCATGCAGTAGGCAAAGATACTTAAGTATAATATCAACTAATTTGTACATTTGTTGTAACAGTTGAGCATGGATAGAAATCACTGTGATTCTTGTAGAGCAAGTCCACCCCATGCCAATTGCTTGGGCAATTGGGCAATCCAATCCCCCAAAACTCAAAAGAGTCACTCCACCCTAGCCAAATCAGTCGAGCTATTGGGGAGCCCAGCATCGCTGGACTGAGCAGTCGAGCAAGAATCGATTCAACCGACACTCGATTGGATCTGATGTCATGCTGACGTCAGCGTAACTTCAACCATCCCAAAAATTTGCAGGTGAGACTTGGCGGAGGTGCAGAGGGCCGAGTTGCAGAGAGAAGAGTCAAGGTGGGATCGAGATAGAGAGGGGAAGATGAAGGGGCCAAGGCGGGATCAAGAGAGAAAGAGAGGAAGACGAAGATAAAGAAAAGGAGTGGAAGAGAGGGAGAGGGAGAGGGAGAGGAAGAGGAAGAGTGGGAGTGGGAGAGGAAGAGAGAGGGAGAAGGAAATGGAAAGGAATGGAGAAACGAGGAAGAGCGAGGGACATGAAGAGAGAGGTACAGGAAGAGACATGGAGACAGAGGAAAGAACGGATAAAAAAAATAATAATTAATAATAAAATAGAATTATTTTATTAATTATTTATTAAATGTTTTCAAAAATAATTTTTTAATATCGATTGCCCGAGCAATTCATTTACGGGGTGAAAATACACTCAGGTGATTACTATCGATTAAAGATCAAGTCGCCAAGACCTTTGAATCAACAAAATCCCGCATCAATATACCTTTACCGCAGATCATACACAAACCTAGAGGTGAAGACTATCCACGCATTGTTTCAAGCTCAAAACTTGAAGAAATTGTTCAATTGTTCGTCCGAGATCAAGTCATCGCGACCCTTGGATCAACAATTTACGCATCTACATCAAATTTGAAGACTAAATCAAAGGAAAATTGTAAACTCATCAATACAAATCGACTTTGTACACGTGTTCTCGTTTCATTCGTTACAAAATTTTCGTGTTTACAACAATGCTTTCAATCCATGCTCATATATTACAAGACAGGTACATACTAGTTGATATATACTATAGGGGTGTGCTATCCACACATAAGAAAGCTAATGAAAAGGGCTTGAAAACTTACGATAAAGACAAAATAAAGGGTAAAGTGAACAGTACTAGGATTGATTTTTTAGTGTAAAAATGTGGTTTTTCGTTAAAGTGAACAGTACCGGGAGCTTTTCGTTAAAGTTCTCATCCACACACCCCCCATTTTACGTTTTACACACTCTTTGTTAAATTATGTTATTTGATTTTCTTTAATTCATCTGATCTGACGTCCGTAAATTAAAAGGATGTGTGAGAAGTAAAAATGAGTGTAGATAACACACCTCTATATTATATGAAGTATCATTGTCTAAGTTATAATCTTACAACAAATTCCTAAGAAATAAAAAATAGTCATGTGCCCATATTATTATAACATATTGATTTTAAGTGTGCCCATATTATTATAACATATAGATTATAACATTACATGACAGTGTGACATAAAACAAAAATTCCGTTGTCACGTAAGCTCTCTTAAGGTTTTACACATGCTTATTTTAAGTGGTGCGCCACGTGGTCATCTTCTATCCTATATACGAGGAGGGTAAACTGCAATATAATCCTGGTCAGTGGTCATACCTAGGTCGGGGTTGTTAGTTCAAGTGCCGGAGTTACCCATGAAAGAAACTTTATTTTTTATTATTTATTTATTTATTTATTTTTAATTTTGTTAAAAAGGCTATAAAGGCCATAATCCTCTCAATTTCCTCACCTTTTTCCCTTGTCGTTTTTACGTTAGCTTATTTTCTGTGCAACCCTTCCTCAGCCAAAATGGCAGACTTCTTCACAGCCTGAATTAATGTGTCTACATGTTCCCAAATGGGCTGAGCGGCCCCAACCCTATTCAGCAAACATCACGGAGGAAGTAACTGACGGTGTGGATGTGGCGGCAGAGCTTGGCTTTGTACATTTCGTCCATGGGGGTAGTGGCGACTTCCCTCTCTAACAATTTAACAAACCCTGAAGAGTGGTGCTTCTGGGTGGTTTTGACCAAGCGGCGTCGTCGTCATTTTCTTGATGTCCCCAATTGATATGAACGCTGCTTGGAGTATGGACATATTCACCTCCTCCAACATTCCTCCACAGCCAGCGTATTCTTGCACTGCTTGTTGTGCCATTCCTAACCTCTACAAATTGAGATTTTTTTTTCACCCAGCACAAAAAAATTTCACTATGCATCATCACCACCTTTACTATTCAAGTTCATGGTCCATCACTAACCTTCACTATGTCAGCTCCAGTGGCTTGTATAATATATCCTTGCAACAAGATTCCCCAGTTTACTCCGCGGATTGGAGTATATATTCTGATAATTGTGTCAAGAGAAAAACGTGAAAGTCTCAGCTAGCAACTATATTAACAGAACCTCCAACTGAACTGAATGACGAATTCTCAAACAAATTCCAACCCTTCTCTCTACTTTTTAAGCTATCAAGTTTGTTGGTTATAGTTGCCCAAAAAAACAACAAAATTTGTTGGTTATAAATATTGTTAAAGGTTTGTGTGGAGCCAAAAATAATCACAATGTGACACGTGGATATTTGGATGAAAAGGACAAGAATACCCTTGAGGCACATCGGGATTCCTACACGCGAGCAGCGGACAATCATTCCTCAACAAAGTCAAAAATGCCCAAAATAGGTAACAATTCAAAACCTAATTCATCCATCCTCATCAAATCCTTTCCATAAGGTAACTCTCAAATCTTTCCTTTTTTATTATACTAATTAGCTAATAATCAATTAGGCAATTATTCTATTAATTGGCTAATTAATTAGTTAATTATTCAATTATACCCAATTAAACACAAATCAAGAACTCTCGCATCCAAGGTTTTTCTATTTTCTTATACATTTGTAGATTTTTCGTACGTTTTTATTATTAGAATTTTTTATTTGCAAAAATTCTTTGATAAAACGTAAAAGAGAAGTACAATGGCTAGAAATTTAGAAAATTCAACAAGTGAAAAATCCAATATTCAAGAGATGGGACTGCGACGATCCACGAGGCTAAATGTGACAATAAGTGGAACGGCACCACCACCACGGGAACCACCGTGGTGGCCATCATAGCCCGAGCATCTAAGCAAGCCCAAGTCGTGCTATCCAAGGCTCACGGCACCAAGGCCACGGCCCAAGCCATGTCACTCCACGCCTAACACAAGCCCAATGCGTTGGCAAGCCGAGCCCAAGCCTCGCACCCGCATGCATCACACGTCGAGCAGCCCACTCCCGTGGCCCAACCTGCTCCCATCGAGTAGCCCACTCTCACTGCCTAGCCTGCTCCTGTCGAGCAGCCCACTCCCTTGGCGTTCCAAGCAACCCAAATCAAATCTCGCGCTCGGAGTCTACCACACTTCCACTACTCAATGAGAAACATTACTTACAAGCTCTTCCAACCCAAAGGAGAACAACACTTGTCTCGACAAGTTATAGAGTTGACGAGCACCCTTACAGCGTACCGAGATGCAATGTGCCCCTGACGACGTGTGCCGAAGTAGGACAAGGGCATACGAAGAATCCCTTTAGCAGTGTCCCAACAAGCAGCCATTTGACCAGTTACGAACCGAGCGTTCTAACGGAGTACCAGCACTACTTGCCAGCAAATTACACCCGTAGACGAGTTATTGGTCGTTCATGCAGTGGGCAATCAACCTGGTAGGGCCAATGCTGCCCGCTACTAGAGGCAAAGGCATAACGATCGTGATAACCGATTACTTCACCAAATGGGTAGAAGCAGAGCCCATGACTACCATGACACAGATGGACATAGAGCGCTTCATATGAAGGAACATCATTTGCTGATTTGGCATCCCTCAATCCATTGTCACCGACAATGGTCCGCAATTCGTGGGCAAAAATCAAGCAGCATATGTCCATGCCGAGATATCCTCAAGGTAATGGGCAGGCCGAAGCATCTAATAAGACGATCCTCGACTGCCTCAAGAAATCCATCACCAACAAGAAGGGAAAATGGCCAGACAAACTCCCCGGATGTCTATAGGTATATCGCACCACCAAAAGACAAGCAACCGGTGAAACTCTTTTCTCTTTGGCATTTGGATCAGAAGCAATCATTCATCCCAAGGTCATCGAGCCAAGTATCAACACTCTACTGCCAAGCATTGAGTAGAACAGTAAGGAGATGGCCATAAGCTTGGATATATCAGAGGAAAAGCACGAGCAGCTTATCACCCGCATCGCAGCCTACCAGCAGCAGCTCCTCTCCATCCACAACAAAAGGGCCAAGATCTGGTAGTTCCAGCCCGGAGATCTAGTCCTAAGAAAAGTCTTCATCACTGCCCACAAAAAAGGCTCTAAAAAGATTGTTCCCATCTGGGAAGGTCTGTACAAGATCAGCAGAGTAGGCGGCAAGAGTAATTACACCCCTGACACGATGAACGACAAAGAGATTGAAAAGCAGTGGAACGTAAGTACCATGCGTTACCTCCCACCACATCAAAGCCCGAAGACTCAAGCAGCTCGATAGGCACTACCTCGCAAGCCGATGACTATCCATTTGTTATGCAGTTTCTACCTTACAACTAAGTTCTCGTTCGTTTCACTCGTTTTTCAATGACGAATTCAGAAGCAGTTTACAACTTGGCTCGGCTGCATGCTTACAACAATTTATCACTCCTACACTTCAAAAGAAGAATGCGCCCTTCTTAGGGACTTAATGCAGGAATTGCGCCCCTCCCGAGGGACCAACCATGCTCTCCAGTGCGAAAGGATAAACTAATTGATCTCCAGTACGAGAGGGTAAACTAATTCCACGACACCTAAATGGGTATGCTCTCCAAAGCGGGACGATAAACTTACACGCCGAATATCTAGACGTGGATGAGCCGGGCTGCTCTGGTATAACTAGGTGCACGATGGCTTACGCCGGGATTCCTAGAAGTAGCCACAATGACCTTTTTTAAGGCTTAGCTAGCTGAAGGATTTTGGGTCTTTTGGCCTAATCTGCGGGGAACAAGGCCCCAGAGACGGAGGCGGCACATTACGCAGTACGCCCTACAAACGACTACCCTATAACCCTAAAGCTACTACCGAGTACACTAAAGTGGCCTACGGTTTCCAGAAGACTGCCTACGGCTTGCCCTTCGAGTTTAAAAACAGCGCTAGACTTATACAACCGCACATTCTTGTGAAATGTTAAACAAGCTAGCGTGCATATACGAAGCTTTATCCAATGCTGACATGCTACGTAGTTGATAAGCTTCACCTCTGCCAAGCGCGGAACAACCTACACCAAGTCCTAAAGTGTTGTGGTACTTGCTACTCAACCTACGGAATTAGAAGCCAAGGTCAACAGCCTAGTGGTTACGCAGACTTGTCTGCTTCTGTAAGTAAGGCATCCGGCTGCCAACCCTATGGCTAACAACTTTGCAAAGTTCTACACCAACACCTACGGTTGTATAAGCTACGCGGGCATGTCTGCTTATAGAAAAGTAGCATACCTGCCATTGGTCTATAAAGTCTAAAGGTTAGGGCATGAACAAAAGAAGCGAAGATGAAGAAAAGCGAAGGAAACATTTTAATAAACAACTAGCAAATGCCAAGGAGTTCAAGCAAAACAAGAGCTACAAAGAAAAACAAAGAAAATCCTGAAGGCTACCTAGAAAACTACGACAGCTTAGACATCCCACGACTACTCGGTCGCCATACCTTCAACAATCGCGACGCTCTTAGCAACCGCATCATTCAACACTTCACCCCTGGCTGCCCCAGCCTGGGCACCAACTTTTCCAACTACTTCACCAATGGAAGCCTCAAAAGTAAAAGCAAGCAATTCTTCCGGAGAAATAGATAAGGTCTCGAAACCTCGAGCCCATACTTCTCACCCTTTAGCTGTTTATTTTCCTTGAGCAGACCAACACAGAGGCACTGCAGCTCATCCACTTCCTTCTTCAGACTTTCGTTAATCTTAGCCTATCGACAATTCTCTTGAAATGGATCACGTGATTATAAGCAGCAATAAACTCTTCATCATTTGCATAAGCAGCGAAACGAAGCTCAGAAAACTGCAAACTCAAGATCTTGAATCTGAGGTATGTAACATCCAATCTTATTCTCTACACTTTCATACTTAACTTGGATCGCGTCAATTCAAGTCAACGATCTCTTGGCGAGCGGTTTCAAGCTGTAGAGAAGTGGGGGTTTGCCACCTCCTTGGCAGCCTTGCTATATCTGCATCATAGCAAGCAGAGCAGTCTTTCTATATTTGGTCGTATGCTTCCCAAAGGAACTTGGGCAAACAAACCTTTCTAACGCCATCAACAAAGTTAGAACAAGCGTCCATGTCTTCAAGCAGATCTGGTTTCAAGAGCACATAGATCTCAGCAGCCTCCCTAGAAGCAGCTTAGTGGATTTCTCACAACTGACCACGCGAACAGTCTCCTCTTTCCCAGTAGGCGATCTCAGAGCAGAGAAAATGGGCTTTGGCGCCACTTTAGCAGCAGAGTCCATCTTATCGCTCTTTATAATAGGAAGTCTCTCCAAATGTGAACCGGACTTAGCTCCCAACGGACGTCTTGGTACAGACTTCGGCACTAAGGGCATGATAGGACCTTTACGCTGAGCAATCCTATTAGCAATCGTACAAGCCATTCTCGACATGGCAGGCACCACATTCTCAGATCTAGCAGCCCCATTGGAATAAGTCATCAATCATAGGCCTTTCGACAGCAGGCGGACCCTCACAAGCAACGGAGGAAATCTTCAGTTTTCTCAACCGGCATCTCTTGAGCAGGCGGGAAAAATCTCTTCTTTCCACCTTCATTCATAATAGGCTCCACGACAGCGTTCAGACGAGCCAATGCATCCGTCTTGATCATCTTTACCTTCTCTCTCAAGAGCAGCCCACATTTCTCTTGGCGAAAAGAACTAAGTAGCCAAAGCTATTCACGGTACTCAGCAGGGGAGCTCAACCCATACTGACTTTTCCCTCATTTTCTCTCTTGGACCAACAAGCAGGAGGCCTGCATGCCCAACATTCTAGCAGCCAATGAGGCCTACGACCTCCACATTTCTCTTAATCGCCAGCTTGGCTCGCATCAGGTCCTATAGCCCAAAAGACATGAGCCATGCCACTCCCCTAGCACTGCACCCAATCGCCTCAATTTGTGGACCCAGCTGCACAAGCTGCCCATGGCTTTAGCCAAGCTAAGCAACCCAAGCAGTGGTCCCTACCACAACACCTCATCGGCCCATGCCGAGCCGACTCCTGGCCCCTGCCAGCCGATGTGCCGCACCACTCCGACGGCTGCCCAGCGACAACACTATCCAAGAGGAAGACGAGAAAAATTAAAATTTTCTTACCTTGTGGTGCGAAGAAGACAAAGTAAGCAACGAAAGACGACCCTTTGCACGGACAAGATGTATAAGATTGCTAAAGGAGGGAGAACAAATACCCTCTAAGTTTTCTCTCTCTTGTTGGGTAGAATAAATCGCTCGCCAAAGTTGATTTAATAATCTACTTAAGGTGGACTTAAATAGGCTTTGAGAGAAATTTATTTCCCTTTCCTAGAAGGATCTAATTTCTTATTAAAGAGGAAATCTACATCAAAATAGGAAGCAGTCCTAATTTCCTAAAGCAAGAAAATCTCGACGCCTGTTGCCCTTTTCTGCGAGCAGCCTAACAGGTGTGAGGGCATTTGTGGAGCCAAAAATAATCACAATGTGACACATGGATCTTTGGATGAAAAGGACAAGAATACCCTTGAGGCACATCGGGATTCCTACGCACGAGCAGCAGACAATCATCCCTCAACCAAGTCAAAAGTGCCCAAAATAGGTAACAATTCAAAACCTAATTCATCAATCATCATCAAATCCTTTCCACAAGGTAACTCCCAAATCTTTCCTTTTTATTATACTAATTAGCTAATCAATTAGGCAATTATTCTATTAATTGGCTAATTAATTAGTTAATTATTCAATTATGCCCAATTAAACACAAATTAAGAACCTAGCCCACAAAGAGAGCCAAGTGGCCAGTCCTATCTCACCCAAGGAGGCTGGCCACACCCCTATAAAAGCCCTCTCATTCTCTCCAAAACCCACTTCCAATTCTCTTGCTAAATTCTCTAAATTCTCCAAACACTTTTCCCTCAAAATTCTAACTTTGGCATCAGAGGTTCTTCGGCCAAAGCCCCCCTATTCATCGTGCGCGCGTGAAGCTCTTGGCCTTGACCAAAGGTGTTATTTGTTTTGTAGGTGCAATTTTGTCTAAGATCAGGGAGGAAGAAATTTGCATCCACAATTTGCTTATATCAATTGTTTGTAGAGAGTAAGACTGAAAGAAAAGAAAAAAAGATAACTTTAGTAATAACTGAAGAAAATAAACAAAAATAAATAATCATTAGTGTTATATTAGTTAATTAATCAAGACTCTTCTCCCTAAAACGATATTATCTACTCTAAGGGGGTGGGGAATTGGGGGCTAATCCTTATAATGGATTAGCAATAATGTGGTTCAAATTCGCCTTTGGCTAGAATCGAACCTAAGACCTCTTACTTACGAGTCAGGAATACCACTAGACCATAGTACTAAGTGGCCTTCTCCATGGTTACTTAGTCATTATGGTGGTAGGAGCAATTTCTCAGTGTGCCAGGAATATTGTCTGATACATCAAGTGTCATAATACCGCCTATCCTAGTCTTAGATTTTTTTTTAAACTAAGAGAAAAACAAATCCTTATAATTTGCCTTATTTCTTACCATATTAAAACTAAGCCCTCTTTTTTGGCCAGTCGATATAAAACAAAGGCCTATACAATCTAGAGTGAGATTAAATTTAAGTCATGATGTTAAATTTTTGTTCGAATCCAATGTGTTAATTTTCTTTTCATCAAAACACTTAGCAAGTTTTGTTCTTATGATATAATCATTTCAATACTAGGTTTTTCATACAAAATTTAAAGCTCGACCATGCTTGTTTGATTAAAATTTTCCATGTCAATACAAAAACCAAAACGTTTAATTTTTCTCCCATTAATTATATATTTCAAAGGCTATTATTTTTTTTATATGGCTTATAGACCCCTCCTATTATGGTTTTTTGGTCCGCCACTGCCTGTTGTCCCAAATTCAAATCAACTAGTATAGTATAACCATAGGCAAAAAGACAGACTTTCAATTTTAGAGTCAACGACCTAACAAAGTTTTTACTCTCTCTCATACAGTCATACTCATATATGTTTTATTCTCTTAAAAGTGAAGTTAAAACATTATAAAAACATTATAAAATAAAAATATCAAAGTAATTTGTAAATACAAAACACATTAAAAATATTATAATTATTAATTTAGAAGTGCGAATGCTAATGTTTTTCATAAGCTCTTATTTTAGAGTATATACTTGAAGGACAAATTTTTTTTTTATGTTTTGAAGTAATATTTATGTAAGAATGTGGTATGTCTATACTAATTCAGTATTGTGTTTTTCATTTGGTTATTTATTGATTTAAAATAGATTTTCTTTAACGGGTACCGAGTCAGGTCATAATACCTGTTAATATTAACGGAGCGAGTTATGTTTTAACGGATGTTATACGACATGACCCATTAAAGTATCGAGTATGACATGAAAATGACCTGAATACGAAAAACACGACACGAATGTCAGGTCTAAGTAGAAGTGCTGGTGTTGGTGTGATCAGTGAAGAAAATATCGATAATATCGGCGAAATATCGCCGATATTATCGTTTTTTTGGGACCCCGATATTTTATTAACTATCCAACTTGTTTTCGGCAGAATATCGCGATATTATCGATAATATCGATAATATCGCGATATTTTCGAAACTATCGCGATATTTGGTATGGAATCATCGGAGAACACAGCCGGAGCAAATAATCCGAAACCCTAAATCCCCAAATTCTAATTCAAAGCAAATGAACTGAATCTACAATACAGGATTCCCTAAAATCGATTTCAATACAAAAATCAACATGTTTACAAGCCGAGAAGAACGATTTCAGTACAAAAATCAAAGCAAATGAACCGAATCCCTAAATCCCCAAATTCGGATTCAAAGCAAATGAACTGACTGAATCCATAATTCCTAAATCCCTAAAATCGATTTCAGTACAAAAATCAAGCAACATGCAGATAAATCGCAATCTGTACAAAAATAGAAACCCTAATTCCTAAATCCCTAAAATCAATTTCAGTACAACAAAGGTGCAACATGCAGAAAGATTGAAATCTGTACAAAAATTTAAAGTAAAAGCCGAGAAGAAGATAAGTAGGAGCCTGGGAACATCGTCTTCCTCACGAATCCAAGACGGCTGGGACAACGTCGTGCTCCTCAGTGGTGTCGACGGCTTGGACTACGATGATTTCCGGTCGATCTCCATGGATCAAGGTGGTTTAGAAGGAAGGCGGTTATGGAGTGGTGTCGACGGCGGGGTTTAGGGCGGGTGAGATGGGAGGAGCAGAGGGAGACACGGAGACACGGAGACACGGACGAGGAGGATCGAGATTCGAGAGATGATGTCTCTGTGTGTGTGTGGAATAACTGGAGAAGGGGGAAGGGAGGGAGAAGACTGAGAAGTTCTCGGTGAGAACGAAGGCTCAGACCGACCTCAGAGAGAGAGAAGAGAGAAGAGAGAGATTGAGAGGATTCGAGAATATGGTAGTGGAGTGGGAAATGAAAGATCGAGAGAGAGACTGAGCTCCGTGTATGGTGTACGTGTGTGGTGTGCGTGTGTGGTGTGGTGTGGGGGGTCTCGAAGTGTGTGTGTGGTGGAGTGTGAGTTTTTCAGTCTTTTTGACTGTCTGAGTGGTGGCGTGTAAGAAAAAAAAAGCATCCAATGCTCCAAATTATTCAAAACCAAATCATTCCAAACCTATGTCTACCTCTCTGATCCAATGAGCCAAAGAACTTTTTGCAATTTCAGAACATGGACAACAAATAATATTGCTTTCATAATGAAATCGTGTGACAGTCTTTCACATGCAAAACAGTGTAAATGTCTGTTATATACTTACATTCTTTCATCCAGTGGAGTATCAGAGGCATTCACCGAATTTTCGTTTCTTCTTCTTCCCATACCATTTTCAAAACCATTCCAGATCCTTTCCAAAGCCAAGCAACACAAAGGCTTCCATATTTAAGGTAAGTTTACAAACTTAAATTTATATTATTGTAATTTATACAACAACAAATAAATTTGTGTGGACTCGTATGTTAATCTTTTTAAGTAATTAATACTTGCATGTTAATTTTTGTAAGTAATTAAGTAATGTTAATGTTAATTGTTTTAAGTAATTAAGTAATGTTGTATAATTATTCCCTAGGATAATTTTAATATGTTTAATATTATTTATTATTTTATTTCCCTTACCATCTTCATTATCAAATTGGATTATTATTCATTAATATTAGGTTTTTTTATTATCACTTGGATTATTATTCTTGAATATTAGATTTTTTTATTATCAAATTGGATTATTATTCTTTTATATTAGGTTTTTTTATTATCAAATTGGATTATTATTCTTTTATATTAGGAAATTTTTTTATCAAATTGGTGGATTATTCATTAAATTGGATTATTATCAAAGTGGATTATTATTCATCACCATGTTTTATATTAGGATAATTTTTTTATCAAATTGGTGGATTATTCATTAAATTGGATTATTATCAAATTGGATTATTATTATCAAATTGGATTATTATTCATCACCATGTTTTAATTTAGGATTATTTTTTTTATCAAAGTGGTGGATTATTCATTAAATTGGATTATTATCAAATTGGATTATTATTCATCACCATGTTTTATATTAGGATTATTTTTTTTTATCAAAGTGGTGGATTATTTATTAAATTGGATTATTATCAAATTGGATTATTATTATCAAATTGGATTATTATTCATCACCATGTTTTATATTAGGATTATTTTTTTATCAAATTGGTGGATTATTCATTAAATTGGATTATTATAAAATTGGATTATTATTATCAAAATGGATTATTATTCATCACCATGTTTTATATTAGGATTATTTTTTTTATCAAATTGGTGGATTATTCATTAAATTGGATTATTATCAAATTGGATTATTATTCATCACCATGTTTTATTTTAGGATTATTTTTTTTATCAAATTGGTGGATTATTCATTAAATTGGATTATTATCAAATTGGTTTATTATTATCAAATTGGATTATTATTCATCACCATGTTTTATTTTAGGATTATTTTTTTTTATCAAATTGGTGGATTATTCATTAAATTGGATTATTATCAAATTGGATTATTATTCATTAAATTGGATTATTATTCATCACCATGTTTTATATTAGGATTTTTTTTTTTATCAAATTGGATTATTATTCATTAAATTGAATTATTATCAAATTGGATTATTATTCATTAATATTAGGTTTTATTATTCCATATTATTTGTATAATTACTTAACTTTTTACAATCATTTTCTTTACTTTGTATTTAATTCTTCTGTAGAATAACTTTATTATTTAGGTTCTCTTATTTTTATCAAAAAATAATTGTCTAATTTTAATGAAAAATAAATATAGGTACGTTTAAGATGTCCAGTAAACGTGATCCAGCTTGGGAACATGGAGACCCAATAGACGGAAACAAACATGGCACAATTTGCAAATATTGTGGTCGGGTAATGAAGAGTGGCGGAGTGACACGACTGAAGTATCATCTTAGTGGATTAGATCCATCAAAAAATGTCCAACGATGCGATAATGTCCCCCCAGAAGTGAAGGCATTCATCAGCACATTATTAAAAAATAAAAAACAGCAGAAGGAAAAGATAACACAGGGAATGGAAAATATTCGAGCTGGGCTACGGGGAGAAGTCTATGGCCAAGCGGTTGACAGTGATGATGATGACGATGAGGACGAATGTGATGATGACATGGGACCTGAAGAACGACGCAGTTTGAAACAAGCATTACGTGCCTCCAAACAGTCAGCATGGGAAAGAGAACACCTTCATAAAATTCCTAATAGGGGACAAGGTTTCGGGACAAGTGGTGGTGCACAAATGAGACGGGGAGGCAGTCTTAGAGAATCACAACCAACACCACCAATAGCCCCAAGTTTATATAAGTCATCCAACGCACATCAAAAGAGTGTTTGGAGTTATTTCAAGGGAGGTAATGTGAAGGAGGGAATGGGGCGTCTAATTAGCAAGTTCTTTATCTATGAAAATGTCCCTGCTGCGAAGGCATCATCACATCATTTCAAAAATATGGTAGTGGGATGTCAACAGGCCGGTGTTGGAGTACAACCTCCCACTCCCTATGAGATAAGAAACAAATATTTGGATATGGAGTATAAAGACATTGGCGAGTATGTTAACAAGTTGAGGTCAAAGTGGGAAACTAATGGTTGCACAATCATGTGTGACGGATGGACCGGCCCGACCAGATTATCTATCATCAACTTCATGGTATACTCCAAGGGAAAGACAATTTTTTTGAAGTCTGTTGATGCTTCAGACCATATAAAGAATTACAAGTATATTTACAAATTATTGAGGGATGTAATCATGGAGGTGAGAGAGCATAATGTTGTCCAAGTCGTGACCGACAACGGTTCTGCATTTGTCAAAGCTGGAAAAAAGTTAATGAAGCATCATAATGTGTTTTGGACATCATGTGCAGCACATTGTATTGATCTTATGTTTGAGGCAATGGGGAAGAGAGAGAATGTTGCTACTGTGGTCAAAAGAGCTAGAACGATCACAAATTATATTTACAATCACGGTTGGTTGTTGGCAAAGATGCGTGAATTTTGCAGAGGAGAAATTATTCGTCCAGCTACCACTCGATTCGCCACCAACTATATTGCATTAAACAGCCTACTCAAGAAGAAAGCAGGGTTGAAGCAACTATTCACTAGTGACGATTGGGCCAACCACAATTTCAGCCGCTCAAATACAGGTCGTATGGTGGAAAGTATAGTGCTTGATCATGCTTTTTGGAGTCAAACAGAACATGTGTGTCAAGTGTTTGAACCTCTTTACAAAGTTTTACGGATCGTTGACACAGAAGTGTATCCTACTATGGGGGCAGTATATGAATTGATGCGTGTAGTGAAGGATGAATTGGAAAGAAAACATGGTGCAAGGTGGGTCGTAAAAATAATTGAAGACCGATGGTATAAAACATTATACCACGATTTGCATGCAGCAGGTATAAATTATGTCATAATTTGCAATTCATTTCTTTAGTTGCATAAGTATTATTTATCTTATTAGAGTATGTGTTTCTTTGAACAGGATATTATTTGAATCCCCGATACCAATACAGACCCGGTGTTGGAGATGATGGTAACCTTATACGTGCTGTACATAATGTATACTCTAAATTAGACCCTGCATCACCAGCAGTTGGCCAATTTGGAAATGAGGTACACAATTACTTAAATTATAATAATTACTTTGTTGGATTAAACTAACACAATTTATTGTATTCAGCTAACATGGTTTAAAGATGCAAGAAGAACATTTGGAGAACCAACATCAGTTGCTGCTCGAACAAATATGTCTCCTAGTGAGTATAAACATATTTCACTATAAGTTTATAATAGAATTTGTTGGAGTTATTAGGCTTATCAACATTATTTTTCATTGTAGCTGAATGGTGGATCATGTATGGGACCGATGCACCAACTGTGAGAAAGTTAGCAATAAAAGTATTATCACAAACAGCTTCCTCATCTGCTTGTGAAAGAAATTGGAGCACATTTGCACTCATACACACAAAGCAAAGAAATAAGTTGGCTCATAGTAGCTTGGAAAAATTAGTTTATTGCTACTACAACATGAAGCTTCAAATTCGAGATAAGGAAGCAGAAATCGATCATGTCGACCGTGGTGACCCACTAGATGTGTTTGATATTGTTGGTGAAGATGATGATACGGAGGGTAACCAACTTTTTCAATGGATTAGACCTCTTCATTTAGATGATGATGAAGGCAACCCAGCTCCCAGAGTTGCTGAAGAAGCACGTAATGAAGGGATAAATGTAGAAAGAGTATTAGAGGAGGAGGTGGGATCTAGCAGCGCTGACTCTTTCGAAGAACTTTTGCACCCAAGACCAAGCAACACTGGAATTCCACCTTTTTCCAATCCTACACAACCACAACATCGTGCTGATACTAATGATAGCTCTAGTACAAGATCAGGAGACTCACCTACCACCGGAGGTGGGAATGATGAAGGACATAGTGGAGCTGGAGGTAGTGGAGCTGGAGGTAGTGGTGGTGGATATGGAAACTATTATGGACCACCACCTCCCGGATATATGAGCCCCTTCACTGGTGAGGCAAACTTCACGCATGCAACACAGGATGATGACCATGGCAGTAGGCGGGCAGGACCAGGAATTGGTGCCATAGGGAAGGACTATACTCGCAGAGAAAGAGGCAAAGGGATTTTGTCAAGTCAAGAAGATGACTCGCTATCTAGAACTTCAGACTCTGTTGGATTGGGAAGTAGTAACTATGGTTATACTCATAACCAACCATTTCCCTACCTTTCATATCCCATTCCTGTTGGGATGGAATCGAGCGACTCATGGAATCAATCTCAGCCTCAATCTTCAAATGATTTTTCTTATGGACAACCTCAACCAATCTCAGATCCATATGGGTGGCATATTAACAATTACATGCAAAACTATTTTGGGGATTTATCATTTGATAACTACTCTTCACAATACACTCATTCTACACATAGAGATGATGAAGATAGTGACAAATTTGAACCTCATAGGAACTCTATGTGGTACTAAAGTGTAAACTATTGTACTAATTCATTATATATAAATGATTATGGTGTGTTTAGACTTCTTTCATTAATTACTACATATTTTCTACACTTATAATGTTTGTCAGATCGCTATATAATCAACTTGATAATGTTAAATCCATCATGCAATGCATTTCCTTCCAATTTTTTGTGATAAACTAATAGATAATTGACTAAATAAACATCCTACAAAGTTTCAATAAAAATTTCCAAGTTTTTCTTACAATTTCCGTGGTTTCCATGTAATTTTTATCGATATCGATATTTTACCGATATTTCCATCGATATTTCCGTGTTCTCAGACTACCGATATTTCCGATATCATCGATATTTTCTTCCTTGGGTGTGATCAAGGAAGAAAATATCGGTAATATCGGAAATATCGGTAGTCCGAAAACACGGAAATATCGATGGAAATATCGGGATAATATCGATATCGATAAAAATTACATGGAAACCACGGAAATTGTAAGAAAAACTTGGAAATTTTTAATGAAACTTTGCAGGATGTTTATTTAGTCAATTATCTATTAGTTTATCACAAACAATTGAAAGGAAATGCATTGCATGATGGATTTAACTGATTTAAGTTGATTATATAGCGAGCTGGCAAACATTGTGAGTGTAGAAAATATGTAGTAATTAATTAAAGAAGTTTAAACACACCATAATCATTTATATATAACTAATTAGTACAATATTGGGAGGTTTTATTTAGGATATTAAAAAAAAAAAAAGGAATTGAATAAAATGATGAAGAATAATGTGCTGAATTTGACACTTTAAATTTCTTACACATAAGCATGCGTCTAGGCGTTGAAGTTTCAAATTATAGTATATCAATTAACGATTGAAAATCAATAGGTTGAATAAGACTAAACTTTAATTTGGATGCCGATTATGTTTTTTCAAGTTTATATAAAGTAAAAGAATTGAATTTTGGAAGCCAAGAGTGTGTCAATTATTTTATAATTCGTCCGGTCAAACCACGGCGAGTTGGCCGACGTACAAGGAATCAATCTCTTCGTCTCGTCGAGTAGTACAACTTTCCTTTTTGTTTCACTCAATTTCGTTGAGTATTGAAAAAATTATACTCATTTGAATCTTACCCAGTTTCCGGTGACCGCAGTGACTTTCGAGGCATTTTCCGGCCAAACCACGACGAGTCAGACGTCGTGTGAGGTACCATTCTCTTCGTCTCTTCGAGGGCTACAACTTTCGTTTTTGTCTTGCTTGATTTCGTTGAGCTTTGACAAAGTTATGGCCGTTTAAAGTTGGTGTAAATTTTCGGCCGAAATTCTGATTTTCTCTCTCTTGGGCAAGTCCCACATCGCCCATGCAAGGGCAGTGAGCAAGCAATTTGTCCTATAAAACCCACATTCCCCTGCGGAGAAAGGCATAGCTTGTTCGGCCTTTGGGCTATGATCAAGTGAAGTATGTGTTGAGTTTTCTCAACATATTTAAGTATTTTTTAGTATTATGTCGCGATATTATCGATTATTTCGAAAATATCGCGATATTATCGATATTATGGATAATATCGCGATATTTTAACGAAAATCGTTCGAATAGTTAAAAAAATATCGAACTACCAAAAAAAACGATAATATCGGCTCGATTTTTTCTTCCATGGGTGTGATATATAGCATTAGAGTAGGGGTTATCAGGGGAGAAAAGTGGGCGTTAGTTCGTTTGCACGAAATCCTAGATATTTGTTCCATTCGGTTTAATTGATATTAGATTGTCTTGGTTTAAAGAAAAATATTTAAAAACCAAACAATTATTCATCTAATATAGTCCAATTAATCAAAACAATTAAAATATAAATGTGAAATACAAAAGTAAATGTTTAACAAAAGTGTTTTAGTTCATTAATATATGGGAGCATTTTGCCTCAATACTATAAACTATGATGTATATTCATTGTACATTTAATCACTTACCACGTGTTCTTTCACATAACTTTAGTTATTTTTTTTTAAATCCAAAATGTAACATTTAATGTGAAAGTTAATTAGAGTTAACATGTCATTTCACCTAACTCTAGTTAACAAGTGTCCTTTCACTTAACGATAGTTTATTTATTTTTATTTTTTTTCAAAATCCAAAAAGTAACATTTAATATGAAAGTTAACTAGAGTTAAATGAAAGGACACATGACAGATGATTATGTGTAAAGTGAACATACACCATAGTTGAGCAAAAATGCTCCCTTAATATATTAAGAAAATGTTAGAGACACTATCTAGTTAAATTATAAGATTAAGTACCTAAAAAACCCTAACATTTTAGTGTTATTCCAAATTGGTCTAAATTTTTTAAAACATTCTAAGCAAGTATCCAACTTATTGAAAATGTCACATCAGTTAAGTCCCAGTGAATTTTTCAAACATAGATTAAATTCAAAACCCGCCAATTGGGTATAAAATATGGAACCCAATGGTCAAACGGGTATTGAATTAATTGAAAATGGACCCAAATTGAAATTACATTAGAAGGGCAATCTTCTAACATAGAAGAGGGTTAAAAATTCATATAGGGTTTCAAGGAACATGTTTCTGCTCATGTGATTTTCTCATTCGTCGATTATTGGCTCGTAAAACTTCAAGTTCTTCTTTGTGGGTAGTAAGATGGTGGTGGCCGCATCATGGCAGTCCATGTCATTTAAGCAACCTCCATGACCTTATTCTCGATGTTGGTAGCTTGAGTTGTAGGGAGGAATTGGAAGCTTTGCGTTGGGTTTGGAGGTGATGGCATGATTGGGTGATGGTGATCGTTAGTTGGTGGAGGTTATGCTTCCATGATCTTCTATTGATTTTGTAGACAAAGTAAAACATTCTATATCTATAATATGTTCATTCATACCAATATACCTGCTAAAGCAAACCAACACATTACCAACCCTTTCCCAGTCATCAATCTTGCAACACCAAATTCCTCTACCGTCTTTCTCTTAAAACTCACCTCACTCTCGTTAATGTCCTTCCAAAATCCTAGTGTGACGTGGATGATCCGCCAAATCCATTGCTGACTTCACCATGATCAATGAGATGACTGAGTGGACTAAAGCGTCATATTGCTAATCCTGTTGTACGAGTTTTTCATACCGTGGGTTCGAATCCCTCTCTTTCCGTTTTTATTGATGATTTGGTATTTTCTTTTGATTTTTTTGCAAGCTCTTTTTATTTTTAATAGTTAAAAATGAGTAATAAATAAAATCCTACAAAGAACATTAAAACGTCAAGCAAGGAAAACAAACCCCTATTTGATTTAGTAAATTTTTAACTGGGGCTTAACAGATGTGACATTTTCAATAGGTTAGGTACTTGTTTGGAATGTTTAAAAAGGTTGACACCAATTTGGAATGATACTAAAAGGTTGGAGGGTTTTAGGTACTGAATTCTAATTTATATTTTGTAAATCATATGACGTGGTTCTTGATAATTGGTTATTGTTGAAGTGTTGATTAACGTGCTTATTCGACATATCACATGATTTACAAATTTGGTATAAAAATTTGATTATCTAACATTACTCATATACTAAACACAATTCCATATAATGACTTCAGTTAATCACAATCTATTGAATTTCAAATGCATATGAGATAGAAAAAAGGAGCAAAAAACCAACTAGATTGGATTATATTTGATTTGATTGGGCTCTCACAAGAAAATATGTCATTTGATCTAAAAAAGTCATTGAAATTAATCAATCAAAATTGGTTGGATTAGATTGGCTCGATTGGTTTGGGATTGTAACAAGCCTAGTTATTTTTATTTTTATTTTTGTAGTTTAACAATTTGCTGTCTAAGATTTATAAAGAAGATAACTAAACAAAGGTTTAAAATGATAGTAGTTTTAGAGACATAAGTCTAAGATCAGCACCGGAAGCACCAGCTGCTAATTCAGACTCAACTTTAACTTTAGTATCTACCAATTGAGTAAGACTGTAAGAGAGAGATCACCAAATTAAAAATACTCTTTTGTTTTGTGTATGGTGGGTTGATACTAACAAATTCTTACCATACATCATGACTACACTTGAATCTTTTTTTCTTTGCCAAACAAATTTTAACAAGAAAATTTATATAGAAAAAATACAATGATTTATTAGAAGTATATATATAAATCACCTGCAATATATATGCATGAAATGAGATTGGGGCTTAACCGGGTTCCTATTCACCCACTATAATGTACAGTAACAATTCAAAAAGAAAATAAGTTTTGAAAACGAATGCTGAGCTATGGCTTGTTTGTAATAATTACAGTTTTCTTGGTACAGAAATCTTTGAACAAAAAGGGGGAGAGAGAGAGCTGAGAAAATCTCACATTCCTTCACATGAAATTATGGTTCAGCTCCAACATCAGTTGTTGAACCAATTCCCACCTGCAACCATGGTGAGGAGCCCCCACTGTTGGTAATATCCTTTAGTTCACTTAGCTTTGCTAACTTCACCTTACTGTCTCCTTCATCAACTACATTCTGCATTGAAACATCAGTGCTGTTATTATTGTTGTTATTATTATTATTATAATCATCGTTGTTAAGGTTGTCATTGTCGTTTTGGTGGTGGGAGTGGTGATGGGGATTGTCCTCCTCCTTTGTCCCAGTCCATGGTTGTAAAAAGAAATCTGTAGAGACATCCAAGCTTGGTGGATTGGGACGCTCTCTTCTACCTCCTCCATTCTCATCCACAGGAGCAGGTAGATTAAGATCGAGCTTCAGATCAAGTGGATCTGAAGCATCAAACTTAGACCTTTGGTTCATCATTTGCTGCTCCAAACTCTCTTGAAATTCATGGAACTTGACTAGAGTAGACGTGTCTGTCGTGGCGTTGGATGTGATCCAATGACACCTCTTGTGCCCGCCCAATGCCTGTCCTGATGAGAATATCCGATGGCATATTGAACATTCATGCACCTTAGATTTTCTCTTTGAGGTATAAACGGATGGATTATTCGACCCATGGTCAAATTGTAGGGTTGAATTGGGTTTATTGGGTAAGAACTCTTCATGTGTGATGACATCATCATCCGCCATACTATCTTCAAGATGATCAAGACGGGCAGCAAAGCACCCTTTAACTTTCTTGTGACTAGCCCTATGACCGCCCAATGCTTGGTGGGAATTGAATACTTTCTTGCATGCTTTACATTCGAACAAACCTTTATTGGCAACCCCTTTAGCCTTATTGTTGTCAATTGTCACCCCACGTGAAACAGAAGTCATGATGTTCATAGGGTTTCTTCGTTCCTCTTCTTTGCTGGCTGAAGCACAAGATTCTTCTGGTTCTGCCTCCATTGGATCCACCGTGGCATTGGACAACATCATTAAGCAATTGGCAAGGTCCTCTTCCTCACTTGATGGGCAATGCGGACTAAAATTTCCCACTTTGGCTCTGAAAGATCTCTTCCTTTTTGACCACCCACATCCTCGCCGGCCGCCACCGCCCCCATCCTCCTCATCAGAGCCTGGCGAGGACACAAGGGACTCGGCATCTACAGAATTACCACATTTGCCATGTTCAAGGAAGGATTTCCAAGACAAGAACTCTTTACCACAATTCTCACAAACCCGGCAGCTTTTTAGGCGATTAGGGTTTGTTCTTAGAGCATACATGCACTTGTTGGTAGCGGGTACATTGCCGCGGAGTTTGTCCTCCCAATCACTCGGAGGATCGTCGTCGTCAATGTGACCTTCATCCCCTATTCCATGTGCCCTCATGTGCCCTCCTAGCGCTCTACCACACACAAAACCTTTCTTGCATATTTTACAGAAGTGTTTAAAGCTTGATTGCTGGTCGACAATCAAAGCCATTAATTAAAAAAAAAAAAACCGAAAACCAGGGAAAAAACCAAAATTATAGAGGAGAGAGGGATGGAGAAAATTGGTGATGATGGAAGTGGGTCAAGAATAAAAGAGGGAAAGAAGGTGTTTGTTCTTGTTGTGAAAAGAATTGTGGGGTTGCATGGCGATAATTAAGAGGTTCTAGTCCTAGTTTTTAGTTGAGGTGTTGGTTTGGATTGAATTTGTGGATATGGTACAGAGAGGGAGAGGGGTGTGGGAGTTCTTGAAGAGCTGGGGTGGGACGACATTGTGACAAGTGGACGGAGGGTTAGATGATGAGAGACTTTTTCTGTGGCGGTGGCGCCGCCGAGTCAAAGCTAGAACCAAGGGATGGACGTCCGTACATCAAGAGTACGTTTTGTTGTGTTGGGTTCGAACGAGTGAGATACTTAGAGAAAGAGTGTGTGTATGTCTGTGTGTGTGAGGGAGTGAAAGAGAGGAAGAGAGAGTGGTTCTAACTGCCATACCTATTCATATCCCTTCATTTCCAAGCCAAGAAAACTAATCCATGCTTCTCCTTGTCTGTCGGTTGGTTCCACCTGCTTTCCCACACAAATTCTTTTTCTATTATAAACAACTAACCTTCCATTAATTAGTTCGTGTTTTTTTTGTGCTTTATTCTAACTTTCTATTTTTTGTATTAAAAGAAAACAGACTTTCTATTTTTCAAGTTGCCCAAAGAGAGAAATTCCTTTTAATTTTGATGTTGAATGGTAAATTTGCATGTACATTTCTATTTTTATTTTATTTTTTGTTAAAAACAATTGTTTTGCTATTTTATAACATTTTACTTTTCTATTTTTTAACGGGGAGTCAATGGTAAAAACATTATTATCCGTACGTACTTTCTATACGCGGCCGGAGTGTTAGGATCTCAAAAGTGCATATACGTGAATCAAGTGATAAACTTAGTGAGTTGATCTAACTGAATCCTCAGACTAACAATAAACTAACTATTCAAACCCCTAAACTGCTTTCCTTGAGAAAAGTACTCGGTTATCTGTTTTTGTAATATCATTCGAGTCAAAATTGTAAGCCCAATCTGTCTTTGTAATATCAATCCAATAGAAATGTTTACATTTGACGCTAATATATCGCGACTTTGGTACAAGAGAATGAAACCTCAAAAAATTTTTTTTTTTCCATATCTAAATATATTTTCAAATTTTGTCACTTATACTACAATTTAGTGATATTTTTTTATCAATTGTAAGTGAGAGGTCTTATAGTTTCGAATTTCGTGAGTGACGAGTTCGTAACCAATTTATTCATATCACCCCTTAGTATGTATATTATTATATGGAGAAATTAGGTTCTCATCCCTCATTTTGCTAATTTATTGATTAAAACCTTATTCTTTTTCAAATTTTGATCAAGGTCCTTGGATATTAATAACATCATTAATTATTTCAACAATAAAATATTTTTTATTTCTAAATATAATCATTTAGTGTTATGTTACAATTAGTATATTTATATTTACGGCTAAATTTTTTATCATATATTTTTATTTTTAGTTTGTACCCATTTTTAATTTGCAACCATTTTTTTATTTGTACCAATTTTCTTTTCAATTTTAATCTATACTCATATATTAATTTATTTTTGTACCCATATTTTAAAACGTTTTATTTGTATTTGTACCCATATTTTTTAACTTATTTGTACTCATTTTTAATTTTGCTAAATGTACCCATGCTAATTATATGTACCCATTCATGTAATTTTTCAAATTTTTAATCTTAAAATGTACTCATTCTTAAATATACCAATTTGTTATATGTAAAATGTACCATTTTTTTAATATAAAATCTATTCAATTTTTTTCTAATCTATTTTTAACTTATATGGGTACATTTTTTTTTCTTTGATTTGAGAATGTATCCATGTCAAGTTTAAACAAAGAAATTTACTAATGTTATTAAGCCTAATATCTTTTTTTTTTTTGGTGATTTTGAAGAATGTACCCATGTTTTGGTAGAATAATGTTTTGGTTAATATTGATGAATGTACCCATGTTTATATATATATAAACACACACAATAGTATATTTATATTTTAATATTTTTAATCCCACAAATTATGGATTTTTATTTAAAATCTCATTAATATAAACAACTATAAATTTAAAATTTTAATTTAAAAATTATAGTAACATATATAGAATTAATTATCACATTAATTTCAGGGACTTCGATCAAAAATTGAAAATTAACAAGGTTTGAGTCAAAGAATATTTATAGCTAGGGATCGCATCCAAAGTCTTCCTAAATATATATATCAATGATTCAATAAAATATGGTCCATTTTTTAGTTTAATATTTCTTTAAGGAAAATATACGATATATTGATGTAAAAGTGAAATGCACTCTTAGTGTTGTATCGCACTAAACCCTTTTGATGTTAGAACAGGTATGCAGTTGTCCGGGCTCTCGGCATAATATAGTAATCATTTAGTTAGAGCGTCTCATTAGATCATCACCTTTTTGTTTACCCTAATTTCCCCTTTTAATATCATCGGGTCAGATTTGTTCTAATGTCAAAATATTATAAAATATTATATCAAATAAACAATGATCATAATGAAACAATGACCATTATACGTAATGAATTTAAATTTTTTTATCGAACAAGCATTATTAATGCCTGAAATGCTTTCGGAGTATTATTTTCTTCTATTTTAGTTTCTTTTAGAGTTTCTACGTCCGAAAAGGTTGAGATCTCAACACTACTAGTGGGTCATGAAGGTGCACGTAATATTTCAATAATTACTTAGTCACTGAACTCTTGGTTAAGCAAAGACATTGCTTTCATAAGTGAAGTGGGATTAGTCCTTAATCAATCATTTCGAGTGAATTTAATTAGCTTTGACTCAAAGCATTCACAGACAGAGTTAGTGGCTTAAGTAGTGACAGTGATTAAGCAAACAACACGCTTTCCGACTAGCAAGGTGAAGCAACTTCTGTACTTAACTTCACTGCACCTTACCTGCAAATTAAAGCACTAAGAAAAAGTTGGATAGTCCATTAACCATAAATTGTATGATATATAACAACTACCTAAATTTCGGTGGAAACTAAAAACTAGCCAACCCTTTTGTTCTTTTAATTACTAAAAATAACAATGAATTAATTTATTGAATGTTGCTAAGCTCAGTAAATTGAAGGTGGTACTTTTATTAACTCCTTTTGTTTTACGAAGCAAATGTTTATATATTCTCTGGTAACCTATATACCGATATAATCGTTCGATACTAAAATTCAGACTTACTAGTAGGTCAGCATGAAGTGTGAGATCTTGCATTAAAATCGAGAAATTTCGATACTAGTTCCCTTGTAATTGTCGAGATTTTTTGCGTCCAAAGTCTAAACTGATCAAGAGAATGATTAAAAAAAACACTAATATGGTCCTTGAAATTGACTCACATCATTAAGGTGATCCTTAAAATTGAAAATGGAACAATGTAGTTCCTAAAAATTAGTGTTACAAATCAATGTGGTCATTTCATTATAATTCTGTTATTTACTGATGTGATCTCACAAGTCTAATTAAATATTGACATGTTGCTTAAAAATATTTAAATAATAAGGAACTTAAAAAATAAAAAGGTAAAAAAAAGAGAAGATGATGATTTGTTCATCTTCTTGGGGATTTTTAGAAAAGTAACCATATTTTAGACTCCATATAGAATTATAGCCACCATTTTAGTTTTATGATAATTCTAACCACTTGATGTAAAAGTACTAATATACCCTTAATGACAAAAAAAATCCCCATTACTCTTAACCATGAAAAAACAACAATTAATTGAGATTTTGAAGCATAAAAGATGTAGCCTCTTGAATACTACCCAGTGCCCCTTACTCTCGAAACCCTCCATTTCCTACACTCTTTTTTAATATATATATATATATATATATATGTATGTATGTATGTATGTCTAGAGTAGATATAGATATTCACATATTGCTGCTAAATTAAGGGTATATTATGAAAATTGGCAAAGGGTGCTCTTTTGGTTTAAGGTGAGAAATTAGAAGGTTGCGAGAGAGTTTAAAGGAGTTTTTGTTGTGAGAAACCCTAATATTAAGGGTATATTAGTACTTTTACATCAAATTTTGGTTAGAATTATCATAAAACTAATATAGTGGCTATAATTATATATAGGGTCTAAAATATGGTTACTTTTCCAAATTTCCCATCTTCTTGTTCCCCTCCACCCGAGCACAACCACGCCTCCATTCAAAGCAATCAAGTTGTGATTTGAATGATGAAAATTGTAAGCGTCGGTAATTTATGCCCACTGAATTTGTGATTTCTTCTCTAAGCCCAGCAACCTGTTTATTGCTCAGAAGTTGCCATAGATGGACCAGCTTAGACATCAAGCTTGCGACTTCAAAGGCCAAAACTCCAATTTCTCAAAACCAGCCTCATGTTTCTTTTTAGTCTTCCACAGACTGCGAAATCACGATTCTGCTACCATCTCTTCCACCCAGAAAAGGATTTTGATATATGAACTCTAAGCAGATCCTAGAATCACGTTTCTTGATCATGTATAAAATAACAAAACTACGATCAACTACATAAACTAATCAAATACATATACCACACTTCATGACATAAACTTAAAGAAACATGTAACAACTTCCAAAAAGAAATTTACACAATACTCTCCTAGAGCTCAACTACTAATGTCAGGATTATTCACATAAAAATTTATATAAAAACCAAAAATTAAAATAAATATTTTTGCAAAAACTTCAGAAGCAGTTCACAGAAAACCTAACAAATACAGGTGTAGATGTTGTATTAGTTCTTCATGGATGATGTAGAAGTAGTTGATGAAATCGTTTCGTGTAGCCGGCACAATAAGCGAATGTGAGTCTCAAAACAAACGGAAGAATGCATAAGGAGTAAAACTCACAATACTTGGCTATAGTAAGACCCAAGTTAGGATAAAAACCCATAGTCAAATGAGAAAGGTGATAAGATGCATTAAGTCAAAACTAGATGCCTTCAGGATGCAAGTAGAATGCACACAAGGGTATTACCAGCCAAGATAGGTGCTTCATTAAAACCACGTAAGGTAGCAAAAATTCAGTGGGAGAAAAGCCCCAAATCGAAGGGCAAAATAGTACATTAAGGTCAAACAAGTATACTTCTAAATACTCTTCTTGAGTTTGACAAAACTTCTAAATGAGAACTACAAGCGTTGTAAATCAGACAATTTACGCATACCAGTTCTTTGGACAAGCTTCTAGAAAATAGACTTCAACAATGAATTCATGAAGAGGTCGATAAAGGTTGTCTTGGGATCAAATTTACTTGACTTCATCTTCTAATGCTCTTACTGCTTATGTGAGAAAAACAATTTTGGCGCAATATGTATGGTGTTGTCTCCTTTGAGGTAGTCTTTCTTGATCAGGTTGATACATGCGAAATTGTCTTCATAGATCATTATACGGACGTCAACGACTGAAGAAAGTCTGTAAGTGCTTCAAATATGCTCAACATCAACTCTTAAACAGAAGCTTTCACAAGTACCTTAGTGAAGATCGAGAATTTCAGAATGATTCAAAGAAGTCGCATTTAAGGTCTATTTGGTTGACTCCAAGATACTACCTGTCTCTAAAGGTAAAGACAAAACCCGTTTGAGAACGTGCCTTGTGTAGATCAGATAAATAACATGCATCAACATAACCAACAAGGCAAACATCAGTTTAAAGAGCAATGGGGTATGATCTATTTGAGATATATATAAGGATATAATAAAGCCAAATCCATAGTACCCTTGAGGTAACGAAGGATGCCTTGAATATCATTTCAGTGACTGTATATTTGTGCGTTGCTATATCTTATGAAATGATTAACAGCGAAGGAGATGTTCAGTCTAGAGCACTGGGTTAAGTACAATAAAGTGTCAATTGCACTCAAATATGGAACTTTAAGCTCCAAAACCCATCCTTCATAGTCTTTAGGGCAGAATGGGTCTCATTTGCTATCTAGCGTTCGAAGGTTTCGCGTTATCCTCATTAAAGCCTCTCAACACCTTTTGGGTGTAGTTCGGTTGATGTTCGATCTCCAAACCGAGGCATGTAAATCTCCAAGGTGGAGACAATATCAAGTTTTTCTAGATCTTTCATCTCAATTCCAACTTCAGGTGTGACGTAGTTTTCTCAAGCTCTTTATAAGTCCCAATAAGATTCATGTCATCGACATAAAATGAAAGTATCCTAAATCTGGAAGGTGACTGGATAAACATGCATGGGCATAGTTCATTATTCACACATCCTTGACTAATCAAATACTCACTCAGACAGTTATACCACATCCTTTCAAATTGTTTCAATGCTTAGAGTATTGGCCTCAATCTAAACGATAGTGTATTCCATGGTCTAGAACTATTTGATTCATTGAATGTAAGTCCTTAGAGAACTTTCATTCGGATTTCCGTATCAAGGCCCCCATAGAGATACGCTATTTCCATGTCCATAAGGTGCATATTTAGTTATTTTTTCTTTTTAGAAACTAACAAACTAAATAGGTAACAAAACGTTATGACGTTCATTACGGGGGAAAAAGTATCCTTGTAATCAATCCCAGGCTTTGAGAGAAGTCTTGCGCCACAAGGCGTGCCTTATATCGCCCTATCTCATCATTCTTATCATGCTTCCTTATGAAAACTCACTTAAAGCAAACAAGCTTAACATGTGGAGGTGTAGGAACAACAGTCCCAAACCCTTTATTTTTTTGCAAATGAATAAAGTTCAGCCTAGATTGCTTGTTTCAAGTTTAACCAATCAGTTCTAGGTCGACCTTTAATAACGGAACGTGGTTCAATGTCATTGCAGCCTAAAATTAGTAGCTATTGTGTATGCAAATGCATCGTTGAGTATCATTTCATCCCCTTTTGAAAGTACATCTGCGCTAACATGATAAACCAAAATCTCACAATTTTTAGGAGGTGGATTTGCCTTTTCAAAGACGTGTCTGTAATCTAGAATAACCTCATGCATTGGAATGGATGAGTTAGCGATGGTACGATTCAAACTAGGTTCACTAGTGTGTCCTGTGAGTTTCATCTGTTGGGGTTTTGAATCCTTTAAAGCAAGCAACTTCTTCTCTCAGCGCATTGCTTATTCTTTGGCGCTAAGTTTCTTATCATTGGTGCCCTAGTTCCATCTACACTTGCTACAACTTGGAAGACTTCTCAATCGAAGGATGAAAGCTAGATGAAGAAGAAGACCCCTGAGGTCTCAAACCCAACCCCTTCCTAGGTCACGGACTTTCTTGTCTTTTTATCGCTCAATCTTGTCCATCAGCAACTGTAGAGACACCTCTGGATCAAGCGTCTCCATTGGCATGTCCTGTTGCAACTGGGAAAGGTTGGCAAAGTACTCATCCTTCTTTTGCGTCATAGAAATCTACAAAAATAAACAAGAGAAACCAATTAAGATTATCGATCATAATTTAAATATTTTTTATTGTAATGAAATTAAAATTTAAAACGCATAATGGAATACTTACATAAATGCCATCCGCAACCTGGTTACCATAATTGGTATGTGTTTACTCTTAAACCTCCATTTTTGGGAAATGCGAACAACTCACCCACCGTTTATCTACCCGGTAAGATGGGGGGTCGAGACTGGAGTGAAAAGGTACGCCTTCTTCTCCCAGTTACCTTTATTTGCCGCTGAATTAAGCTATAAATTAAAAAAAATTAATTAAACTTAAATAAAAAGACAAAAACATTGAACTAAAATTAAATATAAATAAAAATTACCTAAAATTTTTCGCTCTGAAAATGAATGTTCACTCACTTTCCCTCGCCTATCAGACACCAACACTAAGCCACGTGTTGGCCATAAGCAAGAGCAGAAGTTTATGAAGGGACGTAAGGCTGTCAGATCTAATGCTTGGTGTGGTGTACAGTTGACTAATCAAGGCTGAGTAAGGCGCTCGGTATGCATTGGCCCAGGAAAACATGCAATTAGATCTAAACAAATGTCACTTTGTTACCACGTGGTGACTAAAGAACAGATAAGTGGTTAGTGTGAAGACCTTTATTTTAAAAAATAATTATGGTAGTATTTTATAAAGTATTATATATTCTTATATTCTGTTGCATTGATCTATGTATATGTTGAATTCCCGAAACTCTTTAAGTGGATCGATAGGAGTTGCATCAGGAGACTCACAAGTCTTTTAATAGCAATCCAACTCGTACTTCCACTCCTTATACCGCTCTGTCCACATCTGATCTATGTACTTAGCAGTCCTCGTGTCCTCCATGTTGATCTCGAAGTTGGCCTAAAATAGAAAAACAAAATGTACTAGTTTAAAACCACATTAAATAAGTAAAGGTGAAAAAAAATGAATTATGGATTCCCCAGACTTTGTTGTAAGGCCCAGTTAGGAGTTCTTTGCCTCCAACCTGTTGCACAGCCATGAATCGTCATTCGCCATCAACAAGGTGGGCTAGGGCTACCACAGGCTCATGGCGTCTACGGTTGTGAGGCCGCCTGGTAGATCGGGCCACCTTCCCGATGGTGTAGAACTACGAGGGTTGGTTGCTGACTAGGCGGTGGCCGCCTGGGTGACGCTGGGGACCAAAACGTCACTCTAACTAGAAGCGGAGGCAGAGCGACACCTAATGGTGATCAAACGCAATGACATATGTGAAAAAAACAAAATCACAATTTATATTTCTAGAATTTACCCAAGTTTTCCTACAACTTTCCAACAGTTTCACATAATTCTACAATTTTACCAAATACACATATTTCTAAAATTTTACCAATTTTTCATATCTTCCAACAATTTCACATATTTTCTACAATTTTACATATTTCTACAATTTTACCAAAAAAAAAATTTCCTACAAATTTTCACATGTTTTCTATAATTTCACATATTTCTACAATTTTCCAAATTTGAGTATATTTTCATATTTTCCTACAAATTTCATAAATTTTCTATAATTTCACATATTTCTACAATTTTACCACCTAAAATCACAATTTCAACAATGACACATGACTTTTTACCCAAAATGTCATTGAGATTGGCATAACTTCTCACTTTGGTGCTTGAGATTTAAATCGATAGAAGTTGTTCCTGAGATTTTTCATCGTCAATCATTTCGGTCCTCTGTGAAAAATCTCTATTAAATTGAAGAAACCACCGGTTGAAGGGGAGGGGTTAATTCGACAAAAATACACTCAATTTAACGGAGATTTCTCATAGAAAGCCAAAATGATTGACAGTGGGCAATCTCAGGGACCACTTCTATCGATTTTAAATCTCAGGGACCAAACTGAGGAGTTATGCCAATCTTAGGGGCTTTTGGATAAAAAGCCTTTCACAACTTTACCACCTAAAATTTTCATTGTTTTACCACCTAAAATCACTACCCTCCCCCCACTACAAGAAAACATGGATTAGGTAACGGTATTTTTTGTGGCGCCTAAAAATTCATCACATTTTGCTAAAATGAGTGAGGCTTTTTTAGAAATCATCACATAAAGATTTTCACAAACACCAAAATATTTTTCGTCACATAAACATTTTGAATTCGTCACAAACTATTGGGCGGGAAATTTTACCGCCTAACGAAATGTTAATATGTGACGAAATTTTTACATTCATCACTTATATAAAGAGTAGGCCACGTAATAGTCAATTCATCACTTATAATATTAAAAGTAAAAATTAAAAATATTGAAATAATAATGTCAAAACTCCCAAATTGTAAAACCTCAGCTCCCCTTGGTTCTACTCTCTAACCTCACCTCGCCGACCAGCCACCTGGTGGTTGCCATCGACGGCGACCACGTACCACCTCTCCTTCGTCTCCCTCCCTCAGCTTCTGAATCGACAACAAAGTACTTATTTCTTTAATTGTTTTTGAATTTTCTTCTTCAATCAGTCTTTGTTTGCCAAGCTTAGACACCCAGTTATCAATTTCCCTTCTCTTTTGAAAATCAATGAATAATGGTTGTTATTTTTCTATTTTCTCTTTGGAATGTCGTTGATGGCCATATGTGAACATTATCATTTGTTAAATTGTAATTTTCTTATTTCTAATTTAGTTAGAACACAATTATTGCAGCTATTTAAGCTCTTGATTAGTTGCCTAGTTAATTCTCTGAGGTAGGATAAAAACTACAACATCTCGGCTATAGCACAAATCCACTTCTAAAAAAAAACTATCATGTCCTGCTACACCATAACAAATAAGAACAAAAGGGGGAAAACATAAGAATTGAACAAAAGGAAAAAAAGAGGAAGAATAGTTTTTGGTAGATGACGAAGATTATACTAGTCACAATATTCGAAAAAAAAAATAAAAACTGGAACTACTCCCTTTTTCGTGTAACTATTTTTTCAACATGTAGACTACCAGACTAAATTTGTGGAAATTTTAAGTTTGATTGAATGTACAAGGGGGATATGAAATCTCGTTCCTGGATTTCACTGTTATAATCTACATATTCGTATTATTGAGACTTTATATTATTTTATGAGAAATTATATTAATTTATTTGAATTTAGATTTTAATTAAACTAGTTACGAAGTTGAAGTTTGGAAATTAATTATCTAAAATTCGTAGACCTTTCAAGGTCACAATTTATGTTTTTGGATAGATCTCGAAACCACGAACGCATAGGTGAAAGCTGTTTGCGAGTCCGGATTATAACGGTACAGTTACGGACATCTGAAGTTGTGTTTCTAAACTATAGATTTTAATTTTCTTTAAAACTCCCCGTGGAAATGGTGACCAATGAAAACCCAATTATGTGGGAGTTTAAGGGAGCCAATTAGAAGTAAGGAAGGGAGCCAATCAAAAAAGAAAAGGGGGATTCTTCCCCCTTCCATTTGGTCAACCCGTGCACCCTCAAACCCGACTTCAACCCAGACGAATTCCGGCCAATCTCCACCATTTTTCAGGCCATTCTCACCCCTCCACCACCTGCAACTTATTCCACAACCTCCCATCTACCATCTCCACCCAAATTTGGTGATTTTTAAGCCCAAAAATCGTGCGGGTGACCGGAGGTGTTCGAGGGCGATTTGGCCGTTCCGGCAAGTTTCACCACCCACCACCACCCTTAATCAACTTCCCTTGGATCCAGGAACAAGACCCAATCAGTTGTAGGGGCGTTGGAACATTGAGGAAGTCGAATCGAAGAACACCCATCTTAGGGTTTCCGACGGGTTTGAGTGAATTTGGGGCTTTTCCCGGCCGAATTGGACTTCGGCCCAGATTGGATATGCATCACAAGTAGTGGAACTATTGACAAGATTGGATATGGATCACAAGCAGTGGAACTATTGACAAAGTATGCTCCTCTTTCAGTTATTGCTGCCTAAAGATTTTTGTAGATCACACACATGATCCGGATGTGTGCGTGGATGACTAAGGTGTTGAGAAAAATTGACTGAGTGATTCTTTTAGCCCAATATGTCTACACTTTGAATGACAAGATTATTGCTTTCGAATGTGTACTGCAATTACAAAACCAACCATATATCTATATATTTTAAAATAATACTTGGGTACGTAAAGTCACAACTAGACATGTGAGTTTCATGCTTTCAGTTCACTTGGTTTGAAAGCTATAGAACACAGACCATGTTGGTGCAGGAGAATGATCAATTGAATTTGGAACATGGGTCATGCTTCTAGTTTCACCATTTGTGTATCTATGATTTCAACTTTGATAGGCAGATGGCTTTCTCACAATAGATATCTCAAGTCATATGATGGTAGTTGGAGAAATAAGTGGAAAGATATAGAGGATTAGAAGTGATACCATATTAAAACAAGGTTATGTTGGAGACAGAAAGGTATAGAGTAGCAGAGTTGGTGAGGGATTGTTGGGGGATTTAAGTCTTTTTCATCTAAGTTTGGCTTATATTTCTAAGAGTTAGGAAAAATTCGGTAAAGCAAGGCTAATTTCCGAATTTCTCAAAGGAAATGAGAAGTTGTCCATCGAAAGGAAAAGGAGTCCAACTAACTTACTTCAGAACAGTTACAGTGAAAATTATAACCCCACCCGGCGAGAAAACAAACCGCAGGCATGTTCCGAATTGCTTTGACAATAGATCTATAAACACATCTAGGGAGTTGCTATCCTGAAGAAATCCATCTCATCCCTATTATTCTTGAGAAACTCTTTAGTTTATTTCTATCCAAACGATGGCCAAGATTTCGCAGTGCCAACAGCTGAGCTTGCACTTGTATGTTTAAACAATGATTGGAAATTTTCTTAGTAATTGAAGTTTCCAGCAGAGAAAACACTACAAACAAACATAACTAGCATCATTTTTAGGATGATAATTTAAAGATAGACCTTCATTGTTGACTGAACAAATTATTCTACCTTTTTATATAGGTTAGGTTATACATGATTCTGACCTTGTATACTTTTGGTCCTAGATTTTTTCTTGAACTTCTTTTTATCTCTCAACCCAAACATGTTTGTTATTCCTTGGGCTCATAAGTCCATCTACTTATTACTGCAAATGTTGTTGGGGACACAGATACAAGGAGTGGCTGATGTGAACATTCTAGTGATACCTCTGGTATGTATTATGTGCTATGTGGGTGACATTGGATTGCTCTTGTTGGAGATCTAGACATAAGGAATGTGTGTGATATGTATAATGTGTGATGATGAGATTGCACCATATAGTAGTGGTACATAGATGGTTCTACTTGGTATATCCGCGATGGGGGACCATACGCATTCTAGGAGTGATCATGCTTGGTATATACGCGATGGGTGATCACTACCTAGAGCTACAGAATACAGTCCTGCATGGTATAACCGTGATGGGGGACTGCTAGGGGTGATCATGCTTGGTATATCCGCGATGGGTGATCACTGCCTATGTTATTAGATTATGTATATGGTTCTGCTTGGTATATCCGCGATGGGTGATCACTGCCTGCACGATGAGATTATGCCTATGGTTCTGCTTGGTATATCTACAATGAGGGACCATACGCATTTTAGAGATGTTGATGATTAGTTGTACTTGGTATATTTCGATAGGCGATCATAATTTAGTTTGGATTCCGTTGAGAGATGGTCCGGAATCCCTTCTACTCCTCGATTCCGTTGAGTGATGGTCCAGAATCGTATCCAGCTTGGGTTTCATTTAGTGGTTGTTATGCATTGTACTTCGCGATTCCATCGTGTGATGGTTCAGAATTGTATTCACTCGGATTCCGTTGAGAGATGGTCAGGAATCCCTCATACTCCGCGATTCCATTGAGTGATGGTCCGGGATCGTATCCACCTCGGGTTTCATTGAGTTTGGATTGAGATAACTTCAAGGATGTAGGCTTCGGCCAAACTGCGTCCCTCTAGCCTTAATTTTATATATATTTGTGTCAATGGTTTCGAGAATCTTGTGAATTGAGTTAGAAAATATGTTGGACGTCTGAGTGACTCCTTCGGGATTTTCTATGATTCAATTATGATTTCATAAGGTATGAATTTATAAGATATGGGAATGATTGTTATTACTTGATCAAATTAATTAATTAATGTGGCTTGAGAATGGTTTTGTGTTTTGTCGGCTCTTAAATATGATGTGTGTTGTGAATTACGATATCATGATGACACATAATGATTTATATGTTGGATGGGAGAGAAATCATGTTTTCATGGGGATTGGTTATGTAGCCTGAGTCCAGGAATTACATGTTGACAGGTTATAATAAATGATTGAGGAATGATATGCTTTTCTGCTTAAACTTAGTGGAATAAACGTCTGATTTTGTGATAAGTGAACTACGAATGGCTTGATCCTTATTGAGGGTACGTAGGCAGTCTAACGAGGAGGTTAGATGCAGCCATAAGGTAAACGAAAAATTACTTTGCAATTTGATTCTCGAATTGTGATTTGCCATATCCCCGAGACGGGGTACGTGAGTTATATGAGTATTTGGTGACGTCACGTGTCGATCCTGGACGTATGTCGGGATCAGGGTGTGACAACTTTTAGAATTGTCACATCCCGGCCCGGGCCCTCACCACATCCCGGGCTCGACTCCATCGTAGCACGATATTGTCCTCTTTGGGCCTCGACCATGCCCTCACGGTTTTGTTTCTGGGAACTCACACGAGAACTTCCCAGTGGGTCACCCATCATGGGATTGCTCTCGCATGAACTCGCTTAACTTCGAAGTTCCGATGAAACCCGAAGCCAGTGAGCTCCCAAAAGGCCTCGTGCTAGGTAGAGATGGGAATATACATATAAGGATTACATGATCCACACCCCTGGGCGATGTGGGATGTTACAGGGGATATATATTGAGGTAGAAGGTTACACGCAACCCTACCTTGGCAATTTCTACTAACCCGGTAAACCCTAAAGCTGTCATTCCTTAAATTAAGGGAGTGCAGCAAATAGCTAGCACACAACTATCAACAAGTCATCTAGATGTCAATCTTTCTCAAATTAAGGGATTAGAGTTAATAGAGAATCTCATGGAAAGAGGAAACATAAAATCTGGCAGCATCAGTCACCCATATCGTCTAATATTCATATGCAGCATCAGTCACCCAACATCAGTCACCCAGTATGCAACATCAGTCATATGCAACATCAGTTATGCAGCATCAGTCATATGCAACATCAATTATGCAGCATCAGTTATGCAACATCAGTCACCCAGTATGCAGCATCAGTCATATGCAGCATCAGTCACCCAGTATGCATCATCAGTTATGCAACATCAGTCACCCAATATGCATCATTAGTCATATGCAGCATCAATCACCCAGTATGCAGCATCAGTCACCCCATATCGTCTAATAAAATTCTCAAACAAAATAATATTTTGTTAATTAATTTGAGTTTGATTGAATTGATTAAATTTTGGTGTTTCTTAGTTCAGGTACAAGTACAATTTTAGTATTGTGTACGATTCTAAAATCCAGAGGACCCTTCGCGTTCTTTAGAGGGTTTCCTATTCTATTTCTCACTGAAACACCTTTTGTCATGGTACTCTTCCTCTTTCCCACACATTTATTTACCTATCTATTAATTGCAATGCTTTTAGCACTTCAAATTAAGTACTTTACAGTTTTTATACACGCAATATATGTAGCGCCAAAAGTTAAACATGAGAGTGCCAACGGCGCTGTGCCGTTGCCCTTCTGTAATTGGTTTATTATGTGATTTGGTGCATTGTATTGCAGGCTACATGGGGTGTTTTTGAAAATCTCAAGAAACTAGAACAATGAGGGCTGAATTTGGCTTTGCCACTTTCTTGAACGCATTTCATTTTTAGGGCGTTAGACATGCATTATGCAAGCTTAAATTTGGATTTCATGTTCCCCATCTTTTTAACCTACCAAGTTTGGGATCAGATTGGATTTTACATCCTAGTCGCTTGTTGGAGTAAAATGTAGTTTGACATTGGCATGCTAAGAGATTCAGATATGTGCATTATAAATTAATTCATATCCTACAATAGTAATCTATTGGCCTATAATTTTACAAATAGTCATTATGCATATAATGGTTTGTATATATTAACATTTTAGTTTGTGTTAGTTACTTTTCCTTTTCATATTTTAGATGGCAGCTTCTACGTAGTGAGGAAATAAGGTGAAATAGGTGAGGGATCCCTTACCTCCTCCGCCAGCACTTGCACCTCCTCCACCACCACCTCCTCCACAAAGACAAGAACGGCCAGTGGATCAATGATGGTGCTCTAGACAAATAGATAAGTCATTCAGTCATTCATAGGCTTATCATTTTTTTTTCATTTCAAGAGAGTTGGAGAGTCAAAATTCACATTTGACAAGATACAACTTAGAAAGCACAAATAAAGTGAACATGCAAGATTGACTTTAAGAAAAAAACTTGATATAACTAGCTAGAAGCTGAAAAGGCCCCTTATGAATTAAATTACATTTGTATTCCTAATACGTTTATGTTTCTCTTCGTTTTGTTTGCCCCACCAATATATCCTTATGATATTGATTGATGCTTATTACAGTATATTCTTATGCTATTGATGCTTATTACTTTTTGAGCAAAACCTTGTATGTGCCTAGTTCAATTTAACCCACATTCAAACAGAAACTACAAAATCATAGACAGGTTATACCTGGCGGTCTCATACAGTAGTCAAGTTGTATTTTCTTAATTAAGGATATTGTAGCTGATCTTTAAAAAATAAACTTATATGTTTCTATTTTATCATGAAAGGATAACATGAAGAAAAAGAATGATGAAGCAGATCCAAGAAGCACCTAAGGGTACTTCTTTAAATCAAGTTTTTATCAGATGGTTTCCTCAGATGAACAATTGAGAGCTCAATTGGATTTCCAAAATGAAGATGAAAGTCTGGTATTAAAAGTTAAACGCTTTTTTGGCTGCAAGTGTCGTAGACTTCTTTATTGTTAGCACCTCAATGTTGATGAAAGTCTGGTATCAAAAGTTAAAGGCTTTTTTGGCTGCAAGTGTCTTAGACTTCTCTTTTGTTAGCACCTCAATGTTGATTAGACTTTCCTTTTGTTAGGACCTCAAGTAGTCTATGTATGGTGCCCTTCATGACGAATTACTACCACTGAGATAGGTCACCCTGAGTTAGATTGATATTGGGATGTTTATGGTATTTTATGGGATGTACACTTGATGAATGTATTCGACTTATGTGCTTTAATTGTTGATTAATGAAAAATGTGAATTAAGTATATTACCTTATATTTATGAATTGCAATTCTAGATTACGAAACAAGAACAAGTAATTAATTCGTCATATATTATTCCTAAATAGGTATTTGATTTAACATATGTGACATAAGTTGTGTCACATGTCAAAAGAATATGTGACGATTTCAATGTCATTTAGTGTTAATCATATCATTCTGGGATTATATTGGGTGACGATAAAATCATCACTTATAAGTTTGATATGAGACGAAAAACATTGGTCACTGACTTTTTTATTTTGTGATGCTTATTCCATCACTTACAAACAGAATATGTGACGAAATTAGCGCCACGGAAAAGAAAAATATGTGGCGACTTTGACATTCGTCATGTAAACTATCGGTGATGCTATATAGGTGACGATAATTGTGATGCTGGAATTTCGTCACATATAGTCAAATGTGATGAATTTTCATATTTATGTGACGAATGTTTGTAGCCACAAAAACCCTGTTTTCTTGTAGTGCCCCATCTCCCCCTCCCCAACCATCCCCACACCCGGTCCCCTACTCTTTAATCATTCGATACTAATCAATATTTTTACCCTAATCTAAGTTATAACTTATTTGTTATCTTGAGAGAATTTTGATACTTTGCTTTATATTTCAATTGTAGGACATGCAAATCTACTTTGGACAAAAAGCAATAAACAACCTAAGAGTGTTTAGTCTAATGGTCAGGCCCTTGGTTTGTTACCAAGAGGTCTGGGGTTCGACACCTCTCAAGGTACCCACCTAGCAATTGCTAGAGTTTCTTGCCTACCAAATGTTGTGGGGTCATGCGGGTGGCCTAGTGAGAAGCAATAAACAAAGGAATTTTTGAGTAATTTCAATTAGAATAGATATGTGAGTCTTACAAGATGATTGTAAGACTCACAAATCTAATAGGTATTACAACTTAAACAGGTTACTATCTAAAAGATAAGATATGGTAGAATTCATAAAGATTTCATAGGATTTACACAATTACATTCCTAACCTAATCAGGATTGCAACATTAACAAACTTTGGTAAAAATTTATTTACAAGGAATGGAGATATCTTCTCCAAATTTGACCATACAAAAGAGAGACCGAGAGAGATCCTTTTCATTATAGAGGAAGATTAATTATTAACAGGGGTAAATATCAGTTTACTACCCTCAAGTTTCGTGGTTTTCAACATTTAGTACATGAAGTTTTTTTCGTCCTAGAGTGATACCTACAGTGTTAATTTTGGGACAGTCTCATACATCCGTTAATCAAACTGTTAACTCTGCCGTTAACTAATGACGTGACACTTATAGGGACAATGACTGGGCGCCACATGTCATTAAGGGGTCCACGTGGAAATTAAAAATTCAAAAAAATAATTATTTAAAAAAAAGTTTAAAAAAAAAAGAAAAAAAAAGGGAAAACCCATATCGTCTTCCCCAAATCCTCCTGTGCCCACCCTCCCACCCCATCACCCGCAACCACTTCCCTCCCTATTGCTCATCCATCCCCTCCACCCCTCACCCACCGACACCCTTCCCTGATACCCACACAGCAGAACCCATTTCATCCCCGAATTTTATCAAGAGACCCACCACCCCAGCCACGCCCACCACAGTTTCCAACCCTAGCAGCTCAACTCCCAAGACCCCACCACACACATGTCCCCCACCCATTTCCATACCCCCACTGCCACCCTCAATTTCAACTTCGACCACCACGACGCCGTCGACCCCAACGAATCAAACTAACTCCAGTCCCCGCCGCCGCATCACCACGTTAACTCTGACGACTCCGACGATGAAAAAGAGCCCTCGGGCCTCCTGCTGAGTTTTGAGGACGAGTCCAGGAGTTGGAGCAAAATCCACGTTTAGATTATCAATTTATGTTTCTGGGCTTTTTTTTTTTTTTTTTTTTGTTTTTTTTTTTGTAGATGGTGAAGGAAGAAACTTGGGAAGGATTTATTGCTGATTCACTCTTTTTTTGGACCAAGATCCTCCAATCCATGGAGGCCCATGACCAGTAATCAAAGGAGGGACACATTGGGGACTTGCTGAGTGCAAAGAAGCAGCTTTGTGAATTGCGACAGAGCACTGAAACCTCGGACCTTGAACTGGAGTCAGATCGAGAGAGAAATCACAGAGAGAGAGGGGCAAAGCAATGGAGAAGAAGCAGAGAGAGGGGCAAAGCAATGGAGAAGAAGCAGAGTAAACCAATGGAGCTTTTAAACACGATGGTATCTGGAGAGGAGTGGACCACAAGGGGTGGTGGAGTTGGAGGAGGAGGGTGACAACGGGATTTGGGGAAGATGATTTGGGTTTTGCCTTTTTTTTTTAAATAATTATTTTTAAAATTTTTTAATTTCCACGTGGACCCTTAATGACACGTGTCGTTCAGTCATTGTCCACATAGACGTCACGTCATAAGTTAACGGCAGAGTTAACAGTTTGACTAACGGATGTATGAGATTGTCCCAAAATTAACACTTTAGGTATGACTCTGGAACGAAAAAAACTTCATGTACCAAATGTTGAAAACCACGAAACTTGAGGGTAATAAACTAAAATTTACCCTATTAGCAGTTACCGGAATTGATACCACCAGATCAAATCTTTTGTCAAATAAGGCATAAGAAAACGTGATATATTTTGTGGTTCGGGGTACAGTGGGATATATAATTTCTCTGTTGAATCTATATAAATATGGAATTATCTATTCTAAAATTGAGGAGCAATGTGACTGTAGCTTATCTACAGTGAAACATTTGCCACTCGATTTCACGCTATTTACCACAATGCCACAGCCAAATGGGGCTGGTTTGAGGGTAATTATCAAAAGGTCAGAGGGTAATTTTGTCCGTAGGATTTTGGACGGATTGGGATGGGATTAGGTTTGTTGTCATTCGGTGAGGGTTTCGGGGATGGGAGCACATGCCGCGCCTCAGAGAGACACAGAGAGAGGAGTTGGAGGTAGGGGTGGGTTCGGTTCGGTTCGGTTTGGTTTTTTGCCAAAACCGGAAATCGAACCGAAATTACTGTTCGGTTCGGTTCGGTTCGGTTTTCTGTCGGTTTGTGTTCGGTTCGGTTTGTATTCGGTTTGGTTTTTCTCGGTTCGGTTTCGGCCCGGTTCGGTTTTTTTTTTTTTTTTTCTCTCTCTCTCTCTCTCAATAGCAAAAAAAATTTCTAAAAAAACAACTTGCAGCCATTTTGTAATACATCTTCCAAAGGAGTATAAATAAAATCAAAGTCTCATTTCAACATAATCGATGAAATAAGCATTCCAAATTTCTAATAGAATAAAAAACAATGAAAATAAACATTCAAAGTTCAATTACAATCAAGTCTTCCAAAGTCCAAAGTTAAAAAAACATCAAAATAATAAGAGGATAGTAGTTAGTACTACAAACTTATACAAAAGTAAACGTTAATTAAAACTATAACATTCACTATCTTAATTGCAAACTGTAACATTCACTCTAATGAGGGTACTGGAGGTCCTGAACTCAGTATCTTCTTACTCTGAACATGATATCATTCACATGATATACATACAGTTGATATAGAATTTGGTCCGGCAATAAATTAGCCTACTGTTTTTTAGTTAGCAAGATTAAAATCCAGAAAATAGAAAAACAATCACACTGAATTTTTAAGGCAGATATGGAGTCACAAAGTCCTATCCTTCTAACCAAAATTCGAAAAGTAACCTCCAGATGTGGCCTGAAGAAAAGATATTCGTTAAGCAACCAAGAACTGTAAATTTAAAGTGACCTCCAGATGGGGTTCAGTGTCATATTTAGTAAGGCACTCACTGCAGTAGACAAACTGGTTGAGATCCAGAGTCACTATGCCTTGCTTAGCTGTATCAAATGAATTAAACAGATCACTGCAACAAAAAATGGCAAACAACATCGTTAGTCTTCAGAATAGTAGATAAAGAGATGATCTTTTATGTTTCCGTGGGTTCAGTGCGTGCGTATGTTTTGTATCAAAAAGAACAAAGTATTGCATTACTAATTGTTTAACGAACAAAGTATTGCATTACTAATTGTTTAACGAACAAAGTATTGCATGACTAATTGGCACGCTTTTCATTTTGCATTACTAATTGTTTAATGATTCAGAGTCGGGTTTATCTCTCTGGCATGAAGGTTGCTGAATGACGGGGACGGGCCAGTTCACAGTGACAATCTGTCTCTCTTTCTCCACCCTCTCTCTCTACAATCTATAAAAACCAAAACCCAGTACGGCCAAAAGGTTTACCCTCCCAGAAACCAAAACCCTCCCAGAAAAATCTTAAATTACAATCTATTGAAAATTGAAATATCTCAAATTCACATGACCACACTACACATATAGTATATTGTTGCAGAAAGAAACCCAGAAAACCGGCAGATTAATAGAAAATGCAAAGTATGAAATGAATCCTTCTCTAATCTTGTCCAAACTGAACCAATTTCAACAAATAAATAGAACAGAAAATTAAACACAGAGAAGTGAGAGTGTGAGACTAACCTTTTGCTGTCGAGACTTGAAACAACAAGAATAAGCTGACGGCGAGATGAGAGAATGACGACCGAGAGAGACGAGGCGTCGAGGCGAACTGGGAAAATGGGAGAGAGCTAAGAGGAATATGCGGATAGGGTTAGGGACTTAGGGTTACACGGTAGAAGTAGAAGTGTAGAACGATGCCGTTTAGAATAGGTTTATTATTAATTAATTAAAAAATTACAAAACGACGTCGTTTTGAAGAACTTCGGTTCGGTTTCCAAACCCCAGAAACCGAAACCGAACCAACCAAATTCGGTTCGGTTCGGTTCGGTTCAACAGATTCGGTTCGGTTTTTTCGGTCTCGGTTCGGTTTTCGGTCCGATTTTTTTCGGTTTTCGGTTTTTTCAACCCACCCCTAGTGGGAGGTATTGAATGATCCCATTCCTCAATGGCGTCTAGGTATGAAAAATACTACTGCAAAAGCTTTCATCTGTTTTGGATTTTCTTTTCCTTTTTGAAAATTATGATCTGGGGTTTTATTTATTTTTTAGCCGATTTGATTAGTATTTGGATTATTAGTGGTTGCCGGGCCGTTGTGCGTCTATTTAGATTTGGGATTTTTTGCGTTCCGAGGGTTTCGACATCTCTAATTGGGGTAAAGAATTCCTGCTGTTTCCCCTTTTTTCCGTTTGGGATTTCTAGGTTGTGGCTGGGTTTTTGGCCGATTTACACCTCTTTTCAAGGGTGGCGTCTTTGCAGCCCGCTGTGGAACAAGTGTGATCCAACTAAGGTATATTTTATAATCATTTTCTTTTGGTTTTTATTTTTGGTTTTTCCTTTGTTTTGATGAAACCTTAATCGTTTCCTTTTATTGTCAATTGTGGTGGTCTCTTGGGTTTTCCCTGTTAAAGGAGAATTTTGCGTTTTTGTTCTTCAGTTGGCAAATCTCTGATTTGCTGGTATTTGCAACGTTGCTGTAATTTTTTGGGTATTTTTATGCGCTTCTGCTTCAGACATGGATTGGTAATTATTGGATTTAAATGGATTCGTAGTTTTTGATGAGAGGAGTTGTTGAGGTTGTGTGAAGGTTTGTTTTTCTGGGTTTTATGCTGCAGGGGGTTACAAACACGGAGAGGAGGAGAAGAAACATTAGTTTAGATTGTGATTTAAATTTTTTTTATATGTTCTTGGTGATATAAACTGTGTGAGTGCAGTTGTTTTAAAATTATTTGCGGGTGCTTTTTATGGTATTGCTTTTTTCCAGTTTGGATTAAAATGGATTTTGAATTTTTGAGAAGAAATTAAAAGGGTTGTTGGAATTTTGGAAGCCTTTGTGTTTTTGGTGAACACGCAGACCATCTTGAAAATTTGTGTTAAAAGACTAATGTTTGTATATAAAAATTGCAGCCATGTGGTAAAGAACAATGGTTCATTAATCTAAATGTCAATGGACTAATCCATGTGTTGACTGTGTTGAAAGGCACAAATTTTGTTGACATGTTTGGGTTTCATCTTATGTGGATTAGTGGAAAAAGAAAATGGTATTGCTCTGACAGATTGTTGGTCGCTTCCAGGTCTGAAGACTAATATTACGAATCGTGATTCTAAATCAGCTTCTCCTTAGTTCACAAATACCAAGATCGTTATTTATCTGTGAGTACATGTGATTTATGAATTGACATTGTCCCTGGGTTTTTTGTACTAATTAAATTTCTATAATTAGTTTGGTGTTTTCATTTCGTTTGCTTATTTGATTTTCTATTAGACCGCATGGATTAAGTTGCAGACAGATATAGTAAACTCTGTTTCATGCTCTTTTTGGGTTTTGGCTGCTTTAGGTTTGATTTGAAAGAAACTCAGAAGAAAAAAAAAAATGAAGGGCGGTGATGTAGAATGGTTAAATTGCAATTTCAGTTTTACATACTTAAACTTAAGATGTGTGCGCTGCAAAGTGAGTTGCCTAAAGAAGCCCTTTGGACGCTTTTTGTTAATATCTCATGGGCTTTGCTCTTTGATTTCAGAAATTTTGTGCCCATCTTGGGTTCGCTTCGAACTTGGTTGAGACCGATCTAATCCGGCGTTTCCAGGTGAGTTCTGCATGTTTATCAGCTTATATGGTTTCAATCTTTTGTTTTTCGTTGGATCATTATTGTGCGTGTCTGGTGCATTTTGTTTTCCAGATTCAGGAACTGTCCCTTTCAGATTTTTGGATTTTCGATTCTGATTCTTGGAACTCTTTGTGCTAAAGGTATATAAATGTATTATTTGTTTTTTCCTTTGTTTTCTTTGCGGCTGAATTTGATTTTTTTTTTGGTTTTGTTTTGGTGATTTGGGACTTTTTTTGTGCATGTTTGGGTTGTTAATTGGTAATGCATATTTTCTTGCTGATTTTTGTGCTAGCAATTTTATTTAAATCCACAGCTGCTTTTTTTCATTTGACTTGCTGCGATGGTTATGCTTGATTCATAAGATTTGAGGTAGTCGTGATAAAATTAGAAGAGTGATATCTACGGTATTTTGGATTTGTGAGAGTGATTTGTCAGAGCAATGAGTAAATTTTCATATGTAGTGTAGGGTCAAGTTTAATAATCATTAATGCGATTTGGTATATGTCTGGTACAAACGCTTTCAAATTGTAGATACACAGTTTGTTGGTGCAGCAGGGGGCTGGAAAATTTTTTCAGTATGTATTTTATGGTTTGGCTTTTTTTTGTTGGGCCTTTCCCGGCTAAAACAGTATTTTGCATATTGGTTGCTCAGTTAATAAATTTGAGATCTGCTGGCACCTGTGACGCTCTTCTTATATTTTGGATAAGTTTTATGTCCTGCTTTTTTCCAGTTTTAAAATGCATTGATAATTGTTGGATTCAAATAGATTTATAATTTTTGCGAAGAAATGAGAGGATTCATTGGAATTTTGGAAATCTTTGTCTTCATGTTTTACGAACAGGGAGAGGAAGAAAGAAAACATTAGTTTAGATTGCAATTTAAAAACTTTTTATGTTGTTAGTGCTGGAACCAATGTGTGTTGTTGCGAAATTGATAATGTGCAAAGTTATTAGAATTTTGGAAAACTTTGTCTTTCTCACTTTTATCTGGCAGAGGGAACACAACTCTTACGTGTATGATTTCAAGTTTTTCCCTTAGAAATTCAAGCTCTATTGGATACATGAGGTATAAGAGTCTGTTTGGGATATTTTCAAGTTTTACTGATTCCTGAAAAGAAGCATGCTTAAGAGTAATCATATTTCAGTTTTTATTGAATTCAGGTAACCATCTTCAGTTTTTTGCTTTGATCTGAAGGCTTTGTTTTGTTCAGATATCGAAGTTGGGCATGAGTTCATATGTTTTTCAATGTTTTTATTCCGATTTAATAATGTGATTTAATGGTGCGATGCTGATTTAGGCTAAATTCAGAGGCTTTTCAATAGGCAAGTTTGCAACATGGAATTCAAAGGCAGTTGTATCATTAGCTGAAATATACTAGATCTAATCCTTAGACATCATTTTTCACTTTGATTAAGATGTGTGCCTGCCTTCTCAGTACAAAACTGGCTTACATATCATTTTACACCATATTCTTATGTTTTTTTATGCATTTTTACATCCAATAGTTTCAACACCCGCAGCAACGCGCGGGCACTATTGCTAGTTAATACTAAAGAAATTGAGAAATCAAAGCTTTTGTCAAATAAGGAATAAGAAAACGTGATATATTTTGTGGTAGGTTCGGGGTACAGTGGGATTTCTCTGTTGAATCGATATAAATATGGAATTAATACTCAAAAAATTGAGAAATAAAATCTTTTGTCAAATAAGGCATTAGAAAACGTGATATATTTTGTGGTAGGTTCGGGGTATAGTGGGACATATAATGTCTCTGTTGAGTCTATATAAATGAATCATTGGATCGGCTAGGGTTCTCTCGTTAGTTACCTTGGCAATGGCTTCCCTTTTAGTTGCAGCTGGTACTCCATCTTTCACTCTCTTATGTAGACTACGTTTTACTTTTCTTTTTTTTCGTTTTGTTGAGAATTGACTCTTTTATTCAAGGATAAACTACCATTTAACCCTCTAAATTATTATTTCAGTTGAAATTGACTCCCTAAACTATATGAAATCAACCAATAACCCCTCACTGTCAGTTTCAATGAAATTTCATCCACTTAGCCATCAAATATTGGCCTGACACTTCATCATTAAGAGTGATTAATGTGCTAGCTACATTTGAATCTGACGGTGAGGAGTTATTGGAAAATTTCAAATAGAGGGTTAATTTATCAAAAACATAGTTTATGAGGTCATTTTCAACTGAAGCAATAGTTTAGGAAGTTAAACGGCAGTTTACCCTTTATTCAAATATTGCAGAATTCCAGTCAGTGTTCTAAAAATCGGCCTAGGCGGCGCCTAGGATCTGGGCGGCGGAGCTCCGACCCGATTTAGACTAAAACGTTCAGTTAGGCGGGGAGGACATAGGTGGCCGCCTAGGCGCTTGCTAGGCGCCTGAGGCGGGCTAGGCGGCGCTAGGCGGCAGTCTAGGCTGTTTGAATCTTGCTGCGTATCCTAAACTTGCTGCAATTTTCACAAATGATCTACAACTTCCGATCTCGTACGTAGTAGCAGAGCCTCAAAATTTTTTTGTAGCTCGTCTATGTGAAGATGAGGGAAGAGAGAGTGCGAAGAGAGAGAGAGAGAGATTGCCGGTGAAGTTTGCAGCTTGTCTCTGTGAAGATGAGGGAAGAAAAAGTGCTGCCAGATAATTTCTGCAGCTCGTCTATGAAGATGAGAGCATAGAAGAGAGAGTGCGAAGAGAGAGAGAGACTTAAACATTTCAGTATGTGGTGGTGGTGCAAGTTGAGGACTCAAAAGCTTGGGTAATGTGAAAGAGTAGAGGTGAGGTGGACATTTTGATGGTTTTAAAATTGAAAACCATGGACTGTGATGGTTTTTATCATGAAAACCACCCACTATGTGAAAGAAGGTGGACGGGTGATGTGAAAGAAGGTGGACGGTTTGATGGTTTTAACAATGAAAACCACCCATTATGGGCTTTTTATATTTTTAAAAGTTTGGGATATATATTGTGTGTGTGTGTGTGTATATAAATCTTATATAAATTATAAATTATTTAGATAATATTTTGTTTTTTTTCCTAGGCAAGCATATCATATATGTACATAAAACACTCACATATGTATGTTCTTCTATAAGAAATAGCATATTGGTCAATAATTATTTACATTTGATATAGTAAATTTAATTAATTCATAAAATATATAAGAAATTTACCTAAATCCGCCTAGGCGCCCGCTTAGAACACGCCTAGCCGCCTAGGCTCTAGGCGCTAGCCCGTCGCCCTACTAGTGCCTAGCGTTTTTTAGAACCTTGATTCCGGTTACTGAATAAAGTATTAATCCTCTCTTCGAAATTTTGATACTGCATGCTATAATTACACTAACCCTTTGAGATTTGGCATTGCTTTCTATTTTGCATGTAGATGTGGGAGTGATGAAGGCAGTCGACCCCTTTTGCTACTCGGTCTGCACAACCACGTTTGGAAAACTGGAATGTGTCCAGGAGTGCATTCGGCGGCAATTCAAAAATGGGGTGTGCATTCCCGGACAAGGGCATGGAGAAGAGACACTTTGTTGCTGTTCCCCTTAAATTAGACAAATGATTAATTGTTTTTCACTTTGTAATAACAAAGTGAAAAACAAACATTTTATTATGTATCCACCTTGCCCAAGTTGCAATAATAAACACAGTTTTTGCAAACTTGATTAGTTTCCTACGAGTTTCATTTAGAATTTATTTATGTAGGGCTCATTTGGAATATTTTTAAATTACTAAAAGCGGTTTTAGAGGAAATATTTTTTAAACTAATCCTTAGTAAAAATGAAAGTTATCTTGAAATGAACTTGGAAACCAATCTTAATTTCGAAACCCTAATCCCCAATTTCAGAGTCCAAATTGACAATCCCTAATTTCGAAATCACAACCCCTAATTTTAATACAAATATCAGAATCCCTAATCCGAATTCAAATTCAAAATCAAAGTCGACAAATGATTCAGGAATGTGCAGTTTCTTACCTTGAGGCTTGTGCAGTGTAGAGTGAACTAGGAAAGAAAGAAACTCGCGAAACTGTTGGTCAATAGATAGAAGAGTCTCAAGCGAGAGAGACAAAGAGACCAGGGGACTGACACTGGAGTCTCTTGAGAGAGAGCTGGTATGGTCACTGTGGTGTCGTGTGGGTATGTGTGGTTTAGGGAGAAGAGAGATCGAGAATCAGGGCGTACGCGTCGAGAGGATTAATTTGGATACAACGGTTGAGATTAAATCTCAACATAATCGGACGACTATAATAATTCCAAATTTTATTTATCATATATTTAAAATTAGAATTATATATAATTATAATTATAATTATATATATATATATATATATATATTTATTTATTTATTTCGGTTCGATGCTATCTTAGTGAACAAATCAACATTTCATAGCGATTCCATACTGAATGTTTCAGTTTTGGTTTCGGTTCGTGCCGAATATTTGCATGCACATTTTTAAAACATAACTCGTAATGAAATAAAGGATACGTATAAATTGTAATTGAATAAGAATTTTTACAAGGTCATTGAATTTGAATATCAAATTTGTAAATAAAGGATGCATACCAAGTCTGACATTCTTCCTTCCTGAAAGGTACCTTCGTCTGCCTACTGCTGTAGGAAAAGATGAACGTAAAATATTCAGTGCACTAAAAGATCATGTGGAAACTAAGGTAAAGAGTTGGGAGGGTAAGATTATGTCTGTTAGGATGCCAAGTAGCATCACTTAGTTAGCCTAGGTATCTCAATTGTTGAGTTGGAGATCTTTAGCTTGCAACCAGCTATATAAGCTAAGATATGTACAGATACAAAGGTGAATGAATATTTGATTGTATTAGTGTTCTTGTTAGTATCTCTTACATTTGGGTAAAGGTTGAACTGGGGTTTTATCATTGGTATCAAGCCATTCCTCACGTTCCCTTCTCAATGTATTCGACTCGCATTTCACACTACAAAAAATATGGGCACTGCGCACTATAAATTATTTGTGCCCTTTGAGGCCAAAGGGCACCAACATATGTGCCCATAGACCAATGGCAACAGTGTAGCTACTATTATATTGTATGTGCCCTCTGTGGGCGTCACCTTTGATGAAAGGGCACAATATGACTTTTGGTGCTCAAACAGTTAAGCACCAATCCAGGGTATTTGTGCCTCTGTTCTGACACCTGTGTCAGATGTCTCTTCCAAGCCATGTTTGCACAATTTTGTTATTGTGCCCAATAGGTTAAATATTTAAAAAAAAAACATAAATTCAAAATTTAAAAATCAAACCAAATAGTGATACCATCAGTAATAAATTATTCGACTGGTTTTACATGCACGTCCAAGATACCAATTAAACTAAGGGCAGAGCTAAAACATGCTTCTAAAATTTAGTTCTACAATCGACTCATACAGATATAAGCACCATGTAAGCAACCAAATCCTTCTAGTATCTCGCCTAGCAAGAAAATAAATTATTTACCCACTGTGAAAGATTCATGAATATTTACTTAAAAGGGATAAAAGAAAATAGCTCGTGTTGAGGCCAAATTTGTTGTCAATAATTAAAAATCAAGTGATATAATATTTTTAGAGCCAGAATTTGATCCCAAGTGCAAACCAATCCACAACTATAATGCCATGAAAGAAAAAGACCAACCTCTGCCTTCTCGATGACTGGAGACTTCTTGAATGGCAGTAAAATACGTGGGAGCAAATACATATAGACCACAATTGATCAAATCACTCACCTGCATTTAGAAAATAGATAACCCTTACATAATGTGGCCTGGAACAAAGCTCATAAAACAAAGAATTGAGATCATCAAGCACCAACTAAATGAATAATTTTGGGACAGTAATTGCATCGTGTACATACAAAAGTCACTGGCTTGTCAGTTTAATGTAATAGTTCTTTGGTGGCAGGATCAACAACCAACTGCCAAAACTGGTTCAAAGATTCAGCAAAAACTTATAGATGAACCCAAAAACGAAGTATGGCATGATGAAAAAACAAGAGGAAAGAACATCAGGAATATGGGGGAGAGTTGCAACATTATTCAATAGTTCAAGCAATCTGTCAACAAACGACCCTTTAATTACTAACATTGTACCCATCACCTTATATCCTTTATGAGCATTTGCAATGACGAACAAGAAGAAGCAATAAAAGGAATTAACTTTTCGAAATCTTATCTATAATTCCAAGCAATAATCACAAGTAATTTTCATTAAATTCCAGAAATGAATTGTATAGTGGACAACTAACAACTACTAATTGATCGTTTGACATGTCACAACAGGCCACACCACAATCAAAATTTAGGTCCAGTGACATCAATGACACTCTAGATTAGAATTTCATTAACCTTTAATGTTTATCGTGTTTGAACTCCAATCCAAATCAGTCGTGACTATGTGTTCGATATATGCAAATGGATTTGAGTGTGTAAAAAGGATTAAGGGGAACTGTAGAAGAAGATGGGATGGTGCTTAGATAACTGCACATGCTTAGAAACAGAGAGCTATTCTTCCTACTATCCAATCAACAAAAATTGAAACATCAATTTGTTGCTTTCCTAATTTTATTATGCCAATGCAAAATGCAATGCCAATTAATATGAAATAAGCTGTGTTTAAGATTCAACAGTTCTTACCGAAGAAACATGCGAAACTCACCAGGGCCTAGCTCATCCCATAATTATAGCAAAGATTAAGAAATAATTAGATGAAATTAAAACCCATAACCTCATGTATTCCACACACAAAAGTAATAGAAGAAAAAAGCACAGCAGACATGCAAAGCTATAAACAATCAACCTAAACAAAATTAAGAACCAAACAGATGAGTGAATTGTTTCCGTACCTCAAAATCGCTTTGACTTTGTAAAATTTGGAGTTTGGGACCTAACCTACGAGCAACCAACAATATGGAGTCAGAAGCCATGCCAAAATTTAAAATTTAAAATCCGAGACACCCAAATCATAATTTGAATGGAATATGCAATAACATTGAAAACCCATGAACCATTTTTCCAGAAAATGGGAAGAAGACAAACCAGAAGAACTCTACGCTCGTACGACCAGAAAAATGGACACATTTGTTGCGTGCTTTAGATCGATATTGGGCTGACAGAACCGAAACTTTGCAAGCTTGGTGCGGATCAAGGTCGAACCCAAAAGTGGAAGCTTGTTGAGGTGGCAATGGAGGTGCGGCTGACTCCGAATTCGAAGGCTTTCACGACGGAAATGAAATATTGATGAAGACAACGACTCCTCACTCCCTTTTTGACTCGCACCTGCCCTTCCCTCACCAACACCTCCTAACTCGACACACCTCCTTCCCATGATCCCTCCCTATCGGACTCGGATCCCAACGCGATTTCCGATTGAGGCTCTACATCCACCGATCTTCCCAAACCCGACCCACACCCCTCCCTTGATCCCCCATACCAGACCCCGATCTTCCCAAACCTTCCTCCTTCGCGTGCAGATGGTTTCTGCTAGGGGATCTTGGCGATGATGAAGCTCAAGAGCCTCCACGATTTGTCTGGAGAACGTAGAGAGAGAAAGAGGGGTTGAAGAGAGAGAGACAAAGGTAAGAGAAAGAATCTGAGGGAGGCAGAGCGGAAGAGGAAAGTAAAGGGAAAGAGATGGAAGGGACCTGGGACAGAATTAGGGTGGAATTTTAATTATTATTATAAGAGTTAGTGGGCACAATTATTAGTATAACAACTATTTTTTTTAATTATTATTATAAGAGTTAGTGGACACAATTGTGTAATGCGGTGGTGGAAACCCAAGTTTTTGAATTTGGAGAAGGGGAAACTTAATATAAATCCAATTTTACAAGCTTGTCACTCCCCGATCTCGACATACATCCCGGATCGACACTTGATGTCATCAAGTATCCGTACGTCTATCATACCCCGCCTCCGGGATATGGCAAAGCACAACTCGAGCATCAATTCGCATAGTAATTTTTTTTTTCTTCCTGATTTCTGATTGGTTGCTCAACCCCCTATAAATTCTGATTGGTCCTCCACCATTTATAGTTTAGTGAAACGACTTCAAATGTCTGTAACTATACCGTTATAATCCGGACTCGCAAACGGTTTTCGTTTATACGTTCGTGGTCTCGAGATCTATTTGAAAACATCAATTGTGAACTTGAAAGGTCAACGAATTTTAAAGATTGATTACGAAAATTCAAACCCGATAGTTATTCGATTTAATTCCAAAAATCAACGGAATTAAAATTAACTAATGAAAATAACATAAACGTGAAATACGAATTTAAATAACGAGATATGTAATTAATAGTGAAATTCTGGGGACGGGATTTCACAAAGCCATTATTAGTTATAGTCCAATTTTGTTTTAATTTTGAAGTTCTATCAAGGGTTAATTGTGTTTAGCATAATAAAAGGCTTGCGTGTCAGGCTTGTGTTGTTCTTTTATTTTTTTTCTTTGTTCTTTTCGTTTTTCTTTTTTTTTTCTCCTTTTTTTTCTTTTTTTGTATGAACCAGACGAGAAACATAATTATAAACCAAAAATATACAATGCTGGGAGTATCTATATCATGGGCCAATTAGAAAGAAAACATTATTATATTATAATACTACATAAGTTGATAAAAGGACCCAAGAGGAGTCTAGCATAGCATAAGATAATTATATTTTCACACACCAGTGAAATATAACATAATACAAAATATATTAATTGTGCTCGTCATCGCTGCTTAAAATCTCAAAGGTAACATTCTGCATATTTCGTGAGCTCATCTGTAGGAGAGATAGGCCTCTAGGACGAATTTGTGCTTGATAAGTGCGTGGTTCTTCAATAATAACGATAGAACTAGTAGACTCTTCAGTTGTTGTTTCAACAGAAACCAAATTGACAGGGTATTGTTCTGTTCTACCTGGGTTTGCCCATGCTGGCAATAAACATCCTTGAGGTGCGCTTACACATCCGTTATTGGAGGGTAATGCGTAGCCAAGGCGATCATCAATAACAGTAGTAAGAATGTATTGATTATCAATAGAACGACGCCCGGCATTAACAGGTTGTCGTGGACGTTGAGCTGGAGGATTCGTTGTGGAATTTGCTGTTGTAATGTTGGAAGCAATAGAAGAATGTGATGCTGGAGATTCGGTTCCAATTCTAACTCCACGACGTCGCCTGTCCGCCATTCTCAATGATGTAGAACTTGATCAAATTCAAAAGAAACACAAGTGTATGAAGCAACCTTTTAAATTTCCATATACAAATTAGTAAGGAAGTGTGGACGTTTTATACTAGAATAAAGGCACAAATCCTTAATTGTGCCAACATATTCTTTTGCTATAGAGTGATTTATTATTTATTAATATTTACTGGACACAATTTCTAACATTTGTGTCAGAAAAAGGAATTTATAATTATTAAGATATATTCTCTATTTGAAGATCCAATGAGAAGTTAACAAACATTCATTGCACCTGGAAATGATCCTTTGTAAATCTAAAACACGCCACTTAGTCCTATGGTGTAGTGGTATTCTTCTTTACTTATAAGTGAGAAATCTGAGGTTCGGCTCTCGCGAAAAATAAATTTGAACAACATTATTGCTAACTTATTTTGAGGCTAAAATATTGCACAGTAATAAACAGCTCTATACCATTATTTACCACAATTTTATAAATTTTAATTATTGGTGTGCTAGAGGAGGTAAAGACAAACGAGAGAGAACATATAGTGTCTCTAACAAATAATTTTTATAGACACAAAATATTTTTTGTGCCCATATTCAGTAAAAAAGTTGTCATCTGACCCCATTCGGCACGGTTTCCGTGCCCATTACTGTTTTGTGTCTGCTTTTTTTAACATTGGGCACAATAGATGGTGCCCTCTATGGAATGGGAACTGTTTAAGCTTTCTAGTGATCAAATTGACACAAAATTCTCAATTGTGCCCTTTGTTTTGTACCGAAAGCTCATATTTCTTGTAGTTTCACACAGCGATGGAGTCTCGTGTGAAGAATTCAGAAACCACGTTCGCAGATTTGCAAAACGAAATAAAGTCCAACTATGAATTGATTCTACAGAAACTCCAATGTCTCGTTGCAAGGGGTGGTGGGGGGTCTTCAGGTGGCGACAATTCATCAAAACTGATGCATACAGATCCCAAGATTCGTGAAAGGATGAACCCTAATCTTGGCCCCAACATTGGGTGTCCTGATTCCTGTCCCAATTCGCATTCGCCGTTCATCAAAATGGCTTCTCACATCTCTGTTGTTAAATCGAATCAAGTCGTTCTCAAGCTTCAATCCTTCCATGAGGAAAAGATTCAGGCCCGAGAGAAAGCATATGAGTTCTTCTCTCCGTTTCGTCTGAGATACAAGCCCAAGACTCATCCTTGTTTACAACCCATATTGAAGAAATTCACAAAGGTTCGCGCCTACGGTAAATACCACGATGGTGATCTGCACTGTTTCGTTCCAATTCCAAATTTCAAGAAAGTTTTGGGTTTTTTTGGGAGTGATTTGGCTGGGAAGAACGAAAAGGTTTTCGATTTACTCGACAAATGATTGTGATCTTCAATTAGGCTATCATATGCCAATTTCTGACACCGGGGGTACACTTATTCGCGGGTTCTTTACTTCGAATGTTTAGACCAAAAATGCTCGGAGTTCTAAATGTCTTGTTTGTAATGGTGAAGTCATGAAAAATGGTACTATTGTGCATTTGAAGCTTAGCTTCCATGAGTTGATTCGTGACATAGGAGGAACATCTAGTCCAGGCCTCTTTAATTTGAAGTCTATTGGGGACAATGGTTTGGAGACAGAGCCATCTACTGAGGACGATTTTTTGGAGGCAGCAAAGCCCTTTGGGTTGGATGATGAGACGACTTTTCTTGCTTTCAACCAGTTTGATAAAATGTGTTACTCAAGTTGGATCCACTACCATATCAATCAAAAGAATACTGGTGGAATTTTCAAAGTTAAAACCTTGAGGACAAGGTTGATTTTTAAGGGAGGGGTAATGTTAAGATGCCAAGTGGCATCATTTAGTTAGCCCAGGTATCTCAATTGTTGAGTTGGAGATCTTTAGCCTGCAACCAGCTATATAAAGCTGAGATATGTGTAGATGTAAGGGTGAATGAATATTTGATTGTATTAGTGTTCTTGTTAGTATCTCTTACATTTGGCTTACATTTGGGTAAAGGTAGAAGTGGGGTTCTATCACTGTCTATAGGAGGAAAAGAAGTACTCGTTGAAGCTGTCTATCAGGCCATAACTACGTATAAATGAGGAGTAGTGCTGAAGATGTTTGTAGGGTCGTGAACTGTTAAAACTGGGGCTAAGGTGGTGAGTAGGAGATGGCAAGACATCGTATATATGGAGAAATTTGGGTGCCAGGGAAGCTTTTTTTGTTTTTATGGGGAATTATGTTCCTACACTTTCGTTAGATAAGTGTGTGTGTGTGTGTGTTATTTGATGATAGCAAGTGGCTCGTGGAATATTCTTATGGTTTATGAGAATTTTGAATTTCAGGAAGCGGAAGCTATTCTTTCTATTCAATTGTTGGGGGAAAACCACGATCCCCATATTTGGCACTTCAATTTAAATGGTCGATATATCGTTCAAAGTGGACACTAGGCTGCTATTGAGTGTAGAAATTTGGTGGAAGGAGTTAATTCTATTCAGGGAAGGTCTCCTATATCTAAAGTATGGCAGTATATTTGAAGCTTAAAGATCCCACCAAAGTTTTGTCATCTTCTCTGGAGAGTTGCACATGATTTCCTTCATACGAGAGTTGCATTTTTTTTTGCGGAGAATGGTTGACTCGCCCAAGTCTTTTAGATGCCATCTAAGGGCAGAAAGTAGTTATCATGCACTTTGAGAATGTCCAGTAAACCAAGAGGTATGGAGGCAACTTGGTTTCCCGGATGCGGCTAATTTATGTGATTGGGTGATGCAAGTTTGGAATGTTCTAAACTATGTACAGCAGTGTTTGTTTGGTATTGGTGCATGGACATTGTGGAATGTTCGCAATTCTTTGTGGTTTCGAGATGTGAATACGGAGGTAGTGGAAATTGTTTGTTTGGTGAAAAAACTATGAGGAAAGCATTCAATAGGCTCTTGATCAACCTCATATGAGGTCTTCTTCTCTAGCTCCTATATTAATTGCAATGGACGTCCCCTCCGGAGATAGGTGGTTACAAACTTAATGTGGATGGTGCTCTTGATAAGTACAGTGGCTATCATGGTGTGGGTGCAGTGATGAGCGATGGTTATAGGAATTTGGTGGGTTCGTTTGCGATGAATGCACCAAGTCTGATTTATGTTTTGGCAGTGGAGTTGTACGCAATGAAAATGGGCCTTGTGTATGCGGTGGATGTTGGTTGGTTGCTGTTAACATTAGAGTCGGACTCCTCCAATGTTGTTCAGAGGTTATGGGGGAAGATGTTATTTTACAGCGGAGGAAGCTTTTGCGGATGTTATTCGTTGTCTCCTTCGTTCTCATCAGCTGCCTGTTAACTTTGTTCCACGTCAAGCAAAATGTGGTGGCACATCGGGTGGCTCACTGTAGTCTTAACCATCAAGGTGTATCATTTTCAGACGATGTCGGTCCCTATGATTAATGAGTTGTTTGTCTAATGATTATAACGTAATGTGATATGTTTTTTTGTTTCTAGCATGGGTGGCTCTTTTTCCTCCCTCGGGGTTTTTCCTATTTGGCTTACCTAGGATGAGGTTTTTTCATGGCCACGTTATTCTCGGTTTCTTTTGGTCTGTTATCAATGAAATCCTTTATTACCTTAAAAAAAGTGTGACATTCTTCCTCCCTCTAATTCTTCTTTGTCTCAAATCCAATCATCTTGTTGAATCTACGCTTTTCCTACTTTGGCAAGCGAACAAATCAAGAATATTTAGCAAGATGGTAGATGGCTCGATACGAACAACTGTGGCGCTGCAGACAGATTTAAAATTTATGTGGTTGGATGTTTTAAATTTTTTTGTTCTTGCTATGTTTTCTACTTATATATATATATATATATATATATATATATATATATGTACATATTGCAGACAATTCATTTTAAATTTCTTTTGTTATTTAGTCCCTATTGGATAGATTTTAGTTTGTTTATAGTATGGATTTTCCGCTATATGTCTTTATGCGGTCTATCTCTATTGGTGGTTCGGTTAAGTATGTGGTGGTGGCAGTTGAACCAGTGATTTTTCTATGGGATGGTACTATTCTAAACTATACTTAGGGGAGGGGGAGGTTCTTAGTACTACGATTTAATGGTATTATTCTGTAAATCTTAGGTTTCAATCTCATGAGTTTGATACCAATGTATCCCCCAACACCGTAATGTAAATATATCTTTGTATTTAAAAAAAAGGAAGGGGGAAGTTTGAACTTTAGTTGCATTCGGAAGAAGAGAAAGATCTTATTTACCAGGTAAATACATCACCACTTGCGATGTGTTAATTTCACTAACACTCCTAAGTTTTATCGTGCTTTCAGAAAATCCTTTGGAGTTTGATAACAGTCCATGAGGTTTTAAAACATATATTTACAAAGATGCTATAGGGTTTCATATGTAGTTTTATTAATGTTTAATGAAAATTTTTAGGGTAAATTATAATTTCAACCTCAGGTGTGGATGAATTGCAACCTCATATGTCATCTTTAAATCTTTACAATATTATACAAGGAGTTACCATTTAGTTGCAATGTCATGCATCCTTTACATTTTCTGTCAAATTTATGGTTAATTGATGACGCAGCAAATGTAAGTCCACATTTATGCAGATGTGGCAGTCAAAATTTTCCATGGGACAATATTTTGTATCTCCCTTCATCTCTCACCACCCCTTTACCTCTCATCTCCTTTGGTCTCACATATTCCTTCTTAGTTTCCCAAAATCATGATTTTTAGATGATAAAATTCACAATTTCTTATTTTTCCCAGCATTCTGGACTCTGGGTTCTCTCATCATCTTCTTCATCCTCGATTTTATCTCATCAGCGATTTAGTAGCTCTGCCCTCAGCCCATTAACTAGACAGTACAGGTTGTCTCTATGACGGATAGGGATTGTAATTTTGGTATTGTTTATGTGTGTTGATGGGTTTATGCTTGAGTTGTTTAATTCGTTTAGTTTCTTTTGTGTTTTTCAATTCTGTTGTGTGGTTTGTTTGAAAGTTGAAGGCTTTTATTTTGTGGATAATGAAAGTGGACTGCAAATATCTACTTTGCAGGACACCCTTCAATTTAATGTGAGTGCAAAAGTCTTTGGAAAACATTTGGCAGGGTCCATGGAAGTTCCTATTGAAGTATAACCCTTATAGCAGATTTCATCCTTTGAAGTTCTTCATTTCAGGGTTTTAATTCATGTTTCTTGCTTTGTAATAGACGACTTGGATTATAACATCTTAAGGGTGTGTATTGTGTCAACTGTCGTAGCACATGTGAGTGTTTTAAGTGAGTGTGTGATATGCACCTGATCAAACACACGCTGAAAGTGTGAAGGAATTGTAACGGCTATATTCCTTTTTTTAGGAGCAACATACTCCACCTTTCTTCCTCCATTGTTCAATACAATTCCAGCTCGCTGAGCTAATCAATTTCTCGTTAATTTCATTTCAAATTCTACCAAAACAATCCACAAACAAATACAAACACTAACATGGTCTTAGAGCCTGATTCGACTTGAATCAAGGGGCGTGGATCTGCGATTTAATTATTGGAATTTTAATGAAGAACTCAGTTGAATTTAAGGAAGAAATGGCCAGATTTGGAGCTGAGCTTCGAGCTTCAATCTTCACTAGATGCAACTATGACTTCTGGTGCATTAGGATGAAAACAATTAGAGTCCCATCATGACTCTTATTCCTTGTATTTACTTAATAAAGGTCCATATTTGATTGCATTTAATTAGGACTCCAATATGTTTATTTCCTTAAGGCATTGAGAGTCCTAGAGATTTCATTAACTTGATTGCCAAGTCAATTATTCCCTCATTTATTCTTGGCATAATTCTTTGTCATTCACAAAATGGTTTTACAAAAAATTCTCAAAGAGGATTGTAGACAAGTTATTGATTAGTCTTACCTCAACATCTGATAATATAGTGTCTGTGATTGAGGGAACTAAGAAAATCAGTGAGGTAGATCCAACATAGGTTATAGCAACTCTCAAGGATTTTGAACAAAGGTTGTTAGAGACATGCTAAGATGGGGATGTGAATGAGAGGGCCTTCAACCGTCTTAGTATTCAATTAAAGAGTAGCTCACATGCTAGTGGTTTCAAGGGCAAGAAGCCTTGAAAGAACATGGAGAAAAAGATATTTGTGAACCCTAACGAGAAGACTAATGCAGTTGTGAAGAATACTAGAAATAGGGATAATTTAAAGTAGAGTTTGCAGGACTTGTGGCAATTTACGCTATGGTGAATGTTGGTTCAGGGGGAAGCCAAAATTCCATTGGTTTGGCAAATTTGGTCACATTTCCAAGAACTGTAGAAGCAAAGCAGTGCAGTAGGTTCACTATGCCAAAGAGGTTGGAGAAGAAACTGATATGTTCTTTGCCTACAATTCTGCGTCAGTTGTTAAGGATGAACATGTGTGGTACATTGATGGTGGTTGCAGTAACCATATGACATCACATAAGTCATTTATGATCAATATGGACAGAAATGTGAGTACAAGGATCAAAATAAGGATTTGACAGATTCTACAAGCTATTGCAAAATGGATGTTGGTGAGTGAGACCAAAAATGGTACTAGGAACATCAAGGAAGTGATGCTAATTCCAATGTTGGATAACAAATTTTTAACTGTTTGACAATTGATGCAACATGGTTAGAATTTCTATTATTTGGAGATGACAAGGTTGGAGTATTTGAAGACAAACAAGTAAAGCATTATGTGGTCACTGTACAAATGACTAGGAATATGTGTTTCCCTCTAATAATGGAAGATATGAATCCAACTGCATTGAAAACTATTGTTAAAGAGAATGCTTGAGAATGACACAAAAGGCTTGGTTACCTAAATTTTCAAAGTTTGCAAATTCTAGTAGACAGGGAAATGGCTTATGGCTTACCTAAATTGAAAGAAACAAATAGAGTCTGTGAAGGATGTGTAGCTAGGAAACAACATCTTTCAGTAGAGAAGTAACTTGGAGAGCAAGTTATCCAATTGGATTGATACACTCAGATGTGTGTGGTACTATGTAGGTCACAAAAGTTGGTGAAAATACATACTTCTTAACATAGATGATTGTACAAGAATGTGCTGGTTGTATTTCTTGAAGCACAAGCTCGAGGTGCTTGAAGCCTTCAAGAGGTTCAAGCTATGGTTGAGCTTCAAAGCTATTATCAAATCAAGAAAGTGAGAAGTGACAAAGATGGTAAATACACTTCTACGGAGTTCTAAAGGTTTTGTGAAGATTTAGGATTTAAGAGGCAGCTCACAGTGGCCTATTCTCTTCAATAGAATGGTGTTGCAAAAAGAAAGAATAGGATCTAGTTGAAATGGTTAAGAGTATGCTTCCTGGCAAGAAAATGCATTACTTCTTATGAGGAAAAGCAGTTAATACTGCGGTGTATATTCTAAACATATGTCCAACAAAAGTAGTGGAAGATAAAACACCGTTTGAGGCATTCGGTGGTAGAAAGCCAGGAATCAAGCACCTCAAAATGTTTTGCTACATTTGGGACTGGAAAATTGAAAATGATTTCTCGAGTCATTTCATTGAATTTGGATCTGAGTGAGAGGTACAAAGAGTCTGAGATAATTCAAGTGACCACTGAGAGAGAAATTCAGTTAAAGGGAGTACTTGTTAGCAACACATATTTGTTGACTCACAGTCTGATTTTGGAGAATCAAGTAGTCCAAGTTACACCAGTTAAATTGAAAACACTCAGTTGTGTATATGTTAGATGTAATTTGAGCATTATTTAGCCTGAGAGATGTGAAGAAGCGACAACTAATAGTGCTTGGAAGAAAGCAATAAATAAAGAGATTGAAATGATTGGGAAGACCAAAGCATGGGATTTGGAGGACAAACCATCAAATAAGCATGTTGTTGGAGTCAAATGGGTGTTCAAGGCCAAGTTGAACTTGGATGGCATTATACAGAAACACAAGGCAATATTGGTGGCTAAAAGATTGACTTCCATGAAACTTTTGCTCATGTGGCAAGGTTAGACACAATCAAGAAATTTAATTGCACTGGCAGCACATAAAAGCTGGAGATTGTATTAGTTAGATGGGAAATCTTCATTTTGCAAGATTACGTATAAAGTTGACCAATCTGAGGATTTTGTGATTGCTGGAGCTGAGGATAAGGTATATAGACTCAAGAAAGCCTTATATGGTGTAAAACAAGCATCAAGGGCTTGATATGAAGAGAATAACTCTCACTTGCAGAAGTGTGGGTTCACAAGGAGTCCAAGTGAAGTAACTTTATACATCAAGACCAGGAGAGACAATGAATCAATCATGGTCTCAATTTATGTAGATGACAATGTTTAGACAAAAGGTAGTAGTGATTTATGGCTAAGTTTAAAGAAGATATGATGAAAGGAATGAGATGACAGACTTGTGTTTGCTCTACCACTTTCTGGGAATGAAAATTGTACAATCTAAGCATGGGATTTTTATAAATCAGAGGAAGTATGCCTTGACTTTGCTTGAGAAATTTGGATTAAAGGATTGCAAACCAGTTAGTACCCCATTAGTTGTGAATGAAAAACTTAAAAAAGGATGATGGAAGTGATATGCAGATGAAGTTGTGTATAGGCATTTAGTTGGAAGCTTGCTATACTTAACTGCAACAAGGCCTGATATGATGTTTGCAGCAAGCTTGTTGTCAAGGATTGTGCATATTCTCACCAAGAAACATCTTGGAACTGCTGAAAGGGTTCTAAGGTACATTCAAGGTACTTTGGATAATGGGATTGAATATGTACAGGGGAAATCATTACAGTTGATTGGATATTGTGATAGTGATTGGAGTGGAGATGAATCTGATGTACAGTGTGACTTTTTCTTGGGCTTCTGTCAAGCAACACAGTCTGGCTTTATCAACTACAGAGGCTGAATACTTTAGTGTTGTAGAAGCAACAATTCAAGCAGTGTGGTTGAGATTTGTGTTAGAAGATTTTGGAGAAGAACAAAATGAAGTTACTCCTATTTATTGTGACAACACTTTGGCAATTTCCATGACAAGAAATCATGTGTTTCATCAAAGATCAAACCACATTGATAGGAGGTATCACCACATTAAAGAGGCTTTGCAGCTCAACATTATCAATCTGATTTACTGCAAGTCTGAAGAGCAATTGGTTGATATTTTCACAAAGGCATTGCCAAAGGACAAATTTTACATGGTCAGATGATTGCTTGGAATTAAATCTCTAACAAGCTTAGAAGGCAGTGTTGAAGTATAAGCCTTACAACAAATTTCATCCTTTGAAGTTGTTCATTTTTGGGTTTCAATTCATGTTGTTCTTGCTTTGTAATAGACGGCTACGATAGCTGTCATGGCAGTTATGAGTGTTTTAATTGAGTGCGTGTTGTGCACATGATCAAATACATGCTGAAAGTGTGAAGAAATTGCAACTTCTATATTCCTTTGCATGTGAGTGATGTGTAACTGAATTCAGATCGAATTTAGGAGCAATGTGATCCACTTTTCTTCCTCAATTGTTCTTTGCAACTCCGGCTTGTTAAGCTAATAATTTTCTTGTTGATTTCATTTCCAAATCCTACCAAAAAAGTCCATAAACAAATAAAAACTCTAACAGTTCCTGATAGTTATTGTCTCTTTATTTTTGGTCGGAACATAACGTAGGCAGAGCAAAGTAGATAACCATCGAAACCTTTTTTCCCATGCTCAATGCCTTCCATCGGGACTCTCGCCCACCTCCCCCACATAAACACAACGCTCGTCACCTGCCTCGACGTCCACCTTCGCTGGCCCCCGCCTCAATCGCGTCCAACGCTTAATCGTACCGAAGGCTTGGACACCGCCTCCGATGTTGGTGGCACACAACACTCGTCCCACTGTCTTAACCTGCAATACTATTGTGGCTGCAATATACCACGCCACATCAGCAAAAGAAAAAAAATCTATTTTCTATTTGTCATACGTGGCATATTATTGACTGCCACATCAGTGGAAGAGTGGGACATACAGTTGCCACACCATCTGTTGAGCAAAAATTGTACACAATATGTAAACCAATAATTCACTCGACACAATTTCACCCTTGTTCATTTTTCGAAGAGAGTTTTATTAAATTGAGTTCGACCCATTCTAGGCTACGCACCTATTAATTACAACCCTTCTTTTGGGAAATAAATACCCTTTGATTCTAATTTGAATAAATCGTAATTTGGGGATTTTGGTGTTTATTTAATTTTGTGACTGCACCTAGGTCGAGCCCTAGATTGCCTATGTACCCTCGTTGAGGGATCAAGTCACTCGTAGTTCATGATGTATTTGTTGGGGTTTGATGCCTTGTGCAGTTTTAGCTCGTGCGGGTGAGGACTTTGAGCCATTAGAGCTTTTGATGCCTTGTGCAATTTTAGCTCGTGCGGGTGAGGACTTTGAACCATTGGAGCATGTCGCGGCTTCGTGCCATTCGAATCTTGCTGTGGCTTCGTGCCATTTGTATCGGCTTTGTGCCATTTGTAGCGGCTTTGTGCCATTTGACCACTTCAGTAATTAAAGGGAATTTGATCCATGGCGTGAGTTTCACAAATTTGAAGTGGTGAGTTCATCGAGTTTTGTACTTTGAGATGGTTCACATCCACAGTATTGAAGTGGTTCGACGTTATCTATATTTGTATTGCTTTTGTCCTCCACTTTGCTTCGTGTCTTGATTTGATCTTGGCCCAACGATTAACAATGACCACCCAAAGATTTTGAAGACAAGCGTTAATTCAATCATGCCCATGAATTAATTCAAGCCATAAGTTGCGTGGGTTTGTCCTTGTGGGATCAAATCAATCTTCAACTAAAGTTATGACAAACTTTGTCCCTTCACCTACTTAATTGCTTGCTGGAGATCTTTATTCCAATTCCTAACTTAGGAATTTGAATGAAACTTGGTCAGCAACTACACTAATTATGGTGCACCTTGACCCTGAGCGTATCCTTCAACGCTAGCAACAAGCTTCTTTTCCAGACAACCATTTGGTCAACTTTGTGCGTTAGTGCAACGGTGAGTTTCAAGCTTTGCTTTCGAGACTTCCGTCATGACTTGGAGAGGACCATGAAATTAATCCGTCGCGTTCCTCGTTTACATTTTTCTATGCATGTGATCGGATATAAACGAGGGAATATGCGTGTGGAATTTAACGGTTTTGTACCACTTGATATTTGATACGGTTTCGTGCCGTTTGAAATTTGAAGAGGCTTCGTGCCATTTGAATTTGGAGCGGCTTTGTGCCATTTGATTTTTTTTTTTATATGGCTTCATGCCTTGAGATAGTTTGCATCCATAGCATTTGAAGTGTTTTACGTCCTCCACGGAATCGATGCCGTTGCCATATTGTGAGTGCCATCTTGTCTGGCCCAATACTTAATCACATAGTTCAAAATTTGTAAAGTTCCCATGAATAATAAAAAAAATGTTTTTTTTTCTTTTTCCTTCAATCTCACATGGAGCAACATTCCTTGTAAAATTAGGAACTTTGTTGCGTGAGCAGCATCCATTGGACATCCAGGAACTTTGTTTGCAGACTTCTCTCTTACTCTTGAAAAGTTTTGGAGTTTCACTTGGTCAAAGCAGCAGGAACAAAAGTAGGCCTATCTTTCTTAAGGTTGCCATGTGAGTGAGTTTTCCAATTAATTTGGGAAGTTTGACAACAAGCTTTTTTCCTCTCTGTGAACTTGGCACAGCTTGAACTCTTTCAAGTCCAAATAGAACTTCACGTGGTAGAGAAACAAATATCTTTTAGCCATTTATTTAGAGATGTGGCAAATTTCCTCTCTTTCCTTTTGTCTTGTAGCATCTGTCAATTTTATTTCAATGCTTTTGGTTAATACTTTTGACCAATACTTGATCAAAATGATAACCACATTTAAGTCCTTTGAAAGACATATTTTTCCTCCTTTCTAGTCGATTCTTTGAAGAACGGAGCAGCAACAACACGCCAAATTTTTTTAGTCGTATTCCTCTCATTTTGATTTGAAGTTTCTCAATGAGCTCCTAAAACGAAGCAGCAGCAACCATTTCAACTCCACATGTGGTAGCCACTGCGGACTTCTGTCGCATTTGAGCAGCTCGGACATATTGTAGCAGTTCAGAGGAGTTGGTGCAGTGGTAGGGTAATGCTAGAGACATTGCCATGTCTTGGAAAGAATCTCCGTTGGGCATCACAGGTTGTAGAGTGTTGATGACGGCGAAGACGCAATGACGGTAGTGTTTTTCTTTGCCGATGCCGCTACTGGTACTAGGATCTTGGTGAAGGATTGTAGAGAAGTCGAAGGTGTTGACAACGTGGCAACGGCGGCTAATGATCCCTTCCTCCATTGACGCGACTTCCTTCGGTTTCTTCTGGCTTTATGCGACACGGCATCACCAAACCCATCTCCTTCAAGCCGCATAATGCACAGACTCCTTCTGGAAGACCACCATTATGCAACACTGCATCATCAAATCCATCTCCTTCAAGTCGCATAGTGCACGGACTCCATCTGGAAGACCACCGGAGACAACAGTTGGAGACGTGGCACAACTACTACTTCCGTTTGGGTTTTTGTCTAACGTTGGCGGTTGCTAGCATATAAGTTCTTGTTGTTGACCAAAGTTTTTCAAGACAACGTTTGCCTGCAAAATAAATTTACTGGGGAGAAAATGAAGAGAAAAGAAACATAGTTTTGTACCTTCTGATTGTTGCTTGTAGTTTGCTCTCCTTCCTTGAAAGGTTTGGTTTGGAATCACCGGTAATGGAATTACTTCGTCTTCTCTTCCGGCAGTACTTCGTTGCTTCTTTCCTCTCTCAATTTCTATCTCAATCTCTGCAGAGTACCTCCTCCTTTCTTACTGCAGCTGATGCCTATTTATAGACATCCTAGGAGGGCTCTAGAGCTTTTTTATTTTTTTTACGTGGGGGTGATGGAGGCCATGTCTTCCACCTTTCTCTTAACCTCTCCCACTAACTGTGCAATCTTCCACGTCTTGCAGAAAAAATAGGAAGCCCTTGTTCCACGTTACTTTCCTCCTTTTGTAGGAAGAAATACATATTTTCTTTTCTCCCTTTTTTTTCATTTTTTATTTTTGATTCCCGTTTCTTCTCCTTGTAGACTTGGATTTCCAAGTCCAAGTAGGACACGTGGGTGGCAGCATTCCTATTTTCTTTTGAGAAGTTTGTTTGCTGCAAAACTCATTTATTTATTTATTTTTATTTAGGGGTTTATCTCATGCTAGGTGACTAACAGAGAAGGGAATTCAAATTCCCCCATTTTGGTAGTTTTAGATAAATAGCATTCTTCCAAACCCTTTTTGAATTTCTTTTGATCAGTTCATCCGCACAAGCTTCTCCCGCACCATTCTTTTACTATTCGTTATTTTCTTTGAAGAGAAGAACAAAACGGTCAGTAAGGCTTCATTCACTTTTTTCCGTTTTGTTTGAATTTGAATGAATATTCCACAACTTCATTTTTTATTCTTGGTTTGTTGCAGGTGTCTTTTGGTGGTGACTCTTTGCTTTGGAAGCTTGCTTGTTGATGTCTTCGTACAAAACGGTGGGATTTTTTTTATCTCTTTGGTTTTGATGTGCAACTTTACTTCCATTCATCTTCAGTTATTTTGTTGCTCAACACCATCACTTAACGGTCAAACTAATATTTTGACTAATGGATGTATGAAATTGTAGCTAAAATACAAGTTTGTGTATGGAATTGAACTGTTTTAAATTGTTGTATAAGGTTGCAATTGCACCCAAACTTTAAGGAGGTAAAATGTAATTTACTCAATCCTTTATGGTAAATTTTGTCCTTGAGGGGTGTTTAAAGTGAGCTAAAAACGCACGTAAACTTAAAGTTATAAAAACATGATGAATCTCAGGATTGTTAATGGAACGGAACTTACACCTGGCCAAAAGAAAAAAAAATCATCTTCACTTAGAACTTGGTGTGAGCCATTCTTTTTCCTTTACATGATTAAAATTTCTGATAATATATTTTAGGATAGTGCTATCCACAATTTTATTTTTACTTCTTACATGCCCTCTCAATTTGCGGCCGTCGAATCGAATGAATTGAAGAAGATCAATGACCAAATATTAACAAGAGTGTGTGAGATGTAAAAATGAATATATGGATAACACTATCTTATTTTATATTGAGGCCTCGATTTAGTACCCTATCCGCTCTGTACAAATCCTTATTTCCTAATAATACATATTCTGTTTTTTTTTTCCTTTTGAAAAAGCTACTTCAACAATCTGAATATATGCTTGAGCCGTATTTTTGTCATTCTTAGGTGCTTTCTTACTAGTTTTGGGCAATTGAGCTGCTTTTATTTCCTATATTTTTCACTTTGCCCACTCGTATCTTGTTTTTCTTTTCCGAAACAATAGCAATTTCATTATAGTATTAAGAAGTTATACAAATATGAAAAAGCGCATTCTGAATTAATATCAGTCTTGTAATAAGACGTTAAGAATGTACGTAATAAAAACTACTTGTAATAAGATTTGATTAAATTGACCCCTCCATGGATAGTGTTAGGAGGAGACACAGTTAGCAATATGAATACTGTAAAAGAAATTATCATATATAGTCAAAGTTTAGCCTTCAATTTCATAAATGTCAGTTTTTATACAATTATTATTATAGAAAGAAAAAAAAAACACTTAAATAGACCTAAATACCCTAAAAATCTAAACAAAATTACACCTAAAATTGTTGGAGTTCATTTTCATTTAAATTCATAGCAGGAGTACTTGCTTGTAACCGGACCGCCCACCCTCGCAACCCCCTCGTCATCTGCTTATCCCCATTCTCCTTCATAAGTTCATATGGTTTTGAAATGTTCAATTAAAATAAAAAATAAAAATAAAAATTAATTTTTCTTCATATACTTTGGCATGCGTTGGAACCTAACAATGCAAAGGAAATATATTGGTAAAACTGGAGGAGTATCTGACTAATTGGGAGCGACGACAACATGTTTCATCCGTTCTGTGAGACTCTGATCATTAGGAGCTCTAACTTTTGCCAAAAGCCCATCAGAATTGCATGTAAACACAATAGCGGAGCCAGAAAATTTTTCTTGGGTGGGCTAGCTAAAATTATTAGCATGTAATCATATGATTTTTTTTTTGGCCTACAAAAATTATATAATAATCTACATAAAGTAAGAACATGAAGTACTAATCCAAACGAGTTTATTAATTACTTTCCAACTAATTTTTACACAAATAAAACATGCATACAAAAAAGCAATAGAAAGAGAACAAATATTATATAACTTTTGTTGATAACAAGTACCCAAAAGAAAAAAAAGGTTAGGGGATGCCAATTCAAGTTGTGTCGTAGATATCTGTAATGGAATTGAAATCTTTTGTTATTATCAGAATTGATATTGTTGTCGAGTCCTTTTTATTAGTTACAAATACAAGAACCATGAAACATGGACTATTCCCAAAATCTTTAACCCTAATAGACAAATTCAAGGACTAAAAACAAATTAACCTAACAATTGAATCAAGAAATAAGTTAAATGAAGAGATGAAGAACATACCTAGTGCTGAATTTTATTAGAAAATAATTTGATGGTGATTCATAGTTTTTCTTTTCTTGGGAAAGCAACGCAGCTTTGTGGAATAGGGTAGAGGGTTTTTTTTTGTTTTGAACGAATAGGGTAAAAAGCATGGGGACTAGGAGAAACCTAATTATGTATTAATTTACCATTTTTTACTTTTAGCCTAAAAATAATAAAATTATATATAAGGTAATAAAAGTATTATTTGACAAAATAATGAAAGTATTATTTATAAATTAAGAAACATATTAACTATTAGTTTTGGCAGGATTTGGGTGAGCTATTATACCTACAATAAGCAGCAACAAGTTCAATTATAGCTGCAGTTTGTTAAAATCCTCTCTAGGCTACAGCCCACTGTAGCCGTGGGTGTAGCTCCGCCAATGTGTAAACAAACAAATTTCAGTTTTTACTACAAAAACAAAACATAAAAAAACATTTGTGAATGCTTGGGGAGGTGGGGATGAGGCCGTCAGGTGTGTAAGTTGTGGAGCCAAAAAATAATTAAGAAAATTATGGAGGTGACATGTGAACTTTTGGGTAAAATGGACAAAATTACCCTCGAGACACTCCAGGATTCCCACTCGCATGCAACGAACAATAACGGCTCAATCAAGGAAGAGTCAAAGGTGATCAAAATGGTATTTATTCAAATCACTTTCATCACTCCTCATCAAATTCTTATTCAAAAGTTAACTCTCAAATTTCCTATTTAATTTAGGATTAATTGTCATGTTAATTGCAAGATATTATTTCACATAATATCTTGCAATTATTCACCTAATGACACCATATATGGCCGACCACTATTCTCCAAATAGGGCCAGCCACTACCTTATAAATAGCCCTATTATCCCACTAAAAAGCAAAGCCATTTGCTAATCACAAACTCCTAAACATGTTCTTTTCAGAATTCTAACTTTGGCATCAACGATTCTTCGACCAAAGCCCCTTCTACCCCGCCCCCCTCCCCCTCCCAAAAAAAATCATCTTGGGTGCGTGAGGCTTTTGGCCTTAATCGAGGTGTTATTATTTTTCAAGTGTATTTTTGTCAAAGGAGAAGACAGTGGAAATTTGCATCCAAAAATTGGTGCTTTCATTGAGAATTTGATTCACACGCTCAAAGAAGACTCTCGCATTTAAAGTTTCTCATTTCTTGTTTGTTTGTAAATTTTCCGTACTTTTTTATTCCAAGAATTTTTTAATTCTTTGAATAGAGGTAAGGGAAAAATACAATGACAGGAAATTCAGAAACCATGACGAATGGAACTTCCTACGTTCAAAGATTCGGATCAAATGATGGATGGCTTGATGTAGCCCTACCACGATGATCCACGAGGCTCAACGCGACGACAAGAGGAACGGTACCACCTCAATGGGGCACCACCGTGGCTATCCCAAAGGCAGCCACCACAACAGCAACCACCGTGGTAACCTACATCGAGATCCAAGCCCATGGTGAAGGTGTCACCTTGTAACCACAAACCCAAGCCCATGCCATCTTGTAGCAGCAAGCCCAGACCCGCACCACAAGGGAGCCCAGCACGGCCCAGGAGGCTTAAGCAACCCAGACCCAGACGCCAGCAGCTGTAGCCTGGCAAGCCCAGGCCTACGCCACATGGCAACACCAAGCCCAGGCCCGCATCGCACAGTAGTAAGCCCAAGTCTCGCAGAGAGGAGATGAGGCCCAGCGCATGCGCTTTTCAGCAGCCTAGCCCATGCTAGGGGTCCGACCCGCTCATGCGACTTGATCCACTCCTACGGTCCAACCCATGGTCCACTTTGCAGCCTATACCAGTCTAAGACTAGTTCAACAATCCCGACTTTAGATTTCTAGATCGATAATTGAACCAGGGGTATTTTCACCCTATTTCTCCACAGATTTGACATATCCTAACTCGAATCTCGTACCAGAAGTTGACAACACTTGTCTCGGTAAGTCATAGAGTTAACAAGCACCTTCACGTAGTAGACAACCTTGGTGAATCAGCTCTTGCAACATACCGAGATACAACATGCCTTAGACGAGGTGTCCCGAAGTAGGACAACGGCGGATGACGAACCTCTCTAACAGCGTCCCGGCAAACAGCCCATCGACCAGCCATGAACCGAACGTTCTGGTAGTGTACACTATTGATTAGGCGACCGAGATAGCTTATACTCTCGTCTTAACGTGCAAAGAAATGTGCAATCTCGGTTACGCCCACGAACGAGCATACATTTATGGTTGGGGCCACACTCCAACAATCAACATGAGCAACCTTATAGGCAAAGTGTTCATTCGTGGCTAGGCCCGCAAAGAGTATCTTCTACCTCATATAGAAGCACTCAATTTGGCTCAAGTTTAACCACCACCTTACGAGTAATTTGCTCGCATGCTAGGAACATACCATATAGACTGCAGCAGAGGCATACACGAGCTGAGCACATGGAAGAGCAGCCTAGACCAGCAGGTCATGACCGAGGGCAACCAGAAGCTCAACTGCCCCAACAAAGTCAAATTCAGGAAGAAGTAGAGATGCTACTTACTGAACGGTTGCGCGACTTCCAACACAATGAAGTCACTAGCGAGGCGCTCCGAAAAGACATGACTAGCATAAGCAGGTTACCCTTCACGGATGAGATCGAGCAGGCAGAGCCTCCACGCAAGTTCAGTGTGCTACATTTCACATCCTTAAAATAAGATGGAGTCTAACCACTTGTTCAACTTCAAGAAGAACCCAAAAGAGTCGCTCCGCAGCTATATGAAGAGGTTCAAAGTAGAGAAGGCAATGATAGTCGGTTGCAACGACTTGATAACTAGTGCTGCCTTCCAAAAAGAACTCCTAACAGACCACCCATTATTTGGAAAATTGATCATGAAATAAGATTTAACTCTAGCAGACTCATTCGTTATGGCAGAGAAGTATGCACTTTGGGACGAGGCTCGACAAGCAGACAGGGCAGCCAAGTAGCCTCGAAAAAAATCGGTAGTAGCTTGAAAGAAGGAGGATGGGAAGCAATACAACAACGAAAGCAGGTAATAGGCCAAGTGCAGGGATTGATCCAAGACTAAATGAGGCCTGACGCCTAAGAACTACTCTGAGTTCTCAATCCCAATCCACCAAATCCTCCGCGACATTAAGAGCGAACCATGGTTCAAGCTGCCTAAGCAATCAAAGGAAGATACCTCCAAGTTGCACCACACCAAGTACTGCGTATTCCATTGAGGTTTTGGTCACATAACCGACGACTGCTACACTTGGAGGAACTACCTAAAGAAGCTGATGACGTCGACATATACTTGGACAAGCAAGCTACGTATCCAAAAAGAAACACAGACACTGACAAAGAGCCGCCAACCAAGATAGTTCAAATCAATGGCATCTTCGCTGAATCCGAGCATTTGGGGTCCACCAACAACTCCAAGAAGAGGAAGATCCAACATGCTATATTGGTTTTTTAGGTCCAGGCAAGCAATACCCAACCTGGACCCATCGTTGGCTTCATAAAGCAAGATGCCGAAGGCGTTGACTTCCCGCATGACGACTCATTAACGATATCTATCCTATTAGCCCACTCTATAGTCGACATAATAAAGGTTGACAACGAAAGTGTAGTCAACCTACTTCCGCTCTCAGTAATTCATAAAATAGGCCTGGAAAACACAATCATACGCCAAGCGAAGATACTCACCATATTCAACAGATACATCTTGATTGCCATTGGTAACTTTACACTTCAAGTGAGAATGCCACCAGTTATCTCAAAGCAAATGTTCACGATAGTAAGCGACCCGTTTCCCTACAATAGGATTATAAGGCGACCTTGGCTGATAGAGTTGGATGCCGTAACCTCTGTCAAGTATCAAAAATTTCTATTCTGCATCCCAGGAGAAGGAATCAGAGAAATCAAGTTTGACCAGGCCACATCTCGACGATGCAATGTGCAAGTACTGAAGGAGTCACAAAAGAAGACCTTTACCCCATAGAGGTTACCGAGGTCTAAAGGGACGACAAAGTTACCAATTAGCAATTACAATAGACGGATCGAGAAGATGGTGCCTAAATCAACGTGACAGCAGACTAGATGAGATTGAAACATGAAGAGGACGCCGAGCACATCATTCTTGATCCCCAACAGCCAGAGAAGATTGCTAGAATCGGCTCACGTCTGAGCCCGAAGGAAAAAAAGGAACACGGCTTCCATAGGGGAAAATAATGACATCTTTGCAAGGTCACCTTTCGAGATGCCCAACATCGACCCCAAGATAGCTTGCCACAAGCTGCACGTCGACGCTGCCGCCAAATCAATGATCCAAAAGAGAACACATTTCGTACCCGAACGAGTGGCAATTATTGAATAAAAAATCGACAAGCTACTGGAGGTCAGATTCATTGAAGAGGTATGACATTCAATATGGCTTGCCAACGTCATGCTAGGAATGAAGAAAGAGAAGGGCAAATTGAGGGTTTGCAGAGGGTACACAGACTTCAACAAAACATGCCTAAAGGATCCTTATCTAGTTCTCCGAATGGATCTACTAGTAGATTCAACTTCCGGGAACCAGTTGCTCAGTTTCTTAGACACATACTCTGGTTATAACCAAATAGCCATGCATGATCTTGACAAGGAGAAAACTGCGTTTAAGATTGAGCGAGGTACCTACTACCACAAAGTCATGCCTTTCAGCCTCAAGAATGCAGGAGTCACTTACCAACGACTAGTAAGCATGATGTTCAAGAAGAAAATTATAGTAACCATGGAGGTTTACGTCGACGACATCATGGTAAAGGGCAAGCAGCAATCAGACCATATCTGCAACTTGACCGGATGAACAGCTGCGCTCAACCGCTTATTTTCGTGGTCTACTAATCGATGCAAGTCTTTCTTCAAAGTAATCAAGAGGGCACATCGAGACAAATGGGATGCTGAGTGCAAAAGAGCTTTCCAAGACCTAAAGAAATATCTCACATCACATCCCTTACTATCCAAGCCGGAAGCAGCGAATGACTTATACATCTACTTGGCAATTTCAAAAGTAGCAGTGAGCTTTGCCCTCATACGAGAAAAGATGGGGCCTAACTGCCTGTATTCTACACTTCTAAAGCTATTCTTGATTTTGGTGCTAGTTGTTGTGGCTCGGAAGCTCAGACCATATTTTCAACCTCATACAGTCAATCGTCATGACTTAGTATCCTCTATGATCAATTCTACATGGTTTGGAAGCTTCTCAAAGTGTAATGGAATGAGCGTTGGAACTTGGCCAATACAATTTAATTTACTGACCCCGTATAACGATAAAGGCCCAAGCCTTGATGGACTTCATAACAGAATTCATGCCTAGCCTAGACGAGTAACAGCGTGGCCCAAAGACGCCCCAGAGGTAATCAAAGAGTCAAGCTACTTGACGGGCACCACCTCGCAAGCCGAGGACTATCCAATTGTTATGCAGTTCCTACCTTATAGCTAAATGTTCATTCATTTCACTCATTTTTCAATGACGAATTCAGAAGTTATTTACAACTTGGCTCGACTGCATTCTTACAACAACTAATCACTCATGCACTTCAAAAAAAGATTGCGCCTTTTTTAGGGACTTATTGCAGGAATCGCACCCCTTTGGGAACCAACCTTGCTCTTCAGTGCTATAGGGTAAACCAATTCCCTAACACCCACATGTGTCTGTTCTCCGATGCGAAATGATAAACTATACACTTCGAATATCCAAACATGATGAACAGCTGCCCATGACGGCTTGCGCCGAGATTCCTAAAAGTAGCCACAATAGTCATTTTCAAGGCTTATCTATTTGAAGGATTTTTGGTCTTTGGCCTAATCCGCGGGGAACCGGGCCTAAAAAATGGATAAGGCACATTATGCAGGACGCCTTATAGACGGCTGCCCTAGAACCCTAAAGCTGATGTCGAGTGTACTAAGGTAGCCTACGGTTTCCAGAAGACTGCCTACGGCTTGCTCTTCGAGCAGTAAGCTGTGCTAAACTTATACAACGGCACATAGTTATGAAAAAGGTTAAACAGTTAGCGTGCATATACAGAGCTCTATCCACTGCCAACATGCTATGCAGTCGATAAGCTTCATCTCTACCAAGCACGGAATGATCGTTTAGATCTACACTAATTCCTAAAGTGTTGTGATACTTGTTACCCAACCCACGAAATTGGTTACATAAAGAGCAAGAAGTTCCCTTGAACCTTTGCCTACGAACTTTTGATATGAAAGGTCAGTGAATTTCATGCCCCAGAAATCTTTAGTATGTCGTGATGCAGGCCACACAACTCAAAGGATTGAAGAAAGCCAAAGTTAATAGCCAACTGGTCATGCAGACTCGTCTACTTCTGTAAGTAAGGCGTCCGACTGTCAACCCTATGGCTAACAACTTTGCAAAAGTTCTACACCAAAACCTACGGCTGCATAGGTTACATGGGCATATCTACTTATAAAAAAATAGCACGCCTACCGCTAGTCTAAGAGTCAAAGGTTAAGCCTAAACAAAAGAAGCGAAGATGAAGAACTGTCAAGGAAGCAAGTTTATTAAATTTTCTAGAAAAATTGATACACAAATAACAAAGGCCGATGGAGTTCAAGCAAAGAAAAAAAGCAACAAAGAAAACAAAGAAAATCCTAAAGGCTACATAGAAAACTACTCTTCAACAACTTGGACATCACATGACTACTCGGTCGCCATACCTTTAGCAGCTGTCACACTCTCATCAGTGGCATCATCTAGTGCTTCACCCCCGCTACCCCAACCTGGGTATCAATTTCTCCGACTACTTCACTAATGGAAGCCTCAAAAGTAAAGGCAAGCAAGCCTTTCGGAGAAATAGAAAAAGTCTCGAAGTTTTTCCCAACAAACTCAAAGTCAGACGACCTACCAAAGAGATGATCTATATTACCCAGCTTTTAGAAATTGGCCTGACTGTAAACAAGTGAAGCCTCGAGTCTAACCTTCTCACTTTCAGCTGCTCGTTCTCTTCGAGCAGACCAACACAAACGCGCTGCAGCTCATCCACTTCTTTCTTCAGATTGTCATTGATCTTCAGTGCACCTTGGAGTTCAAACACTTGAGGTTCAAGCCTATCAACGATCTTCTTGAAATGGATCACTTGATTATAAACAGTAATCAACTCTTCATCCTTTGCGTAAGCAGCAGAACGAAGCTCAGAAGCAGCACATTCAACATCTTGAATCTGAGGTATGTAACGACCAATCTCCTTCTCTACATTTTCATACTTAACTTGGATCGTGTCAATCCTAGTCTTTAAGTCAATGATCTCTTTGCTAGCAGTCTCAAGCTGCAGAGAAGTGGGGGCAAAGATATTGGACCCCTTTAAAGCGACGATCTCAAACTCCAACTTTTTTATCCTCTCGGTAAAAGAATAAGCCTCAGTTTCCATAGTCACTGTTTTTTGCATCATATAGCATAGACTCAGCTGCCAGAATCGCCCTTTTTGCATCATGGAAAGCAGAGCAGTCCTCCTATATTAAGTCGTATGCTTTGCAAATGAACTTGGGCAAAGAACCGCTCTAACGCCACCAACAAGCTTGGCACACGAGTCCATGACTTCAAGCAGAGTCCACCTTATCGCTTTTCATAGTAGCAAGCCCTTCAAAAGGTGAACCAAACTTCACTCCCAATGGATGTATTGGCATAGACATCGGCACTAAGGGCACGACGGAACCTCTACGCTGAGTAATCCTGTCAGCAATTGTACTAGCTATCTTCAACATGGCAGACGTCACATGCTTAGATCTAGCAGCCTTATCTTTCTTCCCTTTGGAAGAAGTCAAGTCAATGACAAGCATCTCGGTAGTAGGAGGACCCTCACGAGCAGCGGATGAGGTCTTTGGTTTTTTCTCAACCTGCATCTCTTGAGTAGGCAGGGAAATTTTTTTTTTTCTATCTTTATTCACAGCAGGCTCCACGACAGTGATCAGACGAGCCAATGCATCCCCTTTGATCAACTTTATCTCCTCTCTCGGGGGCAGCCCACCTTTCTCTCGGTGAAGAAGATTAAGCAGCCAACGTTATTCACGGTACTCAACAGAGATACATAAAGCAACATGCACATTTTTCATATCTGGAGAATCTACATAAGCAAATGAGGACAATCAATAAATCAGAAAGTAGCTCAGCAAAAGCACAAAGCAGCCTAAAGACCAAGCAGTCTACTTATCGATGATGAAAATTGTCAGAACATGTAACTTAAGGGAAGAATCAGACTCCCACTCTCCACTTATCTCCAAAGTCTCCTTAGCCCAGTCATGATCTCTCTTGCTCAAATGATCGAAAAGAATATGATGGGATCGCAGCTGCCCAACTCCGTCAGACTTGACGGAATATTCTAACGGCATCTGGTAACGGCGTCAGGTTTTGTCAACTGTTTAACAAAATGTTCCGTCAACTCTAACGGAATATTCCTGTCTTCTGTCAGATTCTGCCAAGCGCGTGTGGCCATGGGTTAGGCTGCGCATGGCGGCGCGTCCGACCTCCGGCCGGTAAGTGGTTGACACGTGCAGGTCCGTGACTTCGAGTAGAACATTTTCGTATGTTCAAACCTTCTGTTTGAGCAAACTATAGGGTGTTATTCCTAGCTTTTAGTGTATGTCCTTATTAACTAATTAGTATTAGTTGTTTCGCATATAGGGGAGACTTACCCCGATGATGTACGAGGACAAGCGAGACTAAGGGTTACGATCCATCGACATATCAATGAGCAATGAGTAGGCATATTTGTTTTCGTGTGTATATATATATATATATATATATATATATAAACTTATAGTTTCCACAAATGCTTTTAAATTGATTTATGCATTTTATGCCATATTTTATTAATTTTAAAAATGTTGTTATGTGGTTGAGATTTATATATTGTCATGGAATATTCATATGCATTTTACTTGCTCATAAATGTTGCACAGTTGTGAAATGCTAAAATAATTACGGGACGCGCAAGTAGGTCCAGGTAAGGTTATTATGTTGATTGAAATTGTTGAATCATTATGGCATGCTTACATTCATATAGTCTGCTCATCATTGCTAGTGCTCAGCCCAGGGCCAGGGTAGTCTTTCACGTGTTCTTCACATCAGCACTACACACTCGCCTTGGATCCAAGTAGGTGCTAGTCAGATTGCAATAGGCAATTCTGACTCGTATATGACAGCGAATAATACTAGACTTCACATGATTGTAGCACTAGAGGGTATATTATTACACCTAGTCCTGTCGTACAGGTTGCATTAGGTGACTCCGACTCGTGTACTAGCATAGATTGATGAGTAATAGGTGCAGTTGTACAGGTCGCATTAGGGGACTCCGACTTGCATGCTAGTATAGATTATTAAGTACATGATTATATTTATATTACTGATGAGATATTGTGTTGTGGCATACTTCTGGTTTTACTGTTAGCATGCATTGGATTTCATACTTATACGTAGTATGATTTTCTAGAAACTATATATGTTTTACAGCGAGGGGTTAGTATGTTCAGAAAATAAATGGATTTTGTAAACCTTTGTTTTTGTGCCCACTCACCCTTTTGTTTTTCGCCTCTCCAGCTCCTAGATAGCTTACCTACTATGTGGTGTGCGAGGATTAGCGGCGATTCTAACATATTCCTGTTTAAACGTAGGAACTTATCCCGTTGTGTATTAAGTACTTTTCTAGTTTCAACTGCACTATTTGTCATCTATGCTCTAAACATTTGTATAGGTAAGTTCTAATTTCTACTACGTACTCACCTTAGTAGTTTAAATAAGTTCTAGTTTCGGTTTTAATTTATCCACATTTTTACATCACTTGCACCTTTGGTTACATCACATTCGGGTGACGGACAACATGCCTCGACTCCAGTCGGGATGTGTCACAAGTGGTTTTATCCATAGAGGGTTCAAAGTGGAGTCAAAACCAAGATAATAATAATTTTGGGAATTGTTATTGGCACTCCAAAAATCTCATTCTACACTCCAAACTTTCTATATTTGGAAAGAAAAATATACTTGTGAGGAGTGTAGAATGAGATTGTTGGAGTGCCAATAACACTTCCCATAATTTTTATACAATTGGTTTTATCCTTTGATGGTGCATAGGTGAAAAGCACTGGTGAAGCTACGTGAGGGTGAGGAGTGGCGGCCATCCTTCCCCTCGCCGGAGAACACGACTGGAACGTTAGTTTAGCCCTTCCCTTCGTTGGAAAACCCGACTGGTTTAGCCCTCCATATACCAAAACAGCGCCGTTTTGGTATATGTGACAACCCATCCCTAATTTTACGATTTTATTAATTTTAAATGAGTGAATTGACGAAGATGCCTTTAGAGGCAAGGATTTTTACTTTCATTAACCATCAGTTAGAGAGACGTAGGACTCATTCTTTTAGGGTATTTACGTAATAATTGTCACTACAAATGTGTAGGAGCAAGCAGAAGCAAATTTGGAGCTACGATGAAGATTTTATGAACTTATGAACGTGAAGGGCAATCGGGTAATTTCTGTTAGGTGATTTTTGAGTGTGTGTGTTGTTTTGTGTATCGTGTGGGGCCCACACCCTATTCCTTCCATCTCTCCAGTGTTTCCCTCCCCGTGTCTTCTTCTCTGTCTTCTCCTTTCCATTCTATCTTATTCTCTCGAGCACCCTCTCTATCTCAACTCTCCCTCTTAAACTCTATTTTCTCTGTGAACCACAGGGAAGCTAGGATGAAACCACACCATAAAAAATGCTCTTCCTCCTCCAATATTTCTTCCACCTGGACAACTCCCCATCCATCTCAAACTCTCTCGCACTTCCTGTGAAACCAGTGCAATTGTGCACAGCACCACTATCACTACACCACCATAACTCCACAGGAAAAATGGAACCTCATCAGATCACCAAGTCGTCATCCTCTCTGTCCCCCTCGTCCACCTATCATCTCGGTGTTTGCACTCGAACTCTCTCTCTATTCTCTGTGCACAGAAACACTATGCAATCATGGTAAGTTTTGAAATTCTCCTGGTTTATCCTTTTAAACATGTTTTGGTATTATTTGTAACCCTTGTATGTGATTTGGGGAAAGATTGGCGCGGATTGGACAAGGGGGAGGATTTTTCAGTTTTCAGGGAAATGAAAACCGTGGCCATCCGACCACTTTCAGACCAATTTCTCGGTCATCACGAATCACGAATGAGCTTCTAATAGGTATATAATTGTTCTCTATATTTCTACCTTCAAAATGGTTTTTGAATCACCGAGTTTAGTTAAGTATCGAACTAGAAATTAGCCTTCAAAGTTGGGATGAAATATCTTAGATTCTGGAAAACTTAGACCGTGGCCATTTGGCCACTTTCAAGCCATTTTTTCGGCTAGCACTGACCTTAACTCGGCCCTACTTTTGTATGGTTTTATTCTCTACATTTCTAACTTCAAAATGGCTTTTGAATCATCAAGTTTGGTAAAGTATTGAACTAGAAATTAGCTATGAAAGTTAGGAAGAAATTTCCAGATTTCTGGAAAATTTGGCCGTGATCATCATGCTACATTTAGGTCATTCCTCCATTCAACTCTGGCCACGATTGGACCCCGAACTAGTATAAACCTCCTCCCCACATTCCTAGCTTCTTGTTGGCTTTTGAATCATCGAATTTGGTTGAGAATCAAGCTCGAAATAAGCTCTGAAATTCGAGGGGAAAATCTGCAAAAATCAGGAAAATTGTGGTGACGGTGTGTGCGCTGCACGTGGTTGCCTGTGCAGCCACCTTGTGGCGACTCATGGCGGCACTGGGAGGAACCCAAGGTCCTTCCTTAAGTTCCTCGACATGCTGGACATGAATCCGCCCTCCGTTTTCCAAAATTCAATCGTTTTAAAATAGTTTCTTTAATAGCCGTACTTTGTACGAAAAACGCGTTTATACGTTAATACGTTATATATTTACGTTAAATGGTTTCGTTTCTAAGCGAAATGCATCGCAAGGACTCTCGATGCTACGAGATGGGTTCGATTCGACAACATGATCTGTGAGTGGGTCTTTTCCTTTTTATAGTGTGTGTGTGTGTGTGTGTGTGTGTGTGTGTGTGTGTGTGTGTGTGTGTGTGTGTGTCTATATATATATATATGATCGATAGTTTCCATTTTTGCATTTGAAAAGAATTTCTTACGTATGCCTGGATTAGACTAAAGCTTATAAGAATTAGCGAAATGATGAAATTTGCGAAATATGCTACATCCTACGGGATGCACATGTATGCTTATAATCTCTTATGCCATAATTATATCTACTGCTATGAATGTTAGTATGTTGATTACAACTATCGAATCAGTGTGGCATACTTATATTTATGTAGTTTGCTCATCATTGCTGCACCTCGGTGTTAGTGCTCGCCCCGAGCCAGGACTAGTCTTTCATGTGTATGTTCACCTCCACACCGCACGCTCACCTTGGATCCAAGTAAGTGCCAGTCCTATCGTACAAGTTGCATTAGGCAACTTCAACTCATAGGTGACCACGATTAGCGTCAGTCTTCATGTGATTGTTGCACTAAAGCGTATATTATGATTACACCCAGTCCTGTTGTACAAGTCGCATTAGGCGACTTCGACTAGTGTGCTAACATAGATTGATGAGCATCAGTTCAGTTGTACAGGTCGCATTAGGCCACTCCAACTTGTGTCCTAGTATAGATTGATTGAACACCTGATTTTACTTATTACTGTTGAGATATTGTGATGTGGCATACTTCTGGATTTACTGTTGATTTGCGTTTGATTTCATACCCATACGTAGTATGATTTTCTAGAAACTATACTTGTTTTACGGGTAGGGGTTATAACGTTTTAAAAAGGTTTTTATTAAAGCTTTATTTTCAAGCCCACTTACCCTTGTTTTTCGCCCCTCCAGGTTTTAGCAGCTCAACTTTTGTATCGGCGAAGATTCTTGGCAAATCTTGGTGTAGACGAATACCTTCGATGGTGTAATTCTCACCCTATCTTACTGTACGGTACTTATGCTTTGACATCACGTGTGAAATGACTTCATTCCCGCTCATAGCGTACTCTTATATTTAAGCACTTTTAGGTTTAAATTTATTCACATTGAGAGAGATGTATTTTCTTTTATTGATAATGAGCCTATTATGCGACATTTTCATGATATGAAACCTTGCCAGCAACAATTGTAATTTGTTTGTATTGATCAATTATGGAAGACATTACTATATAAAAGGATTTGGATGTTGCTATTCTTTTGAACCTTGCACTCTTTTAACTTCGCCCCTCCCCTTGTCAATTCCTGGCTTCGCCACTGGTGAAGAGTGCGCAGAAGGTGGAGTAGGGATCGTCTTTAGGAACCAGGAGGGTGAGTTTGTGGCTGGACTCTCGGTCCACATTGTACATGATGCCTCTCTGTTGCAGGTGGAGTTGTTGGCAGCTAGAAGGGCTCTATTGTTTGCCAAGGAGTTGATCCCAGATGGGGGGCTGTGTATTTTGAAAGGATTATGCTATTGTTCGCGCTGCCATGAAGAGACAAGAAGAAGATGTGTCCACTATGGGACCAATTATCAATGACATTAGGCGGCTGTTACTTTCATTTCCCAAGGTGAGAGCTTCCCATGTTCAACGGGAAGCCAATCAGGTGGCACATCGCCTAGCACGCGCATGAATTGGTAGTGATACTGAGATGGTGTGGTTTGAAGATCCGCCGGATTTAATCATGGATGCTTTGTTGGAAGATTGTCCTAGATAGTAATTGACTTGATTGTACTTTTAGGAGGATAGTTCTCTTTATTTGAATGTGCGGGACACTCTTTTTCCCTTCGGTCGAGTTGTAATCCCCGGCAAGATTTTATCGAGGCCCAATATGCACCTTATTCTCCATATTTGTGTACATGTTCTCTTCTTAATTAATATCATCTTTTCCCTCAAAAAAAAAATATTGTTATACAAATAATAATAAAAAATTAGAATAATGAAAAAGTCAAAATCAAGCAAGAGAAGGTAACATATTTTTCCACAATTGGCAGCTTATTGAATTTCTTTTTTTATAAAGACAAACCGAAATTTATTAGATGTACGGACAATAAGTTGACTAATGGTAATTAATTACTATATGAAATCTTATTTATCAAATCATCAAATACAAGATTCCGGAGTTTATTAGACTTCGAAGTTGACAACCGACCGGTAAGTCTGGCCTGGTTGCCAACCAGTCGGAATAACATTGTTTGCTACAAGGGACTGGCCGTTGCTTGCAGTCAGCCTAATTGATAATGGGGCTTGCAATGTTGAGCCTGAGTTTAGTTTCCAAACTGCACCCCACGATTCCTGCATGGAGAGCCACGAGTCCGAGTCATCATTTTGTTTGAGGTGAACTTCCATTAGGTCACCTGCTCCATCTTCAAATTCTATTAGAGTTCCAAAATAGTAAGGGTCTGAACCCGAGTCGACGCGGAAGGTTATTGTCACACCAGGATAACTGCAGTTCACTCTGTTATAGCAAAGTTTATACATTTAGTAAAGATTAGAACATTAGAACAATCTTAAGGTTAAAAAGATTGGAATAATAGAAAATAGGGGATCAGTATCCTTTTAATAGCATCTCGTAATTAGTGATTTGAATAACTTTTGATAACATAATAGCCAGATAACATGTCAGACTATTTGGTAAGAGGGCGTACTTTGACATCATATTCAACATTCTATTTAATACCTTTTGTATTGAATCTGCAAGACTCCAGCATTCCGCAATTGACCCTCTTGGCCAGAAATCGCCATGGCACCGAAGGCAGTGCCACTCATATCAAAATGAACAGATTCTGAAGTACATCCTGGGCACTCATCAGTTATAATCACAGTTGCCTGATTGCCTGAGCATGCAGAATTCCCCGTGCACTTCACCTGCAATTAGGGCCAGCCCAGAAGTTAATTAATTTAGGCTTCTTTTACTCATTTTGATAGTTGAGATATAATTTTCGGTATATTCTCGCCTGAGAAAGAATAGCGAATTTCTATTAATATGTGTCACAACTTTTACATGAGCCACTACATAATTTTAACTGAAAATATGACTTTAGCCCCTAAAACTTAATTTTTTCTGCATAAACTCGACATAAGTTTTTTTCTTGAATAAAACCCATTGACTAGATTCCACATTAGCAAATTCATTAATTATGTTTGACTTCACATATTAAAAAAATTTGGATGCCTAAAATACCCCTATTAGAATTCTTTTTTATTTTTTATAAACCCTATTTGAATGTTTGATGTATATAATTAATGCCATGCGGATGGATGGTAAGGGAGAATTAATGATTTTACAAAAAAAAAAAAAAAAAAAAAAAAAAAAAAAAAAAAAAAAAACATTAATGTTATAAATTCATTGCCTAATATATAATAACATAAAACATGTCTGATATATGTTATTATACATGCTTAATTAAGTCAATTAAATTATATTTTACATATTAATGTACGTAAATTATTTCTCTCTCTCTCACACACACACACACACACACACACACATACATATATGTATATATATATAAATGCCTGATATATGTAAAATTCATGCAAAATAATTTACCTACAAAAAAAAACATTTGATTCAAATAGTGCACCTACTATTAAAATTTTAAAATGTTAGATTGCTTAAAAAAAGAAAAATATTATACCCAGTATATGTAAAATACATGAAAAATAATTTACCTACATAATAACAAACCCATATATGCAAAATACATGCAAACTAATTTACCTTATAAATTCATTGTTTAAGTTTTAAAAGAAACAATGTTTCTACTAGTGTTTTTTTTTTCCAAAAATAAAGTACCTATTATTTAATTTTTACGAAAATTGTGTACCTATTGTATAATTTAAAAAAAAAATTACATATTGTTTTTTTTTTTATTTTATGAAAATAAGGTAACTATTGTTTAGTTTTTACAAGAAACAATGTATCTACTAGTTTATTTTTACCTTTTTTTTTAATTTTCACAAGTTAATGTATCTACTTTTTCAATAGAATGTATATTGAACTAATTAGATTTGGATTAGGCGATTTCACATAAAAGAAGAAAAGAACTTCTTTTTTTTTTTTTAATTAAAAGCCAAAAAAAAACTTAAACTAATTGAATGTTGTTGACAAACAAAAGACAATAAATTAAAAGTCTACAAAAAAACCATAATAGCCATATTAATGTTGGTGGCATGGTGTTGTAAATAAATTTAAATGTATGGACATCTTTTATCTTACATGGCATCAAATTCAAAATTTAGGTTTTATTTAGATGTTTTAATATATGTGGGTTTATGTCTAGAGTTCAACAGTTGTAAGGGGCTAAATCTAAAGCAATTTTAACCTGATAACAAGCTCCACATCCTTTTCCTGATTTGAATAAAGAAGGGCCTCCAGCCGACACCAATTTAGAGAATGGAGGGTTTTCTACAGTATCCAGATAACCACAAGCACCCCCTACACAAAACATAAAAACATATTTTCAGTATATATATCACATCCCCAAGTAATGTGACAATCAATTACATATGTTAATATACGAATAAGTGACCAATATATAGAAATTTGGTATATAAATTCTTTACCATCAGTCCCAGCACCGTCAGCGGGTCCATACCAAGTTGCACCGGCCGATGACCAGTCAGAGTCAGACTGAAGCTTTGAGACGTTAAAGAGTTTTGGGTTGAAGCAACAACTATGGTTTAGGTTTAGTAGAATAGAAAACAAGGTTACAAGAGTAGTGATAGACAATGAATTATGTTGAAGAAAAAGAGCCATGATCACGCTGCTAAATTAAAGAAAGGAACGCTACTTAAACCAGTGGCAATTTATGTCTTTGTATTCTTGCGATATTTTGATTTGGAAGGATGAAGAATATGGCTATTGGGCTGGTATTTATAGAGACTGAAGCACTGACGCAGGCTTAGTAATGGCTCGTGTGATTATTTATTTATCGAGTATTGATTATTTATTTTCTTACGAAACAAGCAAAGCCTAATTAAATATTTTAATATAAAGGGCAAGTCAGTTCGTTTTTGTAATGAGAAACATCTCAATCACGTATATTCTTTGGGTTCTTATATATTAGGTTCGTACAAGTTACGGGACATGGGCTATATTTCTCCTTATCCTAGATTTTCATGATATCATCATATTTCATTGTTGGGAGATATTATAATTTTCTCTCAACATTATGGAGCATGGAAATTTAAGCCTTGCGACCTCGATACACCATTTGAATCTTTGGTTGATACTGAGAGAGCAATCAATTAATGACTTTCAATCATTTTAAAATAGGTTGTAAGAGAACTAATCAACGGCTTACAATTATCTGTGTGTGTAACTAGCAAAATTCCTATAATTTGGGGAAATAAAAAAAAAAAACTTTTACATACGTAGAAGTTCTAAGGAAAAGAAATTAGAACTCCCAAATTAAGCATAAAATTGATTACCAAAGCCTTTCTCCCAGCCAAAGAATCCACTCGTGACAGAGTGCTCATTTCCCATGATGTGAACTACGTTGTATTGATTTAATTCATCACTTGCTATGTATCTTGCCACATATTATGTGCGGCATGGGTCATATTTGGTGTGGGCAAGATGGGTAAGCAAGAAAGAACGTCAAGAAACTTAGTGGGTGTATTTAGTTGAGATTTTGAAGGATTTAATCAGTAGAAATCTAAGTGTATTCAGTTAGGATTGTAAATAAGTTTAAAACATTATACAAAGAATGGAGTGTATTCGGTAAAATCGGGGTACGTGGTTGCTCAAGAGATGAATCGAAACGGGGAGTCAGTCGTAAAGGTATGGGACAATCGAGTGGGGATCAAAATCAGGATCTGGTTTGGTCGGAAATTTGGCACTTGGAGGTCTTTCCAGAGTAGCGACATTTTATATGAAAGGGATGCAAAAACATTCTTGCAGTGCGTACTAATTTGCAATGTCGTGGTGTCTGTTTGGAGACGATATGTCTGCATTGTGAGGAAGCTATGGAAACGCAGGTACATTTATTTTTCCATTGTCCGTTTGCCCGTGTTTTTTGGTTTGGATCTCCAATCCAATTCGATTCGGCAATGGTGGAGGGTGGTGACTTCCTGGAGTGTTGGCAATGGCTTTGTCGTAAATATGACGATACTAAGGATGCCGGAAAACTAAAGCGTTGGATTGTATGTGGTCTTTGGCGAATATGGAAGTGTAGAAATAGTGTGATTTTTGAAAAGATTGCCCTGGAGCCTCGTGTAGCTTTGGAGCTCTTACACCAACAATGGCGTGAGATTGAGAAGTGTGGTGGGGACAAAGTGATGCAGCCATGTCGTCAGGTTCAAGGAGGTGGGGAGATCGGGGGCGGGTGGACTAAGCCTCCGTTTCAAACAATTAAATTAAATTGTGATGGGGCTTGGTGTAAGCAAACTGGGCAGGGTGGCTTTGGGTGGGTTGCCAGAGATTTTGTTGGTATTCAAAGGAGCTGGAGGGGCGGGAAACATTCTATGTGAGTCCAGTTTGATGACGGAGGCCGAAGCGATGAGGGCGGGTCCAGTTTGTGTGGAGAAAGGCTTTGGGATAGTTCAATTGGAAACAGATTCAAAGGTTATGGTGGACATGTTAAATGGAGTATTGCAACCGGATGCCGTCGTTGAAGGTTTTCTTTGGGATATTCAGTATCTAAAGCAGCAATTAAGTTCGGTTGAGTTTATTTTCACTCCCCATGCCTGTAATGGTGCTGCGTATCAGGTGGCGTCTTATTCACGCATGTGGGGGCCTATCATATGTGGGATTGCTTTGAACCGGAGTGGTTGTTTAACTCTCTGGCTTCTGATGTAAACATTTCAATTCATATCAAATAATATTTACTCTTTGACAAATAAAAAAAATTAGGAATTCATGTTAAGGAATTTTAAAATATTGAGGAAGTAGAGGGAATTGGAGAGATTTCTTAGTGTATTTTAAGCATTCACAAATCTCACCTCTCTCCATGATATTTCGAGGGAATTGAATCAAAATTTTACATAAAATATTTACAAATCAATTAAACTCCATCAAAATCCATGAATTTATAAATTGCTCAAAATCCCAATTAAATACACAACGGAAAAAATAACTATCATGGAATCCATCTATGTCATATATAGGAAGTATAAGATAGAAGTATTCCATATGTGGAGTTATAGACAAATCATACAAACCTTACTTTTTCCTTAAAAGATTTCATTAATTTCTCTATACCTCATTTTAAAAGTATTTCATGCATTTGAGTTGTTTGGATGGACACTAATTTTCATGTGGAACGGTGAAAAACAATTTTTGCTATAAAAAGAATAAATATTCCCTAATTTGTTGTAATTTGAATTCCATACAAATCCGTTGAGGATGGTAGAACTACAATCTTCATATTTAAAACAAAATACTTTCCAAGATCAAGGAATATTAAAAGAATTCATTTTCACACACATTTTTTGGTTTTTCATATACACCTCTTTATTTGTGATCATAGGATTGAATAAATCAAATGAAATAAACCACCAAATTAAATATGGGTCTGTACGAAGCTAAAAGGGCATGTGAAAATTATTTTTAATTATTAAAAGAAAGGACAATTGTGACGACCCGTCCCTAATTTTCCTATGTAATTTCTCCCCGAGTATGTGTATTGACGGTTCTGCCCTTAGTGGCGAGTGACGTGGACGTATTTATATCGCTTTTATTTTATTTCTCGTTATCGCATTTAAATTGTGCACGTTATTACGAGACTGCATAGATTTTATCAGTGTGAAAACACTATTCTGGATAGATTTTCGATTTCCTTTTTATACAAAATCCAAAACCCTATCCCTAGCCTTCTACTTAGGCCATCCCGTGCACTCCACCAAACCCATCCATTCCCTCATTTCTATCAACCAATCAGAAAAAGAGAAAAAAAAAGGACTCTCTCTCTCTTCCTTCTCTTTCTCCTGTATACTCTCCCTCTCTACAAATTTCTTGAACGAACCCTAAACCTCTCAGATCAAACCCAAAAACTACCCCATTGTACTCATCTCGATCCCACGATCACAACCATGTTCTTGAAACCCGGAATGGACGAGTTTTCAATGTCGAACTCGTGAGGTCCGAACTCAGTGATCTGAGTTCATCAGATTTCAGGTCAAGTTAAGGAGTTTTAAAGGTAGAGGAAGCCTTCCCACAACTCCCCGAGGCCTCTAGGACATTTTTGAAGAAGCTTGGACGTCGAAACAACCGAGTTTCGAGGAGTTCACTTTTGGCAAGAACTTTCGAGGCATTTTCCGACGACCTCCGTCCACTTTTTGGACTCCAAGCAAGTATAACGCGATTCTACTCTTCATAAGCTTCAAATCCATATAAAGTAGGTTGAAAATGGATGAGAAATGAAGAAGTTATGCTAATTTGAAATTTTCCGAAAAATCCGGCGAAAATCAAGTTGCAGACGGTGGCGGACGGTGGCGGACGGCGAGGACAATCGAAGAAGGTGATAGAATATTCAGTCAGAGTTGACAAAATATTCCTGACGATGTCAGGTAACGCCGTTAATCTCTGTTAGCATTTAACGAAATATTCCGTGGAATATTCCTGACGGCGTCAGGGTAGCTGACGGCACTGGCCTGCGCGTGAGGGCGCGTCTGGCCGTGCCATTGCCGACGCGTGGGCGCACGTGAGCTGTCCAATTTTTTTTTTTTAATTTGGGATGTTCGTGACGTTGAGTAGGTTATTATGGTATATTTAAACCGTAGGTATGAGTAAACTATGGGGGTTTTATTTAGGTTTACGTATATGTGCTTTAATTAATTCGAAATTAGTTATTTCACATATAGGAGAAACGTATCCTGAACGTTCGAGGCCAAGCTAGGCTCAGGGGCTACGACCCAGCGACGTACTTGTGAGTGAGCAATTTATTTTTTATCTATACGTATTTATAGTTTCCAGAATTGCATAAATACATCACTTTACATTTATATTGCCAAATAATTGTGATAAATTCTGCTATATGGTTGAGATATTACTGTCATGACATTCATACATATTTGTACACGCTCATCTTGCTGCACGGTGTTAGTACTCGCCCCAGGGCCAGGGCCAGTCCTTCACGTGTATGTTCACATTGCACCGTTCGCTCGTCTTGGATCCAAGTTAGGTGCCAGTCCTGTCGGGTAGATTGCATTAGGCAATCCGACTTGTATGTGACTGTGCTTCTACACCAGCGTTATCATGATTGCAGTACTAGAGCATATTCATTACACCCAGTCCTGTTCATGTCAGAAGTTATCTGTTCGAACACGTGTGTCAGCCTAGATGGATGACCACTTAGCTATACTTGATTATTACATGATTATATTATTGTGGCATTTGATACATCCTGACTTGGTATATTTCTGGTTATAATATTGTTATAATGCTGTTGATTTATTGTTTACATACCTACATAGTATGTTTTAAGGAAACTATACTTGTTTTACGGCGAGGGGTTAGTATATTCGAAAATAAAGGATTTTTTATAAGCATTGTTTTGCTGACCCACTCAACTTTGTTTTTCTCCTCTCCAGAACCTAGATAGTTGTACTCTTTGTGGCACTCGAGGAATCTTGGCAGTTCTGACATTCTCTTTTGTTTAGACGTACGAACTTATCACTGTTATGTAATAAGCGTACTTTAGTTACTTTGACTACTCTTCTGTAGTCTCACTGTCTATTACGCTCTGAATAATTGTAGTGGGTTCTTCCCACGATTGCGCACTCTTTCACTATATAGTGTAATTAGTTTCAATTAGTCTTGAAATTATTCACTTTTTACATCACTTACCCTTATGGTTACGTCACCTCACGGTGATGGCCATCATGCTTCGACCTTCCTAGGTCGGAGTGTGTCAACAATACAAAGAAACAATGAGATTTTGCATCTATTTTAGCCCTAAACCCTAAACCCTTTTTTGAATATCTAGTTTTTTATGCACTCTAAGATCCTTTTCCAAACATACTCCCATTTCGAGTTAAAAGATAGATAAATAGAAACATCTCATTGCCGGTGTTCTTAGTTATTAAAAGGGTCTAAGACTAAAAAGTGGGCTATTTATCATCCAAACATTATTCTTACAGCTAGATCTAAACTCCTGGTTCCTACGAAAAGAAAAAAAAATTTCACGTTCTTCCCTTTGGGTAAGGGAGGATTAGAAAAATCTTATTGATTACAGCTTTCTTTAGACCTCTACGAAAAGCATGAAAAAAGATAGGCTTGAATGGTACGATCCTTCCATCACCCCAAAATGAAACGTATGATCTCGTAGTTCTTGGCCTATGAAGATAACTTGTTAGGCGCTCTGTTTTATTTTCCAATTAGATCGAAGCTAAACTTGTGGTGAAGAGATACCTGTCCATATATTGATAAGGGATGTATGGATTTTCAAGAGGAAATGAGCTATGGTGGTAGATTTTAGAGATGAGATGAGTCGTGGTGGTCCATCTTGGTTTGTCTAGATCCCATAAGTGAATAGCAAATTCGATTTACATTGGATCTCACCTGAAACACCCCATCTATCCTCCTGAGTAGAAGTTTGGTTTCAAACCTCGGTTCGAACAGGAAAAGTGGTCATGCTAATGGCCTTAGATGATCCACATCTTAGGGTCATGGGCTAATGAACGCATTGAATTATCCATGTGGCTAAGAGTTTTCACAACCTAGGCACAATGATGAAATTATCAGGGGCGCGTTTTACCATCGAGCTCATAGCCTGTGGTGTTGGCCTCCCGCTGGGGGACCACTATGCCCAAAGCAAGAGATGCCCCATTTTTTTTTTCCTTTTTTACACCCCTCCCCCACGTCGCCACACAAAAGGGACATTCAAGACGTAAAAAATGGATCCTATCAACTTGTTCTAACCTTGGATAATATGCTCATGAGCTTAGTCTTACTTCACCGTCAAAAAACAAAAGAAAACTTTTGTCTTCAAGTTTAACTCAGACATAACTCGCTTCTTTTTAGGTGTGAAGTAGCATCAAGCCAAAATACTCAACAAGCATTAGCTCTCCTTGAAAAAGGATGTGATCTAGCCGCACCTTCAATACGACTACCTTGCTACGACTTCACTCCAGTCACTAGCCCTGCCATCAGTATCAAACCGTCGTTACATTGGATGATTTGAGATTTTGAATAAGACGACCTTTCATTTAATGTTTTTGTCATTTCGAAAAAGTAATAAGAATGAGAGGTGTTAAGCTTTTTATCATCCTAGCGTCGAGCTATTTTTCCACAGGGCCTCCCCTATAGTATTGCCACAACAATACATGTCAAAAGTACAATTAGGTTAAAAGTCAAACAAGATCTCAATATAATTAATCAATGAGTGCAACTTTGCTCATCCTCCTTCAAAAGTGGAGGTGATGGTCACTTCCGTAGTTGATTGCGGTTAGATTAGTTTGATCTAATAATTTGAGACACAAATCTTAAAATTTAAACTAATTTAACAACAATGAAAGAATTGAGCATCACTCACTTTACGGGGTGAGCAAAAATGAGTAAAATATATAAACCCTTTTCATTAATTTGACAGTAAAATTTTCATGCAAATAGGTTGCAAGAAAGTCGTTGTTCAATGAGTAGAATATATAAACCCTTTTCAGTTTTGTTGAATAAATTAAACCGTAGTTACTTAGTGGGTCCATGTAGATGATATGAAGTCATTGTAAAGAAGATCCTTATTTCAAGCCCAAGGTACAAGATTTCCGTTGTTTTGGTTTTTACGTGGGGTGAAAGCGAAATATTTCGTTGATGCAGCCGTTAATGGTGGTTGTCGACAGTTGAAAATCAATCACAGTCCGACACGTCATGTACAATGATATCACACGGTCGGAAATATAGCCATTCCTCCACGTGCGTCTTCACATCATCCAGTTCATGCATAACGTGGAACTTGATATATGGCGAAATTTGTGTACATAATTCTTTTATTTATTTTTTAATATTTGGTCAAAGTAAGTAATTCTTGTAAACCTCATTTTCCCATGACCTAATATGGAGTTTTATTCCATGCTAACTTCGTCATGCATGAGATGTTCTTTCTTTCTTTTCTCTTTTTCCCCGTTTTTGGCCTTAATTTGGCTAGTTAAGGCAATTGATCACATGGTTAACATCATCATTGTGAAGGAAATAAGCTCATTCCACAAATAAGCTTTTCAAAACTTATTAGCAGAGAAAGGTTTGCACTTGAGTGTTATTTTATTGTTGAGTTATTTATGGAGAATTAAAGAGAAGCTATTTAATTGCATTTACTGTGTAGTCCAATCATTCTCTCAAACAATGTTTCTAATCACTTTGAATAGGCTAATATCATGTCACTTGCCTAAGTGATATTTTCACGACTGCACTATATTTTATAAAGATAATCGCTCTGGCCAAAGACTTCAGAAACAATCGCTCGAGCATTCGCCTACCAATTCGGAGTTAGAGAGTCCTTGTTGAGTATCCGTTTGTCTCCATGAATATTTCAATCAATCCAACGGTGCCTTGGTTATACCCTGACAGAGCATAAAATTGGACATAATCATAGTGAGACAATCTATTCACAAGACAACTATGATACCTCAAGTCTGAGGTTAATGCTACACTATGCAATCAAAGATCTTACTAATATGAATATGTGTGAAACATGTATATAAGATCTTATTTATCGGTTGCGTTCAGTGAACTAAATCTCTATTGAGCACCTAAGTATCTACATTAGTGTCACTATACAATATTGATGAAACACACCATCATATGTCAGAATACATACTAGTCTTTAGCGGATAGTCAATTCCCAATTGAAAATCCAATAACAACGAACATTTTAGAATATCATTATTGTTAGAACCAAAATCGCAGACATCCGCAGACGAGGCGATCATTCAGTCAGAATTGGCCATGAACTCCGACGAGGGACGAATAGGATTGATTGGGGAGGGGGGAGGGGGGAGGGGGGAGGGGTTGTGATTAATTCCATATTGAACTTCCTACATATATCTAGGGAAGAAGAATTAAATCACTAGTGTAGTTCTAAGAAAGGAGTATGTATGATGTGACTATATCAAAATACATCCTTCACGAAGGTGCCTTGACTTAGGTGCATATGAGATGCTTCTACATGTCTATGCATAAACGAACGACGTGTATGAGAGAATATGTGCATGGTAAAGAATATCAAACCTCGTAGTGAGAATAATCAGAGAGAGGTCAAAGTCCCTCAATATAGTATTTATAGAGATCTTGATAATCTTTGCAGAGAAAGAATCCCTATTAAATCGAGAGACTATCGAAAAGGGAATTTAGGATAAGATATCCAATCCTTTTTTAATTATGATTACATTGCCTAGTCCCCAAGAGACCCCATTTTGACTTGAATTAGGTGTTCCTCACTTGACAGACAAGTAGCACAAGTATTGGATTAAGGCTATGTCCTGATATGACTAAGAAGCTTCACTAGTCTGATAGTCTAAGAGTCATGAGCTATGGGTATTCCAGTCATTCTTGCCACCCTGAGTGCCACATAATCATGGTCCCACAACTGCTCCTAACTATGATATCTAAATGTGCTCTCCACTCAAAGATGGATAGTTACCAACGGACCATGCACACATCATTCCAGAATGACCGCTTCAGAATGTGTATCGAAATGTCCTTTGGATTGCTTGTTTGATTTGGAGCTAGCCAAGTCCGAAAAGTCCCACATGCTTGTCTCCAAGATCTGATCTTTTGGAGTTTTAAACCATATTGTAGACCTTGGTTTGATGCATAGCTGAAAAGCTAGATCTGAGGCAAAATGTGCCTATATATCCTTGGAAGAACTAAAATGCCTTAGGAGATAGCTTATTTATCTTTTGAAGTATTTGGCTAAGTCTATTTCACTCAAATCCTTTTTCATGTTAGAGTGAAATACTTGGAACTTTTCATCCTTTACTTCCATTTGCGGAATTTAAGCCGATAATCTTTCCAAATTACACGAACTTCGAAGCTACGTAACATAGCAAAAATGAATAAGCTTATAGTCCCGAGATAGAGCTACAAACCCCCCTAACAACATTGAAGCAGTAAATGTATTTTCTAAACCTTACTCCGACACCACGCCTAGGACCCATGAAAAATCTTTTACTCTAAACTTGTTCTGATGTAGTGATTTGATTAAGGATGAGAATGTGATCATGTATGTTCGGAATAGCCTCCAGATCATAATGTCAGTATGACATGTTTGAGTTGCCTTGTTTGCTAAGTAAGAATAGTTGCTACCACTTGCAAAAGATTAATTTAAGTGATGTGAAAATGTGCATGACTTTGATTCCATTTGTTCCTTCACCTTACCCCATTCTAGGTTTGAGAATTTTAATAATCACAACGTGTCACCAGAAAGCGGTTTCATTCCTAGTCTTAAATGCATGAACATCCTAATGAATCTTAAACAAAAGTTCCATTAGGAACTTGGTCGCTTGCACGTGGGTAAGTAACACCTTTAGAATCCTTTTGTCAGACCCTATATACATCAGACCTAAGCGTTTCACATCAGACTACACTTAGCTAACTTGGTTAGGTACTTCTATGTATCAGAGCTCCTTTGGAATAAAATTCCATCTTGTGGAGTTCCTAGTCTGGGTGTCCCCTTCGAACCCACATTAGCCACAAGATCGCATCACATACTTGACTTAGTATGCTAGTATGGGATAAAAGTAAACGTACTCAGGGCTGAAGTTCAGAGCGACCACTCGGATGATTGCAGACCGCCCTTCTGATTATTACTCAGAATGGCCAGAGCCTAGGTTTAAATGTTATAACCCATAGCCTTTAAGTTGCATAAACTTTTAGAAGTTGGGTGGTGCACTGAAAGCTTCCGAATCAGAGGGCCATGTCCACATGTCTGTTGTCAGCCTATTGTAACCGCGCTTAATACGACTCGAGCCTCCTAAGTTATTGACCGAAACGAGACAGAATGGGCTATGGGAGACTCCTTTAACATTAACACTTATAGTATTTTAGACTATGGCATCACTCGTATAGTTACAAAGGTAGTGCAATATTTTGGAAATTGGAAATTTCTCTGTACCGCAAAGAATGGTGTAAGAAAGAATTAACAAAGTCACGCGAGGATCTAAAAAGATCGTTCCCAGCTCTAGGGTTCTATCCTAAATATGTACTTCCCAACGTTGGCCTAGGCTTGGTGCCTGAGTCATTACATAGAACATTATTTCTTTGACCAAGCTTACTTGCTTGTGGTCGATTGGTGGAATCAAACTTGAACCAGCTGGAGATGAATTTGGTAGGAGCCACACATGATTGAGGCTAACATAAGTCGGAGTGTAGCCCACACGCGTGGCTCGTTATGATTTTATGCCCCAGTCATGCTTTTTAAAGCACATATCCTCAAACAAATAGAGATGCATCAGATTTTCTATAGAAAAAGCCTTGACTGCGAAGGAATGAGGCTAAACACTAGAATGAAGCGCAAGGTGCTTATTTAAGACTATAAAGGGCCTTGTGAAGGCGGAAAACATACTGGGAGTGCTTAGAATCAACAAAGCCAAGTGGTTTGCATCCCTCAACTTTCATATGAGAAGTAACAGGAACGAGAGACCAAGTTTGATTCTGAAGAAAAACATCATGTTCTTCCTTCATTGCTTGCTGCCAATGCAAGAACTTAAATGCTTAAGTGTAGTTAATGGGTTCAATGGATAGAGGATCCTTAAGGGTAACTGTTAATCCGTGAAGAAGTGGATGTCTAGTCGAGTTGTAGGTGAGGGCATTAATGCTCCAAATTTGTGAGGATGAGTAGAGTCTGGAGAATGGACAAGTTGTAGTAGGGATGATGTTGATGATAAGACCACTAGTGGAGAAGTTTGTAAGGAAGCAATGGGCGCTGCAGATGATAATTGAAGAGTTGTTGTAGGTGAAGTTGGAATAGGTGCTGCAAGGGCCATGGAAGGAAAGTGGGGCGTATGAGGATTAGAAGCAAGCGATGGGTTGCTTGGCAGCTCAAATGGTGCTGAGATGTTGCTGGAAGACACAAGTGGAATGGGCTGAGATGCGGCATAAGAATGAACAAGTGTGATGTTGCATACATCAGTTGCTCCAAAACTAGTTGTCACTCCCCAGACCCGGGGTCAATAGGAAAAATCTCGAACCCGAATCCGGCGCGTGAGCTAAAAATAAAATTAAATAAAAGGAAAGTGAAACTGGGTGGCAAAATATGAAATTCCTCTTATAACAAGAAATCGATAATTCTTTACAAGACTAAAATAGATAAATACAAAATTCTATCCTCACACTTAATCCGATCTCATCCCGTCTACCCTTTTTGACTGTTTAGTTCTTAAACCTGCATAACAATAAAGGGGTGAGCTTCAACAACTCAGTAGGGACATAACCTTATCACAGTAATTGACAATATTAAATTAAGTGTCATGAAATCATATAGCCAAATATCAAATCATTATTGCTAATAATGCATGAATGCAATGCAACCTCTTCAATTACCCCTAATTTATATAATAAAACACACGGACATGCACGTCCCATACCATGCATTTTACCCCTGCAGAGGTGGTTCGAATATTCTATTATAGAAACTAACCCCATATGATATCTCAAGTTCATAAACCCCTTTTGCTAGTCATCTTATCTAATTCATTGATCTCCAGCCCAAATCACCCACATCGACAATTCCCGTTGATATCCTATTCTACTGTGCACATCGGGCTCGCCTAGAACTGGTTTCACAATTAATAGATTCAACTACACAAAAGATCATTTCCAACTACCCTCATTTCCATACTTCCAATATGAATACTGAAATTCCAACCACATCAACATTAATGATGCACAAATAATGTCATTTCATCTTTCGTATCACAGTATATTCTCAACGAATAGCTTTCTAACAATAATTCCATAACCAATAACAAGTAAACACTCAACAGAAGCAATTAGCCAAATAACATCCAATCACATTAAACAACCAAAACGAATATAGTATTTCACGAAATTTAATATAATCAATCTTTGTAAAGGTCTGCCTTATTTCCCTTACCTGGATTCCAAAGCATTGCTCTAACTCTCTACTACAAGAGTCTACCTTCAACAACTCCTATCCACAAGTGGAGGCAATTACTAAAAAACATGACATGAACTTTAACCCTAGTCAGCATGCTTAAGCTTGCTAATCACACACTACTAATTCAAAAATCATTTGGTTAATTTATAACAGCATGGTCATCAGTGAAGGAACTTTTGAACTAGAATACTGTATAGTTCAAAATACATAAGTACATTAACATACTTCAGCCCAGCTATATATTAGATAAAAGCACTAATCCGTTAGTATTATGAATGATATGTAAAAGTTCGTATATTAAACTCTTTGTATTATGCAGTAGAATGCTTCATTTCAAATAGCATAAAAGTATGGTTGTTGTTTTGGGAAAATTGAAATCTCCAACCGAATTCCATTTGTCAAACCAATTTATAAAAGATAGTATCCCAACAACTGGTAAACTGATATCATATGTGCAGCCTTTTGAATATCATCTTTTATAACAAAATATATATAACCAATAGGAAACAATACCCAAATAAGCATACCAGTTCTTACGTGCCAAAATAGGGTTTAAGCATATGCATATTTTGGTTCTTCATATAAAACTGGTTTTGCATAAATAAACACACCTGCATACGAAGCTTGCATATAAACTAGTTTTGGATAACAGTAGCTAATCCAAGACAACAATAAGAAAGGAAACAACTATGGAGAGGGAATAAATGAAGTATGGAAATCGTTTACCCATACACAACGAGATACAGGTTGAGTCGAATGGACTCCACAGCCCTCTCTCAGTTCCGATTTCTGGTTTATCTCTCCTTCCCTCTCTCTCTCTCTCTCTCTCTCTCTCACTCACCACTTTCTCTGGTCCTTACTCGGTACACAGACTGCACCGCTCTACAGCCCTGGGTTTCTATTTATAGCTATACAAAGTCGGCTAATTCTTCGATAGGATTGATGTAAAAGCCCTTTAATTGGCCATGGTTTTGGTCCAATTAGAATAGAACAAACAGCTTAATAAAATAATGTAAAAGGGAAGAAAATGAATAATATGAATATATAGTTCAAATACTACCATAATGGTGTACTGAACTTATTTGGTTCAAAATAATAGTAAATTAGAGTAGAGAAAAATGAAATAAAGGAATTAATGATTAAATAAGAAGTAATACAAAACTTTCTGAAATTAATAAGTATATACAACACATAATTATATATAATTATTTTTCAAAATACAGGTCCTTACACTAGTGGTTGAGGAGGCTGCTCGCTAGGAAGAGAACTTGACCCAAGGTCTTTAAACGGAAAGGTGAGTTCATCATATTGTACATTACAAGAAATATACACCTTGCCAGAAGCAACATCGAGATAATGATAACCTTTGTAGTTGTTAATGTAACCAATGAATACATATTTGATGGACATGGGCGGCAACTTATGTTTGTTGTAAGGGATCAAGTGTGGGAAGCATGTGCACCCAAATGTCTTAAGAAATCGGTAATTGGGAACTTTGGCAAATAGTTGTCATGGGGAGAAACATTCCAGAGGTTATGGAGAAGCAATTGATTTATAAGAAATGTGGCGGTTAGGCCTTCACCCAAAAAATTTTGGGTAAATGAGATTGAGCAAGGAGACATAGACCCATTTCGACAACATGGCGATGCTTTCTCTCAACCATACCATTTTGTTGAGGCGTATGTGGGCAAGAGAGTTGGTGTTTATACCATGATCACGAAGAAAATGTCGAAACGCAAGGCTAGTGAATTCACGACACCACCTTCCGTTTGTAATAGTTTAATTATGTAGTTAACCGATTTTCAATCATGCATTTGAAAGTAACAAAGATAATCAGTACATCGGACTTACGAACAATAGAGAATAACCACACAAATCTTGAATTATCATCCACCATAGATAAATAATACTTGTAACCAAAACTAGACACAATAGGAGCGGGGCCCCATACATCAAGATGTACCATGTCTAGAGGATAGTGAGCCATTGATGTTTGAGAGGAAAATAGGAGGTGACATGCCTTGCCTATCGGACAAATATGACTTTTATTAGATGAAAGTGCACCAATGATGGGAATATATGGTACTTATTTGCCAAAACATGAAATATAGTAGTAGGGTGTGACCCAAGCGAGCATGAAACACATCGCTAGTCGTCCGTTCGCCATAAAACACGAGCTTTAGAGTGACATGAGAAGCAGCTCTAATATAGTAAAGTTCACCATAGTTATGCCTAATCAAAAGAAGTTGTCCCATCCTCTTGTCCTTCACATGAAAAGAACGATCATCCATCTAAAACAAATAATGATTGTCATAGCAAGATCGACGAAGCGATAATAAGTTATTTTTAAGGGCAGAGACATATAATACATCATTTAGCAACATGGGTCCATGTAAACCAAAGATGGGGGAGTTACCGACATGAGATGCAGGCAAGTGATTTTCGTTTCCCCCAATAATAGTATCGGTACCTCTTGTATGGTTGGATTTGTGCGAGAGCGGAAGGCTCATTGGTCATGTGATTGGTGGCGCCAGAATCGACCACCCTAGGTGTTGATGAGGGAGAGTCAGTAGTCGCTAGATAGGCAAAGTTTCCTCGTGTGGAAAATTGGCGGGCTTTATGACCATATTCTTCGCAAAGTTGACAAAGGCAATCATATTCAAAGGTGGGTAACTTGGGTGGAAGTGATGGCGTGGGGAGGAAAGGAGGTCTGTTGTTGCAAGAGGCACCATGGTTGGCCTGAGAAAGATTCCAAGGTACAGGGATGAGTTGATTGAAGGGACGCCATTGACCATGCTAACGGTCTCGACCACGACCATGTCCTTGTCCAAAGGAACAATGAGAAGAAGAACTGTTGTTGTTGGAGACTGAATTGAACACACTAGCGGATCGACGAGAAGTGGCAAAAAACAACGCCATTGGACAGAGATAGAGAGGACATGTTTTTTATAAGATTCTCGTCTTGAATAAGCAAATCGTAGCAATCATCATATGAATGGGAAAGGATGGAGATGAACAGCTGTGGTGAACTCTTTATACTCAGGACCAAGGTCATCTAGTAGACATTCAATAAGTTCATCTTCAGTAATGGCAGAACCAATGACGCGGTAAGAGAGTCGGCAATACTTTTAGCATGCAGCAGATATTCAGACATAGACTCCTCTTAATCTTTCTTGAGAGTACAAAGTTGGTCTGAAAGGGTGCGGAGGTGAGTCATGGAGAGAGGTGATAGACGATTTTCGAAGAGAGTCCAAGCATCGTAAGCAGAGATGCAGGAAAGCAAATTAGGTCAGAGAGAAGAGGAGCAAATGGCCTTGATCCAGCAAAGAACGAGTTTGTCCTAATAATGGGGATTGATCCATCGTCAAGCTTCTTTGGTGGTTTGGAATTGACGACCATGATATCTTCCATTCTTTGGATTCAAGGATATCCAAAAATTGAGATCGCCAACTAAGATAATTATTGTGATCCATAGGAGTATTAATGTTGTAGGAGATGTTGAAGGTGGTGGGAAGAGAGAGGATAGTAGCAGACATGGTGGAGGAAGACAAATATCATAGGAGGCAAGAGAAGCCATATAGGATCGATTGAAGCGTTAGCTTGGTGAAAAAGATGATACCATGTTGAGAAAGAAAGAGTGGCAGAAAGATATAGAGCAGGAAGAAGCAAGTCTGTATTATGAAATATTCCTTGATTGATTTATTCATTCTATTTATACAAAAAATATATGCAAGCCAATAGTTGACTTCGTACAACAAAAAAAGTAAGTAATAACTGTTGATTATTTACATAAAACAATATGGAAAGATTGGTGGGATCACAGTTTTATAGTAGATGCATTGGAGAAATTTGTGGTTGATTAGATACTCTTGTCACTCCAATATATTAGTCGTATATTATTTTATCATTGCTCAATGTGAGATCCTATTCTCCAATACACCCTCCCACGAGTGGCCCCACACGAGATCACAAGGGAAACCACTTCCGACATCGAGAACTGGTCAATTCATTATACTTGAGCTAAGGAAACTTTTCAAGTGACCGGACATCTTTTAGGGACAAGAGCCAACACAACTTTTTGAGGGTCCATTCATTTAATATCCTTAAACTGGAGCGAGGGCAACTTTTCGAAAGCCCAACTTAAGGAGGTAAATTCGAGTCCAGTAAATCGGGCCTAGGAGTGTCAAAAGAATAACCTGCTCTAATACCATGATAAACTTTAGAGAAATTTTAATTAAATTCATTTAACCTCTTTTTACATCCAACTTACTGTTTAAACCCATATTATTTTTAATTAAACTATCAATATCTCTTTTAACCCAAATTTACTACCTAAATTACCCTCACAAACTCAATTTAATATATAAATTTGTCTTCACACCTATTTGGAATATAAAAACACACAAATCAGTGTTCTACAACTCATTCAAGATTTGTCTCTCTAGTAACATTTGCTTAGCTGTGATATAACTTAATTTATAAAATGTTGTAGACTACAATTATATCTGCGACCAAAAGATTCAAATTTGTTCCTAGGTTCATTATCTGAAAGAATTTATTTCTCATGACACTATTCCACTCCTTCTTTGTTTCTTCTATCAATATCCTCTTGCATGCTTCGTAGCACATGAACGAAGTCCCTGCTGCAGGCACCAACTTCATGCAGAGCGTTCTGCTACAGACGTCGAGGCATTTACAGAGGAGAAAAAACAGTATCTTCTATGCAAGCATCATGGAAAATGCTGATTTTGTTCCTAAATTCTAAAAATAAAAATAAATAAATCAAAAAGAAATCAAATGATTATTTTTTTTCTCTATGAAAACATCTTAAGATTTTAGCTAGAATGAAGGTAGGATAAAGATTGTATGATGGTAGGGTTTGATTATTAGGTGGATTTATTGATAAATTATAATTTAATTGTTAATTTCGGTAATTATGCAATAGGGTAGAAAAGACAATTCACATTTGAAGTTTAAGTTGGGTGTAAAGAGAGGTTATATGGGTTCAAATAAAATTTTCCTAAACTTTATAAACTCAACATGGTTCACCACCAACATCAACGAAATTGTCCCAACATGAATACTCATTACTAGATGTTGAATTTTATCGATATTCTGAGTGAAAACTCTCATACAGTGACGGAACTTGAATTTCACATGTGGAGGGGGCCTCATACTAATGTAAAATAAAATAAATAAATAAATAAATAAGTGGAACTCATACTGTACACCAAAACACTGATTGAAAACATTTATATCCATTACAACCATGCATAGTTGTCCTAAATTTTCGAAAAGTGGGAGAACTAAAATCTCATTATCAATGTACACATCTAAAAATGAAAAAGAGATTTACAAAACTTTGGTTAATCCTTGTTCATTTTCAGTAGGTGGAATACACATCTTAAGAATTTATTGAGAAAATAGAGAATGAATGAAACAACAAAAGAAAAAAAATGGAAGATTAGGATTTTATAGGAATTTTTGGTGTCAATCTCCTGAACTAACTTAATACATTTGATAGTTACTGAAAGGTTAGGATTAACTTAAGAAAATAAATTTTAGACAATTCTGTTGAACAGCATTTGGACGCTTGGGTCGTTATCATGTATTAGGATATTAATCCTCTCTGTTGCAGACTTTATCTCATAGGATTGATCTCTAGAGACTTATCATGTAATAGGTTTATATTAGGCCTGGTTTCGGTTGGTAAACCGTGCCAAATTCCTTGTGCCACCTGCCAGCCACATATATATAATTACTGAAAATCAGTTACCGTTATCCTATCGTTTTCTTGCAGTTACCAAAAATTGGTTAAGCCAAAATTATTGGCTGGTTCGGTTGGTAAATGACACAACCGGTGGTTTCCACTTCTTCCTCGCTATCTTCCATTTCCAAGGGCTCAATTTGATTTTCATATTGGGGTGCTTATTCGGTTGCATTGTGTGGTTCATTTTGGGTTAATCCATGTTGTGCACTAGCGGTTGATTGGCTAGACTCCATCATCCTAAACATAAGCAACGCGTATACTTTCAAAATCATATATATGTACGTGTATATATAGTATCAATAATCATCAAGCTATCAATTTTGTTAACAATATTTTCTATATTTATCATGGCATGAATCATATACATATACATATATTTTTTAAACCCTAAAACTACCTAAAATATCTAAATAGAAATATATATATATATATATATATATATATATATATATTGGTAAGTATGGCATACCGCCGGCATACAAAATCAATTACCAAAACCATGCCATTAATTGTCGGTTCGGTAAAATGCCAACCGATTATGAAAAAAATACCAAAACTATATCATATCATTATGAGTCGACCAGTATGATTCGGTCGGTAAATCGGTTTATGGCAAAATTTCCCACCCCTAGTTTATATAAGAAGCCCGGTAACTCATCAATGAATGAAGAATTGAATCAGTTTTTACAAATTCCTTTCAGATATATACCTGTTAAGATAAGTACTATGAATTTAATTAACCTAATATGCATGTATTAGATATGTAGTAAGTAAGAAATAAAAATTCAGAACGGGACGGGACTATTCTCGTCCCATTGTGGCTCGGCACTGCTTTTATATATTAATTGTATATTGTGCAATTCTTTTTTTCTTCATCCAAAAACTCCTTTTGTTTGTTTCTACATTTCTATCTAGAATGAATGAATTTTAGATGCTGCTATTGAAATAGCCTTTCTAGCTATATATTTCGCTACTCCGCTCATTTCATTCAAGGAAAGGGTTGGAATGAATTGAGTAGATATCTTAATATTTTTTTTATTCATTATTCCGGTTGATAAACTAAATCAAATAGTTATATGAATGAAAGAAAACAGCTTATATATAATTCACAGTAAAAAGGTATTTTCTTCGAACTTAATGCACAAATAGATGGAATAGCAGCAAATGGCATCTTTCTCGCATGTATCTTTGTGGAAGTAAATCTCATTATGAAAGCTTATCACGAATGTGTCAGACTATGCCACAAGCAGTGTGCTAGTATAATAAGGTAACCCAGTAGCATATGAGAGTCGAAAGCTCAATGAGACAGAAAGGCATGGTCCAAGAGAAGGAGATGACAACAATAGTGCATGATCTTTTTGTTCTTGGATGAGGATCCTCTCCAGATCCTCTTTGTGAGGATCCCAGGGATCTTCTAATCGTGTTTATTCATCGTACATCATGCGTTAAGAAATCATTTTAAAATTTTTATTTAAAATTGAATACAAATAGTACATGACGAAAACTGACCGTATGATTTACGACGAATGAGTACAATTAAAGAATCATCTGGATTCTCACAAAAAGGATCTGGAGAGGATCTTCATTCTTTGTTCTTCGCATTGGATCTGGGTTTTCACCTTTTATTTTCTTCCAGGTTCTGCTTTAACAATTAACCACTATCAGTTGCTGTTCACAAAACAAGCTGAGCCACCAATATTTAACCAATTGTTTATGGGCCACAACTTATGGATTCTAATTGATCAAATATGGGCCATTGGTCACGGGTAGGGATGGGCAAAATACCCATGGGTTTGGGTAACCGTTGTTACATGTCCATTTAAAGTTCACGGTTACGGTTATGGGTAGCCGTTTAGATGAACAAACGGTTATGGGTATAACCGTTTATCCGTGAAATTTAAATGGGCGGTTATGGGTATTACCCGCGGTTATAACGGGTATTCATCGGTTATGGGTATTACTCGCGGTTATAACGGGTATCCATTTACCCATTTAATTTAATATATGTAAAATTAAAAAAAAAATTAAACAACCGAAATTTTCAATTTCTATGCCAAACTCAGAGTCTCAACCCACGGTATTACCAGCATACCTTTATCTTTAATTTATTTGCTTGCTTGCTGGATGGTGGGGGTTAGGGAGTTGGGGTGTGGTTCAGACAACAAAGATTTGCTGCTAAACTTGAAAGTCAGTGCACCATTTTTGTTTTTTACTTTGGGTGTAGCAGAAAAATATCGTTCGTAAATTATTATTTCAATTATTGGAATTGTATGAGGACTTAAATGATTAAAATAGGGAAATGCATGCTAAAATGTACCTATAACGGTGTTTAATTGTCAGAAAACAAAAATTATGACAAATTTTTCTTTTGTAATTTTCAAGTTGTTAAAAAAAAAACATGTAGAGAAGTGAAAAAAGGGGTAAATGGGTAAAAAAATGATAAACGGGTTCAAAAAATGGTAAACGGGTAAACGGTTATGGTTAAATGGGTATACGGTTATGGGTATGGTTAACCGTTTATAAACGGTTATGGGTATGGGTATAACCGTTTATGCAATTACCCAATGGGTAAACTGTTATGCGGGTATGAACATAAACGGTTATGGGTAAATAACCGCGGTTACCCGCCCGTCATAACCATTGCCCATCCCTAGTCATGGGCTACAAAACTAAAAACTTGGTTAGTTCGGGCATTTCCGAAATATGTACCAAAATTTTATGGATAGTGTCATTTCACATTTTTGTTTTTACTTTTAACACACTTTTATTCATTTTCTATGTTGATTCTTTTCGAATTTATTCGATTTGGCAATCGAAAATTGAAAGGAGTGTGTGAAAGGTAAAATGGGTTTGTGATAACACCACTCAATTTTATTTAGCACTTAAAAGAGAAATTGCTACCTAATCTTATGGTCTAGCAGTATTTGTTTTTTTTCATTTGTAAGTGAGTGATCTTAAGCTCTATTATCGACTAAGGCAAATTCTTACCAAATTAGTAGTAGCCCATTGTGAGGTTCAGCTCACACCCTAACCTCTTAATAGATAATATCGAATGTATTCAAAATGAAAAAATTCCAATGACTTTACTATGGTACATGCATTTCTTTGATGCGTTCACTACCTAACGGTCAGATGTACAACTAAAAAGAGTGAATGCACACTAGAAGAAAAAAGCTCATCTATCAAGGTGAATGCCCGTGATAAATTGCAATCCACCACTGACATTATGCCCATTAGTATTCTGGATGTGATAAAAAGTCTCAGTTTCTACCACGGGCTATGCCCGTTGTCAACTGCAATATAACCACGGATTGTACCTGTGGTAGATTGAGATCTAACACCACGTGCTATGACCGTTGTCGATTACTAATTAACCATCGCTAATGCCCGTTATAAATTATTTTCCAAAATTAAAAAAAATATATTTAACAAATATATATATATATATATCTGTATTTATATATTTTAGTATAGAATAACCAACAAAATTGCATATTTACTACAATATAATAAGCACATAAAAATACTTGATAATATTATAACATAATTTAAAAATACTTGAGTTTCCAAATGAATACATAAACGGAAGTCATAAATTACTATCCACGTAGTGCCTAATGAATACATAAACGGAAGTCATAAAGTACTATCTATGTAGTGTCAAAGTACCATTTTCTAGTCTAAGTATGAACTAAAATTACTCTCCAACTCGAACGTACTTTGATGGCCAGGCAATTGTACTAGATATAGCATCCTCCAGGATACAAAATTCAATTGTAGGGCGGTACAAAGATATATTCTCCACTCTGACAACAGTTACCCAAACTTTTCAGCAATCAGGACCAAGCACCATGTGATGAACTTTTGCCTCAGGATTTGTTGATTCTATTTCTTCAGTTGCAACAACTTGTCCATTTCCGAGCCAATTTAGTAACTTGCATGAAGACCCTGGTAAAATACCAACAGGTTGTAACTAGCATAAAGAAATCAAATAAGAACATCAATTTTAAATGATTAAGTTATCAAACTATTTAACAATTATTATCAAGCGTGTGCTTACTACCTGAGAAGTGGCTTTAGAACCTTCTTCTCTCTTAATGTTGTCTCTTTCTATGTTTGGACTACTTCTCTGTGACAACCAAACATGGAAGACACAAAATTCGATCAGTTTATATCAAAATCTCATAAGTTTCATAAGCTAACTATTAAGTACTTGTTCTCGTATACCTGGGAACTAGCTTTGGAAGCTTGTCTAGAAGCATCGTCAGCTTCTTGTGCACTTCTTCTATCACATTGTATCTAATAACAAAACAAAAACAATCTAATTATCAACATCTGCTATGTCTTAGTATATTTCCACTGTGCTATACTTAGGATCATTTATGTACCTGAGAACTAGCTTTTGAAGAGTGTCTAGAACCATCGTTAGCCTCTGGTGCACTTTTCTTATTACATTGTAAGTTTGTAACTGATAAAAAGATAAATGCAAATAATCAAAATCAAATGAAACAACTGATAACAAGATAGATGCAAAGAAACTATTAGCTGCATAGACTAACTAAGCCTGAAAGTGAACATGTTCACTATTTTCTTTCTATCTAATGATGAAGACATCGAGACAAGTTAAACAAAATCAGTTTCATACCTGGGGAGATGATCTGGAAACCTGGTAATTGGAATTGGGAACCTGTTTTACACCATTCTTAGTTCTTTGGAGATCTATACAGCCTCCCTGCGACTAGTGAATACGTAAGAAATAGAAGTTGATCAATTTCAGATTCAACAAAATACCAATATTTACTAATGACACATTTTTACCTGAGACCTATTTGTGGAGACTTGAATTGCATCATTGGTATTAGTTTCTTTACCATTTCCCTGCAGCGATATGATTAGAAGTTGGAATATATTTTTTAGACTGTTATTGTTTTATTTGTACTCACTAAAAAACCAATCCAATGAGTCTTTTGTAACAAATATTTCCCTTTCCGATAAAAGATGTGGTTGCTAGGGTAAAGTTGGATGTATCAAGTATTGCTGACAAATATTCATCCAGTGTTGGTGGGTATTTACGGTGGAACCATTGGCTTCCCTCAAGTAAGCTCTAACTATATACAAATTGATCATGCCGTAAATCTTTTATCATTTTTATAAATATATACAAAGTTGCATATATAATTACCTCATTTTGTTGTTTAGCCAACACAAGATCAAACACTTCCCGCAATTTTCCTTCGACATTTTGTAGTCGGTCTCTAAGCTCTCGATTACTCATGCTGGCATACATAACCACCTCCACGAAGTCGACCTCGATGTTCAGGTCCAAGTGCTTTTGATAAGGCATCATCTTTTATAGAACCATTGTCTGTTGTTGGCATTTCATTAGCCAACTTAATGTCATCCTATACATTTAAAAATCATTTACAAGATTAAAAGAAAAATGAACAAAAAATAACACAAGGATAATTTCAAACTGAAGCTTCGTACCATTTTCTTTGACACTATCTCATTTACGGGTTGACAATTTTTTCTTGTACGAGCAGCTATCCAAAGACTGACTCTATTTAAATCCTCCTCAGGTACCTTTGTTTCTCTATTAATTAATCCATAATTAAACTCCGTATAAGTGTGTTGTCACTTAAATGAAATTAAAATATATACAAATGTTCATACCAGCTCGTCCTCCAAGCCTGCATATCCTTTACGACTCATCACATGAGGGAGAGTACAGAATGATTTCAACTTTTTGAACTTCTCACTAATTGCCTAACAAAGAAAAATAGATAACAAGGAACTTCATTTAACCAACATCCATGCATAGAAAACCTAATCATTAATTTAAAATTTAATACAAACAAGCTTACATGAAACTCAGGAGAGCATCGATGTTTAACAAATTTGTCCCAATCAGCTTGTTTCTCAATATTAGCAGGCTTCAAGAGTTGCATTTGTTTCATTGCATCAGGACCATCATCAAGGGATCTTATTTATTTTGTCAATGTGGCTTTGTATGTACGCCAACACCCAGACATTTGTGTTAATATTATCTTCTTACGACAGGGTGCCAAATCGTATTTTTGCTGCATTAACCATGAATCTTTATTAACATAAAAAAGATAATTGATTTTTTATATGTATTATAGAAGAACAAAATAGTTAGGAAATAAGAGCATAGCTTCAGTTATAAATTTTACCTTCACAGCAGCCCATAATTTATCTTTCAAAATTGTAGGAACCTCATCCCAACTTGCGTAAGTTACTGGTATTAGTTGTCTTGCAAGGATCCCTGCTGACGAACTCAAACTCGCTGATCCAGCACCAAAATGTTGTCCTTTGTCATTGAATTGAACACCAATTTGTTTGGCCTTTGACACAGCATTATAATCCAACATTGTTGGACCTCTTCCCCTTCTCTTTTTTGCTTCATTCACATAATCACTTGAGTGCATCTCGTCACCATCTGGCAAACCATCAAAATCCATAGACACCTAAAAATTGAAACCAAATTCATAGAGAGATTAACAAAGGAATGTTTTCGGTCCTAGAAGAAAAAACCAAGTTAGAGAGAAAGATTTCGCAGGGTAACCAAATGCAACTACAAGACCACTCAATTCATACCAAATTTATAGAGAGAGATCAGTGAATAATCTTTGCGTCCTAGTAAAAAAGAACGATGTGAAGAGAAGGATTGAGGGGATAGCCAAATATAACTGCAAGCGACTGGTGGGAACTTTGAACGGCAGTTTCTTCGCTTCGTGGGTTTTTAATTAAGTTTTCTTTCCAATAAAAAATATAGGCTTATTATATTAACACCCCACAAATTGTTGAATAAACCCCACATACTTAATACACCTCACATTTGCCTTTTCACTTAAAAATTATCCTAATACACCTCACATACTTTTCCATAATACCCCCACACCCCACATTCTCAATATACACCTTATATTTTTTACATACACCCCACATCTTCTATACACCCCACATTTCTCAATATACACCTTATATTCCTCCACAACAACACATCTGCAACTGCAAGATTAATGTGATTAATTACTAATCTATGATCTTTCATGTTCGATTCATCGCCATATGACTAAGGGTAATTAGCAGATCACCAATTAGGGCTTTCTATACATACCTTCTGAGTTGATTAAACTTAATTATTTGTATGAGTGCTATTAATTTATGATGCATGTTCATCGTCACCAACTTCAATATGATTGTGATTTATGTGAGGGGTTCTAAGCTTGGTGGCCAAGTAAGCTTGTATAAAAATGGCCAACTTTATTGTCACAACCCTTCTGCATAGTCCTACATATTGTTGCATGTTATTGTCTATTGGAAGTGATGTACTGGACATTGGAAGTGATGTAGACATGAGTTGCAACTGTCACTTTTGGACATTGGAAGTGATGTAGACATGAGTTACAACTGTCACTTTTGGACATTGGAAGTGATGTAGACGTGATGTATTGCTTCTTCAACATACAATCACATGTGTGAGTTGCTTGGAAGTGATGTAGACGTGAGTTGCAGCTGTCACTTTTCCTTTGTCCCTTAATTTGCTCCTTAATTCATGGTCTTATGTTTCATTGAAACTTGTAAGTAGGGTTAGCTGGATTATTTTTTGGTTCTTTATATGGCCTAATATCAGGCTTTGTCTATAGGCCTTTAAGCCACTCTCAAGCTCTATATAAGAGCTTCTCCCTTGTACTTGTTTTCTCATGATGAATTATACAAATAGTTGAAACTAAAAAGTTCAATATTGTCCAATATGTGGCCTCAAGGAAGCACAGCCACGACACGAACTACTGATCGACCTGAATAGACTGATTTGGCAAGTCCTAAGCACGAGGCAACCACCGAGTGAATCCCGTCTCAGCCAATCAGAACCAGTAAAAACAAAGGAAAGAACCACAGAGCTTTTAGAGTCCAATTTTATTAATGGCTTTTAGCTCAAAACATTTTTTTTATAGTTGAGAAGAACGCTAAAAATGATTTGTGTGTATTTAGAATTTTTTTTTAAACCTAATAAGGTCAAAATTGTCATTGCATAATGGAATAAATAAGTCATTTAATATTAAATTTTAATGTGGGGTGCATTCAACATTTTGTGGGGTGCTAATAAAAAAAGCCAAAATATATTAACTTTTATTATGTTAATTGTTTTACAATTATATCATCATTGGGACTCTCTAATAGCCATAAAATTAAAAGTTTATTGGGACTCTGATACTAGGGGTGGGCACAAGTTGCGACTCTCTTATACATCATTTTTATATAAAATAAGGCTGCAGCCGCTGTACTGCAATGCACAGCAGCACAGCAGCAGCACATATTACACTCACAAGAGATGTCTTCAAGAATTGAGGATGCACTGCAGTGCACTGCAGCATCACATATTGGGGGAGTATTGAAACACAGATTGTGCCCAGCAGCACATATTAATATTATTATCCAAATCCAAATTCCAAATCCAAAATAACATCCAAATCCAATCCAAATTAACACCTCCAAGACATCCAATGCAAAGTCCAAATCCAAAAATAACCCAAAAGAGAAATTAGTGAATAGACCATTTGAAAACTTAAAGAACATTGCGGTAATTTATCCATGGTTCCTAACCGAGGTGCAAATTATACAGTAATTGGTAATTAACATACAATAAAAATTGTTTGGGGTATGATACTTATAGATATTTGAATTACCTTATGGCTTTGAAATGGATTGGTCAGAACTAAGGAGTCAGGAGACTCATGACCATGAGGTGGTGGTCGAAGTTGAGAGGAGCAGATGGTGGTGGTCGGAGACTCGGAGTCGACTTTAGAGAAGCTGAGGGAGGGAGCTCAGGTATCATGAATCGAGAGGGAGAAGAGTAATGGTTATTCTCAATCGATGAGAACCGTATTGAAGGTTTTGTGGATTTCGCAATCTGGGGTAAAAAAATTGATAACCATAAACAAATGACCTCCAGCCAAGGGAAAAAGGAAGGCTGCGTTTTGGGGAAGAAGGAAGACTGCGTTTGAGGATCATCATTTTTAGATAAAGAAATCGTTGAAGATAGGGTTTAAGGATGAAGGAAAGCTGGGTTCGGGGAAGAAGGAAGGTTGGGGTTTGGGAAGAAGGAATGGCTTGGGGTTTGGGGAAGAATGTGGGTTGGGTTTTGGGGGAGAAAGGAATGGCTGGGAAGACGTCGAGGAGGGAGGGGTTGGGTCGGACGGGGAAGGAGACCGTCCATCTCCTCCGTTCTTTTTTTCTTTTTTTTTCTTTTTTTAACTTTTAAAGGGTCAAAATGATATTAAAATTCCAGCTCTGTAAAAATAAGGACAGATTGTGAGATTTGAATGAAAGCATCACGGCTGACGTAATACTACTGTACTACTCTATAATTTCTCGACACTGGGAGAGAGAGATCAAGAGGGAGCAGAGGGAGGACCGAGGTTAGCAGATTCCATCGAATTGTAATTATCACTTTTTATTTGTTTTGGTCAAATCGCAAAACAAACATTCAAAAATCAAATAACGGGACAAAAATTTTCGACAGTTATCAACGAAAAATCATAATTTAACGGTTATTTTAACTCCAATTTTGATGATTTTTTACAGCTACACTCCTTGACCCTATATGAATACAATGAATGAACTCGATCTTTAATTTAAAATATTTACATTAATAGATATCACAAAATCTTATGTTATACTTAATGAAAGTATGAATAAACTCTTAAGTGTTAGTGAATCTATCGTTTTGATGAGATATGCATTCTACGAAACTAATTTCAACGATCCAATCGTCAAACTTGTTTGTATATACTTTGAGATCGCATATGCTAAAAATCGCAAAAAACAAACATTTAGAGATCAAGTAACGGGACAAAACTTTTCGACGATTATCAACAAAAAATCATGATTTAACGATTATTTTAACTCCCATTTTGATGATTTTTTTACAGCTACACTTCTCGACCCTATATGAATACATTGAATGAACTCGATCTTCAATTTAAAAGATTTACACTAATGGATACCACAAAATCTTATGTTATACTTACTGAAAGTATGAATAAACTCTTAAGTGTTAGTGAATCTATTGTTTTGATGGGATACGCATTCTACGAAACTAGTTTCAACGATCCAACCGTCAAACATGTTTGTATATACTTCGAGATCGCATACGCCAAAAATTGAAAAAAAACAAACATTCAGAGATCCAGTAACGAGACCAAAAATTTCGACGGTTACCAACGAACAATCACGATTTAACGGTTATTTTAACTCCAATTTTGATGATTTTTTACAGCTACACTCATTGACCCTATATGAATACAATGAATGAACTCGATCTTCAATTTAAAATATTTACATTAATGGATACCACAAAATCTTATGTTATACTTAATGAAAGTATGAATAAACTCTGAAGTGTTAGTGAATCTATCGTTTTGATGGGATACGCATTCTACGAAACTAATTTCAATGATCCAACCGTCAAACTTGTTTGTATATACTTCGAGATCGCATATGTTAAAAATCGCAAAAAACAAACATTAAAAGATCAAGTAATGGGACAAAACTTTTCGACGATTATCAACAAAAAATCACGATTTAACGATTATTTTAACTCCGATTTTGATGATTTTTTACAGCTACACTTCTCGACCCTATATGAATACATTGAATGAACTCGATCTTCAATTTAAAAGATTTACACTAATGGATACCACAAAATCTTATGTTATACTTAATGAAAGTATGAATAAACTCTTAAGTGTTAGTAAATCTATTGTTTTGATGAGATATGCATTCTACAAAACTAGTTTCAACGATCCAACCGTCAAACATGTTTGTATATACTTCGAGATCGCATACGCCAAAAATTGAAAAAAACAAACATTTAGAGATCAAGAAACAAGACAAAAAATTTCGACGGTTATCAACGAAAAATCATGATTTAACGGTTATTTTAACTCCAATTTTAATGATTTTTTTACAGCTACACTCATTGACCCTATATTAATTCAATGAATGAACTCGATTTTCAATTTAAAATATTTACATTAATGGATACCACAAAATCTTATGTTATACTTACTGAAAGTATGAATAAACTCTGAAGTGTTAGTGAATCTATCGTTTTGATGGGATACGCATTCTACGAAACTAATTTCAATGATCTAACCGTCAAACTTGTTTGTATATACTTCGAGATCATATATGCTAAAAATCGCAAAAAACAAACATTTAGAGATCAAGTAACGGGACAAAACTTTTCGACGGTTATCAACAAAAAATCACGATTTAACGGTTATTTTAACTCCGATTTTAATGATTTTTTACAGCTACACTTCTTGACCCTATATGAATACACTGAATGAATTTGATCTTCAATTTAAAAGATTTACACTAATGGATACCACAAAATCTTATATTATACTTAATAAAAGTATGAATAAACTCTTGAGTGTTAGTAAATCTATTGTTTTGATGGGATATGAATTCTACGAAACTAGTTTCAACGATCCAACCATCAAACATGTTTGTATATATTTCGAGATCACATACGCCAAAAATTGCAAAAAACAGACATTCAGAGATCAAGTAACGGGACAAAACTTTTCGACGGTTATCAACGAAAAATCACGATTTAACGGTTATTTTAACTCCGATTTTGATGAGTTTTTACAGCTACACTCCTTGACCCTATATGAATATAATGAATGAATTTGATCTTCAATTTAAAATATTTACACTAGAGGAAGAAATCAGGATGCAATATTGGCTGCTTGCCTGTACATTTGCTTGTCGTCAAGAAGACAAGTGTAAAGAGTAGAGCTTATGAGTTTTTTTTTTAACATTTGGATGCTTTCCGAATCATCTTTGCCTTTGTGTATGAGCTTCTTTGAACCTGTGGAGTTCAAACAGAAATTTGCTCTGCCGCCAAAGGAGCCATAAAGAAGGAAATTGGCCGAGCAAAAGAATACATAGTAAAATAACTGGGATTAGAGAATGGTCAGTTGGTGGAGATGGGAACAATACATGCTGGGGACTTTATGGTGAGAAATTTTTCGTTTTCATTTAATTCTGATTTGAAGAAAAAAAAACAACCATACACATAAATATCAGTTTTCCTAAGAAGAGATCCAGAAAAAGGTAGAGAAATTCGTGAAAAAATGTTTTCATTCAATAATAGTCTAGTTATACACAGGAATGGCCTCACAATCTGCCCGAACATAACCTTCATCTTCATCACCTACACAATCATCAAGTTTATAAACATCTAATGGGGCATTTATGCCCCATTAGATGTTTATAAACTTGATGATTGTGTAGGTGACCGTTAGATGGTGAAATTATTAAAGAAATGTATATATGTAATGTAGCTACATAGTGTTTCAATTTCATGTATTATAACATGACTATATGACATGAGTATGTTATAACATAAGTTTACGATATAATACATATAAAAATAAATACAAACATTATAACATGAGCAGATTAATAACATTACGTGATGGTGATGCAATCTACTCCAAATTATTTTCAGATTAACGTAAACAATAACCTTGATTAAATTGAGGACTTTTTCTGGGAGGAGATAGATCGGTAGCTTTTTGCTAGACTAGGAACTAATTCAAAAACTCCACACAACCTAGCTAACTCTATTTCAATAGCCATTTCTGTGATAAGTTGACAAAAATCTAATTTCATATCTTCTTTTTTTTCAAAAAATATTGGATTAGACTATAACAAAATAGTTTTCAAGACCTCTCTCAAGTCGCTGCCCTCCTTCTTGCCCAAAACCCTAGATCTGCAACCACCTTAGCCGCCGGTCCCTTGCTACAGCGTGGAGTTGACGGCAGCCCATATGTGTTGGTGTGCATATTTGCCAGCTGTTGTCTCTCGGTTGGTTGGACATCTGAGGGCTCTGCCCTTGGAACTATCGTTTTGTCCTCTTTGGGTACGTGGTGGTGGTGGGGATGGCTGTTTAGTGGAGTGGGTGGTATTCGCTTGGCAACCCCTCTACCACCCATGTCGTTACAGTTATTTCTTGCCACTGCTGCGACCAACTCTAGTTCGGATGACTACAGTGGCTATGGTTGGAACCCTTTCCTCCCCACCTCTCTGAGTTTGTCCCGGCCACAACTGGTGTTCGCACTCATCCCGACATTTCTGCACGTGCCTCTACCTATGCTCCCCACGCCTACTGCCAACTTATAGCTACATCTCCTTGTGGACACGTCACCTTGTCCTTTTGTTTTTTAGTCTAGTTTATTATGACTGGTCGGTGTTGCTTCGGCAACTGGTTTGTGTCGCTTCTGCAATTTTGTAGCCTTGCTGTCTAGCGATGGTTTTGGTGAGGGTTTCGATTCTTGGTATGTCATGTCTTGTTTATGGGACATATCAATCTCGAGACTCCTCGTTGTAGAGGTGTGATTTGTGTGATAGCCGTTTAGGGGTTTCAATTATTTGTAATTTGTGCTTATTACCTCCAGATCAAGAAATTGATCACTGGAGCATATGTACCCAACTAACATCTGTGTAAGTGGCTGATTATGACAATGAAATTCCATCGTTTCCTTCAAAAAAAAAAAAAAAAAAAAAAAGAGGTAAGTGATCGTGGACTTGGAGGCATAGACCCAAATTAACATCTGATTTTGTGTCTATTAAACCAAATACAATATGTCTATATGATATGAACATAAAAGAGATTCCCCTGTCATTGACGATCATTTGTTTATACTATAGTATCGTTTACATTTAAACATATATATTGTTTATTCAAGATTACCGAAAATAAGTTCAAGCTTCTCTTCCATTTTGAATGGTTGGAAATAGAAAGAATAACCTAAATGAGAAGATTTGTTCAATTATTAATTAAATTTTAACGTGAATTAAAAATAAGGGTGGTGCTACATACATTACATTCATGCACTAAATAATGTGATATAATTTATACCATATAAACTTTTATTACAATTCTTAATTAAATTTTAACATGAATTAAACCACATATTTAATTGGTGCCATATTATTTAGTGCACAAATTTAATGTGTGTAGCATTATTCTAAATATAATTGATATATCACTTTAAAAATTGATATAGTTTTTGGTACTAAGTGCATGAGAGACAGCTGCTCGTGCACTCTCTACAAATTTTCACAAACTTCCAAAATTTGGCATTTTCTTGAATTTATTACTGAAACAATATCCATGATTAAAATGTGAATCTACAACATAATAAAAGAGAAGACCCACGTACGATGCTGATTATGTGTTTTTTTTTTTTTTTTGGATATTTGAGAACATAATAGGGGTGAGCAATGTTACTTTCTCTTGGGATAGGTGGATCTAGTAATATATATTGATATTTTCACATTCCTACCTGCTTTGTAACATGGACAACCAGTTCTTGTAATATACTAAACAATTTGATTAAGGAACCTAATTAATGTGAAAGCAGAACTAGAAGGATCCAAGAAATTAAGTGAAACTAAGGATCCGAGAAATATAAATCAGGCAAGTGAAATTAGATTACCTTATATATGTTAGCAAGGAAAGTACATATATAGCAGACACAAAGTATGACTCTCGGTACCGGATGAGAGAGAGTGTGTGTTGTTTGAGAACTAGATTAGTAACTAATTGTATATTGGAAATTAGGTGAACATATAGAGGGGACACTGCGAGCCATTCCTAACATAATCTCATTATATAAATATCATAATCTGACTCATTCATTCTCTTTATCATTGTGTAAGGATCATCTCTGATAAGTTTCATTTGATTTGAAGATCATTTAGATGGTTAATTGTTAAGATATTACTTGTTATTGTAATCATCGATTTGTTCGACACACATGAATTGCTAAATGGTCTTTAAATTAAATAATTTTTCTAAAAATAATTTTTAAATGATCAAAAAAATGAACTGTTCGATTATTACATACGTACAGTGAAACGTTTTAATATAAGGTTGTAGCCGATTACTTGTAGGTATTACTTGTAGAGTGGGAGACAGTTTTTGTTGTGTTATGAGCTTATGATAAAGTGAGTGCAGTGAGGATTTTAAAGTGTATTTGGTCATTCAGAAAAGGGGTGGTAAACAATGGTGCTGCAAACTTCTGATTCATATTATTATAGCTTTTATTTTATTTACCAACTAGTTTATTATTTTATGAAAGCATAATCCTTCTTTCCTCTATCTTTATTTTTGTTTTTGAGGTTTGGATATATGCACTAGCTGGAATTGGTCTTCATATGAAAAAGTTGACTATAAAATATATGAATATTTCAGCTTCTAGGAAATGAGTTATATACAAATATCAACACCATGACTACCCTCAGATTTTTGTAGGACTCACCACCAACATATTATTTTGTATACTAAAGGCCCCCGCACACCAATATCATCAACAAAATGTTGAGGCAGTACTGGTCCTTATACCAACATGGCATATCGATCTATTTTCGTAAGTATTTTATATAGTCAACTTGAGATAGTGGATCGATCATCCATAAAATTAAAGAAACTATTTCTTCCTTTTCTTTTTTATCATTATAAAGCGAACAGTTGTCTAGGATCACCCAGAAACAGGTATAGAGCTTGAAACTGTTCACAAGATGCTCCAAAGCCTTGCGGTAGCTGGGGCAGTAACTACTTATTAGTATTAGCATCTCTCTAATCTAACTAATGTAAATCTTAAACTACTTTTTTTATGCAGATATGGATGAGTCTAATTGGCCAAATGCAGTATCCGACACCCATTGCGCTGGAATCAAATCTGTTTCCTCATAGATTAGAGTATTTCATAACATCATCTTGTTTAAAAAAAAAACTACCAATTTTTAATATATTATTCAACATTTGTTGTCTATGGAATTTGAACTCAGTGCATTGTCTAATAAAGTAAAAAATTGATGTTACTAAACTAAATGGTCACGAGCTAACTACTTAGTTGTCACATATCTATTCAAAATAATTTATGTCTTAAAAGATGGAATATATTCTCCTTCACAGAATAGTTTCGAAGAAATCGTAATAAGCTAATATCCCATCTAAAATGCTAGCTCAAGTCCATGTAGGATTTGTGACAAGACACAAATTTCACCATAAAAAAAAGTTATTAACGACTTCTAAATGTAGAAGGGGTAAAGAAGAATCACATGTTAAGAATTATGTCTAAATTGTTATTAGGCTTTACCTTTACTGAAAGGTCTCAGTGACAGCGATGCGTAGTCAATATGGGATTCAAGATTATTGCAAAATTTCTTTTGAAGATAAAATCTCTATATTCTTATAGCACTCATTCTCTTCAAACGTGTCATCATCATTCGAAAATACTGTTGAACGAAAAAGGGAAAGAGGCGAAAGTATGCCCGTAATATGTAAGGACGGTGAATTTTTTCAAGGAAAAACTGACGCAGGACAGAACCAAGGGTATCGAGGAGAGGGGGATAGATAACCTAGGAATCACTCAACCAGAGGCAGTGGAACTCGCTCACGTCACTGTTATGAATTGTACAAAGGTTGTTAGATCAAAGGGTTAAGATTGTGCAGGGTTGTTGGATCGAAAGGATAAGATTGTGTAAGGGAGTTGGGCCAAAATTGTATAAGGGTTTTGTAATTGGGTTCAATTGAGAATTTGGGTTTTGAGAGAGTCCATTTGATTAGTTTGTTAATTGTCTAGTTGGCATACAGGTAGGTGTATTGTTGTGAGGATATATAGGAGGCTAATGAGTTGTAACGAATTCAGTTGGAAAAATAAATAGTATCTTTCTTTGGTTTCTCTCCTCTTCCTCTCGCTCTCTGTTCGTTAGAGTCGGCATCGCCATTGCAGGTTGAGACCTTGTTGGTCTGGGTTGTATCATTGGTATCAGCCATCCGATCGTTGGTTTTCCCTGTGCATGCCCCGTTACACAAATACCACTCGCTTCACCGCCATGGAAGCACGGGTTTCCTCCATTGAAGCTTCCCTCGCCGACCTTCCTTCTCTCATCGCTTCAGTGGTCAACACTGCGTTCGATTCCAAGATCAATTCTCATCTTGACAATCGTTTGCCTCTCTACTTCGAACAATTTCGCAGAGAGCTGAATTGTTCGCGCGTTGGCGACGGTCCATCCGCTGCACCGCCCACCGAATGTCCACCGCCACATGCTGGGGATCAGCCACCACCTCATCAGAGTCCTCATTTGGGCGGGGGGGGGACCTCCACCACGTTTGCCGTGGTCTCCACGTCTAGATTTTCCGCGATTTGTTCAGGGTGACGATCCACTTGCCTGGATCTATAAGGCGGAGCAGTTCTTCTCTTTTTACAACGTTCCAGATGCTTAACGAGTTCTTACTGCTTCTTTTCATCTTGAAGGTGAGATTCTCAACTGGTTTCGTTGGTTAGATTGCTTGCATACTACTCCTACTTGGTGGGAATTTACTAAGGCGCTGTGTATGGAGTTTGGTCCCTCAGAGTTTGAAGATAGTGCTGAAGCACTCTTCAAACTTCGCCAAACTGGAAATCTTCGTGACTATATCTCTGAATTTAGGCGTTTAGCAACTAGGTCACCAGAAATTGGCCCTACCTTGCTTAAGAGTTGTTTCATTGGTGGCTTGAAGAAAGAATTGCGATTTGATGTGAAAATATTGAAACCTGTTAGTGTCCATGAGGCTATTTCTTTGGCTATGCAATTAGATGCTAAGTGCACTGAGCTTAAAACCCCTAATTCACGATCCATTGTTCCGTTCAAATCACCCACTACTACTTCCACTATTCAGTCTTCCACTACATCTCGTCCGGGTACCTACCCTATCAAAAAATTGTCTCCTGACGAGATTAAAAAGAAACGGGAACGCGGAGAATGTTGGTTTTGTCCTGCTAAATGGGAAAATGGGCATAAATGTGGCTTGAAACAACTTCTAATGTTGGATGGCTTGGATTCTGATGTGCTTGACTTGTTTATTTCTGAGGAAATTAGTGAATGTCAACACATGGAGCTCAGTTCATGCGCTTTCTATGGTACTCGGGATAACCAAACATCTCATACTATGAAGGTTGAGGGAATACTTAATGGGCACCGTGTTATGATATTGCTTGATTCTGGAAGCACCCACAATTTTGTGGACTCCAAGTTGTTGAAACAATGGGGACACATCGCCTCTCCCACTAAAGATTTTGAAGTCATGATCGCAGATGGTGGAAAAGTGCGTAGTTCCGAGTGTTCTAGGGCTATTCCGCTCACCTTGGGGGAGTATAATTGTAAGGTTGATCTATTCTCGTTGCCATTGGGAGGTTGTGATGTTGTTTTAGGTGTACAGTGGCTATCAACTGTGAGTCCAATTCTGTGGGACTTTCAATTATTGACAATGGAGTTCACGAAGGATAACCACCGATACAGATTGTCTCACACTGTGCCTCTACATCCATTAGTCCGAGAGATTTCTCTTCAGCACATTGATAAGGAGTTGTGTAGCTCTAACTTGGGCCTTTTTCTATATTCTATGGAGAAGAGGACATTAGAATCTTGTGACTTAAGTAAGGAGCAGTTACATGAACTTCAGCAACTGTTGGGACATTTTGAAGATATTTTTCAAATTCCTACCAAGCTGCCACCTCCTCGAGTCCATGATCACTACATTCCTCTGATACAAGGAGCTAAACCACCAAATATTAGGCCTTATCACTATGGTCCTTTACAGAAAACTGAAATTGAGAATGCTGTTCAGGAGTTATTGGAAGCAGGTTTCATTCGCCAGAGTCACAATCCCTTCTCATTTCCGGTACTTTTAGTGAAAAAGAAAGATGGCAGCTGGAGAATGTGTATCGACTATAGAGAGCTTAATGCTCTGACCATCAAGGAAAAATACCCCATTCCACTTATTGATGATCTATTAGACGAATTGTATGGGGCATGGTATTTCTCTAAACTTGATTTACGATCTGGATACCACCAGATTCTGATGGGTGCTAGTGATGTGGAAAAAACAGCATTTAGAACTCACGAAGGACACTATGAGTTCTTGGTGATGCCTTTTGGCCTTACCAATGTTCCTGCTACTTTTCAAAGCTTGATGAATGATATATTCAAACCTTACCGCAGGAAGTTTGTCTTGGTGTTTTTTTATGACATCTTGATATATAGCAAAAGTTGGGTGGATCACTTACTACATTTGCAGATTGTATTAGAAGTTATAAGGGCAAACCGACTGTATCTTAAGAAATCCAAATGTTCATTTGGACAATCAAGTGTTGAATATTTGGGTCATATCGTATCTCGTCATGGGGTAGCGGCTGATCCTTCCAAATTGTCAGCTATCCAAGAGTGGCCTACCCCAAAATCACACAAAGAGTTGCGAGGCTTCCTTTGATTAACCGGGTACTATAGAAAATTTGTTCCGGGGTATGGTAAAATATGTCAACCATTGTATTAGTTGACTTGGAAAGATGGGTTTCATTTGAATCAGGAAGCTACACAAGCTTTTGCAAACTTGAAAGCAATCATGGTATATCCACAAGTCTTGGCTCTTCCCAATTTTTCTCAACCTTTCGAATTAGAGTGTGATGCATCGGGTAGGGGTATAGGGGCTGTTCTTCAACAATGGGGGAGACCAATAGCATTCACTAGCCAAGCACTTGGTCCTCGCAATCAAGCACTCTCCACTTATGAAAGAGAGTTAATTGCTATAGTGTATGCAGTCAAGAAGTGGCAGAATTACTTGCAAGGGAGACATTTTGTCATTCGCACGGACCACAACAGCCTCAAATATTTCTTAAGTCAGAGAACAAGCACTCCATTCCAACAGAAATGGGTATCGAAACTTATGGGGTACGACTATGAGATTCAATATAAGCAAGGGTCTCAAAATGTAGTAGCTGATGCATTGTCCACGTTACAGGAAGCACCTTTATTGCAAGAACAAGGCAGGGAGACTCCTATAAGCAGTGAATGTGTTGCTATCTCTTATCCTTATGCGGGTTGGATGGATGAGTTGAGAAGAAGTAGTGAAAAAGATGGATGGATTATGGAGAAGAAGAACGAGTGGATACAAGCTCAGCAGGAAGAGTCAAGTAATTCGAAGATGAATCAGTATTCTTTTGACAATGGATTCTTCTGTTACAAGAAAAGAATATTGATAGGACCGAATTCAGAATGGAGGGTCAAGATTATTGAAGAGTATCATTCAACCCCTTCTGTCGGGCACCAAGGGGTACTCAAAACCTATCATAGAATTAAGAAAGGATTTTATTGGAAGGGAATTAAAAATGATATTCAAAAGTTCATAGCTGAATGTCCTATTTGCCAACGAAATAAGGTTGAGAACATTTCACCTCCGAGATTACTTCAACCATTTCCCATACCTCAAAGAGTTTGGAGTGATATCAGTATGGACTTTATTGTGGGTATGGACTTTATTGTGGGTCTACCAAACTGTAAGGGCAAAATTGTGATTTGGGTGGTAGTAGACAGAGCTTCCAAGTATGCTCATTTCGTTCCAATGTCACATCCATATACTGCATCTACTGTAGCACAGCTTTTTATAGAACATATATTCAAACTTCATGGAATGCCCAATTCTATTGTGAGTGATCGAGATCCGGTTTTTATAAGTGCCTTCTGGAGAGAACTTTTCAAGTTACAGAATTCAAAGTTGTGTATAAGTTCAGGGTATCACCCCCAGAGTGATGGGCAATCAGAAGTAATGAATAGGTGTTTAGAGACTTATCTACGGTGCTTTGTAGGGGGACAACCTAAAAAATGGTGTCAGTGGTTACCATGGGCTGAGTGGTGTTTTAATACCTCATTTCACACTTTCACCAAGCATACTCCTTTTGAAATAGTATACGGATACTCTCCACCTCAGATAATTCCTTATGAGCCAGGGACTGCAAAAGTAGCAGCTGTGGAGCAGGAATTAATGGACAGGGACAAAGTGTTATCAATGTTGAAGAGTAATTTGGAGGTAGCACAGAATCGAATGAAGCAGTACAGTGATAGGAAACGAACTGAAAGGCATTTCGAAGTGGGTGAGTTTGTGTACTTGAAATTGGTGCCTTATCAGTGGCAAGCTTTAGCACCACATAGCTACCACAAGCTGCAGCCAAGATACTATGGACCCTATGAAATCGTGGCGAAGGTCGGATTGGTTGCCTACAAGTTAAAGTTACCTCTTGAAACCAAAATTCATCCTGTATTCCATGTAAGCTGCCTTAAAAGACATCTTGGACCATCAGTCACTCCACAGATTGAATTGCCACAAGTTACAACAGATGGATTGGTTCATAACATTCCAGAAGCAATACTTGCTAGAAGGATGTATAAAAAGGGCAAGGTTGCGGGTGTTCAGTTGCTGGTACAATGGAAGGATCAGGAAGAAGCCAATCCAACTTGGGAGGATTTTGAAGACATGAAGAACAAGTTTCTAAATTTTCCACTTTGAACTTTGAACCTTGAGGACAAGGTTGTCGAAGGGGGATGTACTGTTATGAATTGTACAAAGGTTGTTAGATCAAAGGGTTAAGATTGTGCATGGTTGTTGGATCGAAAGGATAAGATTGTGTAAGGGAGTTGGGCCAAAATTGTATAAGGGTTTTGTAATTGGGTTCAATTGAGAATTTGGGTTTTGAGAGAGTCCATTTGATTAGTTTGTTAATTGTCTAGTTGGCATACAGGTAGGTGTATTGTTGTGAGGATATATAGGAGGCTAATGAGTTGTAACGAATTCAGTTGGAAAAATAAATAGTATCTTTCTTTGGTTTCTCTCCTCTTCCTCTCGCTCTCTGTTCGTTAGAGTCGGCATCGCCATTGCAGGTTGAGACCTTGTTGGTCTGGGTTGTATCAGTCGCTAATCGTGGATTCGCTCACACGACCAAGCCACATGCTTGATTGGGGAAGGAGAAATCACTCACTTCAATTGCACAAAGAAAAATATATTTTAATTCATTCAAGGCTTTCTAGTACAATATTTATAAGCGTTTACAAATGAATAGACTTTAAGTTTCCATGACACCCTTACAACTCCCAAAATAACTTAACAAATTCCTAAGTAATTAAAATACAAAACATTTGTTATTCCAAAGCATATTAATGGTTTCAAATTATTTTCTCCAAGTCTTCCTCCCGCATAAAAAACTTTGTCCATTTTAGGATTTTTTGAGCAACACATGCATTGAAATTAATGTTAGAGGCGGAAATAATGCAAGCATAAACTCAAAATAAATCTTTATCCATGAAAGTCATAAGCCTAGCTAGTGAGTATGAACGATGACCCAACACAAATTGGCAGAGAGAAGAAGGATGAAGCTTTTTACTTTAAAAGCTCATCTTTGTTTCACATCACTCAAGTGGGGGGCCTTCAATTTCTCTGCTTGCTTCTTGGATTTTTGCTCCATGGATGTTTTGAATGGGATGTTCAAGTTCCAAAAGGATGGAATCTCTAAGTCTTCATATGAAGGTGAGATGTGAATAGATGGATGATCTAGGAGACTATTTGGTGCTAGCTAAATCTCTTCTAAATGGCTGGCCTACTTGAGAGGAAAGGGAGAGGTGTTCCTCCAAATTGCTTCTCACAAAGTCCTAATGGGGTTAACGCCTTAGTCCCGCTTTTATATCCCTTTCTAATTTTAACGATCTCAACCATACTCAATCAAACTATTTAACTATGTTATATTTCTTCAATCTCATCCTTCCGATCCATTAGGTTCTAGTTAATGAGGCAATAGGCAATTGTAACTCTTACTAATCGATTGTGAATTAAAACTTACTTTTAATTCTCCCTATAATGAAGATTAGTAATTGCTAATCTTCAGGTTTCTAAAAACCATAAGTGACACCTATCAGTATGTCATGGCTACCCAAACTGAGTAGAAGTGATGGAGAACCTATTCAATTACAATTGCAATGCAATACGGTCATTCTCTAGCTATTTCAATACTCTTAATTATTACATTGCTTGGTTGGTAGTCATTCATGTCTACTATCCAATGTGATTATTTTATTTATAATTCCTGTGAATATGATTTGGTACATTCTTTCTAAATAATATTCATGCATTTTGGCCAAAGACTCCTGAATCATAGCACAAAGTATTCACCTTCTATGATCAAAGGTTAGAGATCCCTTGTTGTATATTCGTATATATCTATGAGTAAATCAATGATCCAAACAATGCTAGAACATGCCCAAAATGGAGCATGGTCTTTGTTACATTGTTAAATGACCAAAGATGTACCCACAAGGCAATTGTGGTATCTCAGGTCAAATGACTACTTTGCATTATTGCAACTTATGATTTCTTGCATGACATGTATATAAGAACTCTTTGTTAATCATTATTCAAAGAACTCAATAACCTTTTGAGTACCTATGTGTTTGTCTTAGTGTCTAACACTGATGACTTGAGACAAGTCTGTAGACATCGAAATTTCGATAAAATAAATGTTGACCGATAAATCAAAGTTTCAACGCTCATGTATTACATAAATTTTACACGTAGCGTGTGTCTAAACAGAAATCAAAATAAGTTGGAAAAGTCATCAAATAGGACACGTGTCAACACCTGGCAGAAACAACTTATTTCATCTGGGATATTATATTCAAAATTAAGCCTTGGAAAATTCTATAAATACAAGCCCATTTCATTCATTTGAAGGGAACCAAAATCATTAGGCAAAATTCTTGAAGCTCTGAAGCTCTGAAACTCCGAAGCTCTCAAGCATCCAGGTTCCCGAAGAATCAAGAAAGCTCTCTTCGTTCTTCGTTCTTCGTTCATCCTAAGATCAAGCCTCAACGGCCCTTTGGATCAACAATCATCCACCAATTCAAGATCAAGCCCCGACGACCCTTGAAGAAAGTGTTCTTCGTTCTTCGTTCATCGTTCTTTCAAGCCCAAGCCTCAACAACCCCTTGAAGAAAGCGTTCATCGTTCATCAACTGTTCATCCTCAAGGATCAAGCCCCAACGGCCCCTTTGGATCGACAACATCAACAAATCCGCTCATCCGCTGTTCATCAAGCCCAAGCCCCGACGACCCTTGAAGAAAGCGTTCATCGTTCATCACTGTTCTTCGAGATCAAGCCCAAAAGCCCTCGAAGATCCGTTCAAGCCCAAAAGCTCTCGAAGATCCGTTCGTCACTGTTCTTCGAGTTCAAGCCCAAAAGCCCTCGGAAATCCGTTCATCACTGTTCTTCAAGATCAAGCCCAAAAGCTCTCGAAGATCCATTCGTCACTGTTCTTCGAGTTCAAGCCCAAAAGCCCTCGGAAATCCGTTCATCACTGTTCTTCAAGATCAAGCCCAAAAGCCCTTGAAGATCCGTCAATCACCATTCTTCAAGATCAAGCCCAAAAGCCCTTGAAGATCCGTTCATCCTCGTTCATCCAAGATCAAGCCTCGACGGCCCTTGGATCAATTGCACATCCCACAAATCAACACCTTACGGAGATCGAATCAGAGGATCAAAATAGAGAGAGATTGTAACCCAAAATCATCAAAATACATAATATTTGTTTGTGCACGTTGTTCTTGTCTCTTTCGTTTCGGGAATTTTCTGTGTTCACAAATTGGCACGCCCAGTGGGACAATCTCTACCTCTCATCTCTTTCTCCGTTCAAGAAATTCAAGCACACTTCCAAAATCAATGGCATCAAGCAAAGGACAAGCCGTTCTCACAAAGGGAAGAAGCCTGAGCACTTCCGCCATGAACGGAGCATCCATTGGCGCCACAACCGCTCCTCAACATGCCACTTCAAAGTTGGTGCCGCTAAAGGAGCAAGGGGAGCATCAAAGGCGCGAGTCCGTCATCAACCTGACCTCGCTGGGGGCACCGAAGCATGCTGCTGAGGCACACAAGATGACATCCCAAAGCAGCCAACGACATTCTTCGTCAGCACCCTGGACGTCTGAAGAAAAGTTGCGTCCATTGGTTGCACAAGTCATGACCATTGGCGTCACCTCTATCGAAGAACAACTGGCTCAAATGAATGAAGCGATTGCAAGGCTAACACGGACTGTGGAAGAAAAAGACTTGCAAATCGCTACACTCGTCAGCCGACTGGATTCACAGGACGGCGAGAAACCCGACCCAGAGGTTAATCCACTGAAGAAAGAAAACGACGAGGATGAGGAGCCTCAGGTGGAGAAAAACGATGTGAAGCCGGAGCCAGACCAAACAGCGGCACTCATGGGATCTCTTTCTATCCAGCAGCTGCAGGAGATGATCACCAACACCATCAAGGCACAGTACGAAGGGAGCTCACATACCTCCTTGTTCTACTCGAAGCCCTACTCCAAGAAGATTGATGCCCTGAAGATGCCAAGGGGTTATCAACCACCAAAGTTCATGCAGTTTGATGGAAAAGGAAACCCAAAGCAGCACGTTGCACATTTCGTCGAAACTTGCAACAACGCAGGTACCGAAGGGGACTACCTCGCCAAGCAGTTTGTGCGCTCACTGAAAGGAAACGCCTTTGAGTGGTACACGGACCTAGAGCCTGAGTCCATCAACAGCTGGGAGCAATTGGAGCGGGAATTCCTTAACCGCTTTTATAGCACCCGCCGTACTGTGAGCATGCTAGAGCTGACGAGCACAAAGCAGTGGAAGGACGAGCCAGTCATTGACTACATCAAGAGATGGCGCACTCTAAGCCTCGACTGTAAAGACAGGCTCTCGGAAACCTCTTCAATCGAGATGTGCATCCAAGGCATGCAATGGGGTTTGCAATACATCCTTCAAGGCATTAAACCACGGACCTTCGAGGAATTGGCCACTCGCGCCCATGACATGGAGTTAAGCATCGCCCATCATGGGAAGAAAGAACCAATCGCTGGCTACAAGAATGACAAAGTTGTTGGGCCAAATGAGGAGAAGACTGCGTGGAAACCCACCAAAGAGATAATGACGGTCAACACAGCTCCCGTCAAAATCTCCACACGAGGCAAGGCGATTCAAACCGAAGTTTCTCGTGATCAAGAGATGCGTAGACGCACTTTGAAGGAGCTTGAGGAGAAAATTTATCCATTCCCCGACTCTGATGTGGTTGCCATGATGGATGACCTGTTGGACAAAAAGGTGATCAGTTTGCCTGAGTGCAGACGGCCAGAAGAGATGAATCGTACTGATAGTCCAAGGTACTGTAAATTCCACCGTTTCATCAGTCATCCAACGGAAAAATGCTTCGTGCTGAAAGATCTCATCATGAAGCTGGCTCAGAAAGGAATCATCGAGCTAGATCTTGACGATATGGTGAAGTCAAACTATACCACCTTCACTTCTGGCTCTTCCGACTCAAATTTTTCACCTCAACCGCCGGGGGCATCTTCCAAGACAAGTAAAGTTGAAGGATGGACTCAAGTCACTCCTAAGAAATTGCACAAGAATCATACGTCTCCTCCACAAGTCCGCCAATCGGAAAGGGGGCAAAGCAGCTCTTGTCAACCTTCAAAGCAACATGAACGTGTTAAAGATGATGAAATTTCGACACATAGATCGTCCATCCCCATCACAATGCGCGATTTCTTTCCTGAAGACTTCTTCAATCACTCAGTCAAGGCTGCTTGCTATGAAGATTGCAAGGAACGACTCTCCCGGATCGCTTGACGAACAACCCAGGCTCCTCGCCTGCACGAGCCTAAACTGCGTGGCACAACGCTCCTGGTCCGCACGAGCATAAAAGACGACACCAATGCTCCTTGTCCGCACGAGCATAAAAGGCGACACCAACGCTCCTTGCCTGCACGAGCTGAAACTGCAACACGGCACCAAATGCTCCTTATCTGCACGAGTTAAAACTGCAAACGGCACAAAAAGAAAATACCAAAAAAAATATGTATGTATTCGAACTACGTTTTGACTTGATCTCTTTCTTTGGAAGGGTACGTAGGCAGCTTGATCATTCAACTTCGAGTTGAGTCATATCAAAATAAAAAAATAAGTGTTTTATTAAATAGAGTCAATTTTATTACAAAAAAATGAATACATATGTTATTATGTATTTACCAAAAAAAAAAAAAAAAAAAAGGAATATACAAGTATTATATATATATATGTGTGTATATATATATGCGTATACATAAAAGCCGAGCCCTCGTCAGCGACCCATCCTCATTAGTGTCTCGGCCTAGGAGCATAGGAGCAAAAGGGCTCAAGCCACAACAGGCCCAGCTCCCTAAGTCTCTCTCAACCCATTTCTCCTCAGCCCACAGTGCTGCCTAGCAGCTCTCCCTTCCCGTTATCCGACGCATCACCAAACGATAGGAGATCCGATCGTGCTGACTCAGCTCGCCGCCGGTCTCGACGTCTTGGCAGACGCGGTCTTCGTCAAATCAGCCATGGACCAGAAACCCATGCCGGCCCCTTCCTGCGATGTCCCAGGTACAACAGAACGGGTCGGGTCACCTGTTTCTGCTCGCGTTGGCCTGGGGGCGACGTCGGGTGCCGGAGCTGTACCAGCTCAGGTCGTGCGTCTTGTAGCAGGTCAGGCTTGCTGTGCAATCGGTTGCTTAGCCAATTAATTACAAATTATTAATGGCTGCTCCCACGCCCGCCATTATTAAGCTCTGCAGCCTTCTCCTTCTTTTAGTTTTAGTTTAGGGTCTTTCCGAACAACCCAAAACTTACGAAGCCAGTGAGTCCTTCGCTTGCAACCCAAAAGATGCGGCGACCAAGGACTTGCCGTTTTGCTGTGCGACATTGCCCGTACAAGACAGAGTGAGGGACCTTCTCGGAAGGTTGACATTGCAAAAGAAGGTTAAGCTGCTGGTGAACACTGCTCTGCATGTCCCACGCCTTGGCATCAAAAGCTACGAATGGTGGACCGAGGCACTTCACGGCGTTTCCAATGTGGGCCTCCGGACTAAGTTTGGTGTAGACTTCCCTAGCGCCACTAGCTTCCCTCAAGTCATTACAACCGCTGCTTCCTTCAATGTTTCTCTGTGGGAAGCCATCGGACGGGTCGTGTCAGGCGATGCAAGAGTGATGTACAACGACGGTGATGGTGCCACCAAAAGGCTCTGTCTCTTTCACTGCAGCTGCAACTTCACTTGACGATGAAGAAGATGCGACTCTGGGAGTTGGATACTGTCTTCCTCCGCCATGGTTACTGCCTAAAGCTCGACCCCGTGCCCTCCATGGCTGAAGAACCGGTGCTCCGAGGCCCTTTCCTTCTGCCCATCAGCTTCAGCAGCACGTGCAGCCCCTCCTCCTTCGTCATCTCTCGAGCTCGGCTTGGGTTTTCACCCACAAACCCAGCCTTGCATAGCACCGTATATAAAGAAAAAAAAATATATATATACATATATATATCATGGTGCGGTATGAGTATAAGGGCCATCATTTCATTAGTGATGATGGGTGTAAGCACCACGAAAGGAAAAGAAACAAAAGGGAAAAGCAAAGGTGGTGCCTCAACACCATGAAAGAAGAAAAAAAAAATGATGAAAAGATGTGGAATGGTGCATACAAAAGAAAGTGGTGGTGGCTAGCACCGAAAGCAAAGAAAAAAAAAATAATAATAAAAATAAAAATTCAATAGGGTCATGATGCGGTGTATTTGAGTACTACCAAAAGCCAAAATATATATAAATAAAAAAGGGATGGTCGAGCAAAGTGGTGCTGGCACCACGTGAAAAAGAAAGGGGGGTGTGGATCAGTCCACGTGAAAAAAATAATTAGAAAAAAAAAATATATATATATATATATGTGTGTGTGTACATAATCTATGTATGTATACAGCAAAAAAAAAAAAAAAAAAAGAAAAAAAAAAGAAAAAAAAACAAATGCATTAAGAGAAATAAAGTCCATTTTATTTATTTTTTCTGGAAATTTTACATAAATTTGCATTAAACATACCTATAAAAACAAAAAAAAAAAACAAAAAAATCAAATCAAATTTACAGGAAGGGGAATCTTCAAGGATGATCAGGTGGCGCCTCATCACTCGGCGGAGCTCCAGAAAGACGAAGCACCAGAGATTGATTATCTGGAGCTTCAACACTTGGTGAAGCGCCAGAGGACGAAGGCAGAAGTTGCCGCTGGAGTAACGCTACAAACCTCTGATGATCACTCTGAATCCGAACTTCGGATTCCTGCAGCTGGTCAAGCTTCCTCTTCATGCTTGTTGAGTAATTAGTTGCGAGCATGTGCAACTCTTTATTCTCGTGCCTAAGCACTCTGACCTCTTGCCGAAGACTAGCCACTTCAGCCATCAACGACTCAACCTGACGAGATCGAGCAAGAAGGCGCTGGCCCATGTTTGAGACTGAGTCTGCACATCGGACGCTGTATGCCAGAGAGTCCTGAACAGCCAGTTCGTCGGACCGCCTAGAAAGTATCCTAGTGTCTCTAGGAGTGAGAAGATTTCTGGCCAACACCGAAGCGGTTGTATCGTTCATCATCATAGAATCCCCAACTGTAAGAGGACCATTGGGAGATATGAAGGACGGCTGCCAAATGTTGCTTGGAGAAGATATGTCACTATCTTCCCCGACATTCAAGTTAAGACGACGGTCAGAAGGGCAAGACATATTTGAAGATGTGAAGAAAAAGAAGACGTCGAACTGATCAAGATTAAAAAAGTACTCGGAGGGGGTGTTTACAGGAGGGAGCTCAAGTGTGTTGCGGAACAAAATTAGCGCCTCTATAAAAAGAAGAAATCAAGAGGCGGTCATCAGAAATCAAAGTGGCGTCCTCTCACAAATCGAAGAGCCGGGCTCCTTTCTCAAAAGCCGGATTCTTTTCTCAAAAGCTGAAACTCCGTCTCAAAAGTCGGACGCCGTTCTCAAAAGTCGGGCGCCTCTCTCAAAAGACGGAGCGGTCAGGAATCACGAGGCGAACAGTTTTTCCAGAATTGTCGTCTCTCGTCACGCGCGCTGTCAGCTTTGCGCAAATTACGGGTAACTTTTTCAGAAAGCGCGTAACCTGTACTGTTCATCCATTCACCGGCTGCCGACAGGGGTAAAGAAACAGTTTCGGTTGTGAAAAATCATTCCTATAAACGTCTACCTTCGCCATCCATTGCAAAGGCAAACCCTCTCAGCACTTCTTCATCTCCGAGAATGCCTTCCCAACGAAGCCTCTCGAGTTACTCTGTGTTTCTCATCCCTTGGGATACCTCTGCAAACAAATGACACCAAAGCAAAAGTATCTCATATCACCAGGGTAGAAAGCAAGAGTATCTCATATCATGCTTTCTCCCTGTCCTTTCCTTCGTCCTTGTTATTACCTGCAAAGACAAGGATGAAGAAAACAGTATGCCGGAACCTCCACTCAAACTCGGGTAAGGAACCGACTGCTTGAAACCCTTCCCTGATTGCCTACCTAGCGCTGCTCTCGAGTACTCGTCTTCCACTGCTACTGTACTTCCAAAGAAGCTGCCACATCTGCCTGGAGAATAGATAAGGCAAGTGAAAATGATACCTTGAAGCATGTGGAGACAACGTGCAAAAGAAACAAGCAGAGAAGAATGCAGCCTGCACAGTCAACTCAGCAGAAGGAGTCTGAGTTGAGGAACTCGAGAAGATGCCACATTCTGCCAGAAGAATAGATAAGGCAAGGGAAAATGATACATTGAAGCATGTAGAGACAAGCACAACAAACCATGTGCTGATCCGCTACTTCTTCAAAAGCAAAAGTATCTCATATCATCAGGGTTGCAATCACTCTGGACGGTGAGCTCGTTTTGACCCTCAAATTCTTGGGTCGACTTACTAGGCATTGTGAGCTGTACGTGCCGATTCACCACCCTTGAATCGAATCTTTAAAGATCAAGTCACCAACTGGAAGAATAGCCCATCAATCTTGAAGATCATACCGTTGACCAAACTGCTCAGGTGTGAATTAGAAAGATTGAACAAAGCAACAAGTCATCACTTTCACCTCGTGCCCGCTTGCCATGTGTTCGAGTCAACCTTCAAGAATCAAGCCTCAACGGCCCTTGAGGAAATCACAAGTCCGATTCAAGATCAAGTGTCTATCACCCTTGAATCAAAACCAGTTCAAGAATAAGCTGTGGAAAGTCAACAAGCGCAACGAAATACGTGCCGATTCATCCATTACCAAAGCCAAATATCATCTACCACATGAAGCTCCTTGTGGTCCAATTTCAACCTTCAAGATCAAGCCTCGACGGCCCTTGAAGAAATTTCAAACAAAGTTCAAGATCAAGCCCCGACGACCCTTGAAGAAACTTTCAGCCCAATTCAAGATCAAGCCTCAACGGCCCTTGAAGAAATTTCCAGTCCAATTCAAGATCAAGCCTCAACAGCCCTTGGATCGACATCTACAGTAAGGGACTTCAAAACGCATCTCCTACACGCGACAAGCACATGTATACGACGCGCCTTGAAGTGGGGGCATTTGTAGACATCGAAATTTCGATAAAATAAATGTTGACCGATAAATCAAAGTTTCAACGCTCATGTATTACATAAATTTTACACGTAGCGTGTGTCTAAACAGAAATCAAAATAAGTTGGAAAAGTCATCAAATAGGACACGTGTCAACACCTGGCAGAAACAACTTATTTCATCTGGGATATTATATTCAAAATTAAGCCTTGGAAAATTCTATAAATACAAGCCCATTTCATTCATTTGAAGGGAACCAAAATCATTAGGCAAAATTCTTGAAGCTCTGAAGCTCTGAAACTCCGAAGCTCTCAAGCATCCAGGTTCCCGAAGAATCAAGAAAGCTCTCTTCGTTCATCCTAAGATCAAGCCTCAACGGCCCTTTGGATCAACAATCATCCACCAATTCAAGATCAAGCCCCGACGACCCTTGAAGAAAGTGTTCTTCGTTCTTCGTTCATCGTTCTTTCAAGCCCAAGCCTCAACAACCCCTTGAAGAAAGCGTTCATCGTTCATCAACTGTTCATCCTCAAGGATCAAGCCCCAACGGCCCCTTTGGATCGACAACATCAACAAATCCGCTCATCCGCTGTTCATCAAGCCCAAGCCCCGACGGCCCTTGAAGAAAGCGTTCATCGTTCATCACTGTTCTTCGAGATCAAGCCCAAAAGCCCTCGAAGATCCGTTCAAGCCCAAAAGCTCTCGAAGATCCGTTCGTCACTGTTCTTCGAGTTCAAGCCCAAAAGCCCTCGGAAATCCGTTCATCACCGTTCTTCAAGATCAAGCCCAAAAGCTCTCGAAGATCCGTTCGTCACTGTTCTTCGAGTTCAAGCCCAAAAGCCCTCGGAAATCCGTTCATCACTGTTCTTCAAGATCAAGCCCAAAAGCCCTTGAAGATCCGTCAATCACCATTCTTCAAGATCAAGCCCAAAAGCCCTTGAAGATCCGTTCATCCTCGTTCATCCAAGATCAAGCCTCGACGGCCCTTGGATCAATTGCACATCCCACAAATCAACACCTTACGGAGATCGAATCAGAGGATCAAAATAGAGAGAGATTGTAACCCAAAATCATCAAAATACATAATATTTGTTTGTGCACGTTGTTCTTGTCTCTTTCGTTTCGGGAATTTTCTGTGTTCACAAAGTCATACTCACGATTGAGTTGAAATAATACATACTAGCAGAAGATTGTTAATGCCCAATTGACAGTCCTATGACTACGAACTTGTTAGGAATTAACATAAGAGAAATGTTTCATTGATCTAACTTCCTTAGATCACTTTTCTCTTAGGTTAATTCCATTCCTTGGATTCTATTTTGATTATACACACGATATGTGAGAATAGTGAATAAGAATAAGCATTGCCTTCTGTTGAACTAACTAAGGGTTTAACAACATAAAACTAAAAGCAACCACATCAAATGAGAGACCTTCAAGGCATAAAAACAACTTTTTGATGAAGTGAAATAGTGTTTAAGTACTCTTTTGATCTTTGACTAACAATAAAAGTACTCTTTTGATCATTCTTTGCCTGTCTATAATAGTACAAGATGCTTCTCCTACCAACAACTTGGCCTCTCCACCACTGCAATTTGTTTTCCTTTTCTTCACTTTTTCCTCCTTAATTTTTGTCGTTTGTCGGTAATGATGCATCCTCCACCATAATCTTGATCCTTTGCAACTTTTTAATACGTTAAACATAAATCTAATATTACAGTTTAACGGATTCAAACCCAAGAGTAATGATCAAAGGAGAAGGTCAAGTCTTCATGTTTGTGCTTTACAAATGGCATCTCTTCCTTTCCTGTTACTTTGATTAGCCCACATGCGTGAAGAAACAAATTAAAATGAATAAGATTTTTGTGGAGTAATAGAGAAAGTGAGTATATAGTTTTAAGAACTGGATGGTGGTTTCTTAATTAAATCTTTTTGTCATGTTTGTTACCTTTGTCTTAACACACTTCCAAAGTAGCCGTCTTCATTTGTCTACTTGTTCACCTCACCAGATTAAAAGTAAAAAAGAACTAAGGAATCCTTTTACTTATCCAGTATCCCTAATGTTCCAAAACAACCTGGACGGCAGCAATTCCATAAGAATAAGAGAGTGTCGTCTCCACAAAATTTTACAATGATGTGGAGTAATATAAGATATTCTAAATTTTTTAACCGGTAATTCCTATTTTGTTGTATTTTTTAATAAAAATCTAACACTAACAAATTCGAAATATCTCATACTCTATAGTAATCTCAACACCTCCATCTATTAATTAGATGTGTTTAGTGGCCGCTGCACATTGTTTTTAGCTGGAGAATTCAGTCACTTTCATGGTCTTTTTTATAAACTTTCAAATGTCACATCAAACCAATTTTCCATTATACAATAAAAATACCAAATATGTTTGCAGACCTTCTACTTTGATTTCACAGTTACAAATAATTAGGCAATTTGGAAATTAAATATTGTGCTTTTTCTTTACCCAAAAAAATAGGACAACACTCTGTATTAGCTTCCCTGAACCACCCAAATAATACATTTTCACAAATATTATAAACCAATATTTACAGAAGAATGGTAGGATAAAATCCCCAAAAAAAGGGGAAAGAAATATCCCTCATTTGAACTACAGCAAAACACCAGCAAACTGATTGTATCTTCTCTCTTCGTTTTGCCTTCTTTTGATTTCTTCTGCACATCTCAATGTGCTCTCTATGTGGTACCCTCCTCCAATGCTAACTTCTCTTTCCAAGTGACAACAATAGCTCTCAAACACACTCACATTCACATGCAATTTGAACCCCATTAAGAACAAAAATTCAAGCTCCAACTTGTTCAATTCATTGGTTGTCAATCCCCCAACTCTTGCAAAGTATGAATTTCTGTAATTCCTGTCAAGAAAAAAAATGTATACTTCATATTAGAACTTTTGTTCACATATAAGCGATATTGTGAAAGAGAGAATCAATCATATGATCTCGGGAACTTAAGGAAAGGGAGAGAGACTAACATGTCTTCAACGTACTTGGAAGCCACCATTATAGTTGTGATGAGGAGCCTATGGACATTAGTGACATTGATCTTAAATGCAGGATTGTTCTGGCAAAACCGATCAATATACACATACGCAACAACATACACAGACGGCCCAGCTCTTGTGTACCTGAAAATCCTCTCTAAGTATGACTGAATTGTCAGGTCAGGAGTCTCATGACACTCAAAAATCCTAGTCTTCTTCATGTCCTTGGACATGTACCAAGGGCTGCTGCAATTCTTGGCAATCCTCTGGTTCCTTGCCATGTTTCTCTCAATCAGAGAAGCAAGAACATTAACCACTAGTGGGGTTTCTGAATCATCTTGGTATGAGTAAGAATACAAATCTGACCTAAGTTTCCTTGGAGAGATCATCAGAGAAGTTGATGCTGATGATGAAACCATGTTTCTGTAAAATGTATGTGATCGAGAGAGAGAGAGAGAGAGAGAGAGAGAGAGAGAGAGAGGGCTTAAAATTTTGAGGTTTTTGTGGTGAGAGAGGTTTAGAGGGAGAGAATATATATACAAGTAGGAAATGGAGACTAGAGTCAAGTGACATTGGTTCGAGACATTTGGAAGGTGGGTGGAAGCTGAAGATGAAATCAAACTACAAAATAGGTGTGCCTCCAAATTGTAAAGGGAAAGTACAAACAAACAGCTCAGCTTTCTCATTGTATATAAAACAAACAGCTCAGCCTAAAACAAACACATACACTGTGTTATTTTACTTGTTTATTTATTCAGAAATACCCTGTTATGAATTATATAATATTCTCGCCGACAGTTGGTCGGAAGGACAAGAAGGGCATATTGGAAGTGAAGAGGAGGGGAGGAGGAGCATTGATAGGTGGTAGGGTTTCGGGTTGGTGTTTTGGACCCATAGAACGAGACGGCATTTAAAGATTGACTTTTTCCTCGAGATTTGTGACATTGTACAAAATCCAAAGTGGCACTGTACTGGAGTACTGAGTAGTAGTAGTTACACGTGCAATGAAGGCCTTGACTCATCGGTGTCAACATGTATCTTGGTTTGGTTTTCAACTTGCAGTACGGCAATATCTTTTCTGCTTCTTGAAAAGAAAAATGAAGGCATTAATTTTAAGGCATTAATAAGTGTAAAAGAGATGAAAATACTTCGTTAAATATATAGACACATGAGAAATAATAAGATTAAGAATAAGAATATCCAAGATAAAGTAGAAGCGACTGAATTTGAGGATACGATGAAAGAAAATCGATTAAGATGGTTTGAGCATGTGAACCGAAGACCTACAGATGAATCGGTTAGAAGATACGACTCTGAGACGGAGGCTCAAAGCAAAAGGGATAGATGAAGAACTAAGAAGACTTTGAAAGTAACTATAAGAAAATACATGGAGTACTTGAAACTAATGATAGACTTGGAGGGCACAATGATATTCTAAAATTTATACCGTCGTCCCCACTTAATAAAATAAAACATTTTGTTGCAGTTGCTATTAATTTCCAGGCATTGCTTAGTCATGTTAGCTAGAGTACAAAAATATTACTTCCAAATTAAAACGGTGAGGATTAAAGTGAAAGTCCTAACAAATACTTGGGCCAAATTGATATCCTTCATCAATAAAATGGTGTTTTATATGCGTTTATAATACCTTACTCTGGTTTTACATTATTCTTTTTTTTTTTTTCCTTTTTACATTATTCGTGATGTTTTCTCCATTGTTTATAGGTTGCGTAATTTGCATCCATGTCAGTAGAGCTTGGGCCATGACTAAAGAGGGTTGCGTAGCCAGGACTATATGGTACTAATTGGTATCTTTGATTCTATTGGATGTAGATTATGTAATCTAGTGTTTAAATTTCTTCGATACGGTCTATATTTTCATAGAAATATCCAGAAAATCATAAAAAGATATGAAAATGGGGAGTGAAGTCTAAACTTCACCTCATGTCGTGTTAATATGAAGAAATAGAAACCATAGTTATGAGAGAGAGTAGCAGAGAACGGAGAGAGAATAAGGTAAAAGAGATTTCAAAATTCTTTTCTTAATGTTGAAGTAATTACAAGAGTATGTATTTATAGTGAACTAGGCACTCTAACAAACTTCCTAACAAACTAACTAATCTAACAAACCACCTAATCTAATTACAAATGGCAAGATCTCATCCATACAACATTATACTCTAACATCCCCCCTCAAACTCAAGATTGGGGGGCCCAATCATGAGGTTGAAGCAGTATCATCACAAATGTAGTATTTCATCAGGTTGTCAAAGAACATTAGCGCAGTATTCCCGGCAATTGGATAGTGAGGTTGCTGGTGCCACCTCCCTTATCACAAATGCCCATATGGTAGCCCAATTGAATATCAAATATATCGCCACCATTGCATAAGCAAGACACATAATATCCTCTGAATTCATGTGTAGCAGTTTGAATATATTTCTCCCATATGGCCAAAACAACAAGTTGAACAAAAAATTCGAGAAATAATCATGCATTATACTTTTCCTGCGACATGTCTGCAAGAACCTGTGCAAATTGATGTACCAAATGGAGCCTCGTAGAAGGGTGCAGTATAGATGGTCTTTGCACTTCCAGTAATGAAGTTAAATCACAAGATGTTGGTAATTGAGCTAATCCACTAGTTTGTGAACTTTCTGCAACAAAACTAGTTGTTTGCTCCTCAGTTTTCATTGTGGAATTGACCATAACATAGTCATGCTCGACGGAATCCATTGAATAAAAAAATCGAAGCTGATCCTGCAAGTTTGTATCTTGAGTAATATATGAGTTGGTAATTTGAGCAGAACAATGGGCAGCAAGATGGCCCTTTTGTGAACAAATTTGACATGTAGTAATTTTAGGTGGCAGAGAATTATGATATGGAGATGGAGGGGAGCCAAGAATTCCAAGTGCAAAATGAGGAAAAGACTTGTAGGTTGCACCATTATCGTAATGGAACCTCCCTTTACCACGATTCTTGAATCGAAAGTTTTTGTACACACTATTATAACCATCAACAATATTGCCATAGCTTGACTGGCATGAACTAAACTTGTATTGAGCATGATAACCATCATTAAAACCAGCATGCAACTGAGAGCTAGAAAGAGGAAAGAAAGAACCTTGTGTCTCACAATCACCATATTGAGTTACCACATCAGACATAAAGGGTGTCACAGAAGCACAATCCACAATGGCTTCCTCAGCGAGCAATTGTGCACGAAAGTCCTTGAGTGAAATGACACCATCACACCCTCAGATTACACACTTGAATGTGTTGTATTTTGCAAGTAGTCCATTCAATGCAATGATCACAAAGTCTTCATCATCAAATGTGACACCAAGAACAGAAAGTCCATCCCTTGCTTCTTTAAGTCTTCGAAGATATTGGGAAACTGAATCTGATCCTTTCTTCATGTTGTAAAGATCACTCTGTAACTTGATTATACTACTTTTTGTACTTGGTAAGAAAAAGTGGTTTTGAAAACGAACCCACATCTCTCGAGAACTCTTGCTACCAATTACACATGAAATAGCGGATGAAGAGAGAGTTGCAGTAAGTAGCAACATCAAAGCATAATCATGCGATTTCCATGCTTTAAACTCATCTGATTTAGGGCTAGCATATGGCCCATTTGTGAGTATAGAATGTGCAGAGGTTGCTGCAGACTGAGGAAGACACAAATTTGATCCGTTAACGAATCCCATAATGCCATGGCCCTCAAGCATCAACTGCAACAGAAAGTGCCATTGAAGGTAGTTGGTCTCATCCAACTTGACAGAAATGGATGTAGAGACCGAAGAAATCAAGCCAGTAGTTGGTGATTGCAAGATTTGTAACTGATTTACAGCGACCATGTTGAGAAATTGCATAAAATTTAATTGAGGCAAAAGATCAAACACCTAGTGTGCCAAACTTTGTTTACTGTAAAATGCAGAAATTGGCAACCGGAGATGCCCAGAAAAACAGAGAAGACACAACCAATACATTATGGTCAGTCAGAAACTGAAACAAGATCCCTAAAAATTATGGGCGTCGAGAAGAAAGAGATTTGTCGGAGGAGGAGCCCAGGAACAGTAGCAGCAGCAGTCGAAACTTGGACACAGGGAGGTACGGGAAGAAACTTATAGGCCTCAAATAAATGCCAATTTAAGGAAATCACAGAGGAAAAATACCAGAGTGATCGTAGAAGAAAGAAATAGATAGCGGAAGCAATGAACAAAGGATCAAAGAAATTTTGCGATTAAGCTTCTTTGGCTCTTGATACCATGTTAATATGAAGAAATAGAAACCATAGTTATGAGAGAGAGTAGCAGAGAACAGAGAAAGAATAAGGTAAAAGAGATTTCAGAATTGTTTTCTTAATGTTGAAGTAATTACAAGAGTATGTATTTATAGTGAATTAGTCACTCTAATAGACTTCTTAACAAACTAACTAAACTAACTAATCCATACAACATTATACTCTAACAAGAGAAACTCTTAAGTTCAGGCTAAAATCATCAGGTGTTATCGATATTTATGACACATCTATTAAATATCCGAAAAATTCTTATATTTTGTTCAACCCAATACACACAAGAATCTTGAACCACATTGTGAGAGACTGTGATCAAGATTGGAGTGTGCAGAGATATTACTATCATTCTTGATGGCATTTCAGGTGAGTGAAATGATCAACACGAAACTCATACGAATGAGATATTATAATGTTCATATATTTCATAAGATTCATATTCAGATGCTGTAAGGTTCATATGTTATATAATACAGTGAATATTCATATTTCTTAATGAACGTTCATCTTTAAACATCTTAAAATTCATACTCATATATCACAGGTTCCATCTCCGAATTTAATTATTAAACTTTATGTTGAAGACATGATTGATAATATTTCATTTTAATATGTAGTTTTATTTTTTGTGCTTTATATGGAGCCAAAAATAATCCAAAAAATTGTGAAAGTGACACTTGAAGTTTTGGACAAAAAGGACGAGATTACCCTCAAGGCACATCGAAATTCTCATGTGCATACAATGGACAATAACGACTCAATCAAGGAAGAGTCAAAGTGACCAATATGAAATTTATTTCATATTCCTTTCATCGCTCCTCATCAATCCCTTATTGATTTTATTCAAAAGGTAACTCCCAAAACTTCATATTTAAATTAGGAATAATTGTCATGTTAATTGCAAAATATTATTCGACATAATAACTTGCAATTATTCACCCAATTACACCATATATGGCCGGCCACTCTCCACCCAAAGGGTCGGCCACTCTCATATAAATACCGCTCTTATCCCACTAAAATGCTAGGTCATTTGTTACCCACAAACTTCAAAATATATTCTTTTCAAAATTCTAACTTTGGCATCAATATTCTTCGGCCAAAGCCCCCCCCCCAAATTCATCATGGGCGAGTGATGCTTTTGGCCTTAATCTTAGGTGTTATTATTTTGTAGGAGCATTTTTGTTAAAGGAGAAGATGGCGGAAATTTGTATCCACAAATTGGTGTTTTCATTGAGAGTTTGATTCACGCACTCGAAGACAACTCTCGCATTCAAGGTTTCTCATTTCTCGTTCATTCGTAGATTTTTCGTACGTTCTTATTCCTATAATTTTTTATAAAATTCTTTGAATAAACGTAAAAGAAAAGTACAATGACAGGAAATTCGGAAATAGTCCCACCACGACGATCCACGAGGCTTAACATGATGACAAGAGGATCGGCACTACCCTTACGGGGCACAACTGTGGCAGCCCATGGCGAACCCTCTGCCTACAGTAAACAAGCAGCTAACCCAGCACGAAGCAGCCCAAATCACTGCGCTCCAGCAAGCCCAGGAGCTGCAGGCCCAAGGCATCAATGCCCAGCGCTAGTCCAACCCACACGGGCCCATGCCCATGGCGAACCGACCCAAGCCGCACGAGTAGCAGCCGAAGCCATGACTTAACATGAGCCAAAAGCGCTTTAAGCCCAATGATAGCCCAATGCACCCTCAACCCAAGGCCAAGCAAGCCAAAACGTACAACGCCTATGCGCCCTACACGTGGCTCAGCCCGCTTTCGTGGCCCAGCCCGCTTTCGTGGCCTAACTTATTCCCGCGGTCCACCTAGCGATCCCGATTGGTCCAAGACCAGTTCAATCATCCCGGCTTTAGATTTCTGGACCAACAACTGAACCTGGGGTATTTTCACTCAATTTTTTTGCAGATTTGACGTATCCCAGCTCAAATCTCGCTCCCAGAGTCCATTACACTTCCACTACTCAATGAGACGTATATCGTCCAAACTCTTCTATCCAGCATAGCGTACAACACTTGTCTCAACAAGTCATAGAATTGACGAGCACCCTCGTGCAACAGACGACCTTGGTGAATCAACTTTTGTAGCGTAATGAGATGCAGCATACCCCAGACGAGGTATCCCGAAGCAGGATAAGGGCAGACGACGACCCTCTCTAGCAGCTTCATGGCAGGTAGTCTCTCGACCAGCCACGAACCGAGTGTTCTGGCAGTATATATTCGTCTTAGCGCGTGGAGGAGCATGCACTCCCGGTTAGGCTCACGAACGAGCATACATTCCCGGTTGGGGCCACATTTTAATAATCAACATGGATAACCTTTCAGGCGAAGTGTTCATTTATGGCTAGGCCCACAAGGAGCATCATCCACCTGACATCAGAGCAAGAAGCACGACGAACGGAGAAAAGCAGTCACTCAATTCGGCTCAAGTTAAACCGACAGCCTACGAGTAACTCGTTCGTTTGCTAGGAACATACCACATGCACCGCAGCCGCAACATAAATGAGCTGAACACAGGGAATAACAACTTAGACCAGCATGTCACGACCGGGGGCAGCCAAAAGCTCTGATACCCCAACAAAGGCAAATTCAATAAGAAATATAGAGGTTCCTGACCGAACGATTGCGAGACTTCCAGCACAACGAAGTTACTGGCGAATCGCTCCGACGAGACATGACCAACATAAGCAGGTCACATTTCATTAATGAGATCAAGCAGACGGAACCATCCCCATAAATTGGCAGATACAAAGATTAGTTTTATTCAGACAAATGCAGCAACTCAACCTTATGGCGTACCAGGGGCACACGGGTACCAGAAGGACACACCAGCCCAACCATCAAGAACCAAGAGGCAGATCTTGTTTCCATGACTCCATATGATTCATTACTAAAGCAAAACATCACCAGTAGCCGAGCATCGCGGAACTAGTGGTCTAATTCCTCTTGCTGCGGATAACCTGGCCCAAGTCGGCCCTAACTCCGTTCTCACAACCGTCTCTACCTGCTCATCGGTTCCCTGTTGCCCTCGATCTGTCACCACGGCTCCCAGCCATGTCGATCTTGCACCACGGCTCCTAGCATTGCCAATCTTGCACCACGCCTCCTAACCGTGTCGATCTTGCCATACGGCTCCTATCTGCGCCGACTAACCCACAACACTTTAAACATCAAAGCATCCAACGACGGAGCAAATTACAAGGCTTTACTAGTAATGATGAAAACTGCAATCCAGTCAGAGCTGACCACCAACCAAGCCTCAAAAGAGCACGCGACGAAACATCCAATGATGGCGCAATAAGGTCTGGGAGCAGTTCACTGTGCTTCCACATACACCTTTACACAGGTTCCACAAGCAGTTCAAAGTCTCAATCAGATCGTTGAGCAAGACCTCACAAGCTGAGGATTATTTCAGTTGTCTAGCAGTCTACCTTTCCTCAGTTGCACTCACAACGATTTCCATGCTTACCAGTGCGAGAGGGTAAACCAATCCCCTTACACCCATCTGTGTATGCTATCCAGTGTGAGAGGGTAAACTAATTCCCCGACACACATCTAGGTACGCTCTCGCCGACACATATCCGAGTATGCACTCCAATGCAAGAGGGTAAACTAATTCCCTGAAACCCATCCTGGTACGCTATCTAGTGCGAGAGGGTAAACTAATTGCTCTCCAGTGCGAGAGGGTAAACTAATTGCTTTCCAGTGTGAGAGGGTAAGCCAATCCCCCGACACCTATATGAGTAAGCTATCTAGTACGAGAGGGTAAACTAATTGCTCTCAAATACGAGAGGGTAAACCAATTCCCCGTCACCCATTTGGGTAAGCTATCTAATGCGAGAGGGTAAACCAACTCCCCGACACCTATCTGGGTCTGCTCTCCAGTGCGAGAGGATAAACCAATTCCATGACACCTATCTGGGTTTGCTCTCCAGTGCGAGAGGATAAACCAATTCCCCGACACCCACTAGGTCTGCTCTCCAATGCGAGAAGATAAACTAATTCTCAACCCCCATCTGGGTTTACTCTTCAACAGAAAGGGGCAAACTGCCCGTGAATTTCCACACAACTACTCATTTTGATATGATTAGTTAACGATTTTCATATTCCACATATCTTTATCATGTTATGATGCAGGCCACGCAGCTCATAGGATCGAATACTCGAAGACCAGCTAAGTAGAAAATGGTCGAGGGGCAGTAGCCGACGATGAACTCAACAGCTTGACGCCCCAATAAGCCTAAACTCACGGCCATAACGACTATGTGGAATTGTCAGCCTTTTTCGAAGCAACGTGCCTAACCGAAGATTTTATGGCTAAAAGTTTTGTAAGACGCTTCAAGCAAGCAAAGTTTCAAGAAAAACAAAGATGGAGTAAAGCAAAATCAATTTATTAAATTTCTAGCAAATTGATAAAATTATACGAAGGTCGCCGAAATCCGACACAAGCTAAACAAAAAAGACTACTCATTTAGCAGCTTGGATGACCTTGGGCTCTCCAACAGCCATCCTGCCTTCAGCAGCCACTTTGTTCTCAGCAGTTTGCTCACCCTACGTTTCATCTACAACAACTTCGATCTTGGCAGCACCATCGTCGATTGCTCCAACTACGACAATTGAGAAATCAAACTCAAGCAATTTTATTCTTCTTAGCAAGTAGCACAAACGTGGCAGCAGCAGAATGAGTAGGCTTTGACGCCTCTTTAGCAGTCGAATGATTTCTTCTCAACTGAAGGTCTAGTAAGCAAGCTAATGTACTAGCACTGCACCCCAGCGCCTTAAGCCACGGCCTCAGTTGCGCAGTTGCTCTTGGCTTCAACCAAGCCAAGCAGCCTAAACTGTGGCCCATGCCACACCACTTCCTCGACCCATACCGAGCCAACCCTTGGCTCTAGACAAGACGTAGCCCCTGCCACACCACCTCCTCGACCCATGCCGAGCTGACTCCTGGTCCCCACCAGCCGACGTGCCCCACCACCTCGACAACTGCCCCATGACAGCACCACCAAAGAAGAAGACAAAAAAAATTAAGTTCTTTGCAAGATAAAGAAATCATCAGAAAATGGTTCTTTGCACAAGCAAGCGAAAAAGAATGCTAGGGAAGGGGGAACAAATATCCTCTAGCTTTCTCTATTTCTTGTATGGATAAATAATTGCCCTCCAAAGTTGATTTAATCCCCTACTTAAGGTAGGCTTAAATAGGCTTTGGTGGCGATTTATTTCCCTTTCCTAGAAGAATCTAATTCCAAGTCCAAGTGGGAATCTGCATCAAAGTTGGAGATCTCTAAACCTACTGCCATTTCCTGCAAGCAGCTCAGCAGGTGTGGGGGTATTTGTGGAGCAAAAAATAATCCCAAAAATCATGGAAGTGACACGTGGATTTTTGGACCCTCAAGGCACACCGGAATTCCCACGCGCATGCAATGGACAATAATGACTCAATCAAGGAATAGTTAGAGGTGATCAATATGGAATTTATTTCATATTCCTCTCATCCCTCCTCATCAATCCCTTATTGATTTTATTCAAAAGGTAACTCCCAAAACTTCCTATTTAAATTAGGAATAATTGACATGTTAATTGCAAGATATTATTCCACATAATGACTTGCAATTATTCACCTAATTACACCATATATGGCCGGCCACTCTCCAACCAAAGGGCCTACCACTCTCCTATAAATACCGCTCGTATCCCACTAAAATGCTAGGTCATTTGCTACCCACAAACTTCTAAATACATTCTTTTCAGAATTCTAACTTTGGCAGCAAAGATTCTTCGGCCAAAGCCCCCCATTCATTGTAGGTGCATGAGGCTTTTAGCCTTAATCTTAGATGTTATTATTTTGCATGTGCATTTTCGTCAAAAGAGAAGATGGCGGAAATTTGCATCCACACTTTAGATAAATTGAAGTATATGAGAGGAAATGAGATGAAAAATGGCGAGATAGATGATGGTAATGGAGGAGGACGAAATGAAAGACGATGTAAGAAACAAAAACTTGGTACCTTTGGCCCTATAGAAATTGTCTTCACTTGGTTAAAGGATGTCTCATTTTCTGTTCAGATGCATACGAAGATAATATATATTTGCGATGAATTTGATATCTAGTTTTGTTTAATCTACTTGTGTTGCATACATTTATTGTGAAAGTACCATTGTAAGTATGTCCAGTCACCACGTTTATCTTTTAATCTAAATATCATATGTATGATTGCTTATTATGCACAATATAACAAGGAAAAAACCGCATCAAACTAGACCAATCTTTTTATACATTTTCATGTCCCCTACTAAGATGGACAGATTTTGCTGCAAAGATCTATGGAACATTACACGATAATTCCAATTTAGTAATATATCGTGGATTAATAAACCGCAAAAACACTAACATATAAAGAAGAAAGTCGGGGCTGAACCTAAAATGCATGAACATATGGAATTTTGTGTTGGTACCTGAAAGCAAGTCAATGGGTCCTCTCAGAAAAAACAATGGGGCACAATATCTTCCGAGATTTTGCGACTTCAGATATTTTTTTTCCACAATAATTAAAGATTTGGTTTTTTGTGATATATGGACAAAAATATATGGACAAAAATAAATAATGGATTTAGCAACCGACACCAAATTGAAATCATGGTTTTGTAAATCAGAGAAGGTTTTATATAAAATTCACTCTTCGATCCCATTTTATGTAGCGTCAAGGTGACCCAAGCTAATAACCAGGAAAACCCGAAAAGAAAAGAACAAAATAAAAAGGGACCACGTGCTAAAGATTTTTAGGCTCAAGAAATTAGTAACACCGACACTTAGAAAATAAGCAATTTCTGATCTTCAAGAGTCCATGTGCAACATATTTTGTTCTCTCTTCTTGCATATTTGTATACATGCCTCTTCTGAAAACTATCAATTGCATTCTTTGGAGTTCAATTTCTCAAATCCTATTCTCACTTCTTCTTTCTTTATCTTTTGTTTTTTTTTTTTTTCAGAAAACGATGTTACTTCTATGAGATAATACAATTTTACAAATTGTTTTAATCTATTATTTTATCGTTTTAGATAAAAAAAAAATTAAATCCAGCACATCGTCCATATCATCAATATTGTCCTAACTTAATCACTTATTATTGAGTTTTACCACAAAAAACGTCGATGATATTTAGTGGTGAACCTCCCAAATCTAAGTTGTATATTATTTTGTTATATGTCCTATGTAGGACTCTATTGTCCAACACGCTCCCTCACAAGTGACCCACACGGGGTCACATGAGACACCAATTCCCACAGCGGGAACTGGTCAATTCATTATACCAGAGCTAGTCATTTATCATTCCCTCATTGGAGCTGATGAGTTGATTTTATATTATATGTTGTACATTTTCTTAATATGTTTTGGTAATTATTTTGTTTCATAACCTTCAAAATATGCATGAGTAATTCATAAGTAATTGGAAGAACTATATATGATTGTTAAGGTAATGGCGAAACCGTCTTTTAAGTTGATTTTCAAAACCATTTTGTTTGAGTTTATATTTCCTATATATTGCCGATTCCTTAAAATTTATTTTTATTATTTCGTTATAAAATCAAGCTTTCCTAAACTTTGTTTTCAAAGAATTAATTATGAATTGGTTTTTTTTTTCCTGAACAAACGATATTAATTATCTACAGTAAGGGGGTGGGGGAGTGGGCTAAGACTCACAATGGGCTAGCAATAAAGTTGTTCGAATTCGCCTTTGACGAGAATCAAACTTAAGACCTCTCACTTACAAGTAAAGAGGAATACCACACTACTATAAATTTCCACTTTGCCGACAAAATTAGTTTGTCGGCAAAAGTCAAAATTCGTCGGCAAAGAGCCATTCCCAATGAAAAATTTTGTTGGCAATTTTGTCGCTAAAAGCATGTCGTGCAAGATCTCTCCCAACGAATCTTGATATTTCGTCGGCTCATTTTTAAGGCAACAAATCTCAGCCGTCAAACTATGCCTGTCACCAAAACAACGTTGCGACAAAGTATTTTGTCAGCACAGGTTGTTTTTTCGCGACGAAGTTATTTGTCGACTTAGTGATCTTGTCGCGACGAAACATTTTGTTGGCTGAGTAATCTTGTCGCGACAAAATGATTTTTCGGCTGCGAAGTCCTATGCCACCAAACTAGTTTGTTGGCTCAAATTACTTGTGTAGAAAAAATAATTGGTTGGTTGAATCTTTTGTGAACAAAAACATTTGTTGGCTAATTATTTTTGTGCCGACAAAACATGTCAAGTCCAATATTTTCTTATTTTTATTCGCATTTTTGTTTTTTTTTAATAATATTTTTAACCATCACAAACAAGCAAGCTTAAGAGATCGAGAAGGGGAGTGAATGAAGAATTAATGTAGGGACAACACAAAAATTCATGTAATATAAACTAATGTAAGGTTCACAATTCGGTTCAGTTACAAAATACAAAAATAACTATGTTTTCATTTCGACATTACTATAATATAGATAAAATATCCTTAAGTATCACCATTCTCACTATAGTCCTCATCACGTTGAAATGCAGCATCACGAAATCGGGAAACGGTGAGGATCATCATGAAACATTCCAGTATCAAACAACTATAGAAGAAAGACAAATTAAAAAACTTGATTAGCAAATGTTAAGGGTGCTAAATATCATTGACATTAAGGAAACGCAAGGCCACACTAGAGTGGCATTTCTAAACAAATAACTTATGAAACCATAAATGTGTAAACAACAAGATAAAGATATCTACTAATCAAGTTAACTTACCAACGCCATGCAGCATCACAACCTAGCAAAATTACATGTTTAATAGATACCAGGTAATAATCAAGTTAGCATCAACTACTTATATGTCCTTCATCGCTGTAAACAACAAGATGAACATTATAAATAGCAAGGCAACATGATTCTCACACTTTGTAAACAAGGCAGCATGATCATATGGTCTTTATTACATGTCATATAAGAAAGTAGAGATAGGACATATTGATTTTTTTTTCTTTGTTATTTTTTACTTTACTACTATTTTAATGTCATTATGTTACTAAGTTATCTTGTAAATGCAATTCAATATTTTCTTTATTTCACTTAGTTTATTTATTTCTTAGGAATTGTCTGTGCAGATCAGCCAACTTTATGAGTTAAATTGTACTTCCTCATAAGGAACCAGGTGTTGAGCCTTATACCATTGAAAAGTTATGTAAGTTAGCTTTCAAAGGAATTTTACGGTTCATGATTCCAAGTTCCCTAGAACACGTTATAGCGACTTTCGTACAGGACGTCTGTCAGCTAAGTCTACGCGTTATTTGCAAGGTGATTTCGGATTTACAAGTTTTAATTAAAGAAAACGTGCAAAGAAAAAGTAGAGCTTCTATAAGAGTTTAAGACTATTTTAAAAGTTTCAGAATTCATATTTTTATGGTTTTGGTGTGCCACATCTTCAACATTCCAATTCAAATAACGAGAGAGTTAGTGTAAGATCCCACATCGACCAACAAAGAGAGGGTGATGTGCCTTATATGTACATGCTCCCTTCCTTATAGCATGAGCCCTTTTGGGAACTCACTAGCTTCGGATTCCATCAGAACTCTGAAGTTAAGCGAGTTCGGGCGAGAGCAATCCTAAGATGGGTGACCCACTGGGAAGTTCTCATCTGAGTTTCCATAAACAAAACCGTGATGGAATGGTAAGCCCAGAGCGGACAATATATCGTGCTACAACGGATTCGAGACTAGGATGTGACAATTTGGTATTAGAGCCACTCTGCCGTTCAGTGCGGATGTGCCGGCGAGGATGCCGGGTTCCCCTTAAGTGGGGTGGATTGTAAGATCCCACATCGACCAACGGAGAGAGGGTGATGTGCCTTATATGTATTTGCTCCCCTCCCTATAACACGAGGCCTTTTGGGAACTCACTGGCTTCGGATTCCATTGGAAATCCAAAGTTAAACGAGTTCGGGCGAGAGCAACCTAGGATAGGTGACCTATTGAGAAGTTATCGTCTGAGTTCCCAGAAACAAAACCATAAAGGAATGGGAAGCCTAAAGTGGACAATAGAGAAGTCATATTCAAGCAAGGATTTGACCATTTATTCAAGAGAAAAAGAAGGAAACAGGGAGAGACTTTCGAGACTAGGAGTAGTAGTTTTAGCAATTAAATCATAAGTAGATGATATAAATCCTTGAAAGGTGTATAATTTATATAAACATAACAATACCAATCACCTAGCTAAGTAGATTATAACTCTAGAACATAAGCAAAACATAAATAAACTATACTAAAGCATCCTAATTCACCACTGTTTATAATCTTTATCAGTGTAAACAAGAAGACATAGACATCTATTAATCAAGTTAATCCTCAAATATCAAAATTACCAAGCGTGAATGATCCTCACACTGGTCTCCATGCCTGGCTGATACCAGTTGTAAGCTATCTAGCCCAGAATTCCACTTAGCCATAGACAACCTGTAAGTGTTATAGAAAGGAAAATCAAATATGTCAAACCTGAACCACAATATCGAAAAATTATATTGGAAATTTGGAATTAAAGCCAAAGGACATTGTTTTCACCAATATTATACAAATGGATACCCAAATCAATAAAAAATTGGAAACCTAGATCATAAACTCAAACCCAAATGAAATAGTTCAATCAAGAACATGTTTTTCATCTACAAGTGCGATTCAATCAAAGCAAATACAATTATTTCATTTTCCAATAAAACATGGAAAACGAATACACAAACAAACAAATAAGTTAGCAAACTAATGTGGTAAGGAAAATGCATATACAAATGACGAAATTATTTAGACGAAAACACAATGAGCAAACTAAATACTGACTTACTAATAATCCAGATCACTATCGTCATCAATAGTACTGCTTGACTATCAGCATCATGAGTACTATTTTCCTCATTGCTTATGTAGTCATCATTATCTGTACTACTTTCTTCATTATAATTGTAAATGAATTCATTTTCATCAATTCTAGGGAAGAGCCCCAAGATCTATAATGATGGAGTCAATCTCAACTGCAATTGGAGGAACGTTTTCCAAGCAGTACAGAGTCAGAGTTTCATCATTGTGTTATACCTGTGCCGTATCGGGAATGTCTGATGAAGAGTTCTCTTGGTATGTCACATCATCATTGCTATTATCACCCTCAGAGTCCCCCTTTTCCGGAATATCCCATACATTTCTATGTTGAATTCTTTGAATTACTTTCCAACCAGTACCTACCTTAGGATCAGCCACATAAAACACTTGCTTGGCTTGAGTGGCAAGAATATAAGGATCATTATCATACCAACGAGTGTTTGTGTTGACTGATATTAAGAGGTAGTCGCGCTTCATACTCCCTCGTCTAGAAATGTCTGTATTGAACCAGTGACACTTAAGTAACACCAGTTTATACCCCTGCTTATGTAACAATTCAATGACACTAGTCAACTTTCCATAAAATTCTAATTCTCTAGTATCGACATCTCCAAGCACATAAAAATTTATAGCTTCTTTTATTATGCAAAACTAAAACAATATACAATTTTAGACTTACAAATTTGGACTTGGCAGTCTCATTGGTCCAGTTTTTGTTCTTCCAGGCATAAGCAATCTCAAAGGTAACAATATCAGGGAATTGGGAACCCCCCTGCCATTTATTAGTTTAGGTTCAAAGATAGTAATGATCAATGTATAAGATCAACTATAAATGATAGAAATTAAGTAGCCATAAAAATGGATCAAGCTAGCAACTAGATTCTTAAATAACAAAACATTATATTCAGTCAAAAGTCCTTATCCCTCATACTCAAAACGTATACGCCAAATTCTAATTTGCTACAAACATAGCATTAAAACATTCATTACTTAACCTATGTGTTGGATTTATCCAATATAAATCAACCTTTAAGTGGTCTACTACATGTAATAGGAATGTAATATTGGAGAATAATGTTAATTGTGATTTAATCTCTTAAAGATATTAATTCTATATAAGGTGTCTTATATTGGAAATAGGATTGATGGAATCCTTAATAATATATGATTATGATATTTTACTCGAGAGCCAAGAAATGAGAGTTTTAGTTTTCCCTTATGGATGGAATCTAAGACTTTTTGGCTAGTATATAAACACCGGTCCCTGCTAACCCTAGACACGACAACTAATGTTTCCCATAGAGCATTGTCATAAAGCTAGGAGTTTACAGAAGAGTTGGTGTTTCTGTTTGTCACGGCAAACATAAAGATTGGAGTTTTATCGATCACGTCTTTGCTTGCATGGCTGCTGCATCTTCGATAACTACCATTGGAATCAGGTCAGTCACTCCTTCGTTTGTGTTTTAATTGTATAACCTTATAAGGCTAACAATTGGTATCAGAGCCACTGGTTATATGATTAAAACCTATTAGGTTTGAAGTTTGATTCTATAATATTATTCTTTTTTGGACTGCGATTTTGATCTTAAATCCAAATTGTGATTCTATTCGGCAACATCACCATGTTGGACCTGCTTGAAAACTGCATATTGTACGTTTCCGCATATAATTGCATATACGTGGCATATTAGTATGATATGCACATCATAAGTTTTACATCAGTTCCTATTTGGTCTTAGAGACCGAAATTATCAGTTAAATAAAACGATTACAGAATTGGATAATCTGTTTCTGCGAAGTGGTGCCTGTCGAGTTCAAGTTTTCTTCCACCGTCACCACCCTTCAAATCCATACGTGGGCTTTTCTAATTGAAGCACTTAATGATGATATTGAATTAACTATAATAAAGGAAGATTGATATAGTTGGTTCATTATTTTATGGAATTGTATAATTGGAATACCATGATGCTTAACGTTTTCTATTTCACATATGCATCGCATATGAGATCCTGATGGAGGTGGGTTAAGGAGCGGATAAAGCCAACGAACCATGTCGAGGCATAAAGACACCGTCGTCCAACATAAGACAAGTCATGGACGTCACCTCCCAAGACATGTGTAGCCTTGCAGGAAATCACATATTTTGCTATCGGATATATCACTCATAAATTGGTAAACTAATAATTGTTGCATGGTAGGTTTTCAAGCACTTCAAGCTTTCTTTCTTGTATTCAGTTCTCATAAAGAAAGATTGGAACAGTTTGCTCATCTTTACTAAATTAATTATGACTGGAAGAAGATGGCATGCTTTAAGCTTTCTATTTCGATAATCATGCCAATGTTTTGGTTGAATTGATTTAGTGGTAGATACAACTATTTTGGCTAACGTTGTTGTCAATTTTGTAAGCATATAGAAATATGTACTTCTGTACTAATCTTGCCAAGAAAGACTATGAAGCATCTCAAGTCAGCAAGATCGGTAAAGTCTCCTATCAAAGCAAACAATATTGATCATTATATGTGTCAATTGCGAATTAATTAGTTGATCATGCATATGGTTATTTTTTATTATTAAGTTTTTAAACTTGGTTATCAAAACAAAGAGAAAATATATGTTTTGAACATGATAAATTCTACTATGCATATAAAAGGCATACCGAGAAGCATATGTAAATATGCATAAATTATTTTACTTGTTTTTTAGACTTTATTCTGTCAAGATAGTCTGGATGTTTCGGCACTAGTAGTCTATTGCACTGTTTTTCATGGGTAAAATAAATTCATGGAAATAAATTTTGAATCAGTTTTGTTACATGATAATGTGTAGACCGAATGTAATTGCCATGTCATTGGTTGCTATGGGAAGTAATCAATATGGATTAAAATTTTAAGTTTTGCAAACATGTAGCAAAATTGACATATGGCGTGTTTTAAAGGGATTGGGTTGTCCTATATTGCTTTAAGCTTGAGATGATCTTATGTAAAGACACAAATGTGTTGATTAGTAATGCAGCATACTAGCACTTAAGTATGATTGGGGATTAATTCAAGTACGGTTTATAATGATATTAACTCCATAAGGAATTTGCATGACTAATCAAATTAGTTTTGTCTACAATTTTGCTTTTCTATCTCATTATAGTCATTTAATTGTACATGACTAGTTAACTATGAAATTGATGCATAACCTGTGGATTGACTGAGAGTGACAGAAAGCATCTGGTGGCAGAACAAGGACATTATACATATGAATGAGGTTTGCAGTAATTATGTGAAACTTCTCATTTGTATTATATTTATTCTTATATGAGAATTATGGTGGTCATGTGATTATATATATGTTTACAAAGAAGTGGTGAACATATGAAGGCATGAGGTATGTAATCCATTCAAAGTATGTGGCTTAATTGATAAGCATGAATTTTCAAACATGTATTATTGTTTGTGGTTTTTCCTATGCCTAAAGAATTTAAACAGTGCTTTGATTAGTAAATTTTATGTGTCATAAGGGGAGAAGAAAAACAAGTTTTCAAGGCTAATGTAGGGCACATATTGGAGATGTTTTCTATGGAAGAAAATAATTTTGGTTGTTCCTTTTATTTAATTTGGTATTTACAAAGTTAATGCATGATTTTAATGCTATGTTTAGTAGTTTTGTACTACGGAAAGAAATATATAAAAGGAAAGGAACCCGTTTGATATATATTTGAGCGATTTAGCTTTTAAATTAAAGGGATGTATTGTTCTCTCACATTACATAAAGTATTTCTAATTGACTCCGTAATGATAAGTATTGACATTCTTGTGGTAAAAACTTGTTCTATATGTGATTAATCTCCTTCAAGTATGTTGTCAGGTTTTTGAGATTAATTTAATGTCAAAGGGAGTCATGAAGGAATTAGTGCCATTTGTTGGCAAGACTCGAAGCTCGAATCAGGTTGTCATAATTTTGTCACTTACAGTTAATTAATCCTTGTGACTTCTTGTATCGTTTCAGGGCGGAGTTGATCAATGCCCTTTCAACTAAGCAAGCCGCAACGGCTTAGTTGACAATGAAACTGTGTTTTTGAGTTACTTCGGTCAACTTTGCATCTTAATTAGAATAAAAGGGATAATCTTCTTGCCTACAGGTGTGGATTACTTCTTTTAGTTTAATTAAGATGGCATAGTATGGGTTTTATTTCACAAAAGTTGTGAAAACCTTCATCTTGCCTACAGGCGTTGAAGTTTTTCATGAAGGAACTTTTGTGACATAAAATCTAGCACTAGAAACTAGTTAATTTTCTTGCCTACAGGTGTAAATTAATTTAGTTTCATGAAGTTTATTGGGATAAAGTTCCATGCCATTAGTGACAAATATTTCCACAATGAACCCCATAAAAGGTTGTGGTTTGAAGGCATGGAAATCAGTTGCATCATGACGTATTTTGTGTCTCTTCATGAGACTTGTTGATGCAAAGTATTGGACCCATGAAGGTTAATCGAGGATTGCTAAGGTACGCATTGTTTAAGTCTTATGCTTGAAAATCTTTTCAATTTGAGCTATGATGTCGGTTTAGAGGATGAAATTTGACTACTAAAGTTTCCTTTGGACATCGAAATTGAAATGATATGAAATTGAATTTGTTATGGATGCATAAATTCATGATAGAAGCACATAATTGTTTCTGGCAGATTACGTGTCTTGATTTAAATCGGGTGAATGACATGTCTAATGGTCACCAAATGACCTGAATTTTGGATATGTTTAACATATAGATGTCTAATATGTGTCTGCAAAGTTTCGTAATTTTCTGCCATGTATGTTAATTATGGTGAATTTACTAGTAACCCATACTCGTATAGACAGTTTTTTACTGGCAGATTGTGATGTTTTTTTTTGAGACGTGACTTTAGACTACTATTTTGACCCAAAATGGCTCTGTATTTCTATTTTATGAAGATTAGTATGCCTATTTTGATCAGTATAAATTTGGTAGCAATCAAGCTTGTAAATTAATTATGAAAAATTCTAAAGTAAGTGTAACTCATTGCTGAAATTCTGTTTGACAACTTTATGTTGGTTGTGATGTTTATTTTATTATGTCTAATATATAAAGAAATTTTCTTTAGGTACATCTTTGAAAGAATATATTAACGAGTGTTTGCCCAAGTGGGAGAATTAGTGAACGAAAATTGGGCTTCACACTCATTAACTTATTTGCAAGTATAAACTCTGATAACTTAGTGGGAGTCGTTCTAAAAATTTGAGCACTAAGTGGACTTGCATGAATCTATTAAAGCATTATTCTATCTTCCATGAATTTGTGTTACTTGAATGTCTATAATATGTTTAAGTTGCACAAATGGATACTTGGTATATGCGTACATTTTCTATTACTTGCAATCATTTAGATTTCTCGATTGATCATATTGTTTTGGGCTCATAAGGACTTAGCATAAATGTGGACTTATTAATACATATAAGATGGTTGTTGGATGCACGTTTTTGTGTAAACATCAGTGAATGCTTTCATGCTTTGTTGTACCTTTTATTGAGGTAATATGCATTCATTGACTAAGTAAGGCTATTCCCAAAGGCATATTTTCAAAAGTATGATTTAAGTATTGATTTGCAAATTAAGTAACGATGTTGCAAATCAGTGGGAGTTTGAGTTTTGTGTTAGTAATGCCTTACATTTGTAGATGACCTATAAAGTATGTATAGAATCCATGTATTCAATTTAATCTCCAGTTGGATTCATTAAGTCACATTTTTCGTGTGCTAGTCAATTATTTGATGAAATATATATCAGATATCAAGTTGTTATGAAATTGCATATTAAATGGCATGACATGGTTTGTGCACTACCTCAGTTATGAGGATTTCCATCTTGCCCACAGGTGTTGGAAATCACTATGAAAGTAACTAGTATGGTGCATAGATCAGTGTCAAAAACATATTAATTCATCTTGCTCACAAGTGTTGAATTAATTTGTTTTATGAAGTTTTTGGGATATTTTACTTGGACATGTACCTATTTGGTATTTTCAGTTATGTCCATTGGCTACAAACATCATTTGTATTATTATTGATCTAATGAAAGTGATGCATGATTGTTTTGGAGATGTATTCACACCTGCAGGTTATGATGGTTTCATTAGATGAAGGATATCTACATTGGCAGATTTAAGGCTTCGAAAAAGCATAAAGTGTAACTTGTGAGTTACAATAAGGTGGACCTGAGATGATATAAAGTAAGACATTTTGGTTAATTTAAAGTTTCATCTCTTGATCATAATTTGTGTTTCATGTGAATAAAGATCTTAGCATGTGTGATTATGAAGGTTCTGGGTTGTGTCAACCCTACAACCTTGTTAGTTCCATGTTAAGAAATGCATTTGACAGAAGCTGCATTAAGGATGAGATGTAATCACTGTTACATGGCCACTAAAGAGACATTAGTCTCCAATCTCAAGTATAAACATGAATATTACATTTTGTAGACCAAGTGGGAGAATGTTGGATTTATCCAATATAAATCAACCTTTAAGTGGTCTACTACATGTAATAGGAATGTAATATTGGAGAATAATGTTAATTGTGATTTAATCTCTTAAAGATATTAATTCTATATAAGGTGTCTTATATTGGAAATAGGATTGATGGAATCCTTAATAATATATGATTATGATATTTTACTTGAGAGCCAAGAAAGGAGAGTTTTAGTTTTCCCTTATGGATGGAATCTAAGACTTTTTGGCTAGTATATAAACACCGGTCCCTGCTAACCCTAGACACGACAACTAATGTTTCCCATAGAGCATTGTCATAAAGCTAGGAGTTTACAGAAGAGTTGGTGTTTCTGTTTGTCACGGCAAACATAAAGATTGGAGTTTTATCGATCACGTCTTTGCTTGCATGGCTGCTGCATCTTCGATAACTACCATTGGAATCAGGTCAGTCACTCCTTCGTTTGTGTTTTAATTGTATAACCTTATAAGGCTAACATCCTCCACTATGTAGGCAAGTGGGTGTGAACCAGCGAGATGCTCATACTTCTTTTGGGCTCGATTTTTTTTGTTACCCTCTGATTGTTTCTATATTTCACCACAATAACAGTTTTTTAGCTAGTGCCATATACTTAACAAAAAATTAAGACCAAATGCATGCATGAATCAACTAAAACAATACCAGAAACTTCTTTGACTGAAAATGTTCGCATAAAAACTCCAACTATCCAGGTTCCCCAGGTCTTGAGTCCATCTCTTTCGAAGGATTGGCCAATGCCTCCTCAGCCAATGCCCACTCTAAAAAGTATACATGTAACTCATACTTGAACTCCTTGTATCGTCTAGACATGAGTCTATCAATATAGTCATAATGTTCTTTAATATTGGTGTCCAAGTTGAAGTTCACCTGACAAAATTAAAAATGAGTTGTGATTTTATTCCAATATATAAACTTAAGAGATTTAGGATCGTCAAAATTGTTTCTGAGCGGGAAAGAACCCGCCAAGTTGTTACACGATAAATAGGAATTCTTACGAAAGTGAAATCGGATGGCGCGCTGAGAGCGAAGAATATGGGAGGGAGATCATGAGCAATTAGGGGATGTGAACCAACAAAATAGGAATAGAAATATTATGGGAGGGAGAACATGAGCAATTGGGGGATGTGAACCGACAAAATAGGATTAGGAAGAATATGGGAGGGAGATCATGAGCATTTGGGGGATGTGAACCGACAAAATAGGTTAGGATTGCCTTGGGAATTTGATAAGTTTGTTCTCATCACGTAGAGTTATTATCAATTTGCCGATGACACACTTTGTTGCCTCTCTTATCAATTTTCCGATGAAATATTTTGTTGCCTCACATCGTCGGCTAATATTTCAATACAGCGGGAACAGTTCCTGCCAGAGTTTACCTGTCAAAACAAAATTCGTCAGGGCATCGAATTTACGCCTACAAAATGATCATCGGCTAACGTTCCAATTTTCTCGGCTAAGATTGGCGTTGTAAATTGGTTCTGGCGTGAGTATTCAGCCGACAAATTAAATTGGTTCTGGCGTGAGTATTCGGCTTATAATTTGTTGGCAAAATTATAATTTCTAGTAGTGCCACTATATCGTAGTACTAAGTGGCAATTACGAATTGGTTTTAAGATATAAATTGTTTACAATAATCCCTATGAAAAATGACCTTACTAGAGCCGACTATGCTACGATAACCTTGTTTCTATTGCAAGTATTTTAGGTGTTTTAACCCTTTTTGTGCATGTGGTAGAAAATAAGTGGTAAAAATCCTATCAGGAGCCACCACCAATCTTTTTAATGACCCAATCATTCAGTCATTACCCTTAAGGAAGCAAGTTCGAACCAAATAAATAGGGTCAGGATGTGTCGCAAGAATAACTTGGTCCACCATCCACATTATTAATATTGTCTTAACTCAATGAGATTAATTACAAAAAGTCACAATGATATTTAGTAGTGAACCTCCTATATAAGTTGTATATTATTTTGTTAGTTGTCTGATATGGGACTGTATTCTACAACATGCTCAACGTGAATGAATGCCTTGGAGGAAAAAAAAATTGAATACGTTACTTGCTTAAGTTGTATTCCAATTGTTTTGAATTTTAATAGCGGTATATTAGAGCATTTTTCAACTATTTTTAGCATGTGGAACAAACTATAGTCTACTTATCACTACTTTTGGTGGGAGTACAATAATGGGCCAAAGCCCAAACATAAAACTAAACTAAACCAACACTACCAGATCAAAAAGTGAAGCCCACATTATGCGTCCTTATTTGATGAAAAACCTACCTTTCTAGTGAAGCCTAGCATTGACCCAATTCATGCCTCTGTGAATTATAGGCCCCTTATTACCAGACTACTAACAGCAGTGCCTGGTTGCCCTCAAACTAAGCCCATCCTAGGTTTCTAATAGATCTTAAAATCCAAGCTTAGGATAAGGCATACACGACTTAATAAGAAAAGAATGAAAATAGAAGATCATAGAGCAAGGGACCACCGAAAGTTGCGATCCTTAATGTGGGAATAAAACTCGCTATTAGCATTGCATTAGACTTATTCTCCCGCATATCAAGCAGGACTGCGTTGATGAATCTCTTTAGGGAAGAAGGGAGGTGGGGCTTTAGGTGACAATGGATTGAGCTAAGAGCCCTATACTTAGGCCATATCCAATGGTTTGGCTACATAAAGTCACCATTCTTAATAGCACACTAACAATATAGTTTTTAAATGATTAGTGCATGGTTATAATTTTTCTTCTCCAATGCTGCATAACATATCTTTTTATCTGAACCATTGGATTTAATAGTGTGCCTGATCTTGTGGAAAAAAATTTTGGGTGCATGACAAAACATGCCACCCACAGCACCAATCGATGTCTTGTGTTGTCCAGGCTGCTTTTTGTATTTCATGGAACCCATGAACAGTGGTAACCCATTCCTACCAAATGGGCCAACAGTAGTTTAATTAAACTAATGAATAAATTTAAAGTATAGTAATAAATTATTGAGAGGGCTATGTTAATCTAGCCTCTTCAGTTGGAGATAATATATGAGTATGACCTACCACAGTGTTAACCGTGAGTCAAAGTTAGGAAAAAAGGAATGTAAGATATTGTAAATACTAGGAAGCCTTTATTGTGTAGGATATTGTTTGTAGCTCTTTATTATTTGTTTCCTTATTGAACAAGGATTGTATATGTATATATTTCAAGATAAGTAATACAAGGAAATTATCCCTTAAAATTTTATTTGGCATCAAGAGCCAGAGCTGCCGTAACCCTAGTTGTTTCCGCTGTATTCTGTAGACTGATTTTCTGCAATTCTTCTCGCAGAATTCAGTTTGGTTGTATTTGTGTATTGCCGTGTGTATAGCAGTGTGGTGAATCACTGTTTTTCAGCATGCAAGTGTCAACGTGCAGATTTTTTGTAAGGTAGTATGGCGTCTGCGGAAGGTAGTGGTTTTTTGAAATTGGAGGACAGTGCTCGTACTACTAATCCAGTAGTGAATCCTGTTGTTATTCAGAATGATGCATCTGCTGTACCAAACACCGTGAAACTAAATGGATCGAATTATCCTCTGTGGTCCAAGGTTTTAGAGATGCACATCGCTGGACGCGGTAGGAAGGGTTTTGTGACTGGGAGTATCAAGGAGCCTGCTGAGAATAGTGTTGAGTATGAGACGTGGGAGACAGGGAATGCAATAGTCAAAGGGTGGTTGATCAATTCCATGGAACCGGCTATCATGGGATTTTTTATTCACCTGCGTACTGCTAAAGAAGTTTGGGAAGAGGTGGCTCGGACCTATTATGATGGTTCGGATATTTCTCAAATTTATGAATTGAAGGTTAAGTCGTTCAGGCTTCGTCAAGAGGGCCGACCAGTTGGTGTGTACTACGCTGATCTCAAGTCCGTTTGGCAGGAGCTGGATCAACGAAGACCAATTAAGATGGAATGTGCTAGTGATCTCAAGATACTTCGGGAAGAAATTCAAATTGATCGTGTGTATGCTTTTTTGGCGGGTTTGGATGATATCTTTTATAAGGTACGTAGCGATATTCTACGTACTCAACCCTTACCATCTGTCGAGGAGGTGTTTTCTATTGTTAGGCGTGAAGTACAAAGACATGCCACTATGATGGGTGGGAGTAACAACCAATGGGGGTTGCCGTCCATGGCCATGGTCTCTCGGCCACCTGCAACCTCCCGTCCTAACAACTCTTCTAATCCATCTTTCAATTCTCGTTCCTTTAATCTAGAAAACAAAGATGATTTGAAGTGTACCTTTTGTGGTTAAACTCGTCATACTGAAGATACATGTTTTACTAAGCATGGAGTACCTGATTGGTTTCCGGAATTTAAGAAAAAATTGCGTGCCAAGGAGCGTGGAGCAGGAGGGTCCAGTGGAGGTCGTGCCTCCCTTGTTGCGACTACACCAACAACTCAGGAGGCCGTGCCTAGCCCTAGTGAGTCTGGTCAAAATTTGTTGACTCGTACTCGGGGTGACTGGTCCTCTGACACAGGTACTGTGGGACGGGTTCTCTTAGCCTCCGAAACTCATCAACATACAGGTTGGATTCTGGACTCTGGGGCAACGGATCATATGACTTATGATAAAAATATGTTTCAATACATGACTACATCTCACAGAAAAAACATCACGACTGATAATGGCACTATGGCAGCCGTGTGTGGTGCAGGCATAGTGCATCTCACCCCATCTCTCCCTTTACATCGTTGCTTACTTGTTCCTTCTTTATCCCATCATTTATTATCTATACCACAGGTTACTGAACAATTAGATTGTGTGGTTCTAATGTATCCGTCTTTTTGTCTACTTCAGGATATCCAGACCAAGGAGATAATTGGGCGTGGCATTAAGAGAGAGGGGTTGTACTATGTGGATGACGTCGTTCCTGGCAGAGCTAATGCAGTTCGAGCGTCTCGTTCTAGTAATTTACAAGAAGTGTGGTTGTTGCATCGTCGGTTAGGGCATGCATCTTTTGGGTATTTACGGCATATGTTACCTCGTCTATTTAGTGGAATAAATGAATAAGACTTACATTGTGAAGTATGTATTCGTGCTAAAAGCCATCATGTTTCGTTTCCTCCTAGTATGAATAAAGAAGCTTTACCATTTGAACTTGTGCACTCTGATGTTTGGGGACCTTTTCCCGTTGTTACTTCTTCTGGGCTTAAGTGGTTTGTTACATTTGTTGATGATTGCACTCGTATGACTTGGCTATATGTGTTAAAAATAAAAGTGAGGTTGGTATGGTGGTTAAATCTTTCTCTCAGATGATTCAGACACAATACTCGTCTGTGATTAAAGTTCTTCGTTCTGATAATGGTGGTGAGTATATTAATCTTGAGTTGTCGAAGTTTCTTTGTGACCAAGGTATTCTACATGAAACAACCTGTCCGCATACTCCCCAACAAAATGAGGTTGCTGAGAGGAAAAATCGCCATATCTTAGAAATGGCGCGTGCTCTACTTCTTGGAGCCTCTGTTCCTAAGGGTTTTTGGCCTGAAGCTGTTACTTATGCAGTCTACATGATCAATCGTATGCCATCTCGGGTTGTTGATTTTCGAACTCCTCTCCAAGTCCTCACTCAACATGCTCTAGTGGTGTCTACTCATACACTCACCCCTCCGGTATTTGGGTGTGTGGCTTATGTGCATATTCAGAAGATTCATCGCACTAAGTTGGATCCATGTGCTCTACAATGTGTGTTTGTTGGTTTTTCATCTCACCAAAAAAGGTATAAATGTTATCACCCCGAGACTCGGCATATGTATGTTACCATGGATGTGACCTTTTCTGAATCAGAGTTGTTTTATGCTCCTGTATCTTCATCTTCAGATCACCAGGGGGAGAACATTAGTGGTGATCTGGGATGGTTGGACCTAGGGAGAAATACTACGGTAGAGATTACACCTACAGTGCATAGTAGGGCTCGGGGGAATGACACTATTGTTACCGAGAGTGAGTCTGCCGAAGTGCCGACAGAGCAGCAACAGCAGACTTGCCGAGTACAGTCTGGAGTCAGCTCAGAATCTTGCCGAGAGCAGTGTTCAACCACTTGACGAAAGCAGTGTTCAGCCATTTACCGAGAGCAATGTTTAGCCACTTATCGATTCTGGTGTTGTATCCCCATCTCTCTCTAGCTCCACCGTGCCGCCCAATTCATCCTTGTTGGATATACCTGAGGTAAGTATTGTGGATGATTGTGTAACTAATGCAAGTAACGATGTATGTACATATAAGTTGCCACCGAGACAAAATCAAGGTGTGCCACCTGATAGGTTTTCTCCGGAAAGGAAAGTGAAGTATCCAATAGCCAACTATGTCTCATGTAGCAATCTTGCACCAAAGCGCCAGATCTTGGTGGACAATATGGAGTCTGTTCAAGTACCAACCCGTGTGGAAGAAGCTCTAAATGATCCAAAGTGGGCAAAAGCAATGGATGAGGAAATGTCGGCGTTACAGAAGAACAATACCTGGGAGGTGGTGTCCTTACCAAAAGGAAAAAGAACTATTGGATGTCGGTGGGTGTTTACTATCAAATACAAAGCTGATGGATCAATGGACAGGTACAAAGCAAGGTTAATAGCTAAAGGATACACCCAAACACATGGTGTAGATTATCAAGAAACTTTCTCTCCGGTTGCCAAGATGAATACGGTACGTGTTTTGATATCTTTAGCTGCTAATATGGATTGGCCATTGAAACAGTTTGATGTGAAAAATGCTTTTCTCCATGGGAACTTGGAGGAAAAAGTATATATGGATCTTCCTCTTGGGTTTAGTGCTGGTGGAAATACCGGAGTATGTCGGTTGCATAAGTCTCTCTATGGACTTAATCATTTATGTAGATGAGATGATTATCACTGGAGATGATTGTGATGAGATGATTATCACTGGAGATGATTGTGATGAGATTTTACAGTTGCAGAGTAATCTTGCGGTTGAGTTTGAAATGAAGAACCTAGGGGATTTGAAGTACTTTCTTGGGGTTGAAGTTGCTCGATCTCCGAAAGGTATTTTCTTGTCTCAACGTAAGTATGTTCTGGATTTGTTAAAAGAAACTGGTATGCTAGGATGTAAGCCAGTAGATACTCCTATTGTTGAAAAGCATTATCTATGTTTGGATCCGAATCAGAAGTCCGTTGATAAAGGGACATATAAGAGACTTGTATGGAGACTAATTTATTTGGCTCATACACGTCCGGATATTGCTTATGCAGTCAGTGTAGTGAGTCAGTTTATGCATTTGCCGAGTGTAGATCATATGGCCGCTGTTATGCGTATCCTAGCATATTTAAAGTCTGCACCAGGAAAATGAGTTTTATATGGGAAGCACAGACATTTGAGGGTTGAAGGGTTCACAGATGCTGATTGGGCAGGAAATGTGAGTGACCGACGATCTACTTCGGGGTATTTTACTTTTGTAGGAGGAAATTTGGTTACATGGCGAAGTAAGAAACAGAAGGTTGTATCAAGATCCTCAGCTGAGGCCGAGTATAGAGGCATGGCCCACGACATTTGTGAAATTCTTTGGCTTCGAAAACTTCTTTGGAGTCTTGGGTTCAAACCAAAGGAAACCATGAGACTATATTGTGATAATAAGTCTGCCAGAGATATAGCTGATAATCCAGTACAACATGATAGGACAAAACATGTGGAGGTTGACAGGCATTTTATTAAAGAGAAGCTCGAGAGGAAGATTGTTCCAATACCGTTTGTGAAATCGGAGGAGCAACTTGCAGATGTTCTCACTCATGCTGTGTGCAGTCGAAAGTTTGATGACTCACTTGTCAAGTTGGGCATGTGTGATATCTATGCACCAACTTGAGGGGGAGTGTTAACCGTGAGTCAAAGTTAGGAAAAAAGGAATGTAAGATATTGTAAATACTAGGAAGCCTTTATTGTGTAGGATATTGTTTGTAGCTCTTTATTAGTTGTTTCCTTATTGAACAAGGATTGTATATGTATATATTTCAAGAGAAGTAATACAAGGAAATTATCCCGTAAAATTCTATATTTAAAAATAAATTTTTGCAGGGCTATAATTCTAGACGAGACTATATTTAGCCATTTCAGTTGGAGATGGTCTTATAGATTGTTTTGGGTTTTCACCAAAATATTTATTGGGTTCTGAATTCCACATCATGAAACACATTTCCTGCCCTATTTTCACATATGGTATAATGGTAAGCTACCAAAAGACTTTCAAGTGCTTTAAAATTTATTGTAGTTAAAGTGTGCTTCTTATTATGCATCAAAGTTCAAATGTTTTTCTTGGTAATTTAAATTAAAGTAAAGTAAAATATCATTTGCATGAAGAAGAAAAGGAAGCGAGGGACTTGGGGCTTTAATAGTTGAGAGTGTGTTCACTATGTTGAGAATTAAAAAATGCAAATAGAGAAACTCATCTTGCTATTAACAGGCAAGCCAACCTTATTCCAACCTTGACCTCCAACAAGAGAGAGAAATCCCATTGGATGATTCAAAAGCAAAAACTGAACCTACAGAGTTTGCTCATGAAAAGGACAGTCTTGAAAGGAATACATGGTCCTTACTCCTTAAGCATCTTTCCTATGTGAATTCTATTCAATGATTGTGGTCCAACACACTTTTGTTCTTTTTCAATCATTTAATTGGGGGCTTTAGGCCTTCTTTGTGTAGTAATTTTAGCTCACAAAATCAAAAAGGTTCTACAGCTCCATTTTTGATTTTATGGTAATTGTCAGACAAGAAGTCATCTGTCAAAGTCTAAGTCCAGGCGTGCTAGCTCATTCCATGGTCTCATCAGATGCCCTTTTAGACTTGTTGAAAGAGCCACAAATGGCACCAACTGATTAGAGTTACATTGTTGTGTGTACTAACCCATGTTTCGGCATGAAAATTCATTTACCGTAAAGGACAAAATGTGTTTAACTTAAAAAAAATTAATTTATCAATACACCATTTGTGATTTGGAGAGAATTAAAACATAATCAAAACATGAAAAATAAGCATAGAATGTGTGTTTATCTAAGTATTTAATAAATCTCTTACAATTTATTAAAAAAAATAAAATGCAAAATGCAAAATAATATGCTACTCCCCACCTACTGTTATTCCTAAAAAATTTAAATGCTATTTCCCCAACAACAAAATCTCGTCAAACAATAATCTATCAGCAAATGAATAACCCTCCAAATGTTCTGTTGTTGTGATTATGCACTCCAAGTCATCAATATCCAATTATCATCCATTGCTAGCTTTTTACCTTTCACAACCCAATGTAAGTTTAGAGCTCATGTTACTTTGTCGCCCGCAACCTATTGTTATTAGGGTTATTTTATACACACCCCACAATTTTATGAAAACACCCCACATTAAAAAACTTTCTCAAAAATTCCAACGTTGTCCCTCATTCTTCTGAAGCCACCCCACATCCCCACTCCAAAAAACAAAAAGCACACTTGGCAGCCCCAATTCGACAACCAAGTATATTTGATTACCTCCATAAACATCGGTCAAAAATTCCAATTTCTTTGGTTACAATCCAACACTTCGACTCACCAACCAGCTGGATACTCCTTTACCTTTATCACCTTCATCGTTGAAGTCATCGTCCCACGCAGGCCACCCCATCGTGGCCCCTCTTTGTCTCTCACTCTCAAAAGAACATAAAATAAAAAATAAAAATAAAAAAGCAAGACATTTCTTCTAGAGTATCAGATGCAAATGCAATAGAGAGAGAGAGTTGTGCTATTGTGATGAGAAATTACGATTGGTTGGGCTTTTTTGCCTCTGTTTGCATGAGGTACGTTGCCACCGGCAAGGAATAGTTAGGTGGCTCGGGGTTTCTCTTTGTCTACTAACTTAAATTAAATAGGGGTAAAGGAGGAAATTTAAGTGAAAAAATTAAGGTGTGGGGCGTCTTCATAAGATTGTAGGGTGTTAAAGAATTACCCTTGTTATTATGTTTCTTTTAAGATCTTTATTAGTCATTTTACAAATAAGTAAGCTTATAATAAACATTTTATTAAAAAAGTGGATGGAGATAAGACACTGGAATGAAAATAACAGTACTTTAGATAAATCAATTTGAATATGGGTGTAAATAGTAAGTTGGGTGTAGAGATACAAAATGTGAGGTTGAATAAAAATTTCCAATTTCGAGTTGTTCTACTATACTGAGATTTTATTACTACATAATATGTGTTCAAACGAAAAGAGCGTAAAGTTTTCCCAAAAGAACATATATCAATTGTTATAAAATTATATGATAATAAGTAGAATTTATGTCGGTCCCAAAATCGTTCCGGCCACATGACGATCGGGACGAGAATTTTGAGACTGTTTGTCCTACTATTTGTGCGGACGAGAATTTATTTTGGTCTCAAAACCTAAAGCGCATAAATTTGGAGTGAGCAAAATAAATTTAGTTATTAAAAAAAAAAAAAAAAAAAAAAAACAAGTTACACTACATAATTGAAAGTGTAAGCTTCGTATTGCTACATTTCGAACAAAAAAAATAAAGATAAGTACACACAGGTTGTTGAGAAAATAAGAAGATGAGTTGTTGTATCGGTGCTTGCCTCTTGACAATGAGCTTGTTTGTCCCGTTTATACAAGTTGAAGCTAGAGAAACAAGTTTATTTCCCTCTTTTCGGCGCAAACCACCCTTGATTGCCTTCAATTTAATACAAGTGTGACTTTTTTGATCTGATCTCTTATTTTCAGCCGGAGACATAAAGTTTCAGTGTTAACTTCCTTTTTGGTAGCACCATTGGTCAAAACTCTTGTTTTCCAGGCACATATTTTGTATATCTCAGTCAACTTTCTATCGGATCACATATGCACTTGGGGCCTGGAACGCAAGTAGGTGAGTAGGGCCACAGACACAAGTAAGCGATTCGTCCGTGGACATGAGTAATCATATATCCGTCCCCGGACATACGTGAGCACGTCCTTCCACGGGCGAAAGTGAGCACAAATCCGGCTATGGAGGTACTGATTATCTGATCCAGGTGAGGACGATAGATCTAGCTTCAAACAAATTATAAGAATTTGAGAGGTTGTAGCTCGCAACCAGTGGCTTTTCTGCATAAACAATAAAGTTAAGAAACATCCTTATTTGATCAAATCCCATTCGAATTTGTTTGGTCCCCACTTTAGATACGCCGAGTTCCAAAAGTCATTATTTGCAATTGCAGTTCACATGCTGTGTAATGTTTGGTCTGATAACCGGATCCATTGTATAATCAAAACTCGCACAAAAAAAGGGTCGGTGTACGGAGTGATTTCATGACTACTGGAAATATATGTACATGTGAATTGAGTGTTCCAAACTGGTTAAACCGATGGGGCACAAAAATGTATGTCCGTTTAATAGTCAAACTGGCCGTGAATCAAACCTTCGTAGTTGTCAACAGATGAGGAATATCTCACTTATCTTTCCTTTGGTTTCTCTTTTACACAAACTTTTATATTGTTATAATGTCAAAATCAAATCAATTTTATAACTATATAGAGGTTTATTACTTAATAGAAATGTAACTACAAATTTGTTTTTTTTATTTTTTTGACCAAGTTATTCATAGTGAAAGCTGTGTTGGAAAATACAAAGGAAAGTGTTTTAGGGATGTGATTTAATTAGTGATTTGATATGATTTGATTTGGTCTAGGTTTCCTTGTCCTGTAGACAAATGATTGTTTTGATTTATTTCCTAGTATTGCTCCTTAGTAATTTTATAAATACCTCATTATAGAGAAGAGTGTGATTTGATATGTTTGATTTGGTCTAGGTTTCCTTGTCTTGTAGACAAAGGATTGTTTTGATTTATTTCCTAGTATTGCTCCTTAGTAATTTTATAAATACCTCATTATAGAGAAGAATATAGTATTGAAGTTGTATTTGAAAATTGTGAGATTGTAGAGAATTCTAATTTATCCTAGACCTTTTATTTTCAACTTGATATTAGAGCAGAGTTTGATTCTTGGTTGAACTTTGTTGTGGGCGCTTCCTTGTGGGTGCACGAAGCTAGCTAACTTTCTTTGTGCACCCAAACGCCATGAACCTGAGGGTGAAGATTGTCTACGATTGTTAGTAGAAAAATAAAAGTTAAAGTATTGCCGCTGCCATGGTGAAGGAAAAAAGAAGAAAAAGTTGTGTTGTCGGTAGCTTGAGGAAGAAAAAAAAAAACAAGAATAAAAAAGGAAAAAGAGATTTGGTGGTTGGAGCTTCTGAAAAGAGGCGTTAGTTTCAGTTGGGCTTTCGAAAAGATTAGTGTTTGTTTCAACTGGACTTTCGAAAAGAGACGTTAGTTTGAACATATCAAGAGATTTATTTATCGGGCTTTCGAAAAAAGACATTACTTCCAATTAGGCTTTGGAAAAGATTAGTGTTTGTTCCATTGGGCTTTCGAAAAGAGACATTAGTTCCGAGGATTATGATTTGATAGTCAGATTTCGAAAAGAGGCATTTGTTCTAGTTGGGTTTTCGAAAAGATTGGTGATAGTTACAACTGGGTAATCGAAAAGAGACGTTAGTTTTGACAAATTGTGATTTGTTGAGCTTTCAAACAAGATTGACGTTAGTTTCAACGTATCAGTGAAGATTTTTGTACATGTGACTCACTTAATGCGTGGTCCCATATGAGGAAGGTGTAGAATTTACAGAGTTTCAAATTAGATCTTATTTCCCTCTTAGCAAACTCATTATTTCACATCATGAGTTTGACGGGGTGTTGGAAAATAAAAAGGAAAGTGTTTTGGGGATTTGATTTAATTAGTGATTTGATATGATTTGATTTGGTTTAGGTTTCCTTGTCTTGTAGACAAGGGATTGTTTTGTTTTGTTTCTTAGTATTGCTCATTTGTAATCTTATAAATACCTCCTTGTAGAGAAGAATAAAGTATTGAAGTTGTATTTGAGAATTTTGAAATTGTAGAGAATTCTAATTTATCCTAAATCCTTTATTTTCAACTAGTTGTATGGATATAAAGAACTGCATTAGTAGTATAGCGTGTCAAATTCTAAGATGTAGACATGGAAACAGATAGACACCTAGTCTTTAATAGCCCCCCCCCCCACCCCCGAAAGGGGTGGAGGTGCTTTCTTTATTAATTACCTCTAATATAAATGCTAGCCCTTCTTTCAGATACCACTGGCGCTGTGAGGCAGTCCAGTTTGCTCATATTTGTTTTGCTGATGGCCTCTTTATGTTTTGTGGAGGGGATTATCACTCAGCTAAGATCTTGAAGGACTCTTTATGCAGCTTTAATTCTTTGTCAGGTCTTAAGGCCAACCCAACTAAAAGCTCCATTTTTCTTGAGGGTGTGGATGAAGTTGAGCATTCCAGAATTATGCTTCTTTTCAATTTTTCCATAGGAATATTGCATATTCGCTACCTTGGTGTGCCTCTCATTTCAACAAAGCTTAATTTGCAAGATTGCTCCATTCTTATCGAGCGCATTGAGGCTAGAATTAGACCTTGGGAGAACAAGGTCTTCTCTTTTACCGGTCATTTACAACTTGTTCAATCTATTCTCTGCAGTATGCAAGTTTTTTGGGCCTCACACCTCATGCTCCTTAAGAAAATTCTTCGCGATATTGAGCAAAGGGTTCGAAAATTCTTATGGTCTAGTAAGCTTTCTGGTCATTGTGTTGCTAAAGTTGCTTGGGATGATGTGTGTTTTCCAAAATCTGAAGGAGGTCTTGGGATTAAAAAATTGATTGACTAGAATAAAGCGCTTGTGGTTAGACACATCTGGAACTTGCTTATCAATGAAGACAATATTTGGTCTGTCTGGGATAGAATCTATCTTTTGAGAAATATGAACTTTTGGCAGATTAAGATCCCCCAAAACTGCTTGTGGAATTGGAGGAAGCTTCTCCGATTGAGAGATTATGTTCGGCTCTTCTTCTTCCACAAAATTGGAGACGGTAGGGGACCATCTCTTTGGAATGATAATTGGCATCCTTTAGGTCCTCTTGTTATCAATTTGGGTTGCCATATCATTGATGTGTCTGGGCTTCCAAAAACTGCTTTAGTTTGAAATAATTGGTGTTGGCCTAATAATTCTTCTCGTGAGTTGTTGGAAATTCAAATTTCTATATCTAATATTGTGCCAAATTGTAGCTTGGGTGATATGATTTGATGGACACCTTCATGGTCTGGCATCTACTCTGATGCTTCTGCTTGGGATAAGTTTCGGCAATCTAAGCCTATGGTAGGTTGGTCTAAGCTTGTTTGGTACAATCAAAATATTCCCAAGATGAGCTTCATTCTTTGGTTGGCTATTAAATGCAAGCTTTCTACTATGAATAGAATTTTAACTTTTGCTCGGTCGGTTCCAGTCACTTGCGTACTCTGCTCTAGTGCTACGGAGTCCCATTGCCACCTCTTCTTTGACTATCCTTTTACCGATGGTATTTGATCTTCGGTTCTATTCAAGTGCGGTGTCCCTTGGCTAAGGCTCCCTTGGCCTCTTTTTGTAATGTGGGCTACTAGCCGTTTCAAGGGAAAATCTCTATCTTCGATAGTTTTGAAGTTAAGTTTGCTGTTACAATGTATTATGTTTGGAAGGGGCGGAACAACTGTAGATTAAAGAACTCATGTCAACCCACTGCGATGGTTCTTGTGAAATCCCGTTCCTAGATTTCATTATTATAATCTACGTATTGGTATTATAGAGATTTTATATTATTTTTCGGGAAATTAATTATTTAAAATCCGTAGACCATTCGAGGTCACAATTTATATTGTTGAATAGATATCGAGATCACGAACGCATAGGCGAAAGCCGTTTGCGAGTCTGGATTATAACGGTATAGTTACGGACGTTTGAAGTTGTTGCAAACAAAAAAAATGAAAAGATAAGAAAAGGCCACGGGAGTGGCTGAAGGAAAAAAAGAAAAAGGAAAGCCACAGGAGTGGCGAGAAAAAGAGGGAAAAGAAACAGAGGAGGAAAATGAGGGACCAATGGTGGGAAGAAGGAAAAGAGGGGGGTTGCGGGAGAGAAAGGAGGGAACATGGGAGGCCAATAAGAAAAAAAAAAAGAAAAGAGAGAAAGGGGAGGAGTGCAGAGCACCCAACCCGAACCCTTTCTGTGACCCATATACCCGCACCCAACCCGGTTGAATTTCCGGCCAAATCCACCATTTTTTCAGGTGAGTTTCATCCCTCCTTCACTTGTAACTTCTTCCATCACCTTCCATCTACCTCTTATGCCAAAAAATCAAAGGTTTTAAGGCCTATTTCGGGTAGAACTCCGCCGAAGAAACCGAGGGTTTTCGTCGATGTTTCGTCATTTCGGCAAGTTTCACCACCCACCACCACCCTTAATCAACTCCCCCTGGACCTAGGAACAAGACCCAATCAGTTGTAGGGGCGTTGGAACATTGAGGAAGTTGAATCGAAAAACACCCATCTTAGGGTTTCCGACGGGTTTGAGTGAATTTGGGGCTTTTCCCGGCCAAATTGGACTTGGCCGCAGGTATAAAACTTTCTCTACTCATTGAGATCTTCATTTCTGTAAATTTTGGTAATTTTTAAAAATAGTTGAATTTTCCGGCAAGTCGGGGCGGCCGACCGCCACCCACGGCGGCACGTGCGGCGGCGGCCTGGGTAGTGGGCCGACGATGTCCTTTTAAGTTCAAATAGATTCCTTGTTTTCATAATTGATATCCGTATGACGTAATTTGATTGTTTGGACTTAGTTTCATTACGATACCTTACTTGGTCAAAATATGAATCAACGATCCGACCGTTGGATTGTCACCAAACCTTAATGCGTTATAGAACATAATATTTGAGGATAGCTGGAATTTACAGATAGGGAATCCGACTTACGGATCTTCCCGAATTAGATTTCTACGTTAGTAAAATTAATTGTTAACTACCACCTAATTCTAGCGATTGGTGGAGATCCGACCGTTTGATCGCGATGAGAATTTAGTATGTGGTTCTATGAACATAATGTGGACTTTGGGATGTTATGGATCGGAAATCCAATGAACGGATCTTCCGGATCGAATTACGTAGGGTTATGGACCCTACCGTTGACCGAGAGTTGACTTTTGGTCAACATGTCTCGAAACGTTCTAAATACTAAATCTAGTACCACGGGATACTAAGTGAAGCCTAGTGGGACCGCATTGGTTTGAGAGTGACTTGAATATATATGATATAGCTATTACCTTGATTTCTTATATTAATATCATCTGTGAATATGATATGGGTTATAAATGAAATTTTATTGAAATGTGAATTATATATATATATATATACACGCACACACATACATACCATCGACCTATGTTTATTGAATGTGAATTCTATTGAAGTGTTATTTTTATTTCTGGTCATCGATCTATTTTCATTAAGTATGATTTGACTTGTGCTTTGGAAATATGGTTTGTATTTTATGATTGGATTGATGTGATGAAATGTGAGGGCTAGTAGTGGACCATTAACCTATTGTCATGGGGTTTGTTGCTTAGACACTTGTTTCCTTATTGCACTTTTTGTGTCATTCAGGCCTTCTAAATTAAGTACTTGGTTCTTGTATTGTTTCTTCAAGCCGTTGTTGTATCCCTTGGTCTTCTACTCGATTCCGTTGAGTGATGGTCCGGAATCGTATCCTGAGTTTGATTCTGTTGAGTGGTCTGGAATCCCTTTGGTGACTTGGTTCCTTGGATTTGATTTCAGCTTCAGAGATGTAGGCTTCGGCCGAACTGTGTCGCTCTAGCCCTGCATGTTAGTGTGTTGTATGGGTTATTATTTGGTGTGATTATTGGATGTTGTTGGATGTAATTGTTATGATTATGATATACCGTTGACCAATATGGCTATAGATTATTATTGTGCCTCGTCGATTGTTCCTTGAGATGTTGCACGCTCTGAATTGTGCATTATGTTGAAATATGGCAGTTTATGTGATGAATATTCGAGTGTAGTGAAAATTTGAACTACGAATGGCTTGATCCCTATTGAGGGTACGTAGGCAGTCTAATGAAGAGGTTAGATGCAGCTATAAAGTATACGCAAAATTATTATGTTGAGTTACATATCCAAAAGGCGGGGTATGTTGAGTTACGGGCATTTAGGGACGTCACGTGTCGATCTTGGACATAAGTCGGGATTGGGGCGTGACAGTTCTCAACTCAATTAAGTCCACCATTAGACTTCGATTGAGTTCTTTGAAAATCGCACATTTCGCTGCTAATGACGCTACTTTACGGGAATAGAATATAACTATGAATAGTTAGTGCTTATTTTTGCTGCTTTGACGCAGGATTGTTAGCTTTACTGTCTATTTTTCTTTTAGTTGCGGCTTTTTGTTGCGTATTTGTATTTTCAGCTACACTTTGCTGCTTGTATTGTCTTTTTCTCATCAATATATTTTATTTATCAAAAAAAATAAAAAATTGTGGCTTGCCACCAGTTGTCCCTTTAAAAAAAAATAAAAGTCTTTAATAGCTATTGCATGTATATACGTATGTGGTGTTCTCTATAATGTCAAAAGTTTCATGCCAAGAAGTCGTAAACATGCTTGAGAAGTAAGAAATAGTTTGGCTTCAACAATAAAGTGCTTATGTTGACGAGTTGTTACGTACTCACAAACAAAAAGACATAACACCAACTCATAGGAAAAAATCATTGTCCCATACAACTTTAGAGAAATATATTGTTTCATCTTAAATTTTTATTTTTGTGACGTTGCATATTTTTAAACTTATTAACAATCATTACTTTTTGGAGGCAAGTTTCTTAAGACGAGACTAAAGGAAGATTTGTGAAAAAACATGTTCATTTAAGCAACATCAATAGCATGCTATTAACAATTAAAAGGCGGAATCATGCTTGCATGCACTTAAAAACAAAACATTAACCATGAAATTCAAAGCCTAGTAGATTGGTGAACCAAGACTCAACTCAAATCAAAGTGAGTTGAGAAATATACCTTTGTAGATTCCTCTTTGCATAAGCAAAGGCTAATCACCCAAAGAGAGGGCCTTCATTCCTTGCATCTAAAATCTATGGATTTGGATGGAAGAATAGGTTTCTCCAAGTTCCCAAAATTGAGAACCTCTAAGTCTCTACACCAAGGTTAGATTGGAGAAGAAATGAGTGACCTTGGAGGAGTGGGATTGCTAGATGCACCCTCCAAGGGGGCCGGCCTCCTAGAGAGAAAAGGAGAGACATGTTCTCTCCAATTTTCTCCAAAAGAACCCTTAATGAATTTTAGGCTATAAAGTTCTTTATATAGTCACTTCTTTAAATGACCTAAAGAACCAAAAACCCTAATTCAACACACATGGCCGGCCATATAAGGGATATGGGCTTTTGGGCCTTTGTGAATCTTTATTCATTAAATTGTCATACAATTTAAGTCAATGGGCTTGACGTTCGAAGCCCATTGGGCCTTAAGGTCCAAAACTATCCCGAGGTCTTTAACGAACTTATTCGTTTGATTAATTAACATATTAATTAATCCTTGCCATAAATAATTAAACCATTTAATTATTCTTACTCATCTCCATTGTTTCTTCAATCTCCACCTTACACGGTGTACGATCCATTAGGTTCCTTTTAGCGAGGCAGTGGGCGATTAAAACCATTTTACATCGATTGTGAATTGAAACTTACTTTCAATTCTCCCTTTAGTGATTATACACGTTTAGGGCTTCCACAAACCATGAGTGACACCTAGCAGCATATCATGGTTACCCAAGCTAATAAGAAGAGGTAGAGAACCTATTCAGTTTAGGATTACAAATGCAATACGGTCTTTCTCTAATACAATACTCTTGACCACATTGTTTGGTTTGATAGTTTATTCATGTCTACTATCCAATGTGATTCGTGTGCTTATATGATTACCTTGAATGTGATTTGGAACGACTTCCTAAATCTCATTCATACTCTGGCCAGAGATTCTTAATCATATCATAGAGTATTCTCCCTCAAACAGTTTGAAGGTTAGAGATCCCTTGTTGCGCATTTAATTGCCTCCATGGCTAAGTGGCTTAATCCCAACGATGCCGTGGACACCCACGGATGGGGTGACTTTGACATAATCAAAGATCAAGTACGTAACCACAAGACAACTATGATGCCTCAGGTCAAATGACTACTTTGCATTATCTCAACCATGAGTTCTCATGTGACATGAATATGAGAACTTTTCGTTGATCGTGTTCAGTGAACTCATTCTCTATTGAGCACCTACGTACTTGTCTTGATGTCACACATACTAATGACTCGAGACTAGTCACTCTCCCTGAGAGAAGACATAGCACGTACTGATCTTAACGGACTGTCAATGCCCAATTGGCAATCCTATGATCAGGAATGTTTAGGATGTGTCTACGAAAGAATGGTCTCATGAATCTAACTTCTTTAGATTGCATTCTCCCAATCACATATTCCTTGGACTTATCGTTTAAGCATATAACATTTATATGAGACGGCTTAAACAATAATCTTTGCCCTTGATATTAAACTAGATTAGTTTAACATGTGAAATGTCCGTACAGTATCATCATATGATTGGTTTTAGGGCACATTTCCAACAATCTCCCACTTGCACTAGAGCCAATCAGCTTAGTCATCAGTGATGATACCTCTTCTGTAGTCATTTCATAAATGGCTGAGTAGTAGGCCTAGACAATGGATATCTATATGTTATCCATAGAAGCAACCTTGAGAATAACGACGTCACCATTATACATGATTCTCAATCATGTGGTTCAGTCTCTCATATGAGTTCGGACCTTGATGAGACCTTGATTCCCTGGCTTGAGCTATCACCCCATTAGTGTCATAGTGTCAATACACTAGAGACACTTTCTGGTTGGAACCGAATAGAGAGTTCATAAATGAACTTTCCCATCCAAACAACATTGTTGTAAGCTTCTATATGGCAATATATTTTGCATTCATAATGGAACACACTAAAGTCATAACTTTTAATGTTTCCATCCAAATATCTCTTTAGTCATAATAAAGAGATATCTGATTATCTTTTCATTCATAATGAAGAAACATTCAATGATGGATTAGATTCATAATCTAATACATTTACGCTTCCTTTACGTTACTCTAATTCTTACTCGATCTTTGAGGAATTTATCCTTTAGTATTTCTTAAATACTTAAGGATTCACTTGACAGTTGCCATGGTTCTGATCCTGGGTTTGCATTGATATCGTCTTGTACCGATCTTGGTATAACTCATATCAACGTTTTTCATACAATATGAAATACGTAAATCACCTTTCTGCGTATGCATAAAGGATTCTATTTATGCATTATGTTTCTTTAGGAGTCAAAAGGGAAAGTTCCCTTTGAGAAGAACAACTTCCTAGTCTCACTAGAGTTGTCCTTTTTCATTTGAAGTTTGTCATCATATGAGAAACTTCCTAGCATCTCTTGTCTATTATTAGGGATTGATATAATCCAATTATATCTTGAAATCTATCATTATAGATTTACATCCCATGTTTATAGACTATGTCTCCCATATACATTCTATCGTTTATAGAATGTTTAAAGTCATAACTTTAACGAAGAAGTATTCTTTTCATTTCCAAAATTAATATATCATATATGTGTATATACATATATTCAAATTTAGGAACATGATTAACTCCCACTAATCTTTTGTAAACCTAGTAAACAAAAGATTCATTTACATCTTTATGAGAAATCAAACGATTTGATATTTCTCTCATAAGACGCTTATAGCTCCCACTAGCTTTCTAAGATCCATGATGGATGGATCTCTATAACTTACATGTCTTGTGATTCATAGTTTTAGACATATATATTATCAAGACTATCTTAATAATGGTTTCGGAAACCCATATTATGTCCAAACATTGAATCACCATTTAGTTGTAGCTAGCAGTCTTCGAATTAATTGAAACTAAGACTACGTCAAAGATGGTTCCTTCAAAGTCAACCATTCACTTTGATTGTAGTCACCTTAAGCTACCAATTAGCTATGAAGGTTTCATTATTTCGGGTCAAATGGTACTTTACCATTTCCTTGAGTATATATCATATATACACTCAATGTAGTCATAAGGATTTTCATTCTTATTTCTTTCGAATTAAGAGGTGCAACTCTATGACATAGTCATAAAGTTCAAACCATTCAATTGAGACGGTTTATAAATCCTTCTCGACTACCTTGGAGCTTGTGGTATTTGAACTAGGTTGTTATATTTGTTGATTATCATCTTGTCTCTCAAAGAACCCATTCTTTGAGTTCTATTCCTAGTTCATTTGCTCTAAGGCAAATCATATTGTAGGATTACAATGAACTACTCAACAAACAACATTTGTTGGTTGGTTTATAGAAGTGATATCCAAATGTTAATTTAAGGATACCCACAAGATAATTTTTAAACAAATATTGCTAATTAGCACACAACCCCAAATCTTAACATGATTAAGATTTGTCTTTCTTTCCAACTACATCCTATGGAGTCATGAAAATCTTGGAAGATCTTCTAATTGACAATCATATTGTCTTAGAAGTATATATCATATATATATGGGTAATTGATAACATCCAACGAACTAAATCTTATTCAAGTTCGTTCTTCTCCTAATGGAGAAGTCCATTATCTTATGATGCTTATTTCCTTGATATATTTCAAGGAATTTGTTCTAAAGCGTTACCTTTCCTTGGATCAAATCTAAGGAGGTAAATACTTTAGACATCTTACTCATCAACATACATTTCTTGAATTCTTTGAAACCTTTTGCAAAGTATTCGGACTTGTGTTTATTCAAAATAAACTATAGTCCAACCGAGAGTGATCTTCGGTGAATGTCATACAACATGAGTAGTATTATGTTGTGGACAAGTGCCACTAACATCTAAGTGAATTAACCTCAACAACTTTGTGATTCTTTCTTCTTTCCAAAAGAATAAAGATTCAAACATTTTGCCTCTTTACAATTTTAACACGAAGGCATTGGATCCGGATCTAACGATCCAAAGTATCCATCTATGACCAACTCGTAATTTATGTTTTAGAGGTATCACAACTTAGTTGGGATTAGTCACTACCTTGTAACCTTTTGGGTTTTAAGCATCGTTATATTCTAAACAGTTAACACTACCATATCATCTCTACTATAGAGATAATTAATTAGATTACAATAATCTAATCATTGATTAATAAAGAACAATGTTTTGTCAAAAAAAACATTCATCCATCTCAACTATAGTGACGGAATTAAGTTCCTTAAAATTGGAATGTAAAGACAATCTTTGGTTTTTCCAATTTCTTTGGTAGTTGGAAGTAAGTACTATCTGCTTTCGCAGAGATCTACATTTGATTCACGTTCCGAATGTGAAGTACTTTCTCTTCTCTCATTTATCTTCTACTTCTTATTAGCCACACTTTTACAACGATTCTAAAACATAGTTACTAATACGGAATCAAGCATTCAAGTAGAAGAACCAACTGTTTTGAACTTTTCAAGAACAGTTTACAACACATTCGAAAGGTGTGTTCTTGAAACTTGCAAGACATTTCTTGCAAATACCCCTTCCAATGTCCATCCTTTCATAAAGAAAGTTTGTTCCCTTGGAGTTATTTCGCTTTCTTCATTTGACTTCTCCTTTGACTACAATAGTCATGGTCCCTAAACTCCCACTATCTCTCTTGAAACTTATTTCAATTGTGTTATACACATCAAACAATTTGGAGAGCGTATGGTTATTGTTCACTATATAGTTTACAATAAACTTAGTGAACCATTTGGATAGGGACACAAAGGTGAAGTCCTTGCCTAGTTTCCGTTTCTTTAAGTGGTTTAACACTTCAACACTCAATGATTCAAAATCATCATAAGTCCATGTTGATGGACTATTTTTGTCAACCAACCATTATGTTCTAAACATAATTACAAACTTTCAAGAGTTGTTCAAGGCAACTCTCATTTCTTCATACAACAATTTGTAAGTGAAGAATCATGGCACATAAAGTGTCCATGCCATTGTGCTTTCTTCTTAAGTTCTTTGTTCATTTAACAAAGAAACAAGCACTAGTGTTTGCATTGACTAAGGGTTGTTCAAAGCAACTCTTATTTCTTCATACAACGATTTGTAAGTGAAGAACTATGACTTTTAAAAGTGTTGTCCTCTTTATGATAGACTTATCTAACATGTTCTTCCAATGATACATTATCAATAGGAAGATTGTGAGGATTAGACTACTTAGGTACATTTATACAATCCATTTAAGACAATCTTTGGGATTGTGTTACCAAGTCCGGAAACTAAAGCGTTCGGCTTTTATTTATCAAGTGTTGGATAGCGTTTGCAAATATATTGGTAAACAAATACATAACGAATATAAATTGATTGTTTTTAAGCCATTTGATCCGGGTCTTTAAATCAAATAGCACCACCCACTATTTTTGGCAAATTCCATATCCCTCATTGGAATTCGAGAGTTTTGGATGAAACTCTTAATAGGGTATGGGAGACTCACTACTACCAAGCCCACCTCAGAAGAAAATCATATTGGCTAGCGTTAATAATAATGAGAGAGTACGCTTACTCATTTGCATCTCTTGCAAGTACCCATCTAGTTTGGCCTCTAGAGAATGATGCCTCAGAAGAATATCATATTGGCACATTGCACTTAGTTAAGTCATTCCCACCATGCTTAGTTAAAGTAGGGGTTCAAGAATGGCCTCAGAAGAATATCATATTGACCACAGTCGTTGCCTACTTTTACTTCATCATATGTGTATAGGCTTCTCCTGAATATAAGCACTTACTTTGCAACCCCAGAATTGGACGAATACGGTGTATGAGTCACGAACGATTGAAGCTACCACGGTGGAAGGCCACAAAAAAGTGTTCAAAGCACTCTCACGCTTATCAACTTAATAATGGTTTGGTTTGAGGGTTTTAGGTCTCATCACATATAAATATTCATTTTAATCTTTATTAAAACAATTTTGGTCCTATTACAACTATTGGTCCATTAGATTGTTTTAGTTGTATATAATACTCCCACTATGCTTATAAAACGGTTTTTAAAGCAAGAGTATATGATACTACTAACATAAGCTTTGCATTCATTTAATGGACTATATAGTTGCCTTAGGGCCTTAGGATGATTATGAACCTTTGATTAGATTCAACACGAGCCTTGTGTTGAATCTCGGTCTTGGGATGGTGATTGATTTTAGTTACGCGTTTAATCACATTAAGGCGTGTTGTCTTATTGGGCGTTGGACCCGTTACTCCATTTTCATGCATATCAAATAAAACAAGAAAATGAGTACTTTAAAGTAAAGAAGAGCTTATGCTCTTTTACAACATTTGATCATATCAAATTACAACCAAAATTAATCTACACATTCCTATGGTTCAAACAAATTTGAAACGGCCTTTCACATAGCTCAATTATCGTAGGCTTAGGTTCATAATCACCCTTTAATTAATCAACACTTTAATTAATTAAATTGAATGCAACATTTTCATTTGGTTTTTGTATCCATAAAATTGATTTAAATGGAGCTAAATGAAATGAAAATCCAATTCTCATTTAAAGAGACAAAACAATTTTGTTCTCAACCTAATTTGGGCCATCATGCAATAACCTCAACTTTTTGGGATATACTGCGAAAACACAAATTTTTGGGGTCACTTTGTAAAAACACAAAAGTCCACTACTTCATGTAAATACAACTAGAACCCAAAATTTAAACAATGCAAAAACTTCATTAAAGGAACAAAACAATTTGTCCTTTAGCGTTTTTGGACCTAAACGTAAAAACGTAAACTTTTGGGCCAAAGTGCAATTACACAAAAGTATCAAAACTTTATGTAATTACATAAAAGCCCCAAAAGTACTCACACTTGAGGGAGGGCCGGTTTTGGAGAAGTGAGTGATGGTGTGTGAGTTGATTTTTGAAACTTTGACATAAAGCATGCAAGTGGTGCAAGTGGTGTGTGTGAAAGGGAATTAATCCTTTCACACCCACCAATATTTCTTACACCATTTAAACAAATATCTAATGCATTAAAACATTTGAAAAAACATAAAACATAAACTTTATGAAATAAATCAAAACTTTGAATCAAAACACAAACTTTTTTGTTCTTGGCAAAAATGTCAAGAACAATCAAGAACATTCAGGAAAAACTCAAAAAATTTCCATGAACATTTTTCATCCAAAACATCCCAAAACCATTTTAACTTTAGGGAAATAACATATAACCAAACTAGGGTACATAGGGGTTCCAAAAGTTACTTGAAAACACTTTTAACAAGTCAAACAAGAACCCAAAAATCCACCCTTTGGATTTGGCCGAAAATCCCCAAAGTCATGGCACCAAATTTTAGCTCTAATATTCATGCTCATATGAACTACATCTACAACATTTGAGATGGCAAATTTTCTAACAAAATTTACATTCAAAGAAACAAGAATAAAGCTTGTAACATATTACAACTTTTAAATCAAAACTATGAACTACAAAACCCAAAAGGATTCACCAACTACTAGACCTAGGCTCTGATACCACTTGAAGGAAGATTTGTGAAAAAACATGTTCATTTAAGCAATATCAATAGCATGCTATTAACAATTAAAAGGCGGAATCATGCTTGCATGCACTTAAAAACAAAACATTAACCATGAAATTCAAAGCCTAGTAGATTGGTGAACCAAGGCTCAACTCAAATCAAAGTGAGTTGAGAAATATACCTTTGTAGATTCCTCTTTGCATAAACAAAGGCTAATCACCCAAAGAGAGGGCCTTCATTCCTTGCATCTAAAATCTATGGATTTGGATGGAAGAATAGGTTTCTCCAAGTTCCCAAAATTGAGAACCTCTAAGTCTCTACACCAAGGTTAGATTGGAGAAGAAATGAGTGACCTTGGAGGAGTGGGATTGCTAGATGCACCCTCCAAGGGGGCCGGCCTCCTAGAGAGAAAAGGAGAGACATGTTCTCTCCAATTTTCTCCAAAAGAACCCTTAATGAATTTTAGGCTATAAAGTTCTTTATATAGTCACTTCTTTAAATGACCTAAAGAACCAAAAACCCTAATTCAACACACATGGCCGGCCATATAAGGGATATGGGCTTTTGGGCCTTTGTGAATCTTTATTCATTAAATTGTCATACAATTTAAGTCAATGGGCTTGACGTTCGAAGCCCATTGGGCCTTAAGGTCCAAAACTATCCCGAGGTCTTTAACGAACTTATTCGTTTGATTAATTAACATATTAATTAATCCTTGCCATAAATAATTAAACCATTTAATTATTCTTACTCATCTCCATTGTTTCTTCAATCTCCACCTTACACGGTGTACGATCCATTAGGTTCCTTTTAGCGAGGCAGTGGGCGATTAAAACCATTTTACATCGATTGTGAATTGAAACTTACTTTCAATTCTCCCTTTAGTGATTATACACGTTTAGGGCTTCCACAAACCATGAGTGACACCTAGCAGCATATCATGGTTACCCAAGCTAATAAGAAGAGGTAGAGAACCTATTCAGTTTAGGATTACAAATGCAATACGGTCTTTCTCTAATACAATACTCTTGACCACATTGTTTGGTTTGATAGTTTATTCATGTCTACTATCCAATGTGATTCGTGTGCTTATATGATTACCTTGAATGTGATTTGGAACGACTTCCTAAATCTCATTCATACTCTGGCCAGAGATTCTTAATCATATCATAGAGTATTCTCCCTCAAACAGTTTGAAGGTTAGAGATCCCTTGTTGCGCATTTAATTGCCTCCATGGCTAAGTGGCTTAATCCCAACGATGCCGTGGACACCCACGGATGGGGTGACTTTGACATAATCAAAGATCAAGTACGTAACCACAAGACAACTATGATGCCTCAGGTCAAATGACTACTTTGCATTATCTCAACCATGAGTTCTCATGTGACATGAATATGAAAACTTTTCGTTGATCGTGTTCAGTGAACTCATTCTCTATTGAGCACCTACGTACTTGTCTTGATGTCACACATACCAATGACTCGAGACTAGTCACTCTCCCTGAGAGAAGACATAGCACGTACTGATCTTAACGGACTGTCAATGCCCAATTGGCAATCCTATGATCAGGAACGTTTAGGATGTGTCTACGAAAGAATGGTCTCATGAATCTAACTTCTTTAGATTGCATTCTCCCAATCATATATTCCTTGGACTTATCGTTTAAGCATATAACATTTATATGAGACGGCTTAAACAATAATCTTTGCCCTTGATATTAAACTAGATTAGTTTAACATGTGAAATGTCCGTAAAGTATCATCATATGATTGGTTTTAGGGCACATTTCCAATAGAGACTTATAAAAATTATAACTTATTACAATGTGAAAGTTTATTCGTACATATAACTTGCACAAGTTGAGATCATAACCTTTCATGACTAAATAGAAAGGGAACTGTTATTAGCACTTCAAAAATCTCATTCTACACTCCTCACATGTGTATTTTTCTTTCTAATTATTGAAAGTTTGGAGTGCAAAATGAGATTTTTGAAGTGCCAATAACAATTTCCAATAGAAATTATACCGAACTAGGTAGCAATATCTTTTATATTTTATTTTTGACGATGAAGTATCCTTATCTATTCTATCTAGCTTTTGTTTTTTAACTACAATGAATAATAGAGAGGGGAATTGAACTTGAACATGATAAAGAATATTCTTAACTTATTAATGTACAAATTATTCATCTCTACCAATCTTGTTTAGCTTTTCATTCTTTACATCCTTCATTTTCTTTGCTTTTATTGTGAATATATATATATATATATATATATATATATGTATGTATGTATGTATGTATGTATGTATGTATGTATGTATTACTTGGGAAAAATTTGTTACTTGGGAAAAATTTGAAATGTAATACCATTTTTTTAATTTGTCATATGAACTAAAATTTTAAGCAATTTATCATAGAAATTTTTAAAATTATTAATTTGTCATCTCAAATTAACTCTGTTAGTTTTCTATCCAAAAGAAGGTTATTTTGGACTTTGACCACAATTTTTCATAAGTTTATTTATTTATTATTTTTATACAAAGATATATGTACACTTGGGTGATAAATTGGTTTTCAACGTTCGACTTCATTTTTATAAGTTCTCTACTTATCTTTTGGTATATAAAAAAATGTAACGTTCGTTTTATAAACTTATGGTGAACGACTAAAAAAGTACATTAGGTTCATTAACATGGAGTTGAACTAATTACAAACTTCGACAATACAACATGATCAACCATGTTCATTAAAAAAGGGAGTTGAAATGTCCAAAATAATCTTGAAGAGGATCAGAGTAGGGAGTTGAAATATCCGAAATAACCTTGGAGTAAGTCATGTACCCTGCACATGGCATATTTTGGAAAACTTAACGAGGTAGTGAGGGTGAGAAGATAAATTAATGATTTTCGAAACTTGATATGACAAATCACTTAAATTTTTAGTTTATATGATAAATTACAAATAGAATATAAATTCATACGACATTTCAAAAAAATTCTTTTAATATTAATTAATTATAAAGCTCAAACTTTAAGTTTACAATTCAACTATATTCAATTTTTTTTAAACAACGACAAAAAACCTATATTCAATTTTAAAAAGGGAAGTAATTGTTTGATTTATGATGAACCACGTCATTTGAAGTGTACGAGTGCTACGTTGTATTCGAGTTGTCAAAAAATAAAATATAAAACATTGGTGTATTATCTGAAATACCATTACATAATATAGTTTTGGACTTGGAGTAGAATTGATTTTAAATGCAAAAGTAAATAATTACTTTATGGAAAGGTTAGTATTGGATTTTTGTACTCTTATGCACTAAGGTTGGTCTTGTAAAATTCAACATATTTACCGTGAAAAGAATTTAGTTGCTAATGATTTGTCTCCTTTGGGTTTGTCATGCAGCTTGGGTCTAGTCAATTTTAGCAAACTCCTCTTTATCGTCGGTTACTATTTGCATATAGACCAAATTTTTTTTTTGTGATCCTTCTGGTGATACCCTACTTTTAAATAGACCCTTGTGGTGAAAAAACTATTAATTGTAATCTTGTGGTGAAATTCGTTATCAATCATAGTCCAAATTGGATTTTTCCTCATTCTTCTGTCATTTGTAGGGGCAAAATTGTTATTTTCGTTTTCATTGATTCCATCAACCAATCATAAAGTGCCATACATAAAAAAATTTATTTTTAAAACTTTTAGAGCTACAATAAAAGAATAAATAAACAATAAAATTACAATGTTCATATTATCAGACTTTCTCCTTTCAAGAGAGCCAAGAGTCCAAATTCAAGATTTAAAAAATCACAAAGTACCTCACTGCGCGCGTTTAGGTTAGAATATAAATTATTATGCAAACATTGAATTTAGTTTCATTTTAAAAAGAACAATGGTGGACGGGATGACTAGGGTTATGTGAGAGAGAGGGGGGAAAGTGGTGGATGGTCGATGTGGCTATGGCTGACAAGGGTAGGGATTGGGGAGGGATTTCTTCTTTTTTTTGTTAATCATATAAAAGTGGAATTACCAAAAAGAAAAGAAAAAAGAAATGGAATGACCTTTTTATCCTTGCACGTGGTTGAGATTTTGATAGAAATTTCAATTTGGACTACGATTGATAACAAACTTCACCACATGGTTAAGATTAACACTTTTTTCACCACAGAGGTCGATTTAAAAGTAGTGTCTCACCATAGGGATCAAGAACAAAATTTAGCCTTGCAAATATATCTGAGGTCTTGTGATCTTGTAATATTCTTAAGTAATTTTTTTTTTGTTGAGCTTATACCCCTTGTAAAATAAAAAAAAATAAAAAAAAAAAAAAAAAAAAAAAAGAGGTTTTATAATGCTACTTTAATCCTTCAAAAAGAACATCTATGCATTCTGATTCCACCTGATGACTAAAACGATGAGCTATGAAACTAAGAGCTTTTAGTTAGGCGGTGCTCAGAAAAACATAAAGATTTTTTTCAATATAAGGTGTGTGGTGATCTCATTGTCCAAGCGTTTTCTTTGCTCTCCAATTAATTTACTCCCATCTCAGGTTCCTATCTCCCATCATTTCAGAAAAGCTCACAAAGTGGCCGGCCGTCTCAATGACATCAAACCCATTGATACGATATATGCTACAGCTGCAAAATTATCTGTCAAGGACCCATGCATATATTTAGACGTTCTAATCTCTTTCTATCTGATTATAACTTGAGAGAGTAAATTTGAAGCTCAATTATCTATCATATCCATGTTTTATACCATGGATATGCACCTTTATGCATAGAAAGTATGAGCTTTTCAGCCTATCAACTCTAGATTTGATGGCTTTCGGAAAAATAAACACTTCTCCTTTTCCTACAATTTCTTAGGTTATGTGAAGAGAGAAATACAAAGAATGAGAATGCTGAATGCAACGTGCGCATGAAATTTCTATTTCAAAGATGGAATCATTCGTTGTTCATACATTTTGTTGAAGTTTACCATTCGCATCAACGTGCGCATCAACTAATCAAGTAGAAAATGATAATATTGAGTGTTCTGTTGTTCAATTAAAAATCAATAAATCACATATCAAAATAACTATATTAAAAAAATTAATTTATACTTTTGGTGTGAACCAAATATTTGTGAATAGTGTTAATAGTTGACGGATAATATTTGCATCTCTCACTTAAAAGGGGATGAGCTCTCCCTTCCATACGGATCAACATGTTCATTCTTTTAAAAAGAAATTTGAAAGAATGGACATTTGTCAAGAGAGGATTGGTCTATATATCGAAGAGATGAATGAGCTCATCCGTTCAAGTGAGGGAAGTATAATCCATTATGTGTGAATAGTGTTAATAGTTTACGGATAATATTTGCATCTCTCACTTAAAGGGGATGAGCTCTCCCTTACATATGGATCAACATGTTCATTCTTTTAAAAAGAAATTTGAAAGAATGGACATGTGTCAAGAGATGATTGGTCTATATATCAAAGAGATGAACGAGCTCATCCGTTCAAGTGAGGGAAGTATAATCCATAATTCAATTATCTTATATAGCACATGTTTTATTTATTAATTCTATAATTTAAAAGATAAACTCGTCATCCGCCCATATAATACATGAGTTAATTACATTAAGTTACCGTGTGATGGTTATACTTAAAATTTTTTCATACATGAGATCAACCCAATTTTCCTTGTTCAAAAAATTAATATTCAATATGTGGGATCATGATTTTCTAGCGCTGAAGTAAGACAAATCGGAACACATATACCTCAAAAGTCCGATCATGGACCCAACAACTTTGATTGGATTGAGCTGCTTAGACGGGCCAATGAAGTCCGCATACCTCATTAAGATTGACCATTCTTGGATATTCCTACAATCTAAGGATTGACGTGCACCGCAAGTAACCACACTTCTAAGAGAACATAATATCTAATCCTAGATATCCTCTTGGATTCTGCTGGTTTAATATTAATTCCATCTCGGTCTCTCCCTTGACAAGTATAAATACACCCATCTAGGGATCATCTTGGGTAAGGTAATTATCACATACTTTATTCTCTTGATCACTACTTGAGTCTTATATTGCTTACTAACTTGACCGTCAAAGAGCCTTTGGCCAGTACCCCACCGATGCCTAAGGTTAATCGTGATTGCTTTCTCTTTTATAGGTAGTCGGATTCGTGCAGCTTCTCTGTTTGTGTGTGTGAATTTGGTTTCAACAATTGGTGCTTTCATTTAGAGTGAACTCAAATTTCCCCAACCAAATCACTTTACCACATCATGTCTACTTCAGATAGTTCGGTGAACGCTGGTACCAATTTTTATGAAGCAATCATCATCCCTACACCTCTGTCACTTCGGGAAACAACGGCGTCCTTGACAACAGAGTTATCCCCACCATGAACCAAATGTGGGAAGCCTTGATAGGATCATTGACTGCGTAAACAAACTTAAAAAAAAATTGAGGGATTCTCGGTCGGATAACCGATTGAATCTGGTTGACCTCGAACGACGCATGAAAGCCTTGAAGGATGTCGTCTTTAGATTTGAAAAGCTACTGGCTATGACGATGGCCGTTCCGACCGTAAGGGAATTGTTGACATAAAACCCTATGAAAAAAGATATGGCTGGACTCCCAAAACCTCTCGTAAGAAGCCCAAACGAAATTTGGAATCGTTTGAGGATCGAAGGCTGATGAAGAAACCAACAATCAATGTTAACTGCATTTATGGGGAACAAGAACATCTGAGCAGTACCAGAAAGGAGAGGAAGACAGCATGCAAGGAGCCGAAGTTGGCAGCTTCCATCCACAAACCATTTCCAATCATCTCCAATATCTTAATGTTCTTCGATTGAGATTTGGAAGGCGTATATGTTGGAAGTATGCCCACAAAGCCACTCATTTGATGTAATAGCTTTTGGAATACTTAATATGTTAAACTTTTATATGTTTAACGGAAGGGCAATACTTATTGTTAATCACTATTTATTGTATCATGTGTTTAATCAATAAGAGAATCCAAGTGATGTATTTGACATAAGAGATAAGTGATCTAATGAGTTAGATTAAGGAGACCTTTCTCTTATGTTCATTCCTAAAACGTTCCTAGCCATAGGATTGCCAATTGGGCATTGACAATCCGCTAAGGTTAGTATGTGTTATGTTGACTCAAACGTGAGTATGAACTAGTCTCAAGTCATTTGGTGTTGGACACTAAGACAAACACATAGGTGCTCGAAAGAGTAATCGAGTACACTGAACTGCGATTAATGAGAGTTCAAACATACATGTCATGTACGAACTCTAAGGTTACAATATGCAAAGTAGTCCTTAGACCTGAGGCATCATAGATGTCTAATGGTTAGGTCCTTGATCTTTGATCATGACAAAGGCATTCCCTCGGATTGTCCACGGCATTGTTGGGGTCATGTGATCTAGTCATGTAGGCATATGAATGCACAACAAGGGATCTCTAACCTTCCATGGTGGAAGGAGTATACTCTAAAATATGATTCTAAAGTCTTTGGCCAAAGCAAATGAATATGACTAAGGAAGATGTTCCAAATCATATTCAAGGGAATCATATAAGAAAGTATCACATTGGATAGTAGACATGAAACAAACTATCACTTAAAACAATGTGGTTAAGAGTATTGTATTAGAGAAGGACCGTATTGCATTGTAATTGTAACTGGATAGGTTCTCCAACCAATTCTACTTAGCTTGGGTAACCATGACATACTGCTAGGTGTCACTCATGGTTTGTGGAAGCCCTATTGATTAGCAAACACTAATCATCAAAAAGGGAGAATTGAAATGTGGTTTCAATTCACAATCGATAGTTAAGAGTAACATCGCCCACTGCCTCGCTAATTGGAACCTAATGGATCGCACACCAAATAAGGATATATGTGAAGCAATTAAATGAAATGGATAAGCAATTAAATGGTTTAATTGAAGAATGGTCAAGATTAATTAATTAGTTAATTAATTATACGAAATGTTCGTATTGGGCTTTTAAGTTGGTTTTAGGGCTTCGGGGCCCAAAAGTGTTTTGGTCCACAAGGCCCATTATGTTTAAGTTGTATGACAACTAAAACAAAATGGGCAATAAGCCCAATAACCATATAGGCCAACCATTTAGGGTGAGGGTATGCAAGTTTGCTTAATTGCAAGTTTGCCACTCACCTAAGAAATGAAGTATAAATTCATCTTTATAGCTTTGTTTTCAATTAGGGTTTTCTAAGCTACTTGGGGATAGTTATCTAGCAAATTTACTTCCCTAAGTGATCCATTTTCATTCTCACAAATTACATCCTTGGTGAAGAGACATAGAGACATCAAACTTTTGGTGTTTTGGAGAACTAATCCTCAAATCCTCAAAGAAGCAAAGGAGCACTAAAAGGAGGAAAATCACAAGGAAGATCCAAGGAGCAAGGAGGTGACTTGAAGGCCCTCCACTTGGGTGAATCCCTTGTGTAATCAAGGATGAGCTTCAAGGGTAAAGAATCTCTAAATTCTTAATTATCTTTAATGTTGTTAAAGAGTCTTTTGGTTCACCATATACTAGGCTTTGAAAGTCATGGGTTTCATGAATTGTTTTTGGATGCATGCCTACTTTAAAGAGTTAATTGTTAGCATATGTATTCAAATGTTCATACATGTTCTTAGCTAGGACAAAATTTTTCCTTCAGTATAAACTCCCCATGACGATGCCTTAGTCATAAAATTTCGAATGCCATAGTCAGCCACGTACCGGAAGATAAATGAACTGGACTTAGCATCATCTTCAAAGAAGTAACGGAAATGATGGATATTATGGATAACATCAACCAAGGTAAGACTACTTTACATACCTTTAAAAGTGCTCCGTTTCGACCACTCGAAACTGTGAAATTGGCGATTCATGTGGAACCCTATAACTATCTTAAGTCTTTCATATGATAGACTCCAACCCCGCACAACATCATCTTGGGCAAAAATTGGGTTCACAAGATAAGGACGATTTCGTCATCTTACAACCAACTACTCTTATAGCCTACACCTAGCAACATAAAGGAAATGAAAGGTGATGTAGTTGTAGTCCACAGTTCTTCTCTGGAAAACCTAAATATGATCCAAAAATGAGAACAGAGCTCCGTAGCTCCGACGAAAAAGTCTGCATAGCAATCACATACTAGGGGCCAACAAATTCGACATGGACCTCCACCCCAGGATGACAGTACTTCGGAGTACGAAATGGACTAGGATGTTGTCTACGTAAGTCTTGATCCCGACAGGCTGGAACTCAAGGACAAGATTGGATCAAAGTTGTCGAATCAAGAAAAAGAGTTATTCACTTCCTTTTTACAGGCAAATAAGGATGTGGTTGTTTGGTCTGGCGAAGATATGCCTGGAATTGGTCATTCAACAAGTTGCCACTGTTTTCATTTGGATGCAACCAAGGAAGAAAATGCCGATAATATCGGCGAAATATCGCCGATATTATCGGTTTTTCACGGTAACGATATTTTAATAGGTATCCAATTGGGTTTCGTCTAAATATCGCGATATTATCGATATTATCGATAATATCGCGATATTTCCGAAACTATCGCGATATTTCCGAAACTATCGCGATATTTCCGAAACTATCGCGATATTTTTTATAATATCGCGAGATCAAAACCCAAAAATATTTAAAAAAATGCTGAGAAGTCTCAACAGATAACTACACTTGATCTTAGCCAAAAGGGCCGAGCAAGGCATGCTTTTCACAGCTTGGGAATGTGGCTTTTATAGGCCTGTTTGCTTGCTCACTTCCCTTGCGTGGGCGATGTGGGATTACAGAAACCAAGCTTGGGAATGTGGCTTTTAGAGGCCTGTTTCCTTGCTCACTGCCCTTTCGTGGGCGATGTGGGATTACAGAAACGGTTTGCGTGGGCGATGTGGGATTACAGAAACCAAGCTTGGGAATGTGGCTTTTATAGGCATGTTTCCTTGCTCACTGCCCTTGCGTGGGCGATGTGGGATTTCAGAAACGAGATTACAGAAACCAAGCTTGGGAATGTGGGTTTTATAGGCCTGTTTCCTTGCTCACTGCCCTTGCATGGGCGATGTGGGATTACAGAAACGGTTTGCATGGGCGATGTGGGATTACAGAAACCAAGCTTGGGAATGTGGCTTTTATAGGCCTGTTTCCTTGCTCACTGCCCTTGCGTGGGCGATGTGGGATTACAGAAACCAAAACGTTTTGCTGTGACTTGCGAGGGCTGGTACATGTGAACTTGTGACTCCAACTAGGTAAGACTTAAGAGCCAGATCTAATTTGGGGCCTTCTATCCTATATTTGTGGACAACAATCAAATGCTAAAGATTAAATAAACATAATATGTTCTACTGCTTAGCAAAAAAAGCTACAAACCCTTTGCTTATCAACAAAAAAAGACCAAGTCCTTGCACTAGATATACTTTCAAATTACGTTGAGTAGCAACCTGATATATGTATTCGGACGAATTATAAAACAATTGACACACTCCTGGCTTCCAAAATTCAATTCTTTTACTTTATATAAACTTGAAAAAACATAATCGGCATCCAAATTAAAGTTTAGTCTTATTCAACGTTGATTTTCAATTGTTAATTGATATACTATAATTTGGAACTTCAACGCCTAGACGCATGCTTATGTGTAAGAAATTTAAAGTGTCAAATTCGGCACATTATTCTTCATCGTTTTATTCACTTCCTTTTTTTTTTTTTTTTTTAATATCCTAAATAAAACCTCCCAATATTGTACTAATTAATTATATATAAATGATTATGGTGTGTTTAAACTTCTTTCATTAATTACTACATATTTTCTACACTCACAATGTTTGCCAGCTCGCTATATAATCAACTTAAATCAGTTAAATCCATCATGCAATGCATTTCCTTCCAATTTTTTGTGATAAACTAATAGATAATTGACTAAATAAACATCCTGCAAAGTTTCATTAAAAATTTCCAAGTTTTTCTTACAATTTCCGTGGTTTCCATGTAATTTTTATCGATATCGATATTATCCCGATATTTCCATCGATATTTCCGTGTTTTCGGACTACCGATATTTCCGATATTACCGATATTTTCTTCCTTGGATGCAACCATGAAACCGATTATCCGGCGAAAAAGCAACCATGGAATAGACTGGAGTAAAATCTTCACGGTTGAAAAACTCAAGAATGCCAAATTTATTGTTGAAGTCCATCATCCAGATTGGCTTGCCAACGTAGTCCTTATGTAGAAGAAGAACAATAAGTGGAGAATTTATGCGGACTTCACTGACTTGAACAAGGCATTGCCCCAATGATCCTTATCATCTACCTTAAATAAACTTGTTTGTCAATTCCACAGCTAGGCATGAATTGTTAAGTTACATAAACACGTACTCCAAATATAACCAGATCAAGATGAACGGACCAGACAGGGAGAAGACATCTTTTGTCATTGATAGAGGTGCGTACTGTTATCGTGTTATGCTTTTCCTTAAAAAATACAGAGGCAACCTATCAAAGACTGGTTAACCTAATCTTCAAAGAGAAATTTAGAAAGACAATGGAGGTATTTGTCAATGACATGGTGGTCAAGAGCAAGGAAAAGAAGGATCATCTTATCAATAACAAGAATTTTTCAACCTACTATGAAAATACAACATGAAGCTTAATCTAGAAAGTGCACCTTCAGAGTAGCGTTGGGAAAATTCTTAGGTTATCTAGTCACCAAGCACAAAAATGAAGCTAATCTGGAGATAAAGTCTACTTGAACTATGAAAGAAATCCAAAGTCTAACGAGGAGTCAGACTCGTATAGCTCCTTGTTCTATGACGGTACACGAATTTGGTTCTACCACAATAGTTTGTTGTTTTACTAGTTGAATCGACGAATGGAGCTAGGTGTCTTAAGTACATGAAATGAAACTCTAAGCTAGTTTTAGAGAGATTATATTTTTTGTATCCTTCTGGTGTTTACTACATAATGTGACAAATGATGTATAATGAGATAAACTCATTATTTGACACGACATGTATGTATTACTTAACTTATCACTTCAAATAATACATCAATTTGATATAAAAATGTAGACTCCCTAACATTTTTCAATATTTCAATTGCACAATAAACTGGCCAAAGTCATTCAATGTACAGTCTAATGATAAGATGAGTGAACCCTTTTGCCAAGGTGACATTTTGATCAAAGTTGACAAATAAGCATCCAATCATTTAAATGTCCATCTTTGAGCAAACATTGCATGTTATGTTGGTCATCTGTTGATAACTGTGAAGAGGATGAATTGATTTTAATTAATTTTTATTAAATGGAAAGTTATGGTCATATTTAGCTTGTAATTTTTCTTCACTATTCTAAACTAATTAGTAGTACAAAAAATGTACGGTTATGATTCAAATGAAAAAAAGTATTTTTACTTAATTACTTGCCAATTTAATCAATATAAAATTGGGGTCCGCAGTAGTCCAGAGTATTAAAGACTTACTCATTTAACTTGACTGAACTTGTAGTTGATATATCATGAATTCTTATGCGTAAATGTTGTGTAAACTGGTTCGTGCTATTGATACGATGATTTTTCTTGATAATTTTTATAGAACTTAATGAATTGTTATTTTTCTAACTAATTTTAAGTGTCATTGATAGTTAGCAAATAAGGGTATTTATAGTAAACAAATGAAACTAATATTATACAAAAATTGGGAATATATATACAGGGAATTACTAGTTGATAACGGACTAAAAGAATTTAGTAGGATTTGTTACGGTGAATGTCATGCTATTGTACTTTCCCCTCTTGATTTGTTGTTTGCTTGTGTGATCCTTGTATTTTGCATTTAAATTATTCAAAGTCAATTTCAACAACCACAAATTGTTTTCCACAAAACTTTTCAATTTTTTTTTTCAAGTTTAAATTAGTTATAATTTAATTTAGGTAAGGTTTCTTAGGATTAAATCAAATCTTTGTGGGAAGGTAATCTGTGTTGCTTCATGTACAATCTTTTGATTCATACACTTGCTTGCGAGCATTTGTTTATTTTTTATTAATATAATTTCGCAACAATTAGTTGAAACTTAAACTTAAGTGTACACAGAATGCCCCTGTAGTGCACTACAATTCACCCGAAATCAAGGATCTCAAATCATTCCGCGGAATAAAAAACTAATACTACAGTAAAACCTCTCTAAAGTAATATCTATAATGGAATAATCTCCTTAAGTCATAAAAAATTTCGGTCCCAACTTGAGATCAGTTATATATTGGAATAAACTCCGTATTATAATAAGTTATAATTTTTCTTAGTCCATCTTAATAAAACACACATCCACATAGTTATAATTGTTAATAAGTACAAAAATATGCAGGAAATAAAATAGTTGGCGCCTAAGCAATCCTCTTTAGAAAATTCAACATTCATTAAGAATAAGTCAATAAAGTAATCTTTTTTACCTACACATCTATTAAGTAATATAATCTTCCTAAAGTTATATGACTTGGTCTCAACTGTATAATATAGAGAGGTTTTACTCTATATTCATTCTCATTGAAAGATACCAATCATATACATGTAGCCAGCTGAAATAATCAAAGACATTATTGCACCATAGTATTCGAATTCCACGTTCAAACCAGTTCTTGCCCATTCATAAGTATGGAGCATGTGATATCTTGCTTATTAGCCCTTAGAGCTAGATGCTGGAGGTTGATGGAACTGCTGATACATGGCTGCCATCATGCTGTAAGCATCCATGGTCATAGGCTGCAAAAAAGTTCGAAATACAAACGTTAAGGGGCAATGCTATAATCTCCGTTTTAATTAATACTGCTTTGTCTGTCGAAATAGTTTTATTGTAAATATAATATAAAATTTAAGCAGTAAATTAAATTCTAGATTCAAAGCATACCTGTGATTGGCATGCGAGGAACGCGGACATGGGATCAGGCATTACTCCCGTTGAAGCAGCTGGTAACCTATCACCGCCGGTGCCATCCCAAGAAGCCGCCATGGGCATGAATGCGGATGGGTGAAGAACCGGAGGAATGCCGGGGATGCTGGGGCGGCCAATGTTGTTCATGTCCATTCCCATTCCCATCCCCATTCCCATGCCCATCCCCATGTTTCTTGGGGCGGCGGCCATCATAGACATTTGAAGTTGTTGCATGGCCATTGGTAACATCATGGTAGGCATGTTCATTCTGCTTATCATTTGGACTTGTGCTTGCAATTGCTTCAAATATTCAATCACTTCGTCTAGCATTGAAGCTTTATCAGTCTGAAATAAAATGTTGGTTCTTTAGAGATATAAAATGTTGGTTTCGAATCAAATAACATTTTTTTGCATGTATTATCACATAGATTAGGCATGTTGTATTGTTATTTTACATATATATGTATATGTATATGTATATGTATATGAGGCCTTTAAGGGAGGGGATTTCCATTTTTTCTAAATGAGGACTAGTGGTGGCCCACACAACATCGAACTTCAATGATCTAAACCATTTAGTTTTCAAGTTGCACCTCATAGATCATCTCTTGCAAAATATTAGCCAAATCAGAAATATTTGAGACATCTAATTGAGTTCAAAGAAATTGACGAACATTTTGTTCTATAAGAAACAATGAAATTTCATTGTTGAATTGAATTTTTGCAAGGATAATTTATGAATCGAGACTTACAAAATAGACAGTTTGAATCGTTGAAGTTCGATGTGAAGTAAGTCCCACAACTAATCCCCCTTTTTTCCCATCTACTTAAAGGGCCTATGTATGTATATTATATGTATATTATATGTATATAAAAAGTAATTTATTTCATAATGTAATTTTATTATTAGTATGCATTCAAACATGGCAGTAAATTTTTTATTTTTATTTTTTTCAATTCGCAAGATTTATTTCATCAGGAGACATTTAATTGTATTGATTAATTTGAAAAATAAATCTTGATAACAAGTAACTACTTCTTTTTTCCCTCAAATGGGGACAATGGGTGGTAAGCAACGGTTATCCATCTCTTCTGGGCCCGGAGGGGCTAAGATAACAAGTAACTAACTAAACAAATGTCAAATGTTATTAGGATTATTTTAGACACCAAAAAATACAAATCGTGCAAAGTCAAAAATTAAGGAAGTTGCTTAGTTGGACTTAGTCATTGAATTATATTTGGAAAAATTACTATGGTGAGTTTTTAGGTTAAATTAAATTGAATTTCAAGGAGTAAAATTAAATTTTTAGTAAAATGTTAAATATACTCTTTGAAGGTAATTTTACTTCTTCAAATTGTACATCCAATTATAGTTTCTCAAGGAAATGTTATTGGCACTCCAAAATTCTCATTTTGCATTCAAACTTTCTATATTTAGAAGAAAAAAACACTTGTGAAGAGTGCAAAATGAGAGTTTTGAATTGCAAATAGCACTTCCTTTTCTCAAAACCTACAAAATGTTAATCTCACATTCAATCTCTATCCCACTACCACATATATGTTTCATGTTAGAAATTTACATGTTATGGATTTATACCACTTCATTCTCTATTATTCTTCATTACTCTTCACGTGATTAAATATATACAGATTGAGGGGATATAAATCCAAAAATACCTCTAAGGTTTGCTCCGCATCACTACAACTTATTTGTTCTTTTGTCCATTATGCACATATTTATTTTTTTTGCAACCCTAAGCAACCATTTTTTTAAAGAGGCATTAGATTGAACAAATCAAAGAAGAATCAACGGAAATAATTAAGTATGTAAGTGGTGAAAAAAGCATTCACCTACAGCTGCACATCAGATTATAGATTTATAATATACGAAGAAAGTTATTCTTATTTGGGGATAACAACTTGTATGACACGAGTTCACCGTCACAGTGAAGTGTCGTGCTAATAACACAAGGACATGGGGAAAGAATTAATACATGTCTTTTATTAGTAAAAAAATGCTACTCTTAGCATATATTTCTATCATCTCTCTAATAGATATGAGATCTACATGCGTTAGCGAGCTCTACCTCTAACAGACGGTAGAAATAAGTGATAAATGTAGAATTATTTTTTACTGACACTTTTCAAGAATATCACGCAACAGTAAACCGGTGCTATAAAAGTCATCTATTTGGGAATACACAAAGATTTTTTTTTTTTTTTGGTCAAGACAATACACAAGGATTAGGGCCTACCACTTGGAAATATTTAAGTGGAATCAGGATGTGGACTAGGATCATTGAATTCACCAAAAACACACTCAACCACATGCAAATGCAATGAGATTTTGGACAACATTTATGGTAATCGGCAGACCTGTCTCATGCTTATCGATCAAAATGCGAAACCAAAAGTACCCTGAAGTAGACCTGACATTTGTGTTGTGTTCGTGTCGTTTTCGTGTCATACCTGATATCTTAACGGGTCGTGTCGTGTAACACCCGTTAAAATAAACGGGTAAAATGACCCGACCCGAAATCGACCCGATAATATTAACAGGTAATATGACCCGACCCGTTACCCGTTAAGGAAAATATATTTTAAACCAATAAAAAATCAAATGAAAAACATAATACTAAATAAGTATATACATATCATATTGTCACATCCAAAACATAAAAACGCATTTTTCTTTTTAAGTATATTTTCACTTACCTAAAGTCTTTAATAGTTTTTTAATTAATGTAGAAGTGTAAAAAAATATAGAAAAAATATATAAACGCTGGTAATGACAAGCTTTACAACTTTCATGAAGAGTTTAACTTCGAAATTCGCCACTATAATCATATAAATCATAGATCAAAATTTAACCGTTGATTGTTGTTTACATTTACGCTTCATTGTTCTCATCAAATTTTGTTTTTTCAGATTTTCTTTTTTGAAAACTTGATCTATTAGAGGATGCAGGAAGATGAACGGTTTGAATAGTTGATATTATATTCAGAGTTTTACGGTTAGTGAAAATATTGCTTGATGTTTATAAAGTTTCTACAAACTATATGACATCGACTCATATTTTGGTTAACCGCAAATATCAAAACGTGATATCAAAGATCTGAACCGTTCATCTTCTTACATCCGCCAGATGATCATGTTTTCAAAAAAGAAAATTTAAAAAATGAAATTTAGTAAGAAGAATAAAGCGTAAATGGCAATCAACGGTTAAATATAAATTTAAGGTTTATGAATTATAGTGTTGGATTTCGAAGCTGACCCCTTCATGAAAGTTGTAAAGTTTGTCACTATGAGTGATTGTATATTTTTTTTTACATTTTTTACACTTCTACAATAATTATTATTAATTTTTCCCTCAAATAAAAAACATTATTCACGAAGGTTTGGAGGATTTTAAAAATCTAAACGATAATGCAAGTGTAACCATTATATACTCGTGGAGGAATAATGATGAATCACGAGTGTTTATATATTCTTTCACATTGTTCATAAGTGTATGTATGTCTTCTTAGTTCTTGCCTATACAAATACTATATTAGTTTATTTTAATTTTGGACAACAACATGTTAAGTAAAATTTATCCTAGTAATGATAATAAGGAACTCTCATAATAAAAATAAATAATGACAAAAACTTTTTTTTTAACTTATATAGAATAATAATACAAAACTATATATTTAATATAGAATATATTGTATATATTAATATGGGTATTGTATTTTATAATAAATCTTTTTGTAATTAATTATCAAAATAAATTTTTCTTAACGGGTCAAAACGGGTTACCCACGTATTACCCGTGTGTATACCCGTTAAGAACCCGTTATTAACATGTTCTTAACGGGTCACCCAATAATGACCCGATAAGTTATCGTGTTGACCCGAAACCCGTTATTTTCGTGTCGTGTCAGAAACTGCCGGGTCTACCTTGAAGTGACTATTTTTCTGTCAATAGCTGCCCTTGGGGCATGCATGCATTTCCTCCCAATTGATGAGAACAAATTGTGAAATCTCAAGTGATAATTAGTATCTTTTTCCTTTGGCTTAGAAGATGTTGAGGACTTGAATCGTACATACTCTTGTCGTGAGTGTTAGAATAATTACAGTACCACTAAAACTACAAAGGCTCCACATGATAACTAGATGATATTAGCACAAGAAACGTTTTCTTGATTATCTCATGACTAAAATATGTATGGTCACTTATCTTTAGATTTTTTCAAATGTGGAGAATAAATATTGTTTTTTAATATTTTAAATATAATTATTAATATCAAATTCAAATATGAGTGATTATAAAATTTTAATTATCAGGTTACCAAAGAAACACAACTCATATTGACATCTAATTTGATATTTATTGAGGTTTTTTCATTTTTACTATTATTCGATGAAACAAAAACAAGAGAGATAGTGCACATAAACCCAAAAGTGGAACATCATACCTTACTGGAATTTGGGACCAGCTTCTGCAGCGTCTTCATCCTTTGATTGATCTTATCTCTCCTTTTCTGTGAAAAAAAAAAAAAAACTAATGAAAATTGTTTGAAAATTTTAAGTTTTAACGATAAGGACAAAATAAAGGGTAAAGTGAATAGTACCATGATTGACTTTTTAGTGTAAAAATGTTATTTTTCGTTAAATTAAACAGTACCAGAAACTTTTCGTTAAAATATCAAAAAAAAAATTCTATAGTTAAGAAACAGCAATTGTGATAATAAGAAACAATTATGATATATAATTTGAATCCAATGAGGTCAAGTAGTTTTCCATCGCTCTGTATATGCTCATCACCTACTTTTAGACTGGGATCCACTAGGTATAGACTATACCCAATCCAATCATTGATATATATTTTATATTCGCAGTTCTTGATAAACAAACTGAAAAATTCGTCTTACATATTTATATGTGTAATGTTAAATTTATCGCTTATTTGTATTGTTTGTTAATAAAAGTAAAGCTCATAAGTACATGTAAGATAAAAGTAGTATTTCTAAAGGCTCAATTCGGATAAAAAGAGAGAGCTAGCATACTCGTTCAGACTGGTTATGAATAGCGGCAGCCCTACTCCTTTTTGTAGAAATCGAAGATTTTCCAGTACTTCGTTTCTTTCTGTCATCTTCATCTCCTACCTCGCCCTTCAAAAAAAAAAAAAAAAAAAAAAAAACAATAAATAAATAACAAATTAATTAAAAAAATAAAATAAAATAGGGAAACACTAGTAACCAACAAATCCATTATATTATTCAAATAATAATTCAGATATAATTATCCAACACATATGCACATATTTAAAGAGTAAAACAGGGAGTTTGCCTGTGGTCTACTGTGACAAACGGAGTCATAGTCGCTTGCCTTTGTACTGTCAAGTGTAACATGTTGGCTATCGATCCCAAACGTGGCACTACCACTCACACTTTGGGATCTGCTGCTCCACTCAGGCGTTTCAGGGACACGTGCCAAGCTCGTTCCTTTTCCAGAAAGAAGGGTGTCATCGTCGTGTGTGGCGGCACCAGTGGCGCCACTGCACGAATCTACTCGAGTGGAGCATCCTACCATGCCCGTACCAGAAATCACCCCTGGCACGGATATGGACTCGATCATTTGACTACTTGGGTCATCACTTTGGTTCCTGCAAGGAACCAATGCGTCCATAGTCACAGTGGTGGAGGGCGTTGCTACAGCACGGTGTCGATCAAACCAGGTCACTAGTTCCTTAGCGCCGCTGCCGCCACCAGAGGAAGAATCAAGGGGAGGCTTGAGAGGAGGGGGTAAAGCTGTGGATGTGGCTTGGTTGACTATTGATTCAAGGGTGCCACTTGCCCGGGGCTTGTCCCAGGTGGTGTACTTAGTAGTAGATAAAGGCTTCGCCAACAGGCGAGGTGGTCCTAAGCCGTGCATGGCTACCTCGCCGTTTTCCCATGTCAACTCTGCTACTTCGTAGTCCAACCTGCACATAAATGTAAAAATAATTTAAGTGATTCACTAATAATGGTTAATGTTTTAAGTACATCATTTTTCTTCTCCGTTTATTTCTGCCACTTAATTCTCCTTCGACTTACTCGATTCAAAGTCTAAAATAAACAAGAGTGTGCATACATAGCAAAATAGTACGGAAATCATTTCCCTTAAAAACTAATCAAACCAGTGAGAAAGAGAGAGTTTAGCATACAGAGGGACATCTGTAGGTGCTGTGTGAAGGGAGTGGGAGCGAGAAGAGAGCCTGGGAGCAGGTGGAGTAGTAGTAGTTTCATCAAGATCCCAGCTAGGAACGCGCTGGCTCATTTTTTGAGAGAGCACTTGATTTGAGTACTTGTGTTAATGGTTTAGTAGATCAGAGAGGGAAGAGGGTAATTATATACTAATAGTCTAACATGGTTGTTTCTTCTTCTGCTGGTGCTTCAATTATATTGTGCAAATTTGTGTATGGAACAAGCAGGGCCTGAGTGTTTGAGAATGGGAAAAGGGAGAATGATGAGAAGAGAAGGATAGGGTGCCGGGTCATTTTATTATGCCTAGAGCTGCTGGCAAATAATAGCCTGAGAAAGTAAGGGGATGTCTCTGACAGCTTCTAATTGGAGTAGTAGTATCTAACTATTTGAGATGGGTATTAATGCTAAATAGACTCCCTATTTAAATCATGTATTATAAATTATATGACATGGTAGTTGATAATTGAATTATTAAGTATTAATTAACGTGTTTATTTTATACTTGTGATATATCATATGATTTACAAATTTGGTCTAAAAAATTGAGTTACCTAAGATTATCCATTTGAGATACCAAAAAGGTGAACCAAGTAGAAAAAAATAATAACAAGAAGGGTAGTTTATTCAAAACAAAAATCAGCTTTGCGTTCGTGACAGTAACAACCAAATCATTGATTTATTATTAGATATATTATTAATGTATTTGTAGATTAAATGATGGGGTAGATGGGGACGTATGTTTGCTTAATTAATTTGTATAGCAAGCAAGAATAAATGGATATCAAACTTGTCACATACAAGATTCGAATATAAATTTTTTATAAAATAAATATCATTAAATTATAGTACTAAGTGGCTAATGCGTTATATATATGTATGTTCAACGATTTGGGAACCATATAATTGCAAAATTGTTTTTTCTTCCTATGTGAGACTTTTTAACAAATTCATTATCTAGCTTGGAACGTTTATATAACACATGTATACATCACATTTTACTTCATAAGTATACATGTGATATACAAATTTGATAGAAGTATGCATATATACATGTGTATAGAAATACATATATGATTTGAGTATACATGTGATATTGTTTCTTATACCAAGAGATGATGACAAAAAGCAAATTAAACGAAAACATGGACTATATTATGTGGTAGAGAAAAAGAGAGGGATAGAGATGAAAATGGAAAGGCCTTATTAATATCAAGGTGAATTGTGGTGTGAGATCGATGAACGTAGAGTCCTCAGCAAAGCCAAGAAAAAAAAGAGAAGAAACAAAACAGAAGTTAGAAAAGTTGCAATGCAAACACATGAACTCCATGCGCGTGGGGAACTGGAACTTTGGACTAGGGTGGGTGACGTGCGGATGTGTACGTGTACGTGCTACTGCAATGGATAGTAGCCACCTCCTTCCTCCATCACAGCTCATTGCCACACATGCTTTTAAATAATTTTTAAGATAGTTTAACGCTATACATTTTTATTTTTCACATATTTTTTTCAGTTTTGACCGTCAAATTGAATGAGTTAAAAAAACGATTAATGTTGTAAAATTAATAAGAATGTATAAGTAACAATATCCTTTATTTATGGCTTTAAACCCTCAACTCCCGCCGTGATTTGACCTTCCAATTTGTTTTGTGTGCGTTACGGTGTCGTTGTTGTACGGCGAAGAGACAAGGGTGGGGTCTCCACTATTTTTTTTCAAAATACGATTGAATTGATTCATTTCAATGATTATTGAGGGTGGATTGAGTTGGATCCTTAAATGTTCTTTTTTTTTAACGGGTAAAGTCAATTTTATTTTTTATTTTTGGTCAAACTTGAAATGCATTCATTAAACAAACTCTGAAGGTGGATTTAAATCCAAAGAGTTAAGGTCTAAAAACTTGATACGCAAGCATACTCTTAACGCTGGGCCATTTAGGCCCACCAAACGACATAAGCCCTAGGAAAGATTAAGAGTCCCAAAGCCCAAATGGTTCTAAAGGGCTGACCAGAGTACTCAGGCAAACCGAGACAAAAGAAAGACTACCCGACCGAGTGGAACACGTGGACGAGTTGACAACTTTATGGCATAAGGCTCTAAGGGCAGAATGACTCAAGTGATACTCAAACCATGCATCAACGTGCAAACGACAACAAAGGCCTAGGATGAGACATAATGGCAGTCAGGGTTGTGCTCGGCAAGGCGTGGTAGGATGAACGAGGTCTGAGCAGTACACTCGGGCCTCATGAACCTTAAAAGATGCGTCATCCGATTGCTAGAATGTCACCTTGCTGATAAAGGATTGGCCGAATAGGTAGAAAGTTGTCGGTAAACTAGTATAAGTTGTTAGCACATTAAATATCGGTTTTGAAAGCCTCAAGAAGGAGAGGCCTCTATAAAGGGGTAGAGACCTCCATTATGGGTGTCAAACGAATCGGAGAGGATATAGTGAATGTGTCAGCCGAGCGTTATTTAGTTTTGAAATCAATATATTTTGATCAACACAGTGGACGAAGCCCAATTTTAAAAGGTGAACCACTTACATCTTCGAGTCCATTTATTTTCAGCCCATTTCTTAAGACCATCTAAAGTAATTTAATTGAGTTTTTTAACCTTACAAGTTTGAGCATTAACAGTTTGGAGTCGTCTATGGGAAACACATACGATTTGGTTGTGTTTTCTACCTTGCTGATCTACGCACACATTACGACCAAAATATCGATACTCCAGTGAGCACTATAGTAGGAGGAGTAGCCCAATCCACCAAAGTCAAGGGACATATTAGGTGGACGATACGATTAGCGGAGCCCCAAGACACCATTGAGTTTCCAGGAAAGAAGTCAACCGTCGATGGAGAGTTAGAAGCACCCGATCCAAGGGTTGACAAGAGTCAGGAACACCTCGAGCCCATGAAAGAATTGGAAAATATCATATTGACAGAAGATTGCCCAACCAAGATTGTCCAACTTGGCACTAAATTATCCGTATAGGTCCGGGCGGAGCTAATCGATTTCCTAAGGGGCCATGCTAGTGTTTTCTTTTGGTCCTACACCAACATGCCAAAGATAGATCCAAGCGTTGTCTCTCATAAGCTCAACATCAACCCATGCCAATAACCCGTTTGGAAGAAACATCGGTCCTACGACGTCAAACAATACGAGGCCATGAAGGTTGAAGTAGATAAGCTACTCGACATCAAGTCTATCAAGAGTGTCGATTACCCACTATCGGTAGCAAATGTCATCATGGTGAAAAAGGCGATTGTAGTCAAAAAACCAACCAAGTAACGCATGTGCATCGACTATACAGATCTCGGGGCATGTCTGAATGATAGCTTGCCACTACCACGATTGACTAGCTCGTTGATGCTACTGCGGGACACGAACTCTCAACCTTCCTCGATACTTTCTCAAGGTACAATCAGATTTGCATGCATCTGGCCGACCAAGACGATAAGGCTTTCATCATCGACCGATGTCTATACCATTGGACCGTGATGCTGTTCGGACTCAAGAATGCATGGGCTACTAAAGATTAGTCAATCGGATGTTCGCCGAACACATTAAGAAGACGGTGGAAATTTACGTAGATGACATAATCGTAAACAGCAGGAAAGAAAACCGACATGTAGCAGAAATGACCAAGGTATTCAATTTCCTCAATGCCTACAAAATGAAGCTAATCTTGCCAAATGTGCCAAATGTCCAGCTTGGCACTAAATTATCTGTATAGGTCCGGCTAATCGATTTCCTAAGGGCCCATGCTAGTGTTTTCTTTTGGTCTTATGCAGACATGCCAGATATAGATCAAAGAGTTGTCTCTCATAAGCTCAGTATCAACCATGCCAACTGCCCGTTTGGAAGAAACGGCGGTCCTATGATGTCAAACAATACAAGGCCATGAAGGTTGAAGTAGATAAGCTACTCGACATCAAGTCTATCAGGAGTGTTGATTACCCACAGTGGGTAGTGAATGTGGTCATGGTGAAAAGGGTGACTGCGGTCGGAAAACCGACCAAGTAACGCATGTGCATCGACTATACAGATCTCGAGGCATGCCCGAACGATAACTTGCCATTACCACGATTAACTAGCTCGTAAATGCTACGGCGGAACACGAACTCTCAACCTTCCTCTATACTTTCTCAAGGTACAATAAGATTTGCACGCATTCGGCTGACCAAGACAATACGCTTTCATCACCAACCGATGGTGGAAGTTTACATAGATGACATGATCGTAAACAGCATGAAAGAAAACCAACATGTAGCAGAAATGACCAAGGTATTCAATTTCCTCAACGCCTACAAAATGAAGCTAATCCTACCAAATGTGCCTTTGCGGTCAATTCAGGGAAGTTCTTGGGTTTCATGGTAAGCCAAAGAGGAATAGAGGCTAATCTAGAAAAGATACAAGCACTGATTGATATGGATCCACAGTAAACAAAGAAGGAAATCCAGAGTTTCACGAGTTGAGTAGGGGCCTTGAACCGTTTCATGTCAGGTTAATGGACATGTGTCTGCACTTCTTCAAGGAGCTTCGAGGGACTGCACGAGCGATCAAATGGACAAAAAAAATGCTTGCAGGCGTTCGATGATTTGAAAGAACACATCAGCCGAGCTTCATCATGTCTAAACCCGAGAACGGTGTGGTTTACATATACTTGGCAGTTTCACCATCTACCATTAGCTCTGTATTGATCAAGGAAGACAATCGCATATAGTGGCCAGTATATTATGTTTATCGAGCATTGCTTGGGACCGAGCCGCGCTACCTGAGAGTTGAAAGATTGGCATTCGCCCTAATCATGCTCAGAAACTCTGACCCTACTTCGAGGCTCACTCGATGGTGATACTCACCGATACCCACTATGTCAAGTGCTAAACAAACTTGAGATCTCGGGGAGGTTGATTAAGTTGGCAATTGAGCTAGGACAATTTGACATCTGTTTCCAGGTGAGGCATGCGCACAAGGGATAAGTGATGGCAGACTTTACCATGAAATTCACTCCAGTTTCTAGAAGGGACACGCTAGGAACAAGTATTGTTTCCCCAAGCGACACCATCATTAAGAGCACACTGCCAGGACAATGGTGCTTATTCGTTGACGGGTCGTCCAATAGAAATGAGAGTATAGTTGACCTATTACTAGTTACACCCGAGTAAATGGAGTTCAAATATGCTTTACGATTCAAGTTTTTAGCATCTAGCAATGAGTCGTAGTGTGAAGAGTTGCTGGAAGGATTACGTCTATCTTTGGACTTGTGAGCATAACACATCCAGGTCCACAACGATTCACAACTGGTGGTAAACCAGGTAAACGAGGAATTCCAGTCTCGGGACGAGAACATGATGGCATAAGTGGAAGTGCCATGGGAACCGGTGAAAAAGTATTGAAAATGCATTGTCTTTCAGATCTTAAGGGCAAAGAACGTCAAGGCTAACAACCTAGCAAGAGTGGCGTCAGCATTAGAAAGAGATATAAGGCTGTTGGTTCTGATTGAGCACCTAGAAGAACTGAGCATTCTATGCCCCAAGTGCTTGACCATGGAGATGGACGAGCTGACAAGCTGGATGATGTCCATCTATGAGTACATACAACATTGAATCTTACATGAGGACGAGCGCGAGTCTTGCAGCCTACGATTCCAAGGAACAAGGTAAAAACTCATTAATAATAAACTTTACAAGCGAGGTTTTTCCCTACCCTACCTATGATGCATAACACCTGAGAAAGTGGGACAAGTTTTTAGGGAAATTCATAAGGGGGTTTGTGGGGATCATTCGGCTACTCGGACGCTCAGGCCTAAAACAATCCACCTAGGCTACTTCTAGCCCATCATGAGACCAACACCATTATTTAGGTACGAGGTTGCTAGCCATGCCAGTATTATGCAGAGTCGAAGAATCGCCCACCCAAGTGCCTAACATCTATGATGAGCCCATGACCATTCATTTAATGGGGGCTTGACATCATTGGACAAGGTTTTAAAAGAAACTAGACGCTAGTCGGGTGGCGGGCTTGGGCCTAACGCTTAGGCGGCTATAAGGGGTTTAGGCAGGGGCCTAGGCGGACTTAAATAAATTTATTGTAAATCGTATAGTAAGTACCTAGTAATACTTAAAAAACACACATAATTATATTGGGATACCTAAATTGCAAAATAAAATAATATATAAATTATAAAATATTAGAACATATTGAAAACATGGGGAACAAACATATAATGACTGTTCATCCAAGTATTCAACAAGTCTCTTACATTTTATTGAAAAATTAAAATGCAAATTGAAAGTTATTGATTTTTTGTCTAAGTGAGAATCGAGACCTAGGCGGGTTTAGGTGTGCTAGGGAGGCGCCTAGGCAGGCTAGGCGGATGCCTAAGGGGGTCTAGACACACTTTTGTTAATTTTCAAATGCCTAGGGCCTATTGGGGAGGTGGCCAGCCGCCTAGCACCTAGGCAGGGCCTAGGCAACGCTAGGAGGGGATTTTTAGAACAGTGATTCATTGGACCTACGCCAGAAGAGGGGAGAAAGATCAAATTTGAAATTGTAGCGGTCGACTATTTTACCAAGTGGGCTGAGGCAAAGCTATTCGTAACATTCTCCTAGCCCCAGGTCCGAGCGTTTGCATGGCAGAACGTCATTTGTAGATTTGGATCGCCAAAAGTCATTTTGACAGACAACAGACGGTAGTTTGATAACCCGAACTTCAAGAAGTTCTACTTGAATTATAGAATGAATTACGCTTTGGTTCGCCATACCACCCTAAGGCTAACAAACAAATGGAAGCCATTAATAAGATTATCAAGAACATCTTGTGACGCCGACTAGCAGCAACCCCGGTGAAAGACGATTGCCCAACACTGATGCTATATGTCCATGGTCGTATCGAACTACGCACAAGGTGGCCACCGGCGAAACACCGTTTTCATTGGTGTTCGGGTCTGAGGTGGTTGTCCTGGTCGAGGTGAAGGAGCCCACTCAATGAATCAAGTTCTTCAATCATGAGGATAACCATGAATAAATTTCCCAAAGTTTGGATTTCATCAATGAGAAGTGCAACGAGCTGTGACGCCATCTTCTAAGCGAAGGCGGCTGACACTTTCACCCCACGATTGGAAAGGCCATACAGAGTGGTCAAGGTAGTGATACTGGAACGTATTAGTTAGCCGACGACCGCGAGGGATGACGACTGGCCTACCTGTGAAATGTCGAGCATCTTAAGTGATACTTTGTTTAGAAGTGGGTGGAGTAAGTTAAAAGTGGGATAATAGAAGAGATACAACTTGCATATGTAAATAGAAGACTTGTTGGACTCCCTTGTACTGGAATGCAAGAGACAAGCTAATTAACTAAATATCACGTGAGTTAAGAAGGAGATTACTATATGGATGCTTTGTTGGCAAGATTTTAACCTTGAATCAGATCACAAGTTGTCAATAATAGCTAATCAATCCATATACTTCTTTGTCATATTTCAGGTTGAAGTTGATCATTGTCTTTGCATATTTGCATCAACTAAGCAAGCCGTAGCAGTTTAGTAGATGTGGGGAATTGTGATTTCAAAGTTCCTTGATCAAACTTGCACTTAATTATAACAAAAGTGATAATCTTCTTGCCTACAAGTGTAGGTTGTTTCCCTTGGTCCCTTGGTCCAATGAAGATGCCATAATATAAATTTTATTTCACAAGAGTTTGTGAAAGCCTCATCTTGCCCACAGTGAGTTTTTTATGAATGTACCTCTTGTGACATGTACCTCTTTATGAATGTACATCTTGCACTTAATTAAATTGCTTGCGCATAGGTGTCAATTAACCTAGTTTCATGAAGGTTTATTGAGGATTATGTTCCATGTCTTCACTTACAAATGCTTCCACTATGAACTCGATTATATTTGATTATATTTGTGGGTCGTGGCATGAAAATCAGGTGCATCATAATATATTTACTATGTTTGTTCATGAAATTTGTTGATCCTTATGTCTCTTCCATTTTGAACTATAATGTCATGATGTTTGTTTGGACGTTGTTGTGTTTAAAACAAAATCATGATAAAGTTAGATGATAAATTAGACTTCTTTAGTTTCCTTTGAGACACCAATATTACAAGAATATATTTTTTTGGGTCAAACGATAGATTTTGTTAGCTTAGGTGTTAGATTTTGTTAGTTTACAAGAATATATTATAATTAATGTATAGATTTTTTTATAGAAGTACATAATTTTTCCAGTAGATTGCGTGTCTTGATTGTAGTTTGATGAATGACTCATCTAATGACTACCAAATGACCTGAAAATTTTATATGTGAAACATATGTCTACTAAGTTGCTGTATAATTTTGTGATTATTTATCGTGCATATTAATTATGGTTATTTTACTAATAACTTATGTTCTTGTAGGTAGTTTTATGCTGGCAGATTATGCTGGTCATTTTAGTCACGTTGGACTATTATTTTGAAATAAAATGTCTATAAAATTTTAGTCTAAGAAGATTAGTATTTCTAATTTGATCTGCAAAATTTTGTGCATTAATAAAACTTACAAATTAATTATGGTAAATTATAGAGTAAGTGTAACTTTTTGCTAAAATTTTGTATGACAACTTTATATTGGTTTTGGTATTATTCTATTATGTCTAAAATATGAAGCGACATTATTTTGGTACATTCTTTGAACAAATATATTACTGAGTGTTTGTCCAAGTGGGAGAATTAGTTAAAGAAAATTTGGGTATCACACTCATTAACTTCTTTGTAATATGATTTTGAATTCTAAAACTTGGTGAATTTTTTTATTGTATTATCCTAATCATGTTGATCTTGAGCAAAAGGGTGTTGATTATTGAGTTAATTTGCATGCATTTGTTAAAAAGTTATAGTATTTTTGCACGAATATGTCGGTTAGTTACAAGCCATTTGGTACATGTTAATAAGTATTGGTGATTAAAGAAACTGGATTTGAATCATGACTCAAAGGACAACAACATGTTTAAGTTGTACAAATATGTACTCGGTGTCTATGTGCATTTGGTAATCTTCGCTGTTACTCGTAGTCATATTGAGGGGCCTTAATTGATTACTTGTTAATCTTTATAAAGAATTTTGAGGCTAATAAGGACCTAGCATTAATATGTAATTATTGATACATACTAATTAATTTGTTGTTAGATTGTATGATTTTGTGTAACAAATGCTTAATGTTTCGTTTTGCCTTTCATTGATCCTAATACAAATACTTCGGAAGTCCAGTCATGGACTCACCGGCTCTAGGGCGGAGCTGGATCAAACAGAGCAGCGGTACTACCATCACTCTATTCCAAGGCAATAGGTAGAATCCAAGCGACTATGCCGGATGACCATGCTTGATCTGCAAGATACGCGATCTGATCCAAATATGGACACAATCAAATCCTTTAAGACTTGCAGTTTCTACAATATAGGAATTGGCATGTGCCGCAAGTAATTATGACTCTTAAGAAGGTGCAATATCTACTTCTAGATATCCTTTAGGATTCTCCCCACAGTATAAATACACTCGTCTAGGGTTCATCTTGTTAGTCCTTCTAGAGATCATAACCATCAAACTCTAATTTGTGTATGGAGAATTTATCGCTTGAGCGGCATAATACAGTAATACCACCGCTTGAGCGGTAGAACATTACATTAAAGGTTGATAACACTAACCTGCATTTGATGCCATGAAGATCACTGCAGCAATACAACCTTCTTTTCTCTTGTGTGATCGAAAATATTACCAAACTCTCAATGGAACGAGTTTATGTCTAAATCTGAAATGTTAAACATGTTTTTTCACACCTAGAGAAGGGACCATATCGCTATATATATATATATATATACTTGTAGTAGTTCCTTCCTCCCATCAAGAAAGGAGTTACCACCAGTTACATCTTCAATGTAACTGTCTGATTCAAATTAATTTGAATCTCCTTAAGTTTCCCTCCAAATCTTAATTCCGGAAACTGCATTATTACATTAGTTAGGCTAAGTTCAATATATATAACTCACTTAACTTATAATATTACACTTGTCAAATGTTTGATGAAACTCACATTGAGTTTCTTACATTCTCCCACATGAGTGAGATCAAACATTAAACCATTATTGTAGTATGTATGATCATAGAGTTATAACTTGTAAAGCCTTTGCTTAGTACTTACCAATTTAGTGCAGCAGATGGACCTTGGAAACTTGATATCAGTGTTTGTATCAGTTCGCCAAGATCATTGTCATACTGCAATAAATTGTAAGCATAATCATTAAGGAAACATCACATTAACGAGAGAATCATAATGTGCACTTTGATCTCTCCCATATTTCTTTGGTCCTAAAATACACCAATTTATGTATTTTCTTTAACATGTTAATTTGCAAGAATTAACATTCAAACAGTGAGAAACTTCATACATATATTGTACTTTCCTAATGAACAAACAATCAGTTCAGTACATTCACACTATTTCTTAAAACAGCAAGGATTGCAAACATAATATCCGTACTCCCACATTCAAAACTCATCCATCGAACTCTGCAGACCCATGCTTGTTACATGCTTGTTAAAACTTGTAACATGTATGGCTTTGGTCAGTGGATCAGCCACCATATCACGGGTGCTTATATGCTCAACTTCGATAACGCCTTCTTTCACTTGGTCTTGAACTTTCAAATACTTTATGTCCATTATTCTTGATGCTTTAGATCTTTTATTATTCTTGGCAAAGAACATTGTCGAGGTGTTATCACAGAAAATTTTAACCTGTCTCTCTATGCTTCTCACCACCTTCATATGATGAATTAAGTTCTTCGGCCAGTTTGCTTGTCTCATTGCCTCAAAACATCCAATATACTCAGATTCCATGGTTGACACAGCCCTTATTTGTTGCTTCTTGCTTCTCAATGAAACTACACCCCCAACTAACATGAATATATAACCACTCGTTGACATTCTATCATCAACACATCCTCCAAGATTAGCATCCGTATAACATCTCAATTCAAGATTATCAACATAGTGGTAAGTCAACACATATGTTTGTGTTCTTTTCAAATATCTTAGCACTTTCTTTGCAGCATTCCAATGGGGCAACCCTGGATTCGATTGAAATCTTCCCAAAACACTTAAAGCAAAAGCTAAATCTGGCCTGCTACATACTTGAGCATACATCACACTACCTACCAAAGAAGCATATGGTTTGTCCTTCATCTGTTGAATCTCAAACTTGGTAATTGGACATTGCTTGACAAAAAGCTTGTCTCCTTTCCCAATTGGTACTTCTCCACCACTGCAATGTTCCATGTTAAACCTTTTCAAGACCCTACTAATGTAATTTTTCTGAGCCAGCCCTAGTAGTCTTTAGTGTCGATTTCTGAGTATTTCAATCCCCAACACATAATGAGCTTCTCGCAAATCCTTCATATCAAAGTGACTTTTTAGCATGGTCTTAGTTTCTGAGAGTAAATGACAACTAGTGCTTGCCAATAAGATGTTATCCACATAAAGAACCATGAAAATGAAATTCGATTTAACCATTCTCATGTATATGCAGTTGTCTATCTTATTTTCAGTGAAACCAAAACCTGTCACAACATTATCAAACTTCTTATACCATTGTCTCGAAGCTTGTTTAAGGCCATAAATGGACTTGTTAAGTTTGCACACCCAATTTTCCTTCCCCCTTTCAACGAATCCAAGGGGTTGTTTCATGTAGATATGTTCATCCAATCCTCCATTCAAGAAGGCTGTTTTAACATCCATTTGATGGAGTTCCAAATTGAACTGTGCTGTTAGTGCCATTATCACACGAAATGAATCCTTGGTTGAAACTGGAGAAAAAGTTTCTGTATAATCCACCCCTTCTCTTTGACTAAACCCCTTCGCTACTAATTTGGTTTTGTACATGTCCACTTTGCCCTCAGAATCTCTTTTAGTCTTAAAAATCCACTTGCATCCAACAACTTTTGCATGTGGTGGACTCTCCGCCAAATTCCATACGTGGTTACTTGCCATGGAAACCAACTCATCATCCATTGTAGCTTTCCATTGTGAAGCATGAGGACTTGACATAGCTTCTTGGTAAGTGAGTGGATCATCCACATCTCCAACATCATAGTCAATCTCTTGCAGATACACCATGTAATCATCCGAAATTGCTGGTTTCTTTAGTCTTGAAGATTTTCTAGTTGGGAGCAGTGGGGGTTCATTATTAACTGATAATGTAGGCTGAGATGGACCTACAACTACACTGGTGGATGGTTGATCACCACTTCCAGAGACTGGTGGTAGGGCTGGTATTGGAGAGAGTTGAGGAATCTGAGTAATGGTTGGGAGAGAAGCTTCAGTTAGTGCAGTGAAATGCAAATTATCAGCGAATGACATTGTCACAGGTAAGGACAAAGTATTCATGGCACTTGGGACCGGGGAATAACATGGTTCTTCTTCACTAGCTTCTTCAAAGACAATGGAAGTAGCTGCACCAACTCCATTGTGATGAATTTCTTCAATGAATTTTGCATTGTGACTTTCCATAATTCTGGTATGAGCATAAGGACAGTAGAACCGAAAACCCTTCGATTTTTCTGCATAACCAACAAAGTAGCAAGAAGTGGTCTTCAAATCCAATTTTCTTTCATTTGGATTGTACAATCTGGCTTTACATTTACACCCCCATGTGTGAAAGTGATTGAAACTAGGCTTTCTTCCTGTCCAAGCTTCAAATGGTGTGATTAGGACAGCTTTAGTAGGCACTCGATTAAAGATATAGTTAGCTGTCTTGATTGCCTCACCCCATAAAAATTTAGGTAGTTTGGCAAATGAATACATGCTCCTTACCATGTCTTTAAGTGTCCGATTGCGTCTCTCAGCCACTCCATTCTGTGATGGTGTACCTGGGGTTGTGTATTGAGCCACGATACCCTCTTGCTGCAGGTATAACGCAAATGGTTCCTTAATTTGTCCTTGTTCTGTGTATTTCCCAAAAAACTCACCTCCACGATTAGACCTTACTATTTTAATTTGTTTATCCAACTGTTTTTCAACCTCAAGTTTAAAGATTTTAAAACAGTTTAGAGTTTGAGACTTGTCCGAGATAAAAAACAAATAGGTATATCTTGAAAAATCATCAATGAAAAGAAGAAAGTAAGAATTCCCACACATTGTTTTTGTTGGAAATGGACCACACACATCTGTGTGAATGATCTCTAAAAGATCATTACTTCTTTTGGCCTTACTTTTGTTGGTTAAATTAGTGGTTTTTGCCCTTGAAGCAATCTATGCAATTCTCAATATCAGATATGTCAACATTTGGCAATGCACTGTCCTTTATTAGTCTCATCATCCTAGCTTTGGAGATATGCCCTAACCTTCGATGCCAAAGCATTGAAGAAGAGTCATTTGTGAGCATTCTCTGTGGAGTTGTGTTAACAACATTGAGACAATCATAATTATAAGTGCATTAAATTTGCCAAAGATCACCATTTGGAAAAGCATAGCCAATAACACTGTCAAACTGGTCTTTAACATAAAATCTTGGGTAAATTACATAGTAGCCCCTCAGGTTTGAGCTCTATTGGAATCTCATACAACATCTTTAAAACATTTCACTTTCATACCTCAAGTACTATTTTATTTCAATTTCATACAACCGTTAGATTTTCCATCGATGGATCTGTTAAATGCTGACGTGGCTGCCACATATATGACACGTGGCTGCCAAATGTCTGCCACGTGGCAAATAAAATAATTTTTTAATTTTTTTTGTTTTTAAAAAAAAATCTGCCACTTTTTTTTTTTTTTTTTTTTTTTTTTTTTTTTTCTCTTTCTTCTTCTTCTTCTCTTTCTCTTTCTTCTTCTTCTGGGTTCGGACCTTTTGTTTTTTTTTTTTTTTTTTCTTCTTCTTCTTCTCCCTCCTCCTCCTTTTTCTTCTTCTCTTCTTCTTCTGGGTTCGGTCCCTTTCTCTTTCTTCTTCTTCTTCTTCTCTTTCTCTTTCTTCTTCTTCTTCTTCTTCTTCTGGTTCGGACCTTCTTTTTTTTTTTTTTTTTTTTTTTTTTTTTTCTTCTTCCTCTTCTTCCTCCTTCTTCTTCTGGGTTCGGTCATTTTCGTTAAAAAACAAGAGGAGGAGGAGGGAGAAGAGGAAGAAGAAGAAGAAGAAGAAGAAGAAGAAGAAAAAAAAAAAAAGAAGGTCCGAACCAGAAGAAGAAGAAAGAGAAAGAGGAGAAGAAGAAGAAGAAGAAGAAAAAGAAAAAAAAAAGAAGAAAGAGAAAGAGAAGAAAGAAAGGGACCGAACCCAGAAGAAGAAAGAGGAAGAAGAAGAAGATAAGAAGAAAGAGGAGGAGGAGGGAGAAGAAGAAGAAGAAGAAAAAAAAAAAAAAAAAAAAAAAAAAAGAAGGTCCGAACCAGAAGAAGAAGAAGAGAAAGAGAAGAAGAAGAAAGAGAAAAAAAAAAGAAAGGGACCGAACCCAGAAGAAGAAGGAGGAAGAAGAAGAAGAGAAGAAGAAAGAGGAGGAGGAGGGAGAAGAAGAAGAAGAAGAAGAAAAAAAAGAAAAAAAGAAAAAAGGAAGGTCCGAACCCAGAAGAAGAAGAAAGAGAAAGAGAAGAAGAAGAAGAAATAGAGAGAAGAAGAAGAAGAAATAGAGAGAAGAAGAAGAAAGAGAAAAAAAAAAAAAAAGTGGCAGATTTTTTTTTTTAAAAAAAAAAATAAAAAAATTATTTTATTTGCCACGTGGCAGACATTTGGCAGCCACGTGTCATATATGTGGCAGCCACGTCAGCATTTAACAGATCCATGGATGGAAAATCTAACGGTTGTATGAAATTGAAATAAAATAGTACTTGAGGTATGAAAGTGAAATGTTTTAAAGATGTTGTATGAGATTGCAATAGAGCTAAAACCTGAGGGGCTACTATGTAATTTACCCTAAAATCTTATTTGAGTAGCATCTCCTATATAAGAAAAGCCATGTTTAACACACTGAGTTACTGAAAACAAATTCCTTCTAATTGAAGGTACATACAATACATTATGTAAAGTTAAAACATATCCAGTTGACAGCTTTAAGTTGACAGTACCCACAGCTTCAACCATGACTTTATTCACATTTCCAACATAAATATTATGGGACTCTTTACTTGTCTCCTTCTGGCTTCAAAATCCCTGCAAAGAGTTGGTTATATGGATGGACCATCCAGTGTCAAACTACCAAGAGTTTTGTGGTATAAAAATCATATTTGATTCAACTGTCACAAAAACATCAAAAATTGTTTTACCTTTCTTGAGTAACCATACTTTAAAAGCAGGACAATTCTTTCTTAAGTGTTCAGTTGATTGACAATGAAAACACTTTTTAAAATGAGGTTTGTGAACCTGTAAACCTTGAGATGAGGAGGCTTCATTATTTTTGGCAGATACACCAGAACTCTTGAACTGCTTCTTGGAACCAAATGCGGATGGTGCTGTGCTCCGAGGGTTAAATGGCTTGGTCCCCTTATAATTATCATTTTTGGCAAGCATGATCTGCTTTCCCTTTCCTTTTGTAGTGTTGGCAAGGTTGACCAATTCCATTTTCTCGGTTTTGGATTTTTCAGTCTGTCTTCCTCTTGGCAACAGATAACAATCAACTCATTAACACTCCAAGTTTCTTTTTGAGTGTTATAGTTCACCTTGATTTGATCATATTCACCAGGCAAAGAGTACAAGGCCATGTGCACTAGAAATTGGTCAGTGATACCAATCTCCATTGCATTCAGTTTGTTAGAGAGATTCACCATTTTCAACAAATGTTCACGCACACTTCCTGAACCATCGAACTTGCTATTGATAAGTGCAGAAAGATGTACCCCCACTTCAGCCTTATCTGACCTCTTGTACTTCTCTTCATTCATTGCCATATAATCCTTGGCTAAATCACAACTTGTAATGCCACCTCGGATATGCTCTTCCATTGCATTCTGCATAATGAGAAGAGACATCTGATTTTCCCTCTCCCATCTTGCAAAATGATCTCTCTCTTGAGGAGTGCTGCTATCAACCAAGGCAGATGGTTGAGGGGACTTAAAAGCTATGTTAAACTCAAGCATTCCCAGATTCATTTCAATCTGTTGCTTCCAAGTTTTGAAGTTGGTGCCATTCAATTTCTCGATGTTAACAAGATTGAGCATATTGAAACCTGCATGTAAATACATTTGGTTTGAAAATCATAAGTTTTGTAAGCAAGAACATGTCTTAATTGTCTTGTTACACTAAAACATATGAAACCAATTACACCTTCGGGCAAGAAAATGTTCATATAAGTTTATAATTTTCAAAGTTTGCATAGCCAAATATAAATATCATGGTCTGTATGTATGACTACACTTTTAGGCAAGAAGAAATACACCATTACATGACATTCATCATTCACTATACATCAGTCCATAATGATCCCAGTATATATAAATTTCTTTAGAAATTTGTTCAACTTGATAGTATTATGAACCGGTATTTTAAGTATTCTTAATTGTAATCATAAGAACTTAAGATTGGATGTAACACTTTTGTGGAAGATGCAATGTAATCAAATGACAACAATACTTAAAATCATCAGTATCAACATCAGAATGATATCATACAGCCTTGAAAATATATAAGGCATCACGCTTTATGATTCTCAATGGGAATTAAATTATGAATCATCATACTATACTACAAATAGATTCAAATATTGAAAGAATAAAAGCAATGCAAAAATAATGCAGTCTGCAACATAAAGCTGCAGTAATCGATATAATTGTCATGCACATGAAATATTTAATACAGTTATAGCAGCGGAAGATTGTAGTCATAATGCATGTATAATCATGCAAGAGTTTGAATGGTGTGGCTCTGATACCACATGTTAGTCCTTCTAGAGATCATAACGATCAAACTCTAATATGTGTATGGAGAATCTATAGCTTGAGCGGCATAATACAGTAATACCACCTTCGCTTGAGCGGCAGAATATAGTAATACCACCGCTTGAGCGGCAGAACATAGTAATACCATCACTTGAGCGGTAGAACACACCGCTTGAGCGGCAGAACATTACATTAAAGGTTGATAACACTAACTTGCATTTGACGCCATGAAGATCACTACAGCAATACAACCTTCTTTTCTCTTGTGTGATAAAAAATATTACCAAACTCTCAATGGGACGAGTTTATGTCTAAATCTGAAATGGTAAACATGTTTTTTCACATCGAGAGAAGGGACCATATCGCTATGTATATATACTTTTAGTAGTTCCTTCCTCCCATCAAGAAAGGAGTTACCACCAGTTACATCTTCAATGTAACTGTCTGATTCAAATTAATTTGAATCTCCTTAAGTTCCCCTCCAAATCTTAATTCCGGAAATTGCATTATTACATTAGTTAGGCTAAGTTCAATATATATAACTCACTTAACTTATAATATTACACTTGTCAAATGTTTGATGAAACTCACATTAAGTTTCTTACACATCTTTGATAGCGCAATCTGAACACTTGACTTCTCTTGCCCATTGCTTGAGTCTAAAACTGTTCACTAACTTGACCGTCGGAGAGCCTTTTGCTGGGACACACCCACCCCCACCCCCACCCTCACCCCTCCACCCCTCGGTCCCAGGCTTGCTCATGGTTGTTTACTGTTTTGCAAGTAGTCAAGTTCAAAGCACTTCCTCCACACACGGTGGTGCGTGAATTTGGTTCCAACAAACATGTTAATAAAAGGTAAAAGAAAGACAATTTGGTGGAGATATGCATTCATTGACTGAGTAACGTAGTTCCCAAAAGCATTACGCAACCTCGATCACCCTCTCAAGAATAGAAGGGAATAATAGAGCTCCCACACAAAGCGTCAATTCTGTCAGAGAGTACTCCCGGGTTCCGAACTCCCTTTAAGGGATCGGGCAATCGTCACTCACCAGCTCTGTCCTTGCTGAGGAAAAAGATGTTTGGTCTATCTCGCAAATGGATCTGATCATACGCTTGCTTTTTCCCGCGTGCTTGTTCGAATGTTATTATTTCTACAACCATAGATTTGGAGCCAATCAGGTATCACCAATCAAAAGTATGGTTTAAATATTGGTTTTCAATTAATGATGTTGTAGATCAATGAGAGCTTGAGCTTCATACTTGTAATGCCTTACATTTGCATATGACCTAGAATGTATGCATAATTTTGAATTCATGCATTCATTTTCAATTTCCGGTTGTGTTCATTGCGTCATTTTTTATGTGTAAGTTAATTATCTGATGAATATCTATGCAAGTGTTGTGTTATTACTATTCGTTTTCATAATTGCAGATTTTGTTTCATTCATTAGATGAATGTGTTTGATTGGCAAACTAGGGAGCTTAAAAAAAACATTAAGTGCAGCATTTATGCTACAATATAGAGGACCTGAGATCACATGAGTTAAGACACATACATATTATAAAAGTTCATCTTTGTAATCATAATTTGACGGTGTTTCATGTGAACGAAGATTTTAGCATAGAGTGATTATGAAGGTTTTAGGTTATGTTAATCTTACAACCTTGTTAGTTTAATGTTGAAAAGACTTATTTGACAGAAACTTGTGTTCAGGATAGGGCATGAGCACAGTCACTAAGCATTAAGTAGTACTGATCCCTATTTCAGAAACACAAGCATGAATATTACATTTGTAGACCAAGTAGGAGAATGTTATACTTAATCCAATATAAACCAACCTTTAAATGGTCTACAATGTAACAAGAATGAAATACTAGAGATTAATGCTAAGATTGTGATTTGATTTCCTCTATATCAGCCTTATAATTTCGTGTCTTGGAATCTAAATAAGGGTGATCGAGTCCTTGATAATCATGTAATTATGATGCCTAATTTGTAGGCTAAAAAGTGGAATTTGGGTCTCTTTTATGGACGGAGTCCTAGTCTCTTAGCCAATATAAATATAGAGGCGACTGCAAGCCCTAAAACACGCAATAAACACTTCTCATTGAGTGATGGTATAAGGCTAAGAGCTTGTACAAAACTTGGATATTGTTGTGGTGTTTCTTCCTCCTTCAAACTCATTCAATAGATGCTGCTGGAAGTGCTTCAGGTTAGCCATCTTTTTTTTATTTGTGTTTTAGTTATATAATCATGTAAGGCCAACAGGCTCATGTCATCTAAATTCACAAATAGGCAAATGAAATAGATATATCTCCTTATCGGCACGATTTCATATATTACCATGTAATGGTACATGCTAAGTGCTTGTACATGAAAAAACACCTTGCAATTTGTTAACGTACGAAAGTGCTAAATGAAATTAAAAAATTAGTAACCATTCGACACCCCGAAAGGGGCAAAGTTAGCACCAAACTTATTATTAAATTCACTCTAATATCTAGCTCTCATGGCATAACCAATCATAAGCAAGGTCAAAAGCTACACATTTGGGACTCGGAGATTCGTTCGATATACAGAAAGGATCCAATTTTTCAGTTCGATATGTGTGTATCTATATTTCTTGGTGTGGTTCCAGCTCATATTCTATTACGATGATTTGTTTGAATGCCGTACCAATTTAATTAAGAAAATTTTCTAGTTAACCAGAACAGTGCAAGGAGTTCTTGTGGTAGCGAAAATTCATCGTCTTCAGTATTGACGAATTTGTACATACAAAACAAATAAACAATTATCCTAAGATATTATTTAATAAATATCTTAGAATTATCTTGTGTAATCCTTGATTGGATTTGAATATAATTCCTTGCTTGATATAGAGTTGACCTTCAATTAGGATAGAATAAGGATATGATTTATAATACCTTTGACTTTTCTCCTTCCCATGGGTAGGAGAGCTTGATGATATTGTAGTTAGCTGCTCAGGCCTTCCAGGGATGTTGAACTGCGTGTGAATTGAATGTAGGCCATGCCAATTTAATAAGAGCATTCTCGTCATTCGTTGATAAAAGTCCATGTATCAGCTTCATAATTTTTTTGGAAAGAATAGAAGTTGTAGAAATCTCAAGTTGAGTAGTCGAGCAGAGAGTTGTTTCCTGAGTTGCTTTAAATTTTGGGCTTTGACTTGAAGTTAAAGTGTTATGGGAAAGGTAAACCAATTGCCTATAGAACCTTTTTAAGTTTACCTTAAGCAGATGATTAAATAACCCAGAGAACAATATTCTCCTAAGAAAAAAAAAGAGAAAACCAAAGGAAATTGTACCCCTTGATCGTCGTCGTCTTCTTCTCTATGTTGCATCAAAAGTAAAAAAATACAAAAAAAACCCTTTTTTCTTCACAGCCGGGTCGGAGCCACGAGTTTGCTAGAACGGCTTGGCGTGACACCGATATGGATGGCGTGGTTAGGAGCCACAGTGCTAGAAGGACTGGCTTGGCTAGAGTCGAGGGCAAGGGTGAGTTGTCTCAATCCGTCTAAAGACAAAGGTCAACACGATGTTGGGCTTAGCAGGGGTAGGTTTGGCATGGGGGCCTGACCAAACGGGAGAGATAGAAAGGGGCACAAGGGCATTAGGCCTCCATTGAAAAGCGAAAGAGCAACACAAACCAGTTGGTCAACACTGGGGGTAGCAGGAGGCTTTGCTGCCCCAGTAGAGGCAAATCAAAAGGACGTATAGAGACTCGTAGTAGAACAACTGTGCTAACTCCATCGCATTGAAGTTATCAATGAAGCTATTCGGAGAAATGTGGCCTACATGAGCAGGTCACCATTCACAGACGAGATCGACCAGACAAAACAACCGCAAGAGTTCAACCTGCCACATTTCACCCTTTTAAAGTAAGACGAATATCTCGAGAAATGTGGCCTACATGAGTAGGTACCTGAAGCATTACCGCAGCGCCATGATTCTTTGTAAGAGCAACAATGCTCTCATGTGCAAAATTTTCACCACAACATTGCAGGACGAGGCACAAGATTGGTTTCATACCCTACCGTCGCGCTCAATCCGAAACTTCAACGAACTTTTTTTTGTTTTCACCAAGAAATATCCGTCCTACCACTTGATCAAGAAGAAGTTTGACAACTTTTTCAACATGAAGAAAGATCTAAAAGAGTCACTTCGTATGTACGTGAAGAGGTTCAAGGAGGAAAAAGCTATAATTGTCGGATATGACGATACCATGGCAACCTCATCATTCAGGAAGAGACTCCCAACAGATCACCTCCTTTTAGGATAACTAATCATGGTAGATGACTTAACCCTGGTAGATTCTTATGCTTTGGCAAAAAAGTGCTTACTCTGGGATGAGGCTAAGCGTGCCCAAAAAATGCCTGAGCAGTTATGGAAAGACTCAGAGGCAGCTCAGAAAAAGACAAGCGAGAAGTAGCTCAAAGACAAAACCAGGCTAGGAAGCAAGTGGTGGGGCTGTTCCTCTGCGAAATGAGGCTTAACACCCAAAATATACACCAAGTTCTTAGTCTCGATTAACCAGAACCTCTATGAACTCAATGATGAACCATGGTTTAAATGGCCACCGCTCACGAATGATGACACTTCCAAGCTGGACCAGACAAAGTATTGTGCATTCCACAAGAGTCTAGGACACACAACCACTAACTAATGTTATTAGAAGTATTACCTTGAGAAATTGGGAAGGAAGGCAGATGTGACAAGTACGTCGACAAGCTAGCATCGTAGTTGAGGTGAGATGCAGATGCCAATGCCGAACTCCCAACCAAGGTGATATGAATCAATGACATCTTTGCCGAATCTGAGCATCTATAATCCACCAATAGTTCCAAGAAAAGGAAGATCCAACATGTGAGATCATCCATCCAGGTTTAAGTCGTAGATGCTATACCTGAACCGATTGTCAAATCCACTGAAAAGAACGTCGAAGTAGTTGGCGTTTCCTACGATGACACTGTGGTGGTATCTTTCCTACTGGCCCACGTCATTGAGGACAAAATTATGGTGTACAATGACATTGTAGTTAACCTTCTACAATTGTCTGTAATTCAGAAGATACCTAGAGAGCACAGTCAGACGTAAAGCAGAGGTCTTGACCAGATTCAACAGTCTTACAATAATTGTCATCAACACTATTACCCTCAACGTAAGTAGTACTCCAATTATTTCATTACAGATCTTAATGATTGTCAATGACTCGTCTTTCCATGATGGGATTTTGGGTGAGCCTTGGCTAGTGAAGATTAGAGCTGTGACCTAGATCAAGTATCAAAAAATTCAATTCCACATCCCAGGAGGAAGAGTCTGAGAAATTAAGTTTGACAAAGCAATGTCTTGATGATGCGCTATACAAGTTCTCAAATAGACGGAAAAAGGTCTTTCGCCCCAGCAGTAACATCTGAAGTGTAGAAAAGATGACTCAACCTCTAGTAAATAGCTATTACAACAGATAGATCAAGAATGTGGCATCCAGGTCGATGCATTGGCAAATGAGACAAGATGGAAACTTGACGAAAACGACGAGTACATAATTCTTAATCCCCAACATCTGGAGAAGATGGCTAGAATTGGCTCACTTTTGAGCCTAAAGGAAAAAGAGGAACTCACAAACTTCCTTAGGGAAACCGTGACCTTTTTGAATAGTCACCTTCTGACATGCATGGTATCAACCCCAAGATAGCTTCCGACAAGCTGCACATCGACCCCACTGCCAAACCAGTGATCCAGAAAAGACGACATTTAGCTCCTGAACGGGTGGCGATCATTGAAGCGGAGATAGATAAAACTACTAGAGATCAGATTCATTGAAGAAGTGGCGCACTCAGCATGGATGGCCAACGTCATGCTAGTGATGGAGGAAGAGAATGGTAAATGGAGAGTATGTGTAGATTACACCGATCTCAACAAAGCGTGCCCTAAAGACCCTCATCTGGTTCTTCGAATCAGCCTACTAGTGGATTCAACATCTAGGAATTAGTTGCTTAACAATGTATAAGCCTAACAAGGAGAATATCGTGTTCATGATTGAGTAAAGCACCTATTGCTACAAGGTCATGACTTTTAGCCTCAAGAACGCAGAAACTACTTACCAACGACTGGTAAACATGATGTTAAAAAAGCAGATTGGAGTAACTATGGAAGTCTACGTTGACGACATCATGATGAAAGGCAAGCAGCAGTCAGACCACATTAAGAACTTAACAAAGACATTCAACATCCTTAGGGAGTAAAAAATGAAGCTCAACCCCCTAAATGCACATTCGGTGTCTCCTCAGGCTAATTCCTAGGGTACCTTATGACCCAAGCCAGAAGCAACAGATGACTTATAGATCTATCTGGCGGTATCCAAAGTAGCAGTAAGTTCTGCCCTATACAAGAAGAACTGGGGGCCCAACTGCCTGTATTCTACACTTCTAAAGCTTTATCTGGTCTAGATGCTTCTCAACAAGTGATGAAATGGGTGTTGGAACTTGGCCAATACAACCTAGTTTACTGACTCTACACGACGATAAAGGCCCATGCATTAGCAAACTTCATAGCATAGTTCACTCCTAACCTGAATGATGCAGCAGGTCAGCATGTTAACGCCTTGGAGGTAGAAGAGCACACAGAGGTGCACTAGCCTCACCTATAAGAGATTTCTGGCATTTACATGTCAACGATTCATCAAACTACCAGGGCTTAGGAGCAGGTCTAGTCCTCATCACCCCAGGCGGTTCAATGCTCGAGCAAGCAATCATTCTAGGCTTCAAGACGTTAAATGGCGAATCAGACCACGAAGCCTTACTAACAAGCCTTTAATTCCCAAAAGACTTAGCGATGAAGAAATTCGTAATATTATGATTCTCAACTAATCACCAATCAAACTTTAGAGGAGTACATGGCAAAACATCCAAGGATGACATGGTACCTAGAGAAGGTACATGAATAGCTCACGACATTTCAAACCTACACTCTCACTTAGGTTCCATGAGCAGAAAATGCCAACATAGACATGCTAGCAGGCCTAAGTTATGACCTCGACTATCAGCTCAAATGTTCCATCCTAATCGAGTACTTGGAGAAGCCGAGCGTAGACGTGAAATCAGTAGTAGAAGTGGCACAAACAACATAACTCTAAGTTGGCAAGAACTTATCATCGACTACTAAGTCAACGGAACACTATCCGCAGACATACTAGAGTAAAAAAAGCTCCAAACGAAGGTAGCACGCTACTACATATGGAATGACATGCTCGTTCGTAGAACCTTTTTAGAACCACATCTTCACTATAGGGCGCCTCCCAACGACCTGAAAGTTCTCAGCTCAATCCACGATGAGGTTTCTGGAAATCAATTTAGAGGCTGTTCATTGGCACAAAAAGCTTTCAACGCAAACTACTGGCCTATTATCTATCAAGATGCTAAGGAATTTGTACAAAGGTGCGACAACTGGTAGCGCTTCAAGTCAGTGCCTGCACTACTTGCCAGCGAGCTCTATCTGCAGACGAGCCCATGACCATTCATGTAGTGGGCAATCGCCCTGGTGAGACCAATGCCCTTGTTATTGAGGGCTGATACATGATGATTATAGCGACTGACTACTTTACCAAATGGGTCGAAGCTGAACCTATGACGACTACCACCCAGACAGACATAGAGCATTTCCCATGAAAGAACATCATCTGCCAGTTCGCCTTATTCCATCGTCACAAATAATGGCCCGTAGTTTGTAGGCAAAGACTCGGATAAGTTCTTCTAGAAATATGGCATCAAACAACAAATGTCCATGCCTAGGTATCCCTTGGGCAATGGCCAGGCTGAGGCGTCCACTAAGACGACCTTAGATTGCCTTAAGAAGTCTCTTTCAGACAAGAAGGAAAAATGGCCAAACGAACTCCCGGTGTTCTATGGGCGAACAACCCAACTAAACGACTAGCAACCAGCGAAACTCATTTCTCTCTGGCATTTGATTCAGATGTGATCATTTATTCCAACGTCATCGTGCCCAATATCAGCATTTTGCTGCCAAACCCTGAGTAAAGCAGAAATAAGATGTCCACAAACCTAGGCTTGGCAGATGAGGATGTACGACAAAGAGATCGAGAAGTAGTGGAATGCCTATAACCTGAGGAATTACTATGTGTGACAAAACTTGAGGGTTCTAAACTCTGTAATCTGATGTGCATGTATATCCAACTCAGGCAATGAACTCCGATGAAACCGTTGAGTTTGAAGCCTGTAGGAGCGATTCTCCTTATGGTTTTGAGTTATGCGAATATGGGGAAGTAATATAGGTTATTTGAATTATAAACCTCGAATTCTTACTCGTGTTCTTGTTTTACAAAATCCAGCGAGTATGCTTCAAGGAAATATGTTGAATCCGAGGTGGATTCGACATCCGTTGTGTCTAAATCCGTTTTAGGTAAGTCCATATGCTTCTTAGTTGTATTTTCTATAAGTTTAAAAGTTAAATTTGTGAAATTTAGGATTGAATCCATGCTCTGCAATCCTAGGGAAAAATTATGTTGATTCCGGCGTGGTTTTAACGCCGACGATCACCGACAAACGACAATCATGTACGACGACAAGTGCGGCCCTTACTTGCCGAACCGCGATGGTGAGTACAGTAGGGCCAACGCCAATGAAGGTGACCACACTATAGAGTCAGACTATACTCTTTCTTTTTTGGCGTGCAGGACCCGAGGCCTAACCTTAGTTTTTTCAGTGTTCTAAATGACGTGGTGTTCTATGTATCGATGTCTAAATAGTAGTTTTAGATGATTATTCATAGATTTCACTTTAAAGCTTATGTTAGCTTTATAATTACTTCACAGGTGACCTAGAGAATAGAAAGAAGTTAGGCAATGAGGCTATTAAGGAAGGGTGTTTTGCTTTCCTATGAGTGGATCCTTTCGAAACTAAATGTTTTCAAACTGGTATTATTATATATGTTGATGCATGTGATCATTACTGATACTCTTTAAAGAGACTTATATTTGGTTAAATTACGTTCATATCTTAAGTCTATTGGAGACTTATTTTCACCATATGGTCATCATACATATCGTATAGCCAGTTACAGTCATAGGTTATTTGTAGGTACATATCTTTCTAGTTGAGGCTAGAAACGCTAGTCATCGATCAGGTAGATGCCACTCTACCTGTTTGATATATATTTGAGTTAGTTTGATTCTTTGTTTGATATGACGAGTGTTGTGATTTAAGTTTGACTACTACTATTGTAGTATTATATGTATGTAGTTTTCACTATATATGTGTTTTCAAAATGGGGGTTATTATATTCCAATGATTTTAACTAGATAAAGTTGATCCACTAACACTTTGTTTTTCAACCCTTCACGACGTAGCGAAAATAAGGATAACCCCGGAGCTGATAAGTAGGTTTGGCAGCGAGGCATCCATCATCTGAACTTTGGGTGATGATTCCCTTACTGCAGTTTATTCTAGTTTGTAATAACTGCATGATCATACTTTCGATTATGCATAGCATTACACTTTTATGTGCTTTCTATTGTGTGAAACTTCTAGTTGCTTTGATGTGATGTGACAATAATGAGATCTTATCCCTGTACTTGTGTCCCCAAGTGGGGATGTTCATTAGGAAACTTTGTGGAAGCTACTATTTTATATTAAATGAACATTTTGGTTGAAATTCTCTCACATTATAATTATCTTACATTGGCTTTGTTATCAAGTTGGCTTGTGACGTCATCTCTCAATGGGGCCATATAGTCAATTTAGTGATGGCCAACACATCACTGCATCATAACTTGTGTTATTAGGGTCGGGGTGTGTCGCCAACAGGGTGTGGAACTAATATTGCGCCTTATCTTGTAGGTTATGGTGAAAATCTTGCTCATGAGGGCGTCAATGTTCCTATAGAAGATTGTAGCGTTGCAGTAATGTTTTAGGTGCCTTTCTGAATCTTCGTCTCCCTTGAAGAGGGTGAAAGGCGACATGTTAAACTTGCGTGATGGGTCATTCCGCTCGATCTCGTCTGTGAAAGGTGACTTACTCATGTTGGCTGCTTCCCTCTAGAGTGTCTCGTCGATGGTATCTATGTGCTGGAAGTTATACAATCGCTTAGATAAGAGACTATCTACTTCCTTCTGTTGAGGTAGCAAAACTTCTGGTTGCTTCCGGTGGTGACCTAAGTGTCTGCACTATTTTCACTTTTGTTCTATAATGCACGTCGTTCGTCTCTGGTTGGTAAGCGAGCTGTTCATGGTTGTGCTTGGTATGGGCTGCTAATTGAACTTCATCCGGATCATACTTTTGTTTCTTCTCATTCCATGTGTTGCCTGCTCAGGTGTGAGGTAGAAGGAACTCCTTCTAGGCCAAACTGCAAGTGAACTCTTCACTTGGAATCGGGTTTAGAATGCTCATCAGAGTGTGGGGTCAATTGTGAATGCACACTTGTTTGCAGGCCGAGTCAAGAATGAATGTTTATCGACACGTTATCCAAGGGGCTGAGACAATAGTGTACACTTCCATGACGCTAGGTTTGTGGTTGGTTTGTTCAAATCTACATAAAAATGGGAGAAAATACTGAAATCAATACCAGGCGAAATAACCTGCAAATAAAAATTTAACTTTGCACAGTTGACTAGTCAAATGAGCTAGTCAACGAGTTACAACATAGTTAGTGATATAAAGAGTAATTGCAGTAACAAATCCTAACTGACCAATATGTCTAGCTAATCTGAGTTTGCCCAGATTAGTTTCACAACAATAATTCCTAAACTTGATCACATTTTACATACAAGTTCATTATGCAAACAACAATCACAAAGAAATTATGAAACAAAGTATGTTGGATTAACTAGTCAAGCTCACCAGTCAACTAAGTATAGATTTCGTCAGTTAATCAAATGCAAATCTACGAATGAAACTTAGTTCACTACAAGTTGTCCTAGTCAACAACAATTCAGTTCATTGCTCATAATATGAAGTGTAAACTTGGTAGCTAACACATATCAAATAACACCTCATAGGATGCATGAAACATATGCAAGTAAGTAAGATATGTGGACAAGTTTAAGAGACAAAGAGCACAAGAAGTTTTTGGCCGGAAAACTCCACATCCAGGTTAAAAAACCGAGGACTCTCAACTGAGTCCAATCCACTATTGTAAACAAGGTTCATACAAAGACTATACAAGCTCAATTCCTAGATCCCTATCTATGGAGCAGCTTTACCTTTGTCCAACCTTGCCTTACACGAGATGAACTCCTTCGATCTTCATGAAATGGAAACTCCTCCTAAGCTCATCACCTTGTGGCACCAAGAACCAACACAACCAATGCAAATGATATGACAATGATGGTTATGAAAAAATATGGATTCAATGACCAATCAGTTTCTCTAGACAAATACTTGTAGGAAGAAACTGATGAGAATCCAAAACTGGTTAGTTTAAAGATTTGAAACTTGAAGAACTTGACCAAAAAATTAAAACAAAACTATGAAGACAATGCTACCCTAATATGCAGAGATTGGGTGTTTGATGCATGAACATGGTTTTGTGGCTAGGGTTTCAATGAAGAAAACAAGAGGTAGCTCAAAGCTAAAATCCATCTTTTCTGAAAATGTAAAACTCCTAGCCAAAACAAATGAGCATATAAGAATATTTGAACAATCATTTTCAGAGATTGATTCATAAATATTCAAAGAAGAACATTACCCAGAAAAATGCTTGATGCTCTTACGGGGTTTGAGATGGAGATGAAAAACAATGTCTCTATCTAAAGTTAATCTACCTCAACCGAAGAGGATGAAAACCCTAGCTAATGTTGTATAAACAAATATGATTTTTGCACATATAACAAGGACAAAAACTACATGTTAACCTAGCAGACAATCTGAGCAGATCAAGGGCCAAAAACAGACCACCAGGAAAAAGGTGTCAGCCATCCCATGTGGGCTGTCTTAAGTTATGTGCCCAGATAGCTAGAAGTCAGCGTGCAAAACTGACTAGACAATCAAACTAGACATAATGCAACACAAATAGAGATATAAAATGCACATGCAAGAACAAACCGTTTGTGATGATGATTGTCCTTAACCAATGCCATTGGAGGCAAAGTCTAGCAAGATAAACTCATAACAGAGTTGTAAATTCAAAAACTATCTAAAAGCATGTGTGGATTCATTTACAAATTTTGACAAGGAAGACCAAACAAATAAATCTAGACTTCACAAATACCCTTGGTTCAGTCGTTGGTCCTACCTAAGCCTGTTTTGCTAAACCGTTCTATAACTTGTCTAGGGTTAAACCGCCAGAGTGGGTCGGGCACTGGGGCGCGGATCCAAGTTGAGTCAGCCCACGTGGCCTTGGGCTAGAATAGGAATGCGCTCCTCTTGCTAGTTGGGCCAACACTACTGCTTCCTGGGCTCAAACCTAGGTCTGGGAAAGATAGGGCTACTAAGTTAGTACATGTTCTTGGGCTCCAAAGGCTAGAGCTTTGGCCTGTTATGGGTTGGGCCTTCCTGGCCAGTGGACTAGTGTCAATGCCTCATGCGTCTAGGCTGGAGCAACAGGGGCCTGAACGACATCCTGGGTTTCACGTGAGGTTGTGCTTTGGGCTTTACCTGGGACTATTCCTTGAGCTTCGATTTTGGCTGCTTTTGCAGCTGTTTGGGCCATTGCAGTGGCTGCTGCCGCTGATGTCATACATGTTGTTTTTCATATCCTTAAACGTAGGGCATTCTATTTATTGTGGTTTCAGAATTTCCCACCATTGTATCATTTCTCCAGTGATTGATCAAAGAACTTTTTAAAATGTTCAATGACTAGGAGCATATGAGAAATTCTACGTAACAAAAAATTCTAAAAGTGATTACGAGAGCCTTCTTCGAATTAAATCGGGCTCTAAATGAAAGGCACCAATTTCCGGTAGCAAATATCCGTAATCTTCAATCTTAACGAATGTGTACCTACAAAACAAATAAACATCTTTGATCAAAAGCCAAAGCTACTCGCGCCCATGAGGTGGGGTGGGGGGGGTGTTTGGCCAATGGATCTTCGATGCCTAAGTCAGTTTCTCTGAAAAGAGGGAATTTTAGGGCTTCATTGTGTAACAAAAACTTACCAAAATTTGGTGGAGATGGGGTATTCATAGACTTAGGGGTGGGCACATGTGTAGGGTATTGCCCTGACATGTGTCATCTCAAGGGATGTTGAACGGATTGTAGATTGAATGTGGGCCTCTCCAATTTAATAAGGGCATTCTCGTCTTTCATTGGTAAAAGATCATGTGACCACTCCAAAATTTTTGGGTTGTTTTTTGCTCCCCAGTTCTCAATGTATACGTATCTTTGTTTTGTTGATATTATGATCTCAAGTATGAATTCGTTGTTTACTTATTTTATAACACGTCGACAATAAGTAACATTATATGATTATGGGCAACGAACACACACAATTTTATTTATTTTTGTTTTTCTATTTAGAGCTCTTAATGTGCCTGCAAGACGTTAAGCACCATTAAAAAAGACAAAGTAGAATATTCAGTATTGGGCATCATGTGATTCCACTATAAGAATTAAGATGTAGTCTGACTTCATCCATAAAAAAGAAAGAATATAGTCTGACTCTGCTATATATAAATAAGCTTGCACCATAGCTTGGTATAGTAGTGGTGTTTGTAGCCCAAACCCTAGGTTATGGCAAGCCTGAACTTCTGTCTATGCCTTTTTATCACCATCTTTGTTTTCTTCATAGTTGGTGGGACAGAAAGTCGGTCCCTTGACCCCTATCTAGAGACGAAGAAGAAGAATATAACTAGCACATTACTGAGAGAATTGCTTCAAAAATCAAAGGAAAAACACAAGCTAGGGTTTTACGCCGGAGACGATGTAGCAGCAGCAGCACCACCAAGCCATTACCACACCATGAGACAAAGTCCCGGAGGACCCGACCCTCGTCACCACTGAAGTTGAATCAATCTTGAAAAAATGCTACTCGGTCTGCCGACTGATTATTGCGTAAGCAATGTGATTATATGAGTGTTGTTTGTTTTTGCATGGTTTAATTTGACTTATAATGCAAGTAGCTACGGAGGTCGAAATAATATAATTTTTGTATTTCGTAATTCACTGCTTAATTGTGGAGGATTTAGTTTCGAACTAAACTGCCTGGGAATGATAGAGTGTACCCTTAAGTTTTAATATGCCATAGTTTTTAGGGTTTATGAGCTAATGGATTGTGTACGTGCAGCCGCTATTGATTGATCAATGACTTTTTTTTAACGAATCAAAATGACGCAAAGCTGATTAATGGCCTATATTGGGGTCTCCAATATTTTTATTTTCCATTATTATTAAGAACATAGTTTAAAAGTCGGGTGCAGTACCATAAGAAAAATTTTGAGCAGGCAAGGCAAAGTTCCGGGGCCTCGAATAATCAGGGACACCAATAGAGTTAAACAAGGCCCATGTATAAATGCGGAAAAAAAAATTAACTTGGGCCTTGCAGTATTGCTGTTTTTTCTGTACGGAGACGACATATTTACGGAGACTACATATTTTGTTCATAAAATGATGTATACAGAACTCATAGACAAATAACATGACACCAAGAGGAAGTTACTTGCAAACAAAGATATAAAACCATATGATAATAGCAAGTGGCCATTTATCGCAGTGGTGGAAAAATGTTGTGTCCTTACGTGACGGCTCAACTCAAAAAAAAAAAAAAAACAAAGATATAAATCCCGTCCGTGGTTAATTTAACATTTAACTTACTAACGCTATCGCTTGACTCAAAAAATAAAAAAATAAAATAAACTATATGATAATAATTACTGATGTTGCAAGAGAATGCGGAAAGAGACAGTGGATAGGTATAAGTAAGTAAATACGTGAGATGGAAACTCTCAAAACAATTGTGCAAAAGAAAAACCCCACACTTCTCTCTGGACATGCAGAAAAAGACGTTGCGGCTCCAACAGACTTCATGATCCCAAAGGACCATTTAATAGTTGATTCAACAAAAGAAACCAACTCACCTCTAATACTCTGGGTAAAAAACTACCATATCGACCTCAGAGCAACCAAACTCGCCTCTATAGAGACTACCAAACTCACGAATAGTTGGGGAGACTAGACAACTTATACTGAGTTTCTGGAATTATTACAAACCATAACGACAATTAAGCAACAAATAAAACTCATCCCATTAAAAAAATAGACTTGATTATCGCCGTTTCCCATATCTGATCTAAACTTGGTTTCATGTTGTACCTGTTGAGCGGAGGAGTCTAGACTCATACGACTCGACAAAAATTATTGAAGACTTGGGAGGCTCAATCGTTTGTCAGAACTAAAATGGAGACGTCCTGGATCCCTCAGTCACAAAGAATAAAACAAAAAAACAAACATTAAGGGCCCGTTTGGTGGGCTAGATGAGATTGGGTATTAAGGATATGATTGAATTGGCAGTGATGGGTAACATAACCCAAGTGTGTAGATGGGTTTCACAACCCATTTGTAGTCAATTTAGTTTGTACACCAAACATTGGTTGTGCTACAAGTGTAATTTAATTAGAAATAACTTATCCCATCCTACCCACCAAACAGGACCTAAGACCTGAATTCTAATCCCGTTGCCCCATAAAAAAGCTTGTTCTGCGTTTTTTTGTTTCTCTACTAGAGTTAGGCTAACCCAAGATGTGAGTATAAGTTAGAAATTTGCGTATTAAGTGTTTTTCAAGAATCAATGCAATGAAACGATTAATAGAGACGATTTGTTAAGGGCTGATTTGAAATTGTGGTGCTTTTAAAAAAAAAACTGCTAATAGGCTTAATTGGACAAATGGTCCCCGTGGTTATAGAGGATTCGAAAGATAGCTCATGTGGTGAAAATTTAAGAGTTAAGCCTTTATGGTGATCACTCTACAAATCATGATAAGGAATTGTCACATTATAATTATAATCAATTAGAATTAATTATTAGGTTAACTTCCCTTAAAGTAGGACCGTAAGGCAAACATGTTGAAGTGATGGAAAGCCCCACGTCTATAAGGATTTAGTAGTGTTGTCAGTTACCAACAGCTGTCCATAATAAGTGGAAGGTAGTTTGGATCAGCATTGGAATGGTCCATGCTCAAGAGGAAAACTTTTTCTATATAGAAACTAGCCCTATTTTAGTGAGAACATAAGGTCCCCATTGAGTAGAAGAGTCTTCCTTATTCACTGTTTCACGGCTTTATCAAACATACAACAGCCAAAGTGAGAAGTTATTTATTTATTTCCATCAAATGCATTTGGGTTGAATTGATAACCAAACTCTTGTTCAGAATTCAGATACATGTATGTGGATTGTGATTTAGGGTTCTTGCTAATTGTAAAGTTCCAACATTTGGTATCAGAGCATGTATTAGCTCACCCTAAATTCAATTCTTTTAATTACTATTGTCGTTGATTATATTTTGATCTTGGGCACTATAATTCTTCGATTAATGTTTGTTGGTTTTCTTTTGGGTACTGTGATAACGTTTGATACTATGGTGAAAACACCGGAATCAACTTGGGCCTTTCCTTAAAAAACATGAACCATCTGAGAAAGAGAAAGTGATCGGGATCGTAAAAGAATCTGGTACAAAAACCGTGACCGCGTTCGTATCAAAAGGTCGCGTACACCCGAGCGCACCAGGCCACTCAAGCGTCAGCGGCGCGAGTCAATTATTGAAGAACAGGGGTGGCATGTTGTGATTAATTGGTTCATATAATTGAGTTGGCAACAATTAAAGACCAAAGACCAAATTGATTGGAGTGGTAGGCATGCAAAGTAAAAGGGTTCCAGAAGCAAGTCGAAAGCAGGAAAGAAGCATCAACGTTAATCACATAACACATGGAATTATACATGTGTGACTTTGCGGATTAACAAAAGTAAAAGTCAGATGGTTGTTTTTGACTAAATGAAGAGAATGAGGGAAGGCATGCCAAGTGCTTATCCTTTAATTATAAAGGAAACTAAAGCCTTCAATTTGGGAGCCAAGGCACAACACAACAGCGGCATTGTTAAGGGCATCGCGAAGGAGAAAGAACACTCAGCAAAAGCCTAGCAGCAATGGGGTTGGTCTGGAAGATTGCTTGGTTGCCTATGATATCACGAATGGCACAAGCTTGGTGGACTAATGTCCATGGCTTTAATGGTTTTCTGGTTAAAGTTTTCTTTGGTTTTGATTATAATTGTTTTTAAATTATAATTGTTCACATTAATGCTTTTGTTGGTAAGTCTTATTCAGGAATTGTTGGAGTTTTTGTGGAGCTTTCCTTTCGGGGGAATTTCAAGAAAATCAGAGAGGACATAAAGAAGGTAGAGAGAAAAAGGAATCAAACTCCAACAAGAATGATGCCAAGGCTGCAACATGTCTTACTAGACAAATAATCATGCTATTAAACCATTAAACAAATGTTTGTAGAACTTTCACCAAAGTGGGGTTTTAAGGAAATTTTGTTTATTAAGGAGGTTGCATGGAATTGTGGTTCATAATCCACAACGGGTAAATATGTTGGCCGGTTGGTTTTATAAATCATCATAAGGGTTTTTTTTAATAATTTTTGAGCCAACTATATTCTTTTCCAAAGATTAGAGTATTAGTTGAAACTTGAGCTTTGATTAAAAATGCTACATAATAAGGGTGCATATCAATATGGTATGCATAAATTGCAGTTGTGTATCGTGCTCAACGGTGTTACATTGTTGTGTCAATTGATTATTTATCAACTCTCCGGCTTCATCAGGTTTGCTCTTTGCTCTTTGTTCTAAAAAACTTGCAGTTATGTTGAGTTGTAGTCTATTATCTATACATGTCGCTAATCCTAAGTACCATTAAATTGACTTATGACTGTATTGAGTCGTATATATCTTCTTACAGTGCTTGGGTTGGGGATAATCATTATGCAGTTGGCTTTTGTTGTTTTAATGGAAGCTTGGCAAACAGGTTTAATTAGAAACTGGGCACTAATATTTATCTTTGTGTTTAAAGAATGAAATTGAGATTGTAAATGAATTTTTTGATGTGTCCTATAGTATTGTAGAAAGAATCAACGTTAGTTCTTAGGTTGAAAAGTAAAACTTGCATGGAGGGTTGATGTTTTTATTCTTAACGGATTAGTACATCAATGTTAATTGTATAAATATAAAGTCTTCTACGATATATGAGCGAGGTTTCGCAATGCAGACTTGTGTACATATGTTTTTCACCAAAGTGAAAAGACTTCAATAATTGGATTATGTAAATTATGGTTTTAAAAAACTCATAACATGTCAATATTCTTTTCCAAAGAGAGGAATGTATGAATGGGTTGAGATGGGTATAACATTTTAAGAGAATTAAGTTGACTGTTTTCTTGTCCAAAGACTTGAAATCTTAGTTGTTTTCTTAATCTTTTACATGACTGTCATAAAATAAGGTTACATAATCTATTATCGAATTATGACTGTTTATGTTTCTTGCCCAAAGGTGTAACATAATCATGCATGAATAATGAAAATTAATATAGCGGAGCAGATGAAGAAGGCTAAGTTCATAGTTTTGGGTATGTTTTTTTGTACCAATGATTCTGCTGCTTTGGGGATCAATTTTATTGGAAGCATGACATAGAAATTGTATTTGGTATGATACTAGATACCGGCCCCTGAAATGTGCATAATAACTTTTTGTAACAAGTTCTATAATTGACATTACATTAGAGACAGTTGCATGAATTGGTTTTGTTCTGTGCAATTGTAACTAGCAAGTCATATATACATGCATATTAAACAATGCATGATGGCAGCAGCTAGTGTTTCGAGTGCTTTTAAAAGTTGTAGTCAAGTTTGCATTTTGAAAATAGCAAAACCATAAATTATATCTTTATTGGCAGCATCTAGTCAAGTTGTAGTCATGATAAGGAATTGTCACATTATAATTATAATCAGTTAGAGTCAATTTCGTTGAACGCATTAATATATATAAAAAAAATGTTACTCTTATCGCATTATAATACTATATTTGTATTATCTCTCTAATATAGATAAGACTCATACGTGTTAGTAGCTCTATATTTATTGGAGAGGTAGTACAAATGTGATATAAAAAGTATGGTACGTAAGTGCAGAATTACTCTATTAATATAAGATTCACAAATCTCATTCATATAATAGTATATGAATAAAGACCTCACCGCACGTTGGTAGCCTTGTAGTCTTGCCATTGTGCAATTACTAAAAGATAATGTTATTCAAACATCCAATTTTATTTCTCACAGACTCAATTGTATTTTTCACACACCTTTTATATTTTCGGTTGTCATATTTAATGAATTGAGGAAGATCAATAACAAAAAAATAATAATAATAATAATAATAATAAGAATGTGTGAAAAGTAAAATGGATATGTGAATAGAACTTTCCTTATTAAATACTAATTGCATTGCTTCGACTAAATTGGGAACACTTCCATTGATATCTGAGGCATTTCGAATCTCCCTATTTGCCACATCTCCAAAACTGTTATAAACATTGTATTTAAGTGTGATTCTGTAAATCCTGGATTAGATTTGATACTGGTTATTCTTCTCTATTAGGACTTGTATTCCTTATAGGAGAAGGATTATTCCCTCTTTTTTTACTATAAATAAAGGCACTGCGTATGGGGAATAACACATTCTCTACACAACCCTACAAACACATCTCTCTCTGTCATGAAAGTAGTTATTTTTGTATGTTGCGGCTAAAGAGCTTGACCGCAATTGGTTTGACTTTCTTTCCCATTCTCCCTTGTCAGATTAAAATAAGCCACAACACGTTATCAGCACGCTCTTACCGCTGCACTTAGGAATTTGACGTGGAAGTTTTCTGCATCAAACCAGTTCATCAATATCATCACGCAATTAAGTTCTTCCAAAACAACGGTTTTTATCTCGATATTTTTGCAACCCTTATAGCATGAACATTCACCATAAGACCCAACTTTACGTTTTTCGAATTTTAGATTCTACATAAATTGTGTAGGCATTATATCCATAATTGTTAAATTATGTGAAATGATATTGCCATGAATTGCATCATGTATCTGCTCGTGCATTAAATTATAGGTTGAATATGCATGAAATCTCAATTAATTATAATATAGAATTACGAAAAAAAAATTAAAATTAGGGTTTTTCAAGAAACCTATCCCTTTACCACCATGCACCAGGCTTGCAGCCTGTGTGGATGCGTCGAGCCGTGAGACCAAACTGGAGCCACGGGCTCCAGGTTCAAACCCAGAAACCCTTACGCCTTTCATAGCATCCCCACTGTAGAAAGTCACCCTGCATCCAATCCTTACCCATTGGTCACCATCCTGACGGCCTGCAGCTTGTCCCCGACATTGTTTGACCAAGATTTCTTCGAATCTCATCGAAGTTTTTGAAATTCTGATTTTTATTTCTAGGCTTTTGGTTGAAACGATGAGATTTCACTATCTCTGTTCATATTTGTGATCCTTGTTGACCCACGAGCTCGCCCCGAGGTTTTTGTCCCAAAATATGGCCACCTAAAGCGGCGACACTGGTCATCTTCCCCAGCGAATAAACCCAGCAGCGGCTGGGATTTACTTTGGACACCCATGTTCCCTTGGGCCAACCCATGACCTCAGCCCAACCCATGACGTCGGCCTGACCATGGCCCCCTGGGATTTACTTTTTCCTTCTAGGCTCACCTGCAGCGGCCCACTGCATAAGCTCGGCTCAATGTGACACAAACTTGTTGGCTATGGTGTTCCTGTGCACGGACCCGCACTAGATCCTAGCTCGTAGCTGGTGACTCAGTGCACCTGCACCGTGTCGTACTTGATCACAATGCCACATGGCTGTGGTGCTCCCATGTACCGTGACCCACATAATTGCATCATCCCCCGGGTACATGTGTCCTCAAAGCATCAAATCAAAGCCCATTTTGGGTCTTTGTCTTTAGGCTTGAATATGCAACCCACTTTCTGCAATGCTAGGCCTGCCCGTATGCAAGGCATGTGCCTACCTCAGCCCAGTTTTGGGCCTAGACCTCACGACACTAATCTACTCAGCACCCATGGGCTTTGGTCCATTTTTTTGGGCCCCGGGTTTAATTGTTTATTTTTTTTAGACAATTTGGGTTTTATAATTTTTCACCCACACTTTAATTTTGGCCTGAAGTCCAAATAATTAATTCAATTATAATTCTAGACCTGAAGATCTATTTGCATATTTTCTTGTTGCATATATATATATATATATATATTTGTGTTTGTCTGCAGGAACATATGAACCTGAAGTTCATAATTCTTTCGAAACCCAAAGTTTCTAGAAACATGCCTTGCTTGAAAACTTGAAGTTTTCCTTAAAAACATCACCTATGAAACCCCGAAGCTTTTTCATGTCACTTTAAACCAATAAATGTCTATTAGAACCTGAATGTTCTACTCCTATGTGAATGGATTGATTTTTCTCCATTACACTAACCACATTCTTGTCCATTTATTTTGTGATAGGGACATGTTGAATTTGAACAAACTCGACTTCACCGCTTTAGAGGCCTTCGGAAGAAACTACCTCAAGTGGGTCCAAGATGTGAAGTTCCACCTCACCGCAAAGAATTTGTGTCCCGCCATTGAAGATGAGTCGGACAACCCGGTTGGCAAAGTTGAGAAAGCTACTACCATGATCTTCATCTAAAGTCACATTCATGATGCACTGCAAATTGAGCACCTTGCTGAGAAAGATCCACAAGCACTTTATGTCACTTTTGATGATCGCTTCGATCACCAAAATGACATCTTCTTGCCTAAAGCAAGACATGGCTAGCAACATCTATGCTTCCAAGGATTTAAATCTGTGAATGAATATAATTCTGAAGTTTGTTGAATCCGATCACTTTTCAAGTTCTATAACAAGAACTTGACTGAATAGGATCTTCGGGAGAAGACCTCTTCGACCTTTTCTGCTACCAATATTTTCCTGCAGCAACAATATAGTGCTCAGAAGTTCACTAAGTTTTCGGATTTGATCTCTGTTTTACTTCTCGTTGAAAAGCAGAATCAGCTGTTGATAAATAATCATCAAGCTCGACTTTTTGGGGCAACTGTTGTGCCTGAAGCACACTGTAGCACAAACTAACGCCCAAAACACCAATATAGGTGTGGTAAGGGCGGCCAAAAGCCACCCTCATCAAGGGCAACAGAGCCAAGGCCCATCTAAGGGAGGAAACCGAGCCTAGAAGCGCCCTAACCTCGCTCTCAAGGTCTTGAACTTCAAGAATAAGAGCAAAACACCTGACATTATGGATGCGGACATGTGTTACCACTGTGGTTTAAATGACCATTGGTCCCGTGTTTGTCGTGCTCCCCAGAAGGTTGTAGCTTAATATAATTCTCGTCTTAAGAAGTTTCAGAACGGAGGTTTTTTATTTTCAAGGGGCTATTACCCCTATGGAAGATTAGAATCATAGACATAAACTATTTTTAGTAGAATTTTAGACCCCTGGGGCTGAATTCCACCTAGTGGCCAAACCCCCATTGTTTTTTGTTTAAGTTTGAACAATTTTCCTTTATGTTTGGATTATTTGTTGGTGATTTGTTTTTGGATATTAAGTTTTTTTAATTACCATCCTTGAATACTTAAATTATTTGAATGGATATTTGTTTTTAGAACTTTTATGCATATGACCGATTCAAATTCATTCTTATTTCTAGGTATGAGTAGTGGGAAAGTTAGTTGTTTGGAAAATAGTGCAACCACACACACCGTTTTGCATGAACGCATCTATTTCACTAACTTTGTACTTAAGAATGCATCTCTGACAACCCTCTCAGGTCCATCCAACTTAATCGAAAGATACGGTAAGGCACGTATAATGTTGTCCAATGGTATAATCTTGACCATTGAAGACGCACTTTATTCTCCACGTTCCGGAAGAACGTTGTTGAGTTTCAAGGACATTAAATATAATAATTACCACGCTGAAACCTATGTAGAAAATGTAGTTGAATTTATGTGCATCACTTCCTACGAAGATGGAGCGTATCTATAGTGGTTTGTATACTACAATCATACGCCCTATAGAGAGCCACTATGCGGCCGACTGTACCTCAAAGACCGCGCACAAAATTACACTTTGACATGATCGTTTGGGACACCCTAGATGAACAATGATGTGCCATATCCTCAAATCTTCACATGGGCATCCACTAACCCCGAAGTTTAGGTTCGATTCAAGGAATCGCATGTCAAACCTGCTTCATGGGAAATCTTATTATTACGTCTTCTTATGACAAGATTCGCTAGAATCCTCCTATTTTTTCTACAAATGATTAAGAGGGACATTTGTGGACCGATTCACCCTCCATGCGGACCATTTAGATATTTTATGGTTTTGGTTGACGCTTCCACATATTGGTCACATGTGTGCTTGTTGTCCACAAGGAACTTTGCATTTTCCAAACTATTGGCACATGTTATTAAGCTCAGGGCTCACCATCCTAATTATCTAATCAAATCTATTCGATTGGATAGTGCTGGAGAATTTACATCTAAAATTTTTTATGACTATTGCATGTCGGTTGGGGTTGAAGTTGAACATCCAGTACCCTATGTTTACACCCAGAACGGCCTGGCAGAGGCATTTATTAAGCACTTACAAATGATTGCTCGATTGTTGGTCATACGTACCAAGCTCCCAATCACTGCTTGGGGCCATGCAATATTGCACGCAACCATGTTGGTTCACTTGAGGTCTGTTGTGACCCAACCTGTCACTTCTCTGATAAAAATAACTCCAAAATGTTTACAAGGTGTCCAGAAATAAAATTCTTAAAATCTCTCATCTAACACAAGCTCAACTCGTTTACCCTTCGTTACTCTTGTACCGAACCTGCAAGGACAATAATGTATAGGGTGAGCGAAATCACAGCTCAGTAGGGACATAACTCTTATCAAGAATAATTGTCAAGGCTAAACCGAGTATCATGCTCGCATAATCAATCATAACATGCTATCAAGCATATATTATATATCATGAATGCAGCTTAACTTTAATTACCCAGCATGTTAATCTATATAGTAAAACATGCAAATTTGCATGTCCCATACCATGCATTTTACCACTGCAGCGGTGGTCTGAATGCTCTATTATATAAACCAACCCCTGTAACTTTGTCATCCAAATTTCCCTTTTTTTAGTCATCTTGTTCTCCTCTCGGACACCAGAGTCTCCACTACTTCGTACCATTCCTATAATTTCACTTTTGCCACCCTTGTTGGTCCCTACTAGAGTCGAACTCAACTACAAAAAAAAAAAAAATTCCATTTCCATATCCCAATCTCGAATACCCAATGAAATCCATCCCCTCCAATATGCAATGACATATGCATATAATCATCATCACAATATCCACATTATCAACAATAATATTAATCATATTCCAATATACACAATTATATCAATTATAGAGATATATTAAATATAACACATATTTCAAGAAGCTTAAACAAGACAAATACCCTAATGGTGATAAGTTCCCCAAGAAACCCCTACCTCAAATCCGAAGTTAAAGTCTAACTTTGTATTCCAACTTAAGTTCCAAGCTCTACGAAGTTGATCACAGCCAACATCATGTACAATTCCACTCTTATATTTTCTAATCTCCCTCTCTCTAAACATATATAATATGTAAACACACACGTATGTACATACATACACACACACACACATATATATATAACCTAATATATATACACACACATATACACGGACCATGCATGCATACATGCATGGGTTCTCAGTAGCCAACATATATTTCCTAAAGTGGTGAATGAAAGAATGAAATATAAACCTCTATTTATATATGGTAGAATTAGGCGGTGTCAAACTTGCTTCCAACTAGATGGTTTTGCAGATAAAGATCACTAAGGCATTGCATGTACAAGGTGTCGAATGCATAACTAATATGATTGACACGTCCAACTAATAGCTTCAAATAATATGCATGCTAGAGTGCTCTGTCAGCACCTCTCATACAAACTAGGCACGTTGCAAAATGGTCAACGATTCTAGAGACAAAAAGAAGGTCACTGAGAATGGTGGAGAAGTATTTGTTTTGGATAGGCTGAGAATAATAGGTATTGTCACATCCTGATCCCGACATACATCCAGGATCAACACGTGACATCACAAAAAATCCGTATCTAACATACCCCGCCTCCGGGATATGGGCAAAGCACAACTCAAGACTTGAAGCAATTTTTCGTATGCTTTATGGCTACATCTAACCTCCTCGTTATACTGCCTACCTATCCTAAACAGGGATCAAGCCATTCACTACACTCGTCATTCACTACACTCAAACATTCGATGAAGCGCAGCATAATCTTTAGCCATATTGGTCAACGAGTCTAATCATAATGACAACAATCACAACCAACATCATTCCACAATCACATCAATCAATAACACATATCATACACAGAAATGCAGGGCTAGAGCGACACAGTTCAACCAAAGTCTACATCTGTGAAGCTTTCTCAAATAAATCAAATCCAAGGAACCAACAAGTCAAATGATGCGATTTTGGACCACTCAATGAAATCCATCAACATCAGGTTCTGGACCACTCAACGAAACCAAGACACCAAAGGGGATTCCGGACCACTCAACGGAATCCAAACCAGGATATGATTTCGAACCACTCAATAGAATCACGGAGTAGAAGGGATTTCGAACCTCTCAACGGAATCTGAGTGGATACGATTCCGGACCACTCAACGGAATCGCGGAGTACAATGCATATCGAACCACTCAATTAAATCCAAGCTATATACGATTCCAGACCACTCAACGGAATTACGGATCACGAGGGATTCCGGACCACTCAATGGAATCCAAACGGAGTAAGGAACCAGACCACTCAATGGAACCCCAGCAAAAACCCAGTTTCAGATCACTAAACAAAACCAAGCGGAAGTTCAAGAAATATAGCAACGCTCGAAGAACAATACATGACACAAATAATCAAAATACAAAAGCTCAACAAAACAAGAAATGGAACTAATCACAAGGTACACAATTAGAATGGCTCAACGAAACGAGAAATGAAATAATGATACGTTATGTGGAACAAGTCTCGAAGCAAAAAACCCCATGACAATGGGTTCATGGTCCACTACTAGCCTAACATTTCATCACATCAGGCCAAACATACAAATCAACCACACTCCACAACAAGTTCAATACATAAGTCAAATCACATAAAATAAACAAGCGTAACACAATGTGATACCTTCAGTACGTAAATCGAGGTGCACGGCAATCGAGGAAGACATGTCATCACGATGAGCCCATTAAGCTCCATGAAATCTCAACCGTACTCTAAGATAACCGACATGCTAGAAAAACTCGAGCTAGTTGACTAAAAAGCCAACTGTCGATCAAGGTCGAAAGTAGGGTCCACAACCCTAGAAATCTAAACCGGAAGATCCGCCTATCATATTTTTGATCCCTAACTTCCCAAGAGTCTCTTTAATCTTATAGATCAATATCCTAAAATTTTAGAACGATCTAACGGTCTGATCTCCATCAATCGCAAATTCAATTACCTATCAACGTTTGATTTTACAACTTAGGAATCCAATTCGGGAATATATGTACTTTGGATTTCCAATCCGTCAGTTTCTAATGTCATTAAATATTACATACTATTTTTTTATTAAAGTTTGGTGCCAATCCAACGGTCGGATCGTCAATTCATATAATGACCCCGTGGTGGCCAACTAGGCGGTCAACTACGAAACTATGTTAAAACATCATAATTTCACTACACGGATGTCAAATACGGAATTGAGGCATCAAATTTAGCCTAGGATGGGCAGGTCAGGTCTCGACTCCCGCATTGCCGCCAAGTGTCGTCGCACGAGGCGGTGGGCCACCCCGACTTGCAGGAAAATTTCATCTACTCTAAAAATTATCAATTTTTTACAGAAATGTAGATCTAAGCAAGGATAAAAACTTTCATACTTGGGCTGAAGTCCAATTCGGCCAGAAAACTCCTGAAAACCTCCTTGATCCGCTGGAACCCTAGAAATTAAGTGCAGTTCAATTCGACGTCAAACCCAACTCCGCCATCTCAAATGTTGATTAGGCTTTGTTCCTGGACTCCAAAGACACTTAAGGGTGGTGATGGTTGATGGAAAACCCTTCAAAAATGGGCGGATTGCTGCCGTACACCCATCAAATTCCTGGGTTCAATTTCCACGAATTGAAGCCAAATTGGCTTGGTTTTTTGGTGGAAATGAAAGAGGGGAGGTCGGGTAGGTGTTTGGTAGGGTTGGAAGGTTGTAAAATGCTGGAAAATGGATGGAAAACCATTGGGAAAAGTCACCGGAACCGGGTCGAGTCGCAGGTGTAACGGGTTGGGGTGATTTTATGCCTCTCGCCTCTCTCCCTTCCCTTATTTTCTTCTCTCCCCCATTGGTCACTTCCCTCTCATCCCTCTTCCTCCCTTTCTCCTTTCTCTTCTTTTCTTTTCAACTCAGCCATCCACGTGTCACTTCCTCACTCTCCAGATTTTGTTGGAGCCTTCTAGATATGAAGGTTAAATTTACTAAAATACCCCCAACTTTAAACGTTAATAACTCATTCATTATAGCTCCAAATTACATTTCGTTTACACTCACACGCTCGTGTTGACACGTACTATCCAAATATGTAAAGAAATCTGGAAAGTAATGAAACGATCAAATACGTCTGCGAAGAATCCCGTTTCATACAATAGGGGCAATTTCGTCCTTTCACTTATCGAAAAAATATACGCCATAAATATAAATGTGTCGAGTTAATAATACGAAATATGTGATTTTAAATAGTAAAATCCAGGGATGGGATTTCATAGGTATACTAGACCTTTAAAATCAAACTGGGTTTCTAATACACCTACCCTAACAAAATAGAAATATATGTATATATTAATAATAAATATTTAATTTTAAAATACGGGGTCTTACACAACCATATAGTGCCTTTCAGTTGCTTACCGGATACGAACCTGACTTATTGCATCTACGCGTTTTTGGTTTTGCAGTCTATGTGCCGATTTCACGGCCCTCAAGTACAAAAATGAGAACTCAGCGAACGAGAGGAATCTATGTCGGATATGATTCTCCTTCAATTATTCGTGACTTAGAACCTTTGACAGACGATCTTTTTACCGCTCGTTTCGCAGATTGTCACTTCTATGAGAGTTTTCCAGTCGTTAGGGAGAGATAAGAACGCCATCGTTACTGAAGAACAATGCAAATTATCGTGGACGACTCCCACTTTGTCTCATTTAGATCCCCACAGCGCTCAGTTTGAAACTGAAGTGCAACGCATATTAGATCATCAGAGTGTAGCTCAGAGCATGTCAGATGCTTTCACGGATCTAGCATGAGTGACAATACTATTAAGGAGAATGACAAGTCATCCATTTCAATTACTATTAAATAGTTTGTTAAAGCTAAATATAATTAGTTTTGTTAATAGCTGAGATTAGTTACAGTAGTTAAAGAATTAGTTAAGGCAGTTAAGGGTATTCATGTAAATAGCCAAAGGCTATATATATCCACATTTGTGTAATTGATTATTCAGTTAATACAATTGGAAAACTTACAGAGGAAGTTTTCTGTTTCTATATGGTATTTCGCCTTTCTGCTTCACATCACCAATCCAATCTTCCACTCATCAAATCGATCGATTCTTGCTTTCTTCCCTCTAATTCTTCAATTGTTCGCCTCCGATCTCTCTTGCATCTTGATTTCTGCAAGTTATGGCTCCTCAATTTGAATCGCCACCGATTGGATCGTCTTCTCCGATCATCTCTCATTCGGTCCAAAACCCTAATTCTTCTTTTAATCCAAGTCCTCTGAACTCGTATACCTCTCTTACGATTCACACCATTGGTAGTATGGTGCCGATTAAACTAAAATGATTCAAATACCTGTCATGGCGAGCATTGTTTGCTCCAATTTTCAGGCGCTACAAACTTCTTGGTATCATTGATGACACTGACATTTGTCCACCGTCTTTCTTGCCTGATCAATCGATGAACCCTGCCTATGAGGACTGGTATGAAAAAGATCAAAATCTCTTGATCTGGCTAAATTCTACCCCATAGGAAGGAATCATTTCATTCATGGTTGGAGTTTTGTCTTCTCGATAGCTCTGGGTGAAGCTTGAACAACGTTTTGGTGGAGTTTCAAAGGCTCACATTCATTAATTGCAATCGAGACTTCAATCAATTCATAAAGGATCTCATTCAATGATAGAAGCATATTTATGCGACTTAGTTAGCATGTTTTCTTGCATTTCTTAGTTAGTTTATGCTTATTATAGTGTTTTAAGCTATTTTCGAGTGTTTGTATGTCCTCATGGCAAAGTTGGCAAGAAAGTGCATTTTGGTGCAGTTTTGGGCTGAAATGGATTGTATGCATATGGAGCAAGTTGGATGGACGTTTTTTATGCTTAAATGAGGCTAGGAATGTGCTACAAATCTGGAGAAATTACTTCAAAACTTGGAAGATAAGGAATCAGCAAGAAAGAAGGAATATCCAAACCTTATCCAAACTGCCTTATCTTATCCAAACTGTAACTAACCTTATCTTATCCTATCATATCCTAATCTTTTCCTAACTTAATTCCTGCTGCACGGGGGAGTTAATTTCTTATTTAAATCACCTAGAAACCTTTCTAGAAGGCCTTATCTGTTCCTACATTGGTGCTGCATGTTTTTAGGCCTTGTTCTTCTAGAAATCAGCCACATAACATTGTTTCTAGAATTCCCTACAAAAGTGGCACCCCAAATCTTTCTAGAAGTCCCAATTTCTGCCACAAAACACATTGTTTCTGGATTCCCTAGAAAAGTGGCGCATCTACTCTTTCTAGAAGGCCTTTTCCTTGCCTTGCAATCCACTTCCTTTTCCCTCCAAGCCTGCCACAACTTCCTATCCCTTTTCCCCTTTGGATTCTGATAGTGTTAGCCTTTTTCTTATTGGATTTGGATTGTGCAAAGCCTTTTCAGAAATTAATTAGGCTTTGACCATTCTCTTGAGGCCCAAGCAATATGTGCTGCACCCTTTAAACCCTAGACCTAATTCTGAGGGTTTTCAGCCATGCTATATATATATATATACATATATATATTCTACACTACCCACCACACCATAATTCGTTCTACACCACCACCCATTCAGAAATCCATATTTTGCCGCAGATGAGAGAAGACAAGACCTTGCCGTGGCTTCCATTGGAGAATGAGGAGTGTGCCGCAAGCCTACCTGCATCCTTTGGAGTTTCTAGAGTTCTTTCTTCCCTTGTTTTGTTTCCATGTTTATTTCAGATTGCTTTTCAATTGTTATGAACATGTGTAACTAACTTTTTTATTAGCTAGAGGTGAATTCGAAGCCATGGACATATGTTTGATATGAATTGATTACCTTCAGTTTTTGTTTCGTAAAACATGAATGTGGTTTACTTATCTGATTGACTGAGAACTTATTTGTGTATGTTGATTAAGGGTGCACACTTAATTTGCATGCATGAATCTGATGCTAAAATATAAGGGAGTTTCACCTAATCGTTATGAACTTATATTTACAAGTAGTGGAGGTTGCTAGTCACAATCGTGTTAGGTAAATCTATGGCAGGAGTATCATGCAGTTCATAGTTATGAATGTCATGTAAATGCTTATGATTTTCATAGAACTTAATGATCTTTGATTGTATCTCTATCATGTTGTTCATATAGGGAACTTGAGAAGAATAATTTGGTTGCCGATGCGTATTCCATCCAATTCAATGAACTTAGGAAAATCTGAAAGTTAATTTGTGTTTTTCACGATTAATTTGGGGCATTGTCGTTCATGGTTTAAAGAAACAATACTGGAAATCAATTTATGTTGCATATATTTCATGTGTGGAAAAGAATCCTCTAGCTAGCTTTTCACCCTTGAATTCACCTAAATTCGTTTTTACCTTGCTTTGTTTCTGCAAGTTATTTGTTTTAGTTAATTTCATCCAGGTCAATCCCCCATTTAATTAAGTGTGTTAGATTAGTTAGAAGAGTGTTTGAATCTGTCCAATTTAGTGTTTTGAGTCAAGTAAGTCTTAAATTCGTCCAAATAACTCTTTAGAGTCAGTTTTGAGTCTTTTTGATTGTTTTGTGCTGTTTTGAGTCATATAAGTCTAGTTAAGAGTCTTAGAGTCTAGTTTTCTGTTCTTAAGTTTAGTTTTGTGTTTTTAAGTCAGTTTTTAGTAGATTAGCATCTCTAGTTAATCCCCGGTCTAGAACGATCCCTACTTGCATCTTTACTACAATTGTCAACAATAGGGTTTAATTTGAGTGTTAGAATATTTCACATCAAATTTTGGCGCCGTTGCCGGGGATTAGCAAACTTGCTAATCCCTTTTGTTTGAGTCATGTCAAAGTGTGTCCGTGTGGTCAGATTTGTGTATCCGTGTGTGTGTGTGTGTTTGTCTTTGTCTTTGCCGTGCATTCTACTTGGTTCATGAGTTGTTTGTGTCCCTTGTTTCAGGTACTAGTTTATGACTCGTAGTTTTCAACCTATTCGTGCAAACATCTTGGAGTTTGACGACGATTTTGAATGAACTTTGAGAAGAAAGAGGAAGCAACCTGAACCAAGTCCCCCTCGTTCAGATTCTGAATTTGAAGAAGAAGAAGAAGAAGAAGAACAATTCATGGCAGTGGATAATCGTACAATCAAAGAACTTTCAGCCTCGGGGTTGGACAATGTTGTGCCCCTTTGCATTCAATACCCTGTGGCTGCCCAAGGAAAGACCAATGAGTTCGAATTAAAGTCAAGCTTGCTGCATCATATTCCCAAATACCATGGGCTGTCCATGGAAGATCCAAACAAGCACTTCAAGGAATTCGAAGTTGTTTGTTCAAGCATGACACCAATCAACGTCGATGGGAGCATTTTGAAAATGAAAGCTTTTCCATTCTCTATTTTGGAAAAGGCTAAGGATTGGTTGTACGAATTGGCACCTGGAACCATCACTTCTTGGGAAAACATGAAGAGAGCATTATTGGAGAAATTCTTCCCAACTTCAAGAGTCATCCTTTTGAGGAAGAGGATTAGTGGCATTTAACAAAACCAAGGAGAGTCGTTTCCAGCGTATTATGAGCGTTTTTTAACGTTAGTTGCATCATGCCTACAACATCAAATGAAGGAAGAACTTTTGATTCAATATTTCTAAGAAGGACTTCTTCCAATTGAGAGACAAATGCTTGATGCTTCAGCGGGTGGTGTCTTGGTTGACAAAACATCGGTTGCTACCAAGACTTTAGTTGCCAACCGAGCCTTGAATGCACAACAATATGAAGGAGTTAGACAAAGGGAGCCCCCACGGCAGCAACATGTGAATGAGGTAAGTGCAATATCTGAAATTCAATCTTAATTGGCTAATCTCACTCTTCTTGTGTCACAGGTTGTCGATGGATGCAAAGTGCAAGGAATTACACCAAGTGTGTGTGGAGTGTGCTCTATGCAAGGGCACCTCAATGATTAATGTCCTCAATTGATAGAAAATGGAGGATGGGAAAGTGCCAAAGCCATAGGTTATCAAGGCCAAAATCAGCCCAAATATGATCCATACGCCGACACTTACAATTCAGGCTGGAGAGATCATCCAAATATGAGGTGGAGAGAGTCTCAACAACCTCAACAACAAGGGGGATTTCGACAAACACCCTTTGGGCTGTTTGCAAGGCCATACGCACCAACTCAACCTTAATCACAATCTGCCCAACAAAAAACAGGTTCGTCTATGGATAATGATCAAATTGTTCAAATATTAACCACTTTGGCGCAGGGATTCCAAAATCAAACTCAAGCAATACAAAATCAAGCTAAAGAGGTGGATGAATTGAAGAAACAAATGGGGCAGATTTCAGAGTTCCTTGGGCAGTTTAGAGAACAAGGCAAATTGCCTAGTTCAACAGTTGCAAATCCAAGGGGAGGATTTGAAACCGCCAAGGCCATCACGTTAAGAAGTGGAATGGAAGTTGGAACTGACCCACAACCATCTAAATCAAGTCTAAGGGAAGATGAAAAGTTGCTGATTGAAGAGGATGAGCAAGACAAGCCCACGGCAAGGGTAGCACAACCCTTGCCGCAGCCACTTAAGCAACCTAAGCCGTCCAACTCAGGTAAGGTGGTTCCAAATTCAATTATTTCTAATGTTATTCCTCCGAATGTTCCTTTTCCTCACAGATTTATGCAAGCCAAGAACGAAGAGGATGAAAAAGACATTCTGGAGACATTTAGGAAGGTGCACATCAATATCCCACTCCTTCATGCTATAAAGCAAATCCCGAAGTATGTCAAGTTTTTTAAGAAGCTTTGTACAACAAGGAAACATATTCGGGAGAAAGAGGTGGTACATGTAAGTGAGAATGTCTCTGCAATGTTGCAAAGAAAGCTGCCACCTAAATGCAAATATCCATGTAGTTTTACTATCCCTTGCGTAATTGGTAATACAAGGTTTGAACATGCCATGCTAGATTTAGGTGCTTCCATTAATGTGATGCCATATTCTGTTTATGCATCTATGAATCTAGGAGAGCTTACAAATGATGGAGTTATTATCCAATTAGCTGATCGTTCTAATGCATATCCGAAAGGAGTTTTGGAGGATGTTTTGGTGCAGGTATACTATTTGATTTTTCCTGCAGATTTTTATGTGCTTGAAATGGAGGATTCAGCCCACTCTCCATCATTGCCAAATGAAAACAGCTCAAACCAAGATTGATGTGGCCAAATGAGCAGTTACTATGGCGTTTGGTGGTGACATGATTAATTTTAATGTTTCTAACTCTGTGGAGAAACCTAATGATGTTCGTTCTTGTTTTGCCATTGATGTAGTTAAAAATATAGTGCAAGAACGTTCAGCACCAATAAAGAAGGATGAATCTAGCACCACCATCGAAGAAGGACGTGGAATAGAGCACAAGAAACACCCCACTATCCTCAAAACGCCCAATCTGGCCGAGAGCACCTCTCATGCATTTGTTGATAGTGTTGCCACTTTTGAACCTTCATTGCAGTACATCGGTAAGCCACCTATTCATATTCCTATTCCTATTCCCATTCCCATTCCCATTTCCACTAATAGGTTGTTACCATCTTTGGTGTAGGTACCGAATCGAATTCAAGGTGGTGGGACACTTTACATTGACTTTAGGAAGTTGAACGCCATAATGAGGAAGGATCACTATCCCCTGCCATTCATAGATCCACTGTATGGAAATTTTAAGGAGCATGTCAGGGAAGATGCTTTTGCAAGGACCAGCTAGGGATAGATTTCACCCTCTTCAAGGTTCCAGCAGTTATCATACTTCTCCACCTTCAACTTTTCTCAGCATCAAAGCTCTTGTCACAGTATGGCATAAGCGCTTAGGTCATCCTTCCTCCTCAATCTTTAGAAGGGTAATATCCACCAATAATCTTGCACTGCAAGGCAAGACCACTATTGATTTTTTTTTTTTCTGTTCAGATTGTGCACTTGCTAAGAACCACAAGCTTCCTTTTGGAGTGGCTTCTTCATCAACAACTCAAAGTCTCCAACTTCTGCATTGTGATATGTGTAGACACGCCTTTGTAACATCTAATAGTGGTTTCAAGTATTACTTACTTCTTGTTGATGATTTTAGCAAATATAGTTGGTTTTTTCCATTGAAGTCTAAGTCAGATGTATTTTCTACATTTGTTACATTAAAAAACTATGTAGAAAACTTCAGTGGAAATAAATCAAGGTTTTGCGTTCAGATTCAGGGGGTGAATTTACTAGTCATTCTCTTTCATCATTTCTCATTGAACATGGTATACTACATCAATTTAGTTATCCATATACCTCTAAACAAAATGGTTGTGCTGAGAGAAAACACATACATCTTGTTAAGACAGCTCGAACTTTGCTTGTTGCATCTCATGTTCCTCAGGTTTTTTGGGTTGAAGCATTCTCCACTGCAATGTATCTGATTAATAGACTTCCTATTTCTGGTCTTACAAAGTCACCTTGGGAACTTCTTTTCAATCAGCATCCAGATTACTCTAAACTTAAACTGTTTGGTTGTCAATGTTTTCCATGGCTTAAACCTTATATTCACAGCAAATTGGATGCTAAGATTAAAAGTTGTGTGTTTTTGGAATATAGTCTTTAACATAAAGGCTATAGGTGCCTTGATCCCATCACAAACAGAATCTACATATCAAGACATGTTGTCTTTGATGAAAGTTCTTATCCATTTAAGTCATTGCAGCTCCAGAATTCAAGTTTAGAGAGTTTATCTCCAGTGTATTCTCCCTATTTGGATCTTCACTTCAGCAAACATCTTTACCATTCTCCTACTGGTAGTGGATCTTCAACACCACAGTGGACTTCTGTACTTGTCCCTACCACTCAGAACTCAACTTCTAATGGAAATAATTCAGGCAACAATTCAGTGGATACTTCTCAAAGTTCTTCCAGTTCTGTCTCCCTCTCAAAATCCTCTCTCTTACCAACCATTCAGCCAAGTCGTCCACCTATTTTCTCAAATTCACATCCTATGATTACACAATCTAAGGCTGGGATATACAAGTCTAAAGCTTATGCAGCAACAAAACATCCACTTCCAGTTGATCTTGAATTTGTTCTAAGTACTTATTTCCAAGCATCAAAGCATGCTCACTGGAGAGCTGCAATACAAGATGAATATAATGCTTTAATGACCACAGTCACTTGGTCTCTTGTTCCTTCTCATCCTTCCCAAAATGTAGTTGGTTTTAAATGGGTGTTTCGAGTCAAGAAAAATCCATATGGCACTATTGATAGGTACAAAGCCCGACTTGTGGCAAAGGGCTTTCATCAGCAAGAATGAGTTGATTTTCAAGAAACCTTTAGTCTGGCTGCTAAACCAGTTACAATTTGGATTCTTTTTACACTTGTTGTTCAATATAATTGGTTTTTGAACCAATTAGACATCAACAATGCCTTTCTTCATGGAGATTTAAAGGAGGATGTTTACATGCAACAAACTCCTGGTTTTGTTGATTCTAACTCTCCCAGTTCTGTTTGCAAGCTAAGGAAATCTTTATATGGTCTCAAATAAGCTCATCGAGCTTGGTTTGATAAACTGTTTGAAACTCTACATACATTTGGGTTTCAACAATCCCAATCTGATGTTTCTTTGTTTGTTCTTAATGGTCCTTAGTTGGTTATTGTTCTTGTTTATGTGGATGACATCTTAGTCACTAGACCCAACTCAAACTCTACTAACAGTTTATCCAATAACTCAGTACTCAATTTCCAGTGAAAGATCTTGGTCCCTTACACCACTACTTCTTGGGGTCGGAAGTACACAGATCTAACAAAGGGCTATTTCTTCATCAAACCAAGTACTTACTTGATTTTCTTTACACATATCAACCAAATGGCTCTTTCTTCATCAGACCAAGTACTTACTTGATCTTCTTAAGAAAACAAACATGGAGGGTACAAAACCTTGTTGCACTCCTCTTGATTCCAAGAAACTGGATCACAGTGGGCCACTCTTATCAAATCCCACTGAATATCACTCTATAGTTGATGGGTTACAATATCTCACTTGGACTCGACCGGACCTTGTGTAAACACGAGAATTCTATACCTTGCTTTTGTTGTGAACCAGATATGTCAATTTATGCATGCTTCAAGGGAACAACATCTTCAAGCTGCCAAAAGGGTTCTCAGATTTCTTAAAGGTTCTATTTCACATGGTTTATGGTTCACAAATGGTCATATCCATCTCTCAACATACTCTGATGCTAATTGGACTGGCTACACATTTGATAGGCGTTCCACCAGTGGATATTGTGTGTTTCTTGGCTCTAATGTCATCAGTTAGAGTGCAAAGAAACAAAGCATTGTTGCTCGTTCCTCTATAGAAGCTGAATATCGTTCTTTAGAACACACTGCCGCAGAACTCACTTGGGTTTGCAAAATTTTTAAAGATCTTCATTTTCCTCTACCTAAACGGCCTACACTATGGTGTGATAATATTTCAGCAATCTCCTTAGCCTCGAACCAAGTGAGATCGATTACCACTACATCCGAGAGTTGGTACTGGCAAATCTCATCGAAGTCTAGTAAGTTTGCAGTGAAGACTAATTGGCTGATCTTCACACCGAGTCTTTGTCTAAAAGTATATTCACTTATCTGTGTTCCAAGCTTCCAATTGGAATCATATATGATTCCTCTTTTAGCTTGAGGATGTGTATTAGGGAGAATGACAAGTCATCCATTTCAGTTACTGTTAAATAGTTTGTTAAAGCTAAATGTAATTAGTTTTGTTAATAGTTAAGATTAGTTATAGTAGTTAAGGAATTAGTTAAGGCAGTTTAGGGTATTCATGTAAATAGCCAAAGGTTATATATATCCACATCTGTGTAATTGATTATTCAATTAATACAATTGGAAAACTTACAGAGGAAGTTTTCTGTTTCTATAAAGACCACATATTCCAACTATAAATATGCCTGCAAAGATGGATGTACCAAATGTACAAGGGATTTCCCTCCTGGAGGCCCGAGATGCCAACTTGGCCGATCCATATACATTAGAGGCTAGCCAATCCTTTGCCCCCACAAAAAAGTGTGGCAGACCACTTGGTTCAAAGGATTCACACCCCTAGAAAAGGAAACTCACGACATAGGCTGTTGAGCCTACCATGAATCCGACTGTCTCCTAATCATTCTATCCAATTCATGAGGAAATTCTAGATTACGGAAGCATCCTTGAAGAGACGAATCCACCTCCTGAGAAACGTGAGATTTTGGTTCATTATGCTAGCTTGGAGATGTTTGGTGTAGAAATAAGATGATTATTGACGATGCATTAGCATAAGCAGTAGCTACTGAGATCATGTTGAGGGATGACTTTGAACCTCGTTTCATTGATGAATGTAGATGTAGAACTGATTGGTCAAACTGGAAACAAGCAATCCAAGTCAAACTTGATTCGTATGCGAAATGTAAGGTGCTTGGACCTGTAGCTCCTACTCCACATGTGAAACCCGTTGGCTATAAGTGGATTTTCGTTCGGAAGTGTAATGAGAAAAATGAAATTGTGCATTACAAAGCTCGTCTTGTTGCGGAAGGCTTCTCACAACGCCCCGGGATTGACTATGACAAAACTTTTTCACCCGTTATGGATGTGATTACTTTTCGCTACCTTATCAGTTTGGTATTTTCTGGAAACTGAGTATGTAGCTTATGGACGTAGTAACTGCGTATCTTTATGGGGATCTTGATACAGAAATTTTTATGAAAGTTCTCGAAGGACTTACATTGATTAGATCAAATATTTCGAAACCTCGGAACATGCTCTCAATTCGGCTAAGGCATCCACTATACGGTTTGAAGCAATCCAAAAAAATAAGGTATAACCGTTTGAGTGAGTATTTGACTAGTCAGGGATATGTAAACAATGAACTATGCTCTTGCGTGTTCATTAAGATGTCACATTCCGATTTTATGATTGTTGCAGTTTATGTCAACGACATGAACCTCATCAGAACTCCTGAAGAGCTTAAGAGAACTGTCGCGCACCTGAAGTCAGAATTTGAGATGAAAGATCTAGGAAAGACTTGATACGGTCTCAGTCTCAAGATAGAGCACCATTCGGATGAAATCTTAGTACATCAATCGAACTACACCCAAAAGGTGTTGCGCCGCTTGAACGAGGGTAAAGTGATAGAGCACCATTCGGATGAAATCTTAGTACATCAATCGAACTACACCCAAAAGGTGTTGCGCCGCTTGAACGAGGGTAAAGTGAAGCCTTCGAGTACTCATATGGTCGTTCGATTGCTAGATGCAAAATGAGATCCCTTTCGTCCGAATGAGGATGATAAAGAGATTTTGGATCCTGAAGTTCCTTATCCAAGTGCGATAGGCGCTTTATTGTACTTAGCCCAATACACTAGACCATACATCTCATTCGCTGTTAATCTTTTGGCAAGATACAATAATGCACCGAAATGCAAACATCGGACTAGTGTTAAAGACATCTTCCATTACTTTAAGGGTACTACGGATCTGGGCTTGTTCTATCCTTACAGATCCTTGAGTGATACCACACCCCCTTATCTTGAGTTGATTCTCGCCTTGTTGGTTATGCCGACGCAGGTTACTTATCTGACCCGCACAAGGCGCGCTCTCGAACGGGTTATGTCTTTACTGTTTGAGGCACTGCAATATCTTGGAGGTCAACTAAATAGAATATAGTTGCCACTTCGTCTAACCATGTTGAATTACTCACCTTACACGAAGCTACTCGGGAATGCTTATGGCTGAGAGCAGTTGTGGGCCACATCCGAAGCTCCTGCGATCTTTACCCTGTCTTTGATGTCCCGACAACAATCTAAGAAGATAACGAAACATGCATCAAACAGCTCAAGAAGGGTTACATCAAAGGAGACAACACCAAGCACATTGTGCCAAAATTCTTCTTCTCACATCAGAAGATTGAAGTTACGCAAATCAGTTCACTAGACAATCTGGCTAACCTCTTCACCAAATCACTACCGAATGTGACGTTTCAGAAGCTTGTTCAAGGAATAGGTATGCGTAAACTTTTAGAGTTGTAATATTGTTAGTTCTCTTTGGAATTATGTTGAACTCAGGGGCAGTATCCTGAAGTATACTTGCTTGATCTTAATGTACTTTTTTTCCCTACAATTAGGAGCATTTTTCCCACTGGTTTTTGCTACCTAACTAGATTTGGACAATGACCCACCTTGGGTTGATCATATCCCTGATGATGTCCGTAGACGTTTCATTTGACTTTGCATTTCTCATGCATTTTTCCTTAGACTATAGGTTTTTGTCCCTACTCGGGTTTTACATAGCCATTAGGTTTTTTGTGAGACTTAGTTCCATATGCAAGTTTCTACTTTACTTTGAGACTAGCGTGTTTCCAGAATCAGTGCCGATGAGTTGACTTCCTCAACTCTACATGATGCCGAATCTACTTGAGTATTTACACACTAAAGGGGGAGTACTATAAACATTGTATTTGAGTGTGATTGTGTAAATCCTAGATTAGATTTAACACTAGTTATTCTTCCCTATTAGGACTTGTATTCCTTGGAGGAGAATGATTATTTCCTCCCTTATTACTATAACTAAAGGCATTGCGTATGGGAATAACACATCCTCTACACAACCTTACAAACACATCTCTCTCTACTCTCTCTCCATTGTGCCCCCTCTCTCCCTTGTCAGATTAAAATAAGCCACAACAAAAACTATTTTTTATTGTATCAAGTTGCAAGGCATAAACAAAATCAAAAGATTAAGATCCTTAATTTACCCAAAACTAGTTCAGGGATCAATTTTAATTGGAGTGATAATGTAATTAAAAGATAGCCCTTATAGTGAAAAAATTTGGATATAAACCCTTGTGGTGAAGTCTATTAGGATTCAAGCCCAAAATTAACATTTTCATCAATAATTGGAACTTCTCCTTCCAAATCATGGCCTATTTTCTTCCTCTTTCTCTTTGTCTTACTACTGCTCTCTTTCATCCATGCCAAAATTGCTCAGATGAAAAAATTGAACCATCACAGTGAGTATACAAATTAGAACGCTTGTATAGTGGGCTATGATGGAACTGCTGAATTGCTCTTGATAGAAGATTCCAATTCCAAACAAAGTAAGACAAATAATTGACAACCCAATTTGAAGTTTGAGCCGAATTCAACAACCCAATTATTCAAATTTTGTTTTGATTTTTTGAATAGGAGACATTACCATGTTAGCTTCTGCTTTTCTGGTTAAAAACCAGAGTTTGAGTGAGAGAAAAATGAGGCTTTTTTCATCGGTGAATTAGAAAGCGTGGGTTAGTGGCATCGCCACTAGTTGTCGGAGCCGATGTGGCTGTCAGCATTCAATAGCAATTTGAGGGGTTTTCTGAGGCTTATGGACTACTTGGGATGCTAGAACTCGGTGTTGAAGCTCAAGACGTAGGAGCATTATATTTGGGAGAGAGAAGTGAAGAGAAGGAAGTGAAATACACGATTATGTGGTCCGTAGGATACGTGTAGGGAATCTCCATTGATGATATAGATCCGACAGAGGCAGAAGGCTATAAGGAAAAAAGACGGGGTGAAGATGTTAACGAAGAGTTGATGAAATTTTTTATTTTGGGCTTGAATCTTAACGGACTTCACCACAAGGGTTTAAATTCGATTTTTTTTACCACGAAGGCTATCTTTCGATTAACATATTATCACGAGAACTATTAATTCAATTTATCCAAATAACATATTGTTTGGACCCAAAATGTTATTTTGGGCAGAGCTCAGAAATATTCTTGGCCCAGTAGTATTTATTTAGAATCTTGTCATGTGCTGACCCTGTCAAGGTTGGCCAAATCTTGCTATGAAGAAGATTATTTCGGATAAAGGTGAAGTAGTTGAATCCTTGTATAATGAGTCTCAAAGCTAAAGTACTTGGGATTAGGAGATAAACCTAGTTTGTTTGAAGGTTTGGTTCAAAGTCATATGGAGATTAAGATTGGTTGAAGTTTAATCAGATTGGGTTGAGGAGTTCTAATCCTAATATATCTCTAGTTGGGCCTGGGGGTTTTCACTACTATAAATAGAGGAGGGAGTGCATCATTCAAGGGTCTCCAATTCAACACACAAATTGCTCTGACCAAACTCTCGCTCTACGCGAAACCTCTCAACAACCCTGAGACTCTTATTTTCTTTTTCTCGCCGACACATCTTCAGTTTCGATAAACAGCACTATGAAGGCAACCCGTGGCATCTTCAGTTTGGATAAACAGCACTGTTGCCGTAGAATCAGCCGACCACGGAGCACCTTCAGTTTGAATAAACAGCACTGCGTCGAGGCCGATAGGTTATCTATTCAAGTCTCGGTCAAGAAGGATTTTCGAGTCCTTATTGGCAGAGGTCATCTCACTAGCCTTCTCGGCAAAGTGAGGTGTTACAGATTACTAGGCTCAGTGCATTGAACACTGAGTTGTTTTATGATTGGATATTCACAAGTAAGTTTTAGAGTTTGGCATTCTGACGGCCGAACCACATTCACCATCAAGACATACATCTCTTTTGAGTACTTATGTCCATATAGTTTGGTGCCAATTCGGCATGCTTATACTTTTACGAATATAATCACCGTGACCGAACCCGGCACCGATGATCCGTGAACTTCGCAAGACTAGCAGCCTTGTCTTCAGGCTCTAGAACACGAAGGCCAAGATGTGTTCCTTCCTCGGTTGCAGTCACAAGATCGAGAAGTCAGTAGCGCGCTTAACGCCACATCAACACATTTTACTCCCCGGTCGAGCTCGGCTGACGAGTTGGCATGCCCCGCACACAACCGAATCACATAGGCTTGGTAGTTTGTAGGATCAATATTTTGGCACGCCCAGTGGGACGTAGTGCTAAAACTACGAAGTTCATGACCATTGAGACACGATAAGTTAAAAAGAAAACAATCATTGGAAAGTCCACGACCGACCTTCCAGCCAGAACCCAGGACAAGGTGACTTGTCACAGGCACAGAATCTTCCTGCTGCCGTGACACCTGAGGTCGCGAGCGCAAAACGCCAAGAAAATGAAGTTTGTCTCGGCGGTCAGCCTCACAATCAAAGACGACTCGACAAGCAAACTCGGGAAGTTGAACATATTTTCAACCGAGAAGTAAAAATCATACTTAAGGTAATATGTAGTAATGGTGACACACACAATAGATTGCTTGAACTATTGGTTAGTAAAACCTATGAAGGTGGACCTGCCAATCGTTCTCGACAACTTCCACTTAAGAATAATCTATTACCAACGATACAGGCTGAAACAGAATATGCTCGGCCTAAAATGATCGACTTGGAAAAAAGTGGAGGATCAAACAATAAATTAGACGGATCTGACTAGAGAGCAAAAACAACATCCGTCGATATGACTGAAGTCCAAAGAATGATCGATTAGGCCTTAAAGACGGGGCTGAAGTTTCCAAAGTTCATTCATCCATATCCCGCCTTCGTGGAAAATTTCGAGTACCCTAATGGCTTCAAAATTTTGGACTTCAGCTCTTTCGCCAGAGAATCATCCCTATCATCGTAAGAACACATAGCTTAGTTCACTGCTCAATGTGGGGATGTTAATAACGATTTTCATAAGCTACGATTGTCCAACTTTTTGCTAACTGGCTCGGCCTTCGCGTGGTATATCAATATCCCACCTAACTCCATCCAGAGTTGGGAGGAATTAGTCGAGAAGTTTCATGAGCAATTCTATCGACCAGGGATGGATGTATCAGTGTCGTCCTTGGCTAGGATGGCTCAAGCCTCTGACGAATCACCAATGAAATACCTTACGAGGTTTAAGTCGGCCAGAAATTAGTGCCGAGTACCTCTCCCTGAGGTTGAGTTCGTTAGGATCGCTCTAAACGGCTTGGATGTCGAATACAAAAAAAAGTTCATGGGGGCCAACTCACGTGACATGTACGAATTAGCTTAGCACATCGAGTAATATGATTATTTACTCTTAGAAGAGAAGATTTTGAAGTCTTCGTCCCGGGACACAATCTACAAAAACCCCACAGTCAGTTACACGTAGGGCGAAGATGAAGAATATGCCAGTATAGACGTAACTGAGATAGTAATCGATCAGTCGTATATATGTATAGAGTTGGCACAAGCCAATCCTAAAGATGCCAAAGCTCGCTCGGCCTCTGATGAGCCTACTATCAAAACAAAAATTTATACTTTCGACATTACTAAAGTCGACGCCATCTTCGATTAATTGCTGCTTGCCAAAATCATCAAACTTCGCCCATGGCATAATATCTTTAAGGCCGAAGAATTAAAAGGGAAAACATATTGCAAGTATCATAATTCAAACAAGCATACGATGAATAATTATGTTGTGTTCCGCGATGCCATTCAAAGCTGGATCAACAATGGAAAGCTTAAGTTCCCTGAGAAACAAATGACCGTTGACACTGATCCTTTCCCTACAGCAACAGTAAACATGGTAGATGCTCGATTATCCAGGGATAAAGGGAAAGGGAAGGCTGAGTTCGTGCCAATGCAATTTGTCCAAAAACAAAGCTCTCGGCCACGATTGAAAATTGATTTTTTCTCGAACAAGCCACCTTAAGATTTGATAGGGCCAACTATTGTTGAATCAAAGTCGGGCTCCAACGAAAAAGAACCTGATGGGCCGATAGTTTTATGTAGTCGATGCAAGGCAAACGTCATCTTAAATGAACCCAAAGAAAAGCCACTTTGAGTCGAGAAACCACAATAGATGCCCATAGTCGCGACGGCGCCTCAAAAGGCATTTGGTATAGGCCAATGCCACAAGGTGTTTGATAGGCTTGGCCCTCAAGTACAAAATGGCAAACCACCATCGACCCGACGTTGCCTAGAACTCCCCAACGTACCTTCAAACCACCTGAGCCACGCGATCAGTGTTGGTATACCTACAACTCCCCAACCGGTGTGTATACCGCGTTGTCCAAATCATAGAAGTGTCGGTGCCAGAGAATGGACCGTATGGCTCACCGACGAGCAGCCCAGGATGCCTCAGTTACAAAATGGCAACCGAAGGAAACGGCTGATGATGAGGATAATCGACAACCCCCTACAATCATGACCTAGTTACTCCAAGGAAAGAAGGCAATTGATCGCGACTTTGAAACCATGATCGAAGAATCAGAAAAACGAATCAAACTTCTCCTTTGGCCAGGAGAAATAAAAGCTCGCCTTGAGCACTTTCGAGAAGAGGCCAAAAATAAACTTCCTTCACTACTACCCCAAGAACCACTCATTAAGATACGACGCAATCTTCATCCACAATATCTCAGTGAGGCTTTGAAATACATGCAGGAGTTCTATAAGAAGTATTTAGCAAACAACTTATACGGCCTCCCAAAATCGTGCCAGGACACCCTTGATTTGGTTCTAGCTTGTCCCGATGCATAGCGTATTATCCAAAAGACCTTGGATCAGGGGATGAAGACCAGGTACCAACATATACGAGAAGTTTGGGTCCTTGGCTTTATGGTCGATCCATATACTGACATCAACACTACCGAGCTTCCCTTTTCTCTTAAGGACCTCCAATATTTACGGTACCACTTTGAAGTTTTCTAAGCCGTGTCCCTCTTCGGCCTTACAACTGATGAAATGGAATGTGTAGCATGGCTGGATGCTTACCTAGACACACGAGACGCTCGTATCACATATCAAGAGGAAACTCGCAAAACGTCCCACAAGCAAGGCCAGGACATAACATCGACCGTATCCGGAGCCAATGTACCGAACGAGGAGGTTCCAGTCAGTATACCACAAGAGCATATCCCTGTGCCAGCCGAAGATAGTCAAACGGAGGATGTCCATGAACAAGATACCCCGCTTGAAACCCAACTTACCCAAAAAGAGAACACGACCCAATGGGTCATTTTGTTCTCTACAACATGGAAATCAGTATGGTCTATGTCTTACCCGCCGAATTCCAGCCAACCGCGTCCTAACAAAATTTCCTTGATGGCGACTTGGTTGCCGAAAAAGCCACACAGCTCGACTTTATGGCCACCGACGAATCTGAGCTGGCTACAAAAGAAAATAAACTCTAATAAGCTATTGCCGAGTTGTTTCCACACTCCTCTTCGGTTAATCTATGTCACTTGAAACCATTATATGTTATGGCTCATATTAAAGGATACCCAGTCTCCAAAATTTTCATCGATTGCGGAGCTACGATCAACATCATGCCCGTTTCTATCATGAAGGCATCACACCACTCCAACGACGAACTCATCCTATCAGGTATCATGATGAGCATTTTTGTCGTCGATAAATCTCACACCAAGGGCGTACTTTCGTTAGAGGTAACTATCGTAGGTCGTAATCATATGACCGTATTTTTTATAGTTAACTCAAAGACCGAGTATAATGCCTTGCTCGGTTGAGACTGGATCCACCAAACAGGCTTCGTCCCGTTGTCATTATACCAAGTTCTCGTCTTTTTGGATGGTAAATCGGTCGTGGTTCATCCGGCTGACAATCAACCGTTCGAAGCTAATATGATTCAAGCTCGATACTACGACGATCATATCGGCTATATCACTTTGCGATACGTTAACAAGAACGATCTACCGACTAGGTCTCAGTTTAAAAAGCCATCAAGGTTGGCGCCGAGACCATTCACCAGGATTCGACGAGACTCGGGTTGCTGACCTAACCGATCCCGATGCTTGATACCAAACAGGTCGAACACTGGACCGCGGTTTCATCTACCATGGAACGACTGTTGGCCCACTCGTATATTATTTCCAAACAACCAAATCCGGGCGTAAACCTTGTGTAGTTTCTCGCCAAAGAAGATAATGGTCCAGTCCTATCACTTGACAAAATCCAAGTTGCCTCGGCCGAGCTCGAAGACAGTCGGCCCAAAGTCAAAGACCTATTAGAAGACATAAATGTTGGAACGGCCGATGACCCTTGGTCGTTATTTATTAGTGCTTTGTTACCCCAACCCATGAAAACTGAACTTTGTAAATTACTCAAAGAATTTAAAGATTGTTTTGCTTGGAGTTACCATGAGATGCCTGGTCTAAATCGAACCCTCGCCGAGCACGAATTACGCATTAAAGCTAGTTGTAAGCCTTTTCGCCAATGTCCTCTGTAATTCTCGACACAAGTACAACTCGACATAAAAGACGAACTGGTTCGACATTTAAAAGCCGGGTTTATTCGGACCGTTCGATACGTCGAATGGTTGGCGAATATCATAACAATGTTAAAGAAAAACGACGCTCTACGCATTTGCATCGATTTTCGTAATTTGAATTTGGCAACCCCCAAAGATGAATATCCGATGCCAATCTCATATTTGTTAATTGATGTTGTAGCCAATCATGAAATGTTGTCCTTCATGGACGGCCATGCTGGCTACAACCAGATCTTTATCGCCAAAGCTGATGCTCACAAAACTGCCTTTCGTTGCCCAGGGGTACTCGGGACTTACGAATGGATAGTCATGCCATTCGGCCTTAAAAACGTTAGTGCCACATACCAACGCGCTATGAATACCATCTTTCATGACTTGATTGGTATGATCATAGAGGTATATATTGACGATGTGGTCGTCAAATTGAAGCACCGCCGAATGGATTTAGATGACATTCGGTAAGCTTTCCTTCGGATGCGCTTGCATAACCTTAAAATGAACCCAGCCAAATGTGTCTTTGGCGTATCAATCGACAATTTCTTGGGTTTCCTTGTGCATCATCGTGGCATCGAGGTGGACAAAAACAAGGCACACGTAATCATCGACACGCCACCCCCAACGACCAAGAAGTAATTACAGTCCCTACTTGGTAAGATTAATTTCCTCCGTTGCTTCATTGCTAATTCGGCAGGAAAGATGAATGCGTTCTCCACGCTTTTGAAACTTATGGATTCTGACTAATTCGAATGGCGCGAAGAGCACCAAGACACTTTTACACAAATCAAGGTTTATTTCACAACCCTGCCTATGCGTGCGCCTCATCGGCGTAGCAAGCCTCTCAAGTTGTATATTTCGGCAGCCGAGAAATCCATTGGTTGTCTTCTTGCGCAAGATAACAATGGCGGGCGTGAGCTGAGCTTCTCGACAGATGAATAATTAATCTCTAGTGAATTGAGATTCGCCCTGTCAAAACTCCGGCATTACATGCTCTCATCGGTTACTCAGGTCATCGCCCAAACAGATGTTATTCGTTACATGCTCACTAAGCCTATAGTAAAAGGCTGAATTGGGAAATGGATGATGGCCCTGTCCGAGTTCAGTTTGCAATACATGCTCAAAAAAACCGTCAAAGGACAAGCACTAGCCGATTTTTTGGCCCAACATCCCTCTCCATATGGTTTCGGGGGCAATGACGTTAACATTGGCATGGTGAAAACACATGACAATTATTGGACAATGTATTTTGATGGCTCTAGTACCTCGGCCTCGGCTGGTGTTGGCATCGTCATTCAATCCCCAGATCACTACCGCTGGTATTTTTCTCTTAAGCTAAATTTTGATTGTACGAATAATCAGGCCAAACTATGAAGCTATTATCATCGGCCTTAACGTCATTCACGACTTGAGAGCAGCCCACGTCCTCGTCTTTGGTGATTCAGAACTTGTGATTAACCAACTCAATGACACTTTTCGTTGCATGAGTTGTACTTTGGCGCCTTATCACATGATTGCCAACTATTTGGTCGAGTCATTCGAGGGAATCACATTCAAGCACATCTCACACGTTCGAAACACCGGCGCAAACGAACTGGCACAAATAGCCTCCAGAGCACAACTCTTGAGGGGCAAACTAGTCTGGGTAATACCAATAGTACGACAAACACGCCCGACCCTGGTTAATCATTAAGTTCTCGAACACGATCGCGTGATCCGTACATGACTCATGTCGTTACCTTCATTGTTGGAACGAGAGGGTTCTGTAGATGTTCGCGCTGTCGAGACATTACCAGACGATTGAAAAAGGTCAATTATGCAATACCTTGATAATCTCATGGGCAAACACGACCACAAGATAAGGGTACATGCTACAGATTATGTAATATATCAAAATGAGTTATACCGAAAGGGTGAAGACGACCTGTTATTATTATGCCTCGGCCCAAAAGAAGCAACCCAAGCTATTGCAGAGGTACACGAAGGAATATGAGGAGCTCATCAATCTGGACGCAATATGCGTTAGCTGCTTCACCGACACGGCTATTTATGCCCGAGTATATTGAAGGATTGTATCAAGTATGCACGAGGATGTGTACAGTGTCAAATTCATGGGTCTACACAAAGAGTCTCGGCCGAATTACTTCACTCAGTCACCAAACCTTGGCCGTTCAGAGGATTGGCCATGGACGTAATCAGCAAAATTACACCGTCTTCCGGATCAACAAAGCATGCATGAATACTCGTAGCAACCTATTATTTCACCAAATGGGTTGAGGCAAAGTCATACGCCGAGTTAACCTCGAGAGAGGTTTGTAGTTTCGTGGAGAAAAATATTGTGACAAGATTCAACGTACCAGAAACGATTATAACGGACAATGGCACGATTTTCACAGTCGACCGGTTTAGAGAATACACGGCAAGTTTAAAAATTCAGCTCGAACAATCCACGCCGTATTACCTACAAGCAAATGGATAGGCTGAAGAAAGTAATAAAGTTTTGATCGACATTCTTGAAAAAAATGATAAAAAAAGCCTGGTAAATGGCATTTGAAGTTAAACGAGGCTTTATGGGCATATAGGACTTCACTCCGATCAGCAACAGGGACGACCCCATATGCGTTGACTTACGGGCACGATGCGATGCTACCAGTTGAGCTAAGTATAAACTCATTGTGAGTAATCGAACAAAGCAGTTTAATTAGTGTCGAGTACAGTTAGGCCATGAGGCAAGAGTTAGAGGACTTAGAGGAAGCTCGGCTTGATGCTTACAATTTATTAGTAGCACATAAAAAGATCGCCAAACGAGCTTATAATCAACGGGTCCGACAAAAGACGTTCGACGAAGGTGAGCTAGTTTGGCAAACCGTATTACCAATAGGAATTAAAGATCCTAGATTCGAAAAATGGTCACCGAATTAGGAAGGACCGTTCATCGTCCAAAAAGTTTTTGGCAAGGGGACATACCACCTTAAAGATCAAACCGGTTTAATTCATAAACTACCAATCAATGAAAAGTTTTTAAAGAAATATTACCCGATCACTTGGGAGATGCAGGAATAAAGAAGTTTTATTAATTTTCAAAAAAGATACAAGTGAAGTTACAAAAAGAATCCAATAATCGATTACTAAAGACAAAGTCGTAAGAGGTCGAATGGAGGAAGGCTTCAAGAGCGGCCTTCAATTCTAGCTACCTTACTTCACCCATTGTGACCTCAGCTTGACTCAAAATCCTTTCAGAAGTAACGGCCGACCTCCGACGCTGGAGTTCAGCGATTTGACAATCGAGGTAGGCTAGTTTTTCCTTCTTCGCCTTTATTGCTTCGAGCTCTGGGCGGAGAATTTCTTGAGTGACCATTACCACCTTAAGGTCGTCCTCTGCTCGAAGGGCTCTCTTGAAGATACCGAAATATTCTCGAGTTCGCTCTAGGGTAGAAGATAGGTGAACGATATTTTCGTTGCTCAGAAGGCCACCGGATGCGAGTTCTTTTAGGCATTCTCCAACAAAATCGAGCCCTTTGCATTCTAGGATCTTTGAGGCTGAGAAAGATACAAGTTCTTGTAGCCTGGCAAAAGCGTTGGATTTGGCTAAAGATGTAGTAAGCTCGACTAAGGTGGTTGAATGTCCAGCCGCTCCAGATGTGCTAGAGAAAATGACGTCAAACTCAATTTCCCATGAAGGCTGCACACAAAAAAAAGTTGTTAGTAAAACAGAAAGTCTTAAAGAAGATTGCAAAGAAGGAATTTGGGTTAGACCTGCGGCGAGGAGACTTCGGCCATGTCCCCTGGTTCGTTGCTCAAACCGAGAGAGCTTAATGGCCGAGCCCAGTGCTTATGATTGTTTTTTAATTCACGCAGCCGATGAAGATTATCTATGTTCGACAGCCAATAGGGTGGCCAGGAAATATAGATAACACCATTCGGCGCATAGAATTTTCGATGAAACGAGTAATTGGGCACCTGGCATTTAATATTTTCTTGGTTTAGAATTCTAAAGCAGAAAGTTAATAAAAAGATACTGAAGGTTCTTACAAAAGCCGAAGTAACCTCCTGTGGAGGAATGCCAACATTATGATCTTGAGGATGAATCGGCGTCTCTGATGTCGCTTCCGTTGCGACAAGAGGTACTACTTCATGCACCGCACTCGCTTCGGCAGCAAAAGGGTTGACTTGGCCAGCCGCTTCGACCACCGGCTAAGAGTTGGAGGGTGGCAGCTTGGTCGATCGGGGGCACCTCACCGACGAAGGTTCTTCACTCTCGTCCTCCTAGACAGAAAATGGTTGTTCATTAGTTAGGAGATCCAATTAAAAAAGAGAAAAATTGCTAAACAAAAATGGTCGTACCTTTTCCTCTACGACGATTATTGATTTCTTTTTTGGATTTAGGGGAGGACTTTTCTCAGCTAGAATGGCCGCCTTCCCCACGGCAGTAGCTACTAGGCCGACCCCGGGAGTAACAGCCGACCCCGAAGTTGTAGGACCCTCGACCAATGGAGCAATGACCGGTTTGACCACGGCCTGAATGGCGGGGGGAACTTTAGTCGCCAGATCCATTGGAGGATTTTGCAGTACTCTCGTCGAGGCCTCGACGGTAAGAGGATGGAGAGAAACGTTAGGAGCAGTTGATCTCGTAGTGTGGCTAGAGATAACGTGGATCTCCTTCTCCCTTCTTGGCTAATTTATTGACACGTCTTTTAGGCTAGAAAGCGTCTCATGTCATCTCAACTTCCAAGCGGTGTCATTTGCTCAGAAGGGTCGACGCAACAGCTGCGGTCTTCTTCAGAGAAGGGGCAAGTCTTTTCTTTACCACGAACATTGCCACCACATCAGCCCGCTTTAGTGTACGGTTACCTGAAAAAACTTAGGTCGAGTCAGAATAAAGCATTAAGTGAACGATCAAAGGAAAATAGTAGACATGGATGTATACCTTGGATCGTTTCTTTTTGGAAAAAATGCCGAGTTATTGAAGAATTCCTTGGTGTAAACATCCCACCATTCGGCAAAAATGCTGTCACATTGGGTTGCTAGAGTGTTCGGTCGAAGGCGGAATTTGATGCATTGCCCCTTGAACTCATCCTCGGCCACCTTACATTCCCTCTCCGAAGAGCCAGAGAGATGTTCTTGGCTCAAAAGTAAGCGATAAGCAATTAGTGGCATGGGGCACCCTTGAAGATAGCCCAATTGTCGGGCCAGGAAGTTAGGATGGTAAACTTCCCAACTCTCTCTTTGAGCTTCGCAACTATAGGGTAGGTCACGAGTAATGATGAACGACCCCCAAGATTGTCGAAAAGAGGTTTCCTCGGTTTCTTCCCATGTTAATTGGGGGAGAATGATGAAGGAGGGTATGTCTGACGACGGTAGACTAGGAATTCATCGATTAACATGTTCTCTAGGTCGAAGAAATATTTGAAGATTTCTTCAGCCATGTGCGAAGGAATTGGGAGCGAGGCCAGCTCAAGTCCCATTGCTTCGGAAGAATTGAAGCTTAGGACTTCTAGCTTTAGTGTCGAGAAATACACCTGTAGCCAGAGCTGGAAGATCTAGAGCGGACTGTTTCGGTGGGGGTCGATTTTCCCCACAGAAGCATCAACTCGGCACCGATTGAGATTGGCGAAGATGGCCGAGCTGAAGGCTAAAACACGACTACTTGCCAGGGCCTTGGCAACTGGCATGTTCTCGACCAAACACTTATTCGATCTGGCATAAAAAATGTATTTGTTGTACCAGTGGAATAAGAAAACCTTGTGTTCTTCCTTCTTAAGATCTTCGCTTTCTGAATCGGCGAAGTGAGTGATCAGGGTGTTGTAGTTAAAAAAAAATTTGTGCAATTTCCGCACATCTTCTTTAAACGGCCTTTGGTCTTCTCTCATCAAGGCCTTAACGGTGCGTTCCTCGAAGGTTGTCTTCATATCCAAGTTGAATTTAGACCCGAAGATAGCAGTATCGATTGGAAGACCGAAAGGGGAAGTGCCGATGATGGCTGTGATATCCAGCACCGTTAGGCCAATGAGGCCGAGAGGAAGGACCATCGTGTTGGTGGCCGAGCACCAGAAGCTTAAGGCAGCCATCACAAGTTCTCGGTCCAAGTTCATCTCAATGGTCAAGAGCTTGATGGCATCGAAAATGTCGAGAGACTTCCACTGGTCACCATAGAATAGCTCTATTCGAGTGACCCAGGTAGCCCAGGACACAATGGTCGAGGGCCAGGCACCTTGGGGTTTGGTAGATTCCCATTTCGACCAATCATACCCTTGGAACAAGGGTTTCAGGCAGTGAGCTTGCAACATCTCAGTGATGGCTTATGGGACATCATCCTTGAAAAGTGGGCCAAGAGTTTGGTGGGAATCATTTAAATCACCCTCAAATCGGATGATTTTGGTAGTGTTCTTGTCGGTAATGTTTCGGCATATGTTGCATTCTTCGTTGAGTTTTTTTATGAAGGTATTGGATGCCATTGATGAATATGGTTTTTCTGGATTTCAAGGTACATTTTCTTTTCTGGGTTTTGAGGGCAGATGGCAAGAGATTCGAGAATTTTGAAACGTAAGGTTTGAATGAAGGAGAGTTGAGTATTTATAGGCGTTTTGGGGGGAAGATCAGCTGTTTTTTTTTAAATGGGGGGTAAAATCGGCCAAAGAATTTTATAATCATGACGAATGTTCAAAGAATCCAGGTGAAGAGACCGAAGAACTCGTGGATTGAGGATACACGTTTGCATATGACGACGAATTTAATGGCAAATAGACGTTTCGATGGTTGCACGTTTCGAATGTCATTATTAAAAGCAGAAGAGTAAGTTGAGGAATTGCCACATGGCAGAGCATATGACAAAATTAAGATCATGCAATCGTGCTTCATAAATGCACCTGAATGGATGGAATATTCGAGACTTTTCGTTGTCTTTCAAAGATATACTAAGGGTTTGATTTCACTTCTTCAAGGTCAAGGCTCGGCCAGGAATTTTAGGCCGAAGACCTCAAAAGCTAGGGGGCAATGTTTGGACCCAAAATGTTATTTTGGGCCAAGCTCAGAAATATTTTCGGCCCAATGGTGTTTATTTAGAATCTTGCCATGGGCCGGTCCTATCAAGGTTGGCCGAATCCTGTTATGAAGAAGATTATTTCGGATAAAGGTGAAGTAGTCGAATTCTAGTATAATAAGGAGTCTCAAAGCTGAAGTACTTAGGATTAGGAGATGAACCTGGTTTGTTTGAAAGTTTGGTTCAAAGTCCTATGGAGATTAGGATTGGTCGAAGTTTAATCAGATTGGGTTGAGAAGTTCTAACCTAATATACCTCTAGTTCAGCCCTATGAGGGAGTGCATCATTCATGGGTCTCTAATTCAACACACAAACTGCCATGCGTAAACTCTCACTCTACGCGAAGCGTCTCAACAACCTTGAGATTTTTATTTTCTTTTTCTCGCCAACACATCATCAGTTTGGATAAACAACATTGTGAAGGCAACCGGTGGCATCTTCAGTTTGGATAAACAACAATGTTAACGTTGAATCAACCGACTGCGGAACACTTTCAATTTGGATAAACAACACTGCGTCGAGGCCAACTGGTTATCTATCCAAGTCTCGGTCAAGAAGGATTTTGAGTCCTTATTGGCAGAGGTCATCTCACTAGCCTTCTTGGCGAAGTGAGGTGTTACAGATTACTGGGCTTGGCGCATTGAACATCGAGTTGTTTTATGATTGGATATTGACAAGTAAATTTTAGAGTTTGGCATTCTGACGGCCGAACCACATTCACCGTCAAGATATACATCTCTTTTGAGTACTTGTGTCCATATAGTTTGGTGCCAGTTCGGCGTGCTTATACTCTTACGAATATAATCACCGTGACCGAACCCGGTGTCGACGATCCATGAACTTCGCAAGACTAACAACCTTGTCTTCAGGCTCTAGAACCCGAAGGCTGAGACGTGATCCTTCCTCGGCCGCAGTCTCAAGATCAAGAAGTCAACAGCGCGCTCAACACCACATCAACACATTTTACTCCCCGGTCGAGCTCGGCCAACAAGTTGGCACGCCCCGCACACAACAGAAGGACGTAGTTAGCTTATTAATTACTCGGCTTGCGCGCCACGTAGGCTTGGTAGTTTTTAGGGTCAACACATATATATTACTAGAGTTACATCTCACATTAGAAAAAGAAAGAACTTTATATATATATATATATATATATATATATATTATTTATTTTTTTTATGAATAATTGAAATACTTTTTATATCATCAACTAATTTTGTGACGAAATTTCAACAACTTTCTAGAACACTTTTTAGTACATGCACATATCACCTTAACAGATTAGCTGCCCCTGCATGAGGCCAAAGCCCTCTCAACCACGAGGGACATGACCAATAAGATCATTGACATATGAAGGTGATGTGTTGTATAAAACGTACGAAGGTATAGCAGGGAGCCATGTTTCCTCACTCGCTCTTCCGGTTAATGTTTTATTTAAATCGTTAACTCGTGCTAAATTATTAGTTAGTACTGTTAAAATTTGTGTTAATACAGGCAGTAACCAATGGAAATCGTCATCAAAATGTATAAAACAACTCATGTCACAGCCCGTCTCGAGTTTGATATTTGAGGACGTGAAATGACGGGATTACCCTTAGCGGGGGCTAAGGTATGTGTGTGACATATTATGGATTATGCATATTTTCCTAAAGTTTTGAAAAGTTTGAAATTGGATTAAAGATATATGTATTTTTGTGTGGTTAGGGAATTAAAAGACTTGGAATTTTGGTGGGTTTTGTTGGACCACACAACACACACACGGGACAACCTCAACCCTTTCCTTCCCCCGTGCTGCCTCTCTCATCCCTCACGGCTTTCTCTCACTCTCTCACTCTCGACTTGTACGGACACACTCACCACCAAGCCTACAAGCACGGATCGAAGGTTGTGAAGGTACCATCGTGCTCGTGAGGACTATACGAACTCAACCACACCCATTTCAGGTAAGAAATCTTTCGATTTCACGTCGAAATCCCAAGCATCGATTTTGGCATTGTTCATGAACTTTATGTTGGTTGATTTTTAGGACAATCCAAGCTTGTAGTGAGCTTAGTGAGGTCCTAAGGAAGCTCGGGGACATTCGTTTGGAAGTTTTGGACGTCGGGATCACCACGTTCAAAGTTGACCGGTTCTTGTGGAATTTTTCCGGTGAGATTTCGTAGTTTTTAAAGCTTTAAAGTAGTATAGCATGAAACTACATGTTTAGGGCTTCAAATTGATATAAAATACGAAGAAAATGGTTGAGAAACGAAGGAGAACAAGGCGTTTGAAAAATGCCCAGAATCCGGCCACCGGAAAAACCAGTCCGGCGAGCTCGCGAGGAAGAAGACGCGCGTGGGCGCGCGTGTACCCGTGCATGTCCTGGCGCGTGGGGGCGCGTGCCACATCAAAAAATTATTCTAAAAATATGTCAACGTCCGTGAAGTCGAGTAGGTCACTGTGGTATATTCATATACCCAATTTGAGCACCGTATGAGATGTTATTACGAATTATTGGTTATGTGCTTTAAATAACGTTTTTATAGTTATTTCGCATATAGGTGACACCTATCCCGAGGACGAGCGCATCCAGGGACGTCACGGGGTTACGACCCTTCGACTTATCAGTGAGTGGGCAGTATTTTCTATTTATACCTATATGCTATTGAATTTCCCAGAAATTGAGTTTTAATGAAAGTATGTTTCTAAAATGTCATGCATGCATGATATGAATGATATGAGTTATATGAATTGATAATTGATGCATATATATATGTGAATTGGTGCTGTGGACGCACAGGTAAGTATCAGGTGAGTTTTATATTATTCATGTGAATCATTGATGATATATATTATGTTGATAGCTCATAACCTGCAATCATGGTGTTAGTGCTTATATTATTCACCTCGCACCGCACGCTCACCTTGGATCCAAGTAGGTGCATGTCGTACAGGCCATGTGAGGGTTCCGACATGTCGAACAGACCATGAGAGGGTTCCGACTGATAGGTGACCTTAGATTGTGTACACAAATGATTGTTGAGAGAAGCACTAGAGCGTATTATCACACCATTCATGTCATACAGACTACTTCAGGTAGTTCCGACTTATCTGCAGCGTAGTGCCGTACAGGTCACCGAGGTGACTCCGGATGGATTTGATATTGAGCTATAGAATTAACCGTACATGACCAACTGCAGGGTCTCCGGTTAATTCATTATTTCACCTGTTACATTGATGTATCATTCATTCTGTTTTGAAAGTTTTTAACATGGCATACTTTCGGGTTTTAAAGAAAAATCGATGATTTGAGATTTATGAAAAGCTATATGTTATTATGCTATTTTCTGGGAAAGTATACAGGTTTTACAGCGAGGGGTTAGAAATATTTTAAATGAAAGGTTTTCGAAAAGCTTTGTTTTACTGACCCACTCAATCTTGTTTTGCGCCTCTCCAGGTTCTAGTTAACAGTTGGTGGCTCACGAGGTCTCGCTCGGCGTTCTGACAGACTTCTTCATGTAGGACTCACCTGAGGGTGTTGTAACTTAATTATAGTCCTATTTGACTGCACCTATTACTTAAGCTCTGTTTATGTGTGCACTCACACTTTAATTCACTCTAGCATGCTATTTGGTTATATTTGCTAGTAGTTGGTTTTTATTATTTCGTATTTCTCTTATCTTCGCTTCCGCACCGCACTTATGGTTACGTCACGCTCACGTGATGGCCAGCACGCTTTGATTCTAGGATCGGGGTGTGTCAACTCATTTCTAAAATAAGATCATCATTTCCATATGGCGATTATTAATCCGGTACAACACTTATCATTCATCCCTTTACTCTCTTGAAGGAAAATTGCAATTGCAAATTACGTGGAAATAAAGGCGCAAAAAAAAGGAGAAAAATGCCATTTTGAAAGCAAGTCTTATCCTTGTGGTGCACTTCCTTTTACGTATGGAGTGGGGAGTTACAAAATTATGAGTTGTACTTTCCAAACCACAACCCCTTTAATGCGAGACAAAACTTTTCCACCGAATGATAAGATTGTTTCGTCTCCGAAACCCCTCATTTGTGAGACGAGATCTTCTGCACCCAAATACCCCTGTGGCTTATCTGTGTCTTCTTTAATTGGCTGATGATTTGATTTATTATTTATTATTTTAATTATTATCAAGTTAACATTAATTATGTTTAGTTCAAAAAGCAAAGGCACAGAGAGGCCACAAGGGTATTACAGAGAGGCCACAAGGGTATTTGGATGTAGAAGATCTCATCTCCTCATTTGTTAATCATTCCAAGCCAAAAACAGCAAAAACACAACGCATCCTCCACGCATGACACCCTAATCATCCAATGAGAAACCTCCACGTTATTGAAGTTTTATTTTTAGCCAACACGCACACCTATCTCTACCTTATTGTAGATTCACCTGTATTTACAGTAGATTCGTTTGTAGTGGATAAATGAGTCATTTTCTCACTATTTACTTTAACATTTACACATACTATATTTATCCAAAACTCAATCTTTTTCAAGACCTAGTTAAATACTAGTCTTGGCATTTATGTTGAAGCTCGTGTCTCGTCTGTTTTTTTTTTTTTTTTTTTGTACTTTTGAAGCTTTTTTTACTAAATTTCGTTGTTTCGTCGTAATAAAATTGCAATCTTTCCCAGAATCTAGAGAGAGAAAGAGATAGAGAGACAGGAAATTAAGAAAACTATTAGATTTTCAGAAATCCTAAACCCAAAAAGATTAGATTTTCACAAACCCTAAACCCCAATTAGGGTTTATTTCTTTTTGTCTTGTTCCTCTCTATTTACCAAAAACACTTTTAATAAATGTCACCCATTTCACCAGACAGAAAATCCGGAAGCCCAAAAGTATCACCACCGCCAGTTCTGCCCAAACGGCCGCGGCCATTGAGCCTCCCGGACCGAACTCTCCAGCATGTTATCATGAAGATGCAGCTGCAGAACCACTTCAACTTACTCTCTCCGTCCACCGCCTCGCCGTCTCCTCACTCTGAGCCGGACCTCTCCCCCGCCTTCAATTCCCTCACCCTAGACCCGCCCGCACCCGATTCCACCTCCCTCCTCTCCGATGAGCTTCTCCTCTGTATCTTCTCCAAGCTCCCGATTTCCCGGTATCTCCCCAACTCCCTCGTCTGCAAGCGCTGGCTGTACCTCCACGGCAGGCTGGTGACTTCCGTGAAGCTTTTCGATTGGGGGTTTTTGGACTCGGGTCGGGTTTTCGCCCGGTTCCCGAATCTGGACGATGTCGATATTGTCCATGCCTGCATTCGGTCCCCGAGGAATTCAGGGATTCTGGTGACCAGGAAGGCTTTGACTGTTCATATCGACTCGCTCTTCAGCCCCAATGGGTTTATTGAGGAGAGCGATGTGTTAAAGAACAGTGTGGTGGACCATGGGCTGAAATTGATTGCGCAATCGTACCCGAATTTGCGGCGAATCGCGGTTATCGGAGCCAGCGAAAATGGGTTGGTTAGGATCGCTGAGGAGTGCCAGACATTGCAGGAATTGGAGCTGCATTGTTGTGGGGACTTGGCGTTGAAGGGCATTAGTGGGTGTAGGAACTTGCAGATTGTGAAATTGATTGGTTCTGTTGACGGATTTTATAGTGCGGTGATTTCGGATATTGGGTTGACGATTTTAGCTCAGGGTTGTAGGAGGTTAGTGAAGCTTGAGCTCTGTGGGTGTGAAGGGAGCTACGATGGGATTAAGGCGATTGGGCAGTGCTGCCAAATGCTTGAGGAATTGACTCTCAATGATCATAGGATGGATGGTGGGTGGTTGGCTGCTCTGCCCTTTTGTGGGAATTTGAAAACTTTGATGCTTCAGTCTTGCAAGAGCATTGACACGAGCCCGGGACCTGATGAGCATTTGGGGTCTTGTCCCACCATTGAGGAGTTGCATTTGCGGCGCTGTCAAGTGCGGGATCAGCATGGTGTGAGAGCATTGTTCACGGTGTGTGAGGCTGTTAGGGATATTGTTCTGCAGGATTGTTGGGGATTGGTGGATGAAGTATTTGCATTTGCGAGTATTTGTAGGTACGAGATTTTTTTTTTCTTCCCATCTGTGTTTTATATCTGTTTGTGGCCTGAGACTGAGATATGTTGAAGTAAACCTGTGATTAGATTTGTGTTATGTCTGACCTTTACATTGGTCTTTGGCAAAGTGGTTATCTAAAAAAGAAAGAAACTCTTATGTACGATAAATACTTTCTGAGTATGCCATAGGAGATGGTTGTACTGTATACCCATATATTATTTGGTTTGTACTAAATGGAAGAAATATTGTCCTAAATATGCAAATAGTTAAACATGGTTAATTGGTTTTTAGGTCTGTGGTTCTTCTGTAGTGAGCGTACCTGACTAATTTAATATTTCAGTGGTAATAACATTTTGAGGCTTTGCGTTAATGGAAATACTAGCCTAAGAAGTGTCTTGTGGTATAATTTCTTTTCTTTAGGAAAGTGAGTCCGGTATAATTGGAGGTTCGTCAGAACGAGATCCCACCCGTGGTGATTGGGTATGGCAATTTTATTCTTCGAATACTTTTGAAACACACCCCGTTCCTAACTAATGGCATGCATTTATTGCAACACTTCCAGACAAAGATCAGAAATGAACTTGTGAGAATGCTCTGCCTCTAAGGCTAGAACTGCCTTAGAATGGCCCATCTAAATTCTTGTGGAGTCCACTATCCAGTCCTACCTTTGTCTTGTTTGCTAAGTTGTAGGCTTTATTTAATGCAATCATCCAAGGTTAACTAAGGAAGTAGAGATTGAAATGTGATTAGCTTTTAGTAAACAATAATTAAGCAAATCAAAGCCTACACCATATTTGTGTGGCCTCCGTATCCCCCTGGTGTTTGATGAATATATGTTTGTTGGATGAGTTGGGAATACCAATTTGCTATAAATATGTAATTATGTGGTTAGTGCTTATCCCACTACAAGAGGTGCTGCAATTTATTTCGAATTCCACGCATTAGGATTTCCATAAAGAGAAATAGGAGACTTAGAAAAAAAAATGAAAGTCAAATAAGTTTTCAGCAAGTTGGAACTTGGATATAGACACATTATGGCTGTGGTGTCCACTATTCTTGGAAATGAAATTGCCAATGGTCATATAATATGCATTACATGGATTGCTGTGCGCTTCCAAAAAAATTGGGTGATAAAAGGTGATGTTCCAGAGATTATATCCATTTGGTATTATGTCAGATAAAGGAGATATGTAGAGTTGCTTGAAGGTTGTATGTGGACTGGTTTTGCTAGCAAAATAAGACAGTAACAATTTGGAAAATTTAGTTTTGATTTGTGCTGTGCTAAAAAAAGTTTTGATTTGTGCACATTCAAAAACATTTCCTCTCGATTGATTTACAAAATTGTAGTGTCATGATATTTAGAAAAACTAGTTGTCTTGTTATTGCCTTCTTTCACGTCTCCACAGATGTATGACTTTACGGCTGAGTATTGATATTGAACTAAAATCTGTTTGTTGCATGCAGACATCAGTTTGAGTTTCTTTTGATTCTATGAATTTTGTGATTAGGACCTTCATTTTCTGCCTTTTGAAGAGTTCTTTTTCCGTAAATATGTGGATAGAACTTGTGAATAAGGACCGTTTACATTCATTATTGGAGGTTCTTTGTTTCTTTTCTCCCCAGTTGTATGTATGAGTAGCCATCATTCTTACTGTTATAATCTAGCTTGAGATTGATGTTAAACAACAACCATTAATTATTGTCAAGTGTGATCGTTGTTAATATTTTTGCCCTTTTTCATCACATAGGAGGGTGAAGCTGGTTGCTCTGGAAGGATGCTCGCTGCTGACAACAGGAGGTCTCGAGTCAGTACTCCTTTGCTGGAAAGAGCTTCAGAGGCTTAGAGTCGTGTCATGTAACAGTGTAATGGACAGTGAAATTACTCCTGCCTTGGCAACCTTATTTTCTGTCCTTAAGGAGTTGGCATGGCGACCGAATTCCAAAGCTCTCTTGTCAGCAAGTCTTGCCGAGACTGGAGTGGGAACGAAAGGTGGTAGGTTTTTCAAGAGATTAAAGCCTTAACTTTTACTGCTTGATGATGGGAGTGTGGACTTTTAGTTCAATGGGCATCCTCATATTGACTGGGCAGCCGTTGAGTGTTTGGATCGACACAGAAAATAGATTAGATTGTAATCTTGTGTAGATGTTGAGCGTTGTGATAAGCGAGGGTCATTTGCTTCCTCGCCCACAGAAACCATGCCGCCTGCAGTTGAGCATCAAGTTGTCGGTGTTATTTAAGACTAGTCCTGTTTCTCTAATATTCAGTAAGGTTAGACGTGCTGGTTTTGTCATTTTAAGTAGCTGTACTGACTTGCTATGAGTTAGAGTAAGCAAACACACGGGTAGAGTTTATCTCCTCTTTCGACATTGTCGATATGTAACATGTATGTACTAGGAATGAACTTCTTTAACCTCAAAGTACCTGTTATGCGATTCATTTTTTATTCGTCCTTGTGTTAATGTCTCAACTCATTTGACGTTGGAGTTTCTTCAACTTTGAGAATGCACAAGTAGTTGATGATGTCCCATTAGTATCGATGGAAGTTCCTTCTTGAGTATTTTCGTAACCGTCCCTTTATTTTGTTGCGGATGCTATCCATTTGAAAATCTTTCATCTTTTCATGGAAATGCCAACTCCAATTAGGGAAACCTTCCCATGAGCTTTGAATGGAAAATTTTCTCGTACAAGTGATATCAGGGGAGTGGCTGTGGGACGGAGGACTTCGGGTGTATGGACTCTTAACTAACCGTGCTATAAGAACGTTTGCAAGAAAAGGTAATATTTGGGTGGGAATAGTAGTAATTTTATTTTTTTTTAATGGGAATAGTATGTGTATAATTTTTGTTTTAAACACAATCGAATAGTTTCTTTTCATGTTTTAAACCTGTCATTTTGCTGATCTTATTCCAATTTGAAGATCAACATATTTACATATAGGTTAGAGGGTTCGGAAACACGTATTTTGACAGACGTTTTTGTGGCTCTTATTTAGTAACTTTGTCAAGGATCTAAACCGTTACATTTTCTAATTTTGCTGATCTTATTCCAATTTGATCAACATATTTACATATAAGGCTAGGATCCGGAAACAAATTTTGATACGTTTTTGTAGCTCTTATTCGGTAACTTTTTTAAAGATCCGAACCGTTTATTTCAATACATTATTCACAGATCATCCTTGCAAAATATAAGTCAAATCCAAGCCACTAAACACATTCATTTGTAGTGAAGAAAATTGACGAATACGATTCTATAGACAAACACTAAATTTAGTTCAACGGTCATATGACTTCAAATTTGAATGAATTTTTGTACACATCATCTTTAAGGAATGACTTAAAAAATAGAAGTTTGAATTCTTGAAAAAATACTAGAGAGCGAGTTCCATTAAAATATGTGTCAAAACATATATCAAAAAGGTGTATCCGGATCCTAACATAGACATATAAGCCAATAACATTGAAAGTCATTGAGAATAAAGCCCTTGATATTGCATAATATGAGGGTTGGCTACTCGATTGGAAAACAAGATTACGTTCGGAATTTGTTTATTTGGAAAGTAATGATGCTAAAAATGTCTCCGTTATAAAATCGTTGACACTTTCATTAAAATTTATTTGTAACTTCTTACTATACTAATAAAAAACACCTTTAAGTTTTTCTCTTAAAGCGTCGAGAAAATTGTAGCAATGAACCATCAACTTTAACTCAATTGTAGCAATGATTTCTCAACTAAAAATACATGATCATTGGTCCTTTAAATGATCAAAACGTGCATCTATGACATTTTTGTCAAAATCTCTTAAAATTTCGTCTGAATTAGTCATAATGGAATGATTATTGTTACAATTGGGTTAAAGTTAAGGACGATTGCTCCAATTGGATTAAAGTTGAGGGATCATTGCTACAATTTTTCTCATATGATTTTCTATATTTCCCCTATATTCAGCCTAAATATGTGGTACGTGACTCATTTTGACGGAAGTTCTAACGAAGTTGATGAAAAAGATCATAACTACACGTTTTGATGAGTTAAATGACCAATGATCACATATTTTTAATTAAAAGATCATTATTTCAATCAAGTTTAAATTAAAAGATTATTGCTACAATTTTCTTTAAAACATTTGAACTGAAAAGTTGTCTTTTCGTGAAAACGTCCACACTACTAGCCATTGTTCGTGTACATCTTCTCTCACCTGAATTTTCCTATTCAAATTTGACGTGTAAAATTACAAATAATAATAAAATAAAATAAAGGGACTCGTATTTGGCCTTCCACGTGGCAGAAACTAATTGGAAGAATCGGCGTGGAAGCGTCAACCAGTAAGCCACGTAGACAAAAAGAACCCCCAACGCGTTTGCACTCCCCAAATAAAACGGAGTTTTCGTCCCATCGGAGTCAAAATAAACGTTCTCCGGATCTTCAAACTCTCAAAAGCAGCAGCTTCGATAAACCTCAGCATTCCTACTCGTTCTCTCCACCGAGTCGACTCAGGTTCGTCTCCCTCTCCCTCTCTTTCCATTTCTTCGTGTACGATCGTAGATCCGCTGCATGCAATCTTCAATTTTATATTTTTATGCTGATTTAATTTTGCGAATTCTTTTGTATTGCTTTCGTAATTGTATCTTGGATCTGATTCTCGGATCTGATTTTTTGTGCATAATTCAAAATTTTCATGGGTCAATTGAGTATTAGGGTCTGTTAATTTCTGTGTAATCGGATGACTTTTCGATTCATTTTCTAATTATTTTGGTAATTTGAATTATAAATTGATTGATATGGTTAATTTGCAATCTAAATAATATTTTGATGCTTCTTTAATTTGATTTTTCATTTGGATTCGGCAATTCTGTAGATCTCTGATGTTGTTATCATTTCTTTTTGTTTGAATCGCTTATGAGTGCTTTTAATTTAGACTCTAGATATTTAGACCATCTCCAAAAAGAAATCTTAAATTATAAGAGTTAAATTACAATTGATGACTGATATGACAATCTAAAATCTTATGTTACATTTTGTACTTCTTGAACTGTCAAATTTTATTTTCTTATATGAATAGGGCTTTAAATGGTTGTAATTATTAAAAAATGTTGAAATAAATTTTTTTATCTGTTGAAATATTAGACCATCTCCAAATCTGGGCTAAAAACCAAATTCCCCCCCCCCCAAACACTCTCCAACCCATGTTAAAATTTTAGGCTAAATGCCAAATGTTATTTCTGGGCCAAATACCCCCGGGCTTTCCCCCGGGCTAAATGTCAAATGTTTATCGGAATTTAATTTTTTTTAGATTAAAATGTTCATAAAATTAATTTACAATAATCTACATATTTTTTTTTTTTTTTTTAAAATTGATTTAAGAAAAAAATTAGCCTAAGTTCATTCTTTAATAATTCCGGGCTAAAATTTTAGGGCAGAAGGGTTTGAGCAGAAAAAATGTTTCTGGGCTAAAAGCCAAATTTTCCGGGTTAAAAAATTTGGCTTTTAGCCCAAGGGTTGGAGATGGTCTTAGTGAAACAAGGGATTCAGCATTAAAATAAATTAAAAATAAATTTGACATTGATGTCAAATTTGACTCTTAATCACAAAGCCTTCAAATAAGTCAACACATCCAATGTCATTGATTGGGTCTTTAATTCAGTGACTAATCAAATCCAATGTCATTTTTGCTTGTGGTGCCCAACTTCAATTATAGTACAATCTTCGATTTTGCACGACAGCACGAGTAGAATCAATCTATGTTAGTTTTTTTTTTTTTTTTTTGTTCTAATTAGTTGCTATAATTTTTTTGTTTCACAGAGAGTTGAATATGGCTAAACTCCTCTGTTATAAGTTTTCTTTTTCCTGTTTTAAATTTCTTATTCTTTTAGTTTTGTATCATGTATGTTGAATTGAGATTGTAATTCGATTTGGTGTTATAGAAAATGGTTCTAGGCGGTGGAGCAGCTCCCCCAAGAGGAAGTGCAGCAGCTACTGCGAGCATGAGGAGAAGGAGGACGACAAGTGGTGGTGCTTCAGGAGGTGCAGCAGGGACTATGCTCCAGTTTTACACAGATGATGCCCCGGGACTCAAGATCTCCCCGAATGTTGTCCTCATCATGAGCATTGGTTTCATCGCCTTTGTTGCCGTTCTTCATGTCATGGGTAAGCTCTACTTTGTCCGCAGAGAGGCTTAGAGAAGCTTGCTGCTAACGATAGGAAAACAAAATTTTATATGTTGTTTTATGGATCATGAATCAGTAGACTTGGGGTTTTGTAAGGTTTCTTTGTACTACATGAATGGTTGAAAGAGAGTTTTAGGCAATTTTGGTTCTGAGGATGCTTTACTTGATGGAATTCTTGGCCCTTCACTTCTACATTTTCGCCGTTTCCATGCCACCTTTTAATTTTGCCCATTCATATTTTGATTTTTCTTTCAATCCAATGGCTAAAAAAATATAACAATGTGCAATAAGTGAAAATGGGGGCGTGCAAAAATCAATTTCATTGTACGTGTGCGGCGAATTTTGAGTAATATTATTTGATTGTAAATCAACTGCAATGCTTTCCTAAAGTTGTTGTGTAGGGGTGGGCAAACGGGTCCTGGACTCGCGGGTCGGGGCAGATCTTTGCGGTTCGGGGCAGTTACTGGGCAGGTTCAAAAATTACAAATACAAAATGGGGCGGGGGCGGGCCAGTTCTTGATAAATAACGGGGCGTGCCGGTTCTAAAGATTGGAGAAAATAGGCCCCGGACTTGGACCGTTCATTGCCTACTGTGATTACCCTTTATTGTCTATTACCCTTTCTCTCTTATTCACAGACCTAGTTCGACCCTCACCTTCTATTGTCTCCTCCCTCGATCTTTCTGCTCTCTCGATCTACTCTCTCTCGATCTCTTCCCTCTCAATCTTTTCTCTCTCAATCTCTCTCTCCGACAATCTCTCTCTCTCTTCCACCCATCTCACCTGCTCTAAACCTTCACAAAGCATAACCAAGCATATACCCAGCTCGCTTGCCGTAAACCATCTGCGCCACAAACCGCTATCCACAAAGCATCACCAGCTGCGCCATAAGACGTCGTCCATGCCCTTCTCTCTTTCCTCCAATCTCGTGCTTGAGCTGACGATAATTTCATTGAAACACTATTTAAAATTTCAGGGTTTATTGATTAATTCTCACTCTCCGGACGCCTCTGTCTTCGATTTTGCAGCTCTTATGGGAGCTTGATTGAGAGGTTTCGGACGTGGCGGAACAAGCGGAGGATTTGGGTTGGGTCAGGTTTGGCCGAGACAATGTCCTGGAGCGATTTAAGGATGTTGAGGAAGGTGATGAGGTCCTGGAGCGATTTGAGTCTGTGTGGGGGACGAGCGAGTTGAATCGCTTGCAAACGGCCAGCGGATGAGGGTCTTGATGTCGGACAGTCGCAGTCTGAGTCGAAGATCTAGAGGATGAGCAAGTCCGGGAGGCGATCAAAACCGAGAAAAAAAAAACATGGACCAGTCCCGAACCGAAACGGGCTAGGTTAGGTCCAATTCCAGTGATCAGATTTGCAATACCCGGTCTGGTCTGTCCTGTTTCCTTTTTAAGCGGGTCTGGTCCGGTCCCTTCAAATTTGGGCCCGGCCCAGCCCGTGCCCACCCCTACTGTTGTGGGCTAGCACACATATTTAAAGCATCTCCAAAGGAGATGTCAAAAATTTAAGTGGAATGTCATTGTGCATATTTGACATCAAGTCTTTTTAATCAAAGTGTTATTTACTGATTGGATTTGAAGGCTCTGTAGTTTGGAGTCAAATTTGACATCATTGTCAAAATTTTGTACTTCATTTTAATGGTAGGTCCTTTATTCCACTAACATTTCAACCAATAAAAATTTTGTTTCAACATTTTTTTCAATAATTACAACCATTTAAAATTCTATTTAAAATAATAAAATAACATTTGACAATTCGGTTAGAGAGGTGCAAAATTTGACATAAGACTTCAGATTGACATACCAACCATCAATTGAAATTTGACATTTCTTTTGGAGATGGTCGTAGTTGCCCATTAAAATAAAAATGAACCCAATCTAATGTACAGCTTTAACTCAAATGACCTCGGTGTAATTTGACGAGATTTACCATTTAACATACCATATATTTATTCGCTGTTGTTTCTTTGATGTTATGTTGGCAACTGTTAATGCGCATCGTCATATGAGCATTGTTCGGGTGCTTTCGAGTGAGAGAATTTAAGCCGAACCATTGGCTATGGTACCAACTTCCAACTCAGACCGACTAAATGAGCCCAACTATAACCCGGACTATGCTTTCCCCTTCATAACTAAAAATGGCCTAAGAGGCTTTAAATTCGGCTTTCATAAATAACAAATTTTGATGTCAAATTGTTAGAGTTGGCTCATGGAGTGTGGCTTAGTCTAACTGTCTCACCCTTTGGTGTGATATAGCGTTATATCAGAAGAAAAAAAAAACATAAACATTCGTTTTACATTCAACAATTTCTCTATGCATGCAGATGACGTTTTACTATTGTGGCAGAAAACAAAAATGTATATGCACTATGATGCAGGTTTGATCTTTACCGATTATCCTCCTTTTCTTAGTAATTATTTAACTTGCTAATGTTTTCACTCTACTAACAAACATTTTCTCTACACATATACTTTATTTCATGAAATTAATATTTACCTCAGGACCCAACAAATATTTTGTTGAGCAAAAGCACCCAAGGCCCAAAGAGAATAATGCACGTCTCGCCACTTACATGCATCATGTGGTAGGCATGCAAAAGTCTACCCCTCGACTAATCGCCATCACGGTGCACATTCAATCTCATGAGAGATTTTTCAGTGTACTTGGAATATTGCTCAGCACACAAGTGGAAGTGGAGGTGCAATTGAAAAATAAAACTTTTCTCTAATTATTTTATGACACATGATATACCGAACTGTGTTTCAATAACATAAAAGATCTCTCCAATCTGCAAGTGGAAATAGTACTATTATCTTTCTTGAGGTATAAGAACACTACTCTCATAAACTCTCACTTGACTCTTTCTCTATTTGATGACCCTAAAAACTACTTAGCCTACGTGGTGCGCAGGCTGAATAGCTAATGAGCTAACCGGGTCATTCGGTTGAATGCGGGGCATGCCAACTCGACAACCAAGCTCGGTCAGTGAGTGAATGAATGTGGTTGTGGTGGTATCGAACGCACTGCTGACTTTTGTGTCTTGAGATTGCAGCTGAGGAAAAAACTCATCTTGGCCTTTAGGTTCTAGAGCTTGAAGAAAAGGCTGCTAGTTTCTTTGAAGTTCACGAATCATCGGCACCGAGCTCAGTCGCTGTAATTATATATGTGAAAATATAAGTGCACCGAATCAGTATTAGACTGTATTGACACAAATACTTAAGTGTCTTGATTGTAAATGTGGTTCGGTCGTCGACATGCCGAACTCTGAAATATACTTGTGAATATTCAATCGTAAAATAGGTTCGGCTTTCAATGTCCCAAACGATGTAACCTGGTAACATCTCACTTCGCCAAGAAGACTAATGAAGTTACCTCTTCCAAAAAGGACTCAAAGATTCCTTAACCGAGACTTGGATAAATAACCAGTCGGTCTCGAAGTAATGTTGTTAAGACTAACTGAAGGTGTCGCTAGTTGCCAACCACAATGCTATTAAGACTAACTAAAGATGTGTTTGACGTAGTTAGAAAGGTCAGTGTTTTCTCAAGAATGAGAGGGTTTCACATAAAGCAAGAGTTTGCACAAGGCATATCTGTGTGTTGATTGAAGAGACCTTGAATGTTGCACACCCTCTTCTATTTATGGTAGCAACTTTTCCTGGTGCGGAAGTAGAGTCATATTCGGATTAAATTTCCTTGGGATATCTTGAATGAAATATCTTATACAAATTGAACTCAATCACTCATACTAGGCCTGGGACTCTAAACCTGTCCATCTTTTGGTATCCAATTCGTTTTCTGTTTTAACTAAACCTTTAGAATATCAAGAATATTCTCATGCCGTCCAAATTTTTGAGGATTCCTGATTGAACTAGGACTTAGCCGTATCCATACTTGAAATTCAAGAGTCCTTCATCAATTCAAACTCGACCAAATTCATCGTACCCTTGAGATGGCGGAAAATGTCTTTAATACCATTCTAGTGTCTGCGTGTGGGTGCATTAATGTATCTTGCCAAAAGATTCACAACGAATGAGATGTCAGGTCTAGTGCATTGAGCAAAGTATGAGAAAAGATCAATGCCAAAAGATTCCTATTATGTATGGAACTTCGGGCTCCAAAATCTCTCAACCTCCTTAGGACCAAAAAGATCTCGTTTTGCATCTAAAGTACGAACGACCATAGGAGTACTCAAATGCTTCTTCGTTTTATCCTCATTAAAATGTCGCATCACCTTTTGGGTATAGTTCGATTGATGTATTAGGTTTCCATCCGAACAGTGCTCGATCTCTAGGTCGAGGCAATATCGAGTATTCCCAAGATCTTTCAACTTGAATTGCTATTTCAAATGAGGGGCAGTTTTCTCAAGCTCTTTGAGAGTCCCAATGAGATTCATGTCATCGACATAAACTGCAACGATCGCAAATCCAAAATGTGACTTCTTAATAAACACGCATGGGCATAGTTCATTGTTCATATAACCTGACTTGTCTAATAATCACTCAGACAGTTACACCACATCCATCCAAATTGTTTCAATCTATAGAGTGATCTCCTCAATTGAATCGAGAGGGTGTTTCATGGTTTAAAACTATTTGATCTAGTCAATGTAAGATCTATGGAACTTTCATGTAGATTTTCATATTAAGATCCTTATAGAGATAAGCGGTTACCACGTTTATGAGCTACATATTTAGTTTTTTCTAAAATTACCAAATTGATAAGGTACTGGAACGTAATGACATCCATTAGGGGAGAATATGTCTCCTCGTAATCAATCTCGGGGCGTTGAGAGAAGCCTTGTGCTACTAGGCGTGCCTTATGTCACACTATTTCATTTTTCTCATTACGCTTCCTCACGAAAACCCACATGTAGCCAATGGGCATCACATGTGGTGGTGTGGGAACTACGGGTCCAAACATCGTGCGTTTTGCAAGCAAATCGAGTTCGACCTAGATTGTTTGTTTCCAATTTGACCAATCAGTTCTACATCGACACTCATCAACAAAACGTGGTTCAATGTCATCGCTAAGCATGATGTCAGTAGCTATTGTGTATGGAAATGCGTCGCCGATCTCTCAATCTGATTCCAAACCCCATCCAAAACTGCATAATGGACCGAAATCTCATGATTTTCAAAAGGCCCGTTCACCTTGTCTAAGACATCACCGTAATCTAGAATAAACTCATGCATTGGAATGCTTAAGTAAATGATGGTCATATTCATACTACGGTCACTAGTTTGTGCAGTTTTCTTCTCTCAAGGTTGTGAATCTTTTGAACCAAGGGGTCTTCCATGTTTCAAGGTAGGGACAAATGATTGGCTAGCCGTCAGTGTACCAGGCCGCGTGGAAAGTGTCACCCACCTTCCTTCGGGGATGGCACATCTTTCTTGGGCAATGTTACGACGTATAATAGGTACGTCGATCCTTGCAGGTGCATTTGCAACTGGTATATGTGATCTCGTCACCTTTGCTAGGTCAGTAAAGCATCTAACATGCTTTGAGTAATGCTTTGTATATCTAAAATACGAAGCACTTCAATTTCAGACTAGGGAGTGCGGGGATCTAAATGAGACATAGTGGGAGTAATCCACGACAATTTGCGGCATTCTTCAGGAACGTTAGCGTATCTTTCCCTAACGACGAGAATACTATCTCATCAAAGTTTCAATTCGCAAAACAGGCAATAAAGAGATCTCCTGTCAAGAGCTCTAAGTAGCGACTTGATGGTGAATCTAACGACATAGATTATCATTCTTCTCTGAGGACCCATTTTGGTACGTAGTGACGACACTATTGGCACATAGACTGCGCACCCAAACACACGTACGTGCGAGACGTCAAGCTCATACCCAGTAACCACTTGTAACGGTGAATGAGGTTGGGTAGCGGTGGGCATCAGGTAGACAAACATGGCTGCATGCAATATTATATAGTCCTAGGGAGATACCGACAATTTGGTTCGTATAACCAAAGTCTGAGTTATCGATTGAAGGCGCTTTATGAAAGCTCTTGCCAGGCCGTTTTGGGTATGAACATGGGGCACTGGATGTTCAACTTCAATCCAATAGACATGTAATAATTGTCAAAACACTGTGATGTGAACTCTCTAGCATGACCCAGTCAAATAGACTTAATCGGGTGAGCCCTAAGCTTAATGATTTAAGCTAGGAGTTTCACAAAGGTAGCATTATGTGTGGATTGTAAGCAAACATGTGACTAACGTGGCGTGCATCAACCAACACCATAAAGTATCTAAATGGTCTTGATGCATAAATTAGAGCAACCTAAAATAGATTAATTCTAATCACATATATCCGCAAGTGCATGGTTCATAGATAGTATAGAAGTGCAAGTACGGAGTTGAATCCCACAAGGAACGGTGATTTAATTCGAAAACTAACCACTTAACGCACAAGTGAAATTGAAAATATTATTGAGCAAGAAAATTGAAGGAAATATTGGTTATGAAGATTAATACTAAAAGATAAAATTGTTATAAGTTTAAGAAAATAAATAAACCATAGGAACAAACAACACATTAAGGGCTAAGGCATCCAATTTCACCAATAACAATCCTATTCCGATTCTTAGCGATCAACTATCCAATTAACAACTCTTATGTTGATGATTAAGTTTCCCAACTCTATAATCCGATCATGATGTATGCATCAAATTATATTCTTCTAAGAAGCAACCTAGCATGGTGTATGCCTAGATTTCACAACTTGAAGTACCATAAGTACAATGGAAACTTTTATACAACCAAACAAAACCTAGAACACGGTGTATACTTCTAGTAAATTGTGATCTCAAATTCATGATTCGACATAACATACGTGTATGCTTATGAACCTGCATCAAACACTTATTAATTCATACGAGTGATGGCCAATAGTCAAGAACAAAAGAACAAGCGAATTAAGCCCAAATTTTGAGATTCAACATAACGACAATTGTCTTGGATAATCAAATAGCTAAAAACACAAAATATTCTTCTTATGGCTGCATTGTAGACTTAACAAAAGAATTTAGAAACACATAGTCATGGAAAACATAATTAAAGATAAGAAAAATATGAGAAACCCTTGAACCGAAGGAGAATTTTGCGCTCCTCAAGCTGTCGAACTCTTGCGTGCCTTCCTCTCCCTCTTCTGTGTGTTTTTTCTTTTCTGCCCCTTCAAGTCTGCAGCCATTCTCCCCTTTATTCCCCTGCTCTGCAGCAACAGTCGCTTGGAACCAAACCATTCAATCCTATTTTTTATTTTTTATTTTTTTGCTTTTCATCTCCACCCTCCACTTGCATTTTAATGAGGATGAAGTGCATTATTGGGCCTAAAAGGGCAACTCATATTTCTCTATCACACTGGTCAAACTAATTTACTTGTTGGGCTTTAAATCTCAAACTCAAATGAACTGCACGAATTTGGCTCAAATCACTTGAAATGCAAAGTTAACCAAACCTAGAAATCCAAATAGCAGTCACTAAGATAATCATAATTCATTGAAGGAATATCGGATTAACATGATTCTAAGTTCTAACTCCATTTGAAAGAAGACTTCCATATCTTTTCATCCATATATGGTATGCAATGAGTTTCCTCTGGATGAATAACTGGCAGCCCATCAAAGTCACCGGACAGAAACTCCCATATCCCAGATTTTCCAAATTGTGTTGCTTCCATGTCTTAGGCATTGCGTTGATATCTTGTGATCTTCCTTTGAATGTTTACGTAACATTTTTAAGCTCTCAAAACTTCTTTTTTTTAGCCTCAAAATCCTTTTCTTTGCAACTAATCCTACAAAATAAGAAAACCACAAGTAAACTACTAAGGGATGAAAACTATACATAATCCAAGTACTAAAGTGATAAAAACTTGTATAAATATAAGTCTATCAGTCTACATGTATGTTGGATAGGTCCACAAATATCCCCTTGAATCATCTGAAGAAACTTAGGTGGGTTGTGAATGATCATTGTAGCTGAGGATTAAGTATTCAACTTCCCCGTGTAGCATGCTTTGCAAGACGGGTGTCCAGGATAAGAGGTTAGATGTTGCCTGTGTGATACTTTGAGGATACGGCACATCATATCTCGTCTACGATGTTCCATACGGTCATGCCAAAGCAACAAAGTGCTCTAGAACCCAGGCTCACGGTCGACCACATGATAGGTCTCAATGGCTCAAATGGTTGTGATGTACAACTCACTTAGGAGACGTTCTAGCTTCTCATGAATACGCTTTTGGCCATATTCGTAAGAAGTGATACAAAGAAATTTAGAACATTCTCCTCAGTGGTTTCAATATAATATTTTATTATCTTGAGTATCTCTAAAGCTTAACAATGTTCTTCTAGAACAAGGAGAATATAGGGCCTTTTAGTGGTTAATTCGGTACCATTGGACAACATTATACGGGGTCTTTTCGTATCCTTCAATCAAGTTAGATGAACTTGAGAGGGTTGTCAGATGTGCATTTTAGGTACGAAGTTAGTAAAATAATGTCACTCACGCAAGATAGTGTGCTTGATAGCACTATCAACCAGACAACTAACTTTCCCACTGGCTTGCAGCCGTGACCTATGGCACATCTTGAGGCATAACACTATCAGCAAGTTGCAGACCTTGCGTAACGGGTCACGGTTGCAAGCCAGTGGGCAATGGGATCGGGTAGGCTGGAGGTATAGGAAGCCAAACTGGTGTTGGCTTCTGTAATGGGTCGAGGCAAGGCTAGCCCAGTAGCACAAAAAGCTACTACAGGCGAGCTAGTCATTTTCGTGCACAGCAAGCCTAAAGGCTGTTGCCTTAGGTCCAAACGTCGAAACGACGTTGTCCAGGGGCGCTGCTCGACGTGGCTTGGTTACAAGTCCATCACTCTAATCACTTTCTAAAAGGGACAAAGCCTTGTAGTGAGGGAACATTTTGGTGGTGACCAATGTGGGACAATGAAACATCTACTCAAAATTTTCAACAAGTTCACTACAACAAATATGAGCACTACACACAATAAATTATCTGTGCCCTTTGAGGCCAAAGAGCACCAACATATGTGCCCATAGACCAATAGCAACAGTGCAACAACTAAGTTTCTATCTGGGCCCTCTATGGGCGTCACCATTGCTAAAAGGGCACAATACACTGTTTGGTGCTCAAAGAGGCAGGCACAAATAAAGGCCTTTTTGTGTCTATGTTCTGACAAACTTGTCAGATGACCTTCTCCATCCATGTTTGCACTATTTTTGTTATTGTGCCCATTAGGTTCTATTTAAAAAAAATAGAAATGTAAAATTTTGAAATAAAACCAAAAATTTAAAATTTTCATAAAATCAAAGATGACAGTCTCGGCTGTAAAAAGCAATTCAATAGTAGAAATGGAATGTCTATAATGAAACTACATAAATATTCCTAATAAAGAACATGTTTACAAGTGTTCAAGATAAAAGACCAACAAAATAATGAGATTTTCCTATCAATGTATCCATGCATTCCTATATATAGCCACCCATAACTGATTTTACCCTTTTTCCCAGCTCGGTGGATTATGTAATCACCTTCTTGAAATCCAAACCAAAGGAAAAATGAAAAAGGGAAATGATCACATATTTCCAGTGATGTTTAACTACCCAAACATCCAATCAACATTGAGAATTCATTAGCTTTACACATATCTGATAACAATAATAGTTTCATTTTCTCCGACAAAAAGAGAGAACATTTTTCTATTGGTACAACTAAATGTCCAATGTACCAAATGGGTTTATATTGCTAATCCATACACTACAATTCCATATGTCATCAATCACATTTTATTCCAACTAATTTAAGGGAATGAAAGCTAATCACTTTGCAAATTCCATATGAAACATACCAAATGGGTTTAAATTGCTAATCCATACACTAGAATCCAAATCCAATCCAAATTCAACTGTGGTCCTTTGAACCCAAAATAACAACTATGAGGTGTAAGGCCAAGGTTAATATGGAATTTATGCATCCCCTAAAACCTACAATCAATTTTAATAAATAGCAATGAAGTCAAAAGGTCGAAAAAACATTTACCTCCATAAAAGAATTACGTTAGAATCCAGATCTTCCTCAATTTCTCTAATTTCTGCATTATTAATAATTGACGAGTGTTGCAGTGAACCAGCGTACAACTGAGTGTAACGGCGACAAAGCTGACAAAGATCTCGAATGAGGTCCCAAGAGGATCGGCAACTAATTCAAGAAAACAAGTGTGAAGTCAGAACCAACATGGGAAATTCATAAAAGTACATCGATTTGTAAAATACATCCAACAGCATGCAGTGAGAAGTTTCACCAAATATTTGAAAAGTAAATACAACCTTCAACTCAATTCCAGTATTTTTATTTATAAAATTTAAAGGAATATTGTAAAAATAAGAAGCTGACAAAAAAGCCTTGAATACCAGGGCGTAAACATGCATACAAGCATAGACCATAAAACAGTATATAGATACACTTTTATCTATCAAGTGTAGTGTATAATATATGTGTTACCACACTTTCTTCTGCTGCAGGGCTGCTTGAGCAGCATCACGCCACCACAAATACAGACCCTCTGATAGGGGCACCACATGTCTCAGATGGGAAACATCAACATAAGTCTTGTATCTTGAAACAACTTCTAATAGTTTTATATCCAATCATAATATTGGCCTGAAAAAACCTGTAGAAATGAGTTGTAGCACTCCATCTGCATACCAAGAAAGCAGAAAAGGAACAAATTTTATGGGTTGTGGAAAAGTGAAAATTAACACCTCAACTTTCCTCAGAGAGCTGAGAGAAGCAATTTTACTCGATACTTATATGGTAGAAGAAAACATTTAGAGAGGGAGAAGAGAAGTAGAGAGGAATAGGGGGATACTAAAATGTGAAAGAGATCCTCCAGCGAAATCTTATTGCATTTTCCTAACTCCTACCGTGAATTAAAGATATAATATGAATATTTGTTTCTCAATGGCAGAACAGGAGAGAGGATGAATAAAAATAATACAGGGAATAACATTCACTCAGCACGAGGGAAGCCTTCTCAAACGGATCCTCTGGATAATTTCTTTCTTGATTTCCAATGCGGTGATATTTTAAAACTCCATTTCGTCCCGAGCTAGATACGAACAAACACGCACGTCCATAATTGTAACATCCTTATTACATTTAAAACTGAAAGAACAAACCAAAAACTCAATGGCTCCCACTGGTTTCGTAGATTCAAAATCAATTTAAAACTCAATTATAGTTAAGTGCTTCCTAAAAACTCATATAGCCCTAAATTAATGCAAACATGCCAGTACTTCAGATTAACTTAATTAGACAATTATTTTGAAAACTCATCAATCACAAAACTGAAAGTTTTTATTTTGAAAAATCACTTACACTGAAGGACAGCCCACGATGAGAGGATCATTTTTACCTCTTCAGTCGAGGTCCAATTCCAGAAGACTTGGCCAGAAATTGGCCGAAAAATCCGCGGTAAGAATCGTTTCTTAGATCTGAAATTGAGGAAATTCGGCTACGAATTTGTAGAAACTAAATGGGGGGTTCGGAAGAGGATGGGAAGAGGATTCTAGAGGCATAATTTGACGGCCATTGGTGATCGGTGGACGGCGGCGCTGTTGCGTGAAAGAGAAGAGGGAGAGAGGATGTGGGAGGGAAGAAGATGGCTGAGAACAAGGAAAGTTTATTTTTTTTGGAAACTGAGAACAAGGAGAGTTTAAGAGAGAGAGAGAGAAAGCAAATAAAGGAGAGGCGGAGGAATTGAGGAGGGAGGGAGAGAGAGTGAGGCGTGTAGTAAATGTAAAGGACACAAAACTTTACTTTCTAATTTAAATATATTAAATTAGAGGGCACGAAAACTTTATTTTGTCATTGTAAATTAATAAAAAAATATTTCATTTCTGACATTAAAAGGACATATGCAAACTCATTTTAGTAGGCACAAATACACTCTCCTGTTTTTCTTTTTCGATGTGTCTTTTTGTTCAGAGGGCATATTTGAGTTAGTTTTGTGCTCAATGACATTTAAAAAGCACAAATATGGTTTTGTGTTGAATGAAAATGTAAAGAGCACAAATCAATTGTGTTCTTAGCCCCTTTTTGTTGTAGTGGTTCTACTACTAATGCTTTTCTGCATCTTCTGCTATCTATAAAATATAATTTAAAATCTTACATGGATTAATTAGTCATTTCATTTTAAGGTATATAAGTCATATAATAATAAAATGTACATAGAGTGTATTCAACAATATATACAGCTATACCAAAAAAATACTACATAAAATTAATTTTTTATGTAAAATAGATTATATACATCAAAATGTGGGAATAAGTTAAGTCTAATAAGCTAACGATACATGATCAGAAATGATACGTGATGAGCTAATGATGAACTAATTATTTTCATATATTGCATGTAGTTTTTACGAGAGAGAACCAAAATATATGAAAATTTGTAAGGAGCTTTTGGTGGGTTCGAAGTAATACGTGATACGTGATGTCACATGATGAGCTAATGATAATTATTTTCTTACATTGCATGTAGTTTTTTCCTAGTTAAACAGAGAGAACTAAACTATCTGAAAATTCGTAAGGAGCTTTTGGTGGGTTCGAAGTGACACGTGGTTCGTGAATCGTGATAGTGATAGGTAGTTCGTTATAGGGATTTGCTTAGGGTTTACGCGACAGTTATTTACTTCGGGTTTTGTTGAATTCGAGCTCAGTTGGATAGAAAAGTTCTATGATGGTCATGTTGGATTTATCCAATATAAATCAATATTTAAGTGGTCTACTATATGTAATAAAAATGTAATATTGAAGAATAATATTAATTGTGATTTGATCTTTTAAAAATATCAATCATATATAAGGTGTCTTATATTGGAAATATGATTGATGAAATCCTTAATTGAATATAATTATGATACTTGACTTGGAGGCTAAGAAAGTAAAATTTAGGTTTCCTTTATGGATGGAAACCCTAGCTTTTAGCATACATAAAACAACGGTCCCTATAAGCCTTAGAACACACAACATAATGCTTCCCATAGAGTAGTTGTATTTGGCTATGAGTTTATAGAAGATCTTGATGTTGCCATGCTCTACTACTTTTGTGTTCGACTTCCATGGCCATCATTGGAATCAAGTTAGTCACTCATTCGTTTGTATTTTAATTATATAACCTTATAAGGCTAACAAGTCACCACAACCTATGGTCATATGCGATAGTGCCATCTGGCAATGGCAGTAGCAAAAGTTGAACAATCAACAACTTTACGAACGTTTTCGCGACTAAGAATGATGACATTCTACAACCCAACGAGTAGCTGCCATGTAGTTACTTGGTATTCGTGTCTTGTTTTTTTGTGTCTATGTTGTTTTCATGATATACCCGATATTATAACTGTTCGTGTCATGAAACACACGTTAAAGTAAATGGGTAATATGACTCGACCCGAAATCAAACTGTTAATATTATCAGGTAATATGACCCAATCCATTACCAATTAAGGAAAATATATTTTAAATCAATAAATAATGAAAATGAAAAACATAATTTGACCCCAAAAATATTGAAAATGTTGTAGGCATAATTTACTGAACAATGATGATGGCAAGAAAAAGAGTGGGTGCGGCATAGAGAGAGAAGAGAGAGATGTGTAACTGTGTGTGTGTCCTATTCCACCCCATTATACCTTTATTTATAGTAGTAGGGAAGGTTAATTCCATACCCTTTTAGGATGACAACTCTTAATAGGTAATCAATTCCTAATAGGAATATAAAGAGATATTCCTATATCTACTAGGGTTTAAACAATCATATTCCTAATCTAATAGGACTGCAACACTCCCCTTTGAGTGTGTAAATACTCAAGTAAATGGCGCATCATGTCTTCAGTGATGAAGCAAGTACAGTTGATGAAGTCGTTGACACAATAAGCGAATGCGAGTCTCAGATCAAAGGAAGAATACATAAAAAGTAAAATTCGCAAAACCTCGCTATGGTAAAACCCAAGGTAGGGAAAAACTCATAGTCTAAGAAGAAAATTGAGAAGTTGCATTAAGTTAAAAATATACGTCTTTTGGATGCAAGTAGAATAGCTCACAAGGGTATAATCAACCCAGGATGGGTGCCTCATTAAAACCTAGTTAGGTAGCAAAAACCCAATGGGAAAAATGCTCCTAATCATAGGGAAAAAGAGTACATTAAGATCAAGTGAGTTCTGGATACTCCCCCGAGTTTGACATAACTTCCAAATAAGAACTTCAAGCATTGCATATGAATAATTAGGCATACCAATTCCTCGGACAAGCTTGTGGAAGGTTGACTTCAGCAGTGATGTCGTGTAGAGGTCGGCAAGGTTGTCTGGGATCGGCTTGCATGACTTCAATCTCCTGATGCTTTGCTGAAGTAAATGTAGATGCAATATATCTTAGTGTTGACTTCGTTGATGTATCATGGCTTGGTCGAGTTGATACATGCGGCATAATCTTCATGGATCGTCGTTGTGACTCAACGATGGATGAAAAACAGCAAGTACTTCGAATATGCTCAACAAGAACTCCTAACCATGTCTCATTTGTGGCGTACTGAAGTAAGGTGATTCTTGGAATGATTTGAAGATTTTGCAACTAAGGTCATATCGTAGACCTCCAAGATATTGAGATATCCCTAATGGTAAAGATATAACCATTCGGGGATTTTGCCTTGTATGGGTTTGATAAGTAATATGCGTCAGCATAACAATGAGGCAAGCATCATTTCGAGGATCAGGGGGGTTAGATCCGCTCGAGATGCGTTGGGATTTGCCCTCGTGGTACCTGAAGGGTACATCTTTAATAACAATTCAGTAGTTGCGTGTAGGCATGGTGCTGCATCTTTACCAAGATCAACAGCAAAGGAGATGTCCTGTCTAAACACAATGAGCTAAGTACAACGAAGTGCAAAGTTGAACTTAGATATGGAATTTTGAATTCCATAACCTTTTCAAGGGTCTCATTTGTATATAACTTATGGACGATCGTGAGTATACTCAATGGTGACACCTTCCGGGTGTAGTTCGATTGGTAGACCAAAATATTGTCAGAACAATGCTTTAACTTTAGGTCAAGGCATAAATGAGTTTTCCCAAGATTCTTCATCTTAAATTTCATCTTCAAGTGCAAGGTAGTTTTCTCAAGCTCTTCCGGAGTCTTAGTGAGATTTGTATTAACGACATAAACTATAACTTTCGCAATTCGGAATAAGACTTCATAGTTTAACATGCAAGGAAATAATTCATCCCTGACTGATCAAATAATCAATTAGATGGATATACCACATATGTTGGATTGTAAGTCAACGCCTTAAACAAGTTAAGAGGGTGTTCCGTGGTTTGGAACTATTTGAACCAGTCCATGTAATTCTTCAGGAACTTACATGTAAATCTTCGTACTTATATCCCCATGGAGAAAACACTAACCACATTTCATCATAACGCGATCAATCACAGGACGTTTGAGAGAAACCTTGCATTGTCAGGCGTGCATCATATCGTACTATTTCATTCATCTCATAACGCTTCCTTTCCCACTTGTAACACAATAGGGTTACCTTGGGCAGTGTAGGAACGACATGTCCAAAACACACTTTGGTAAGGAATTTGACCTGGATTGTAATTTTAGTTGTCTAATCAGTTCTACGTTGTCACTTAATCAACGGAACACGGTTCGATATCGTCGCTTTTCATGTATGTTGGTAGCTACCTTATAAGTGAAAGCATCATCGATGGAATCTCTTTTCAATTCCATTTTCTCATCCAAACTAGTATACTGGACCAAGAACTTTAAGTCTCGGGAGTAATCCAGATTAATCTCATGAAATGGAAATGATTTGAGACAGCGATTGAGTTTAGATTCAATGTTGTGCCGTGTCTCCCTCTTCCAGGGAAATGAATCCTACAAACCGAGTGATATGTCGTGCTTTAGGCCAAGACAGATTGATTGGCTATCCGCAGGTGTATTGGACCATACAACAGGGGCGTCCAAACAATTCAACATGGGTGGCATACCATCTAGGGATGTTGACTCGACGTCCGTTAAGTACGCCTACCCTTGCAGGCACGTTTACAGCTGGTATATGATCTCGTCACTTTAGTTAGATCAGAGGAATGCGCCTGGAGCAACATTCTGAAATCTATAATTCATCGCACTTGCTTATCACACTTGTGCAGTATGGGGATCGATATGAGACATAGTGGGCAACGTCTACGTAAATTCACGTTGTTCTACAGGAACGTTAACGTTCTTATCTACCCCTAATGGTGGGAAGACTGTCTCATTAAAGTGACAACCCGCAAATGTGCGGTAAAGAGATTGCATGCAAGGACTCTAAGAGAACTAGTGTGAAGGAGAATCATGATCGACAAAATATACACATCCTTATTTGAGGACCCATGTTGGTACATTGCAGGGGCGCAACTTGGCACATGGAATGCGCACCCAAATGCGTAAATACGAAAATCGTCAGGGTTGAGGTTCGGGAAGTAGATCGCTGTTAGATTTCAATCTTTTTCAAATCCAAAACGGTATAGATTAATTAACTTAATAAAAATTATTTAAAAATTATTAAATTTTTTTTTTACAAAAATTTATTATTTTTTCTATAAATATCTAACCGTCATCTTACACCTTACACCACATTTCAATACTTTCAACACTTTAAGCCAAAGGTTTCATATACTTTTGAGTGCAAAAAATGGTTACTTGGACAGTCATCAAAGATGTTACGTTGTGTGAACGCTGGGTTCAAATGATTCATGACCCGATTATGGGTCATGAGATGCAGTTGCGAGAACTTTGGAGTAGAATTACTATAGCATTTTGCAAGAGGCTTGGAGAAGATGCAAGAAGTAGTCAAGGCCTTCAAGGTCGTTAGAAAAAAATCAAAAACTCACTTACTAGCTGGAAAACGCCCCCTCTCAGGCTTTCTCTAATCAGAGTAGTGGCATAAGTTTAGCGGATCAGACAATATTTTTATTTATTTATTTGTATTCCACCCGCATCAATATTTTAATTTATTTATTTGTATTACACCCGCATTTTATAATACTATCTTATCCCGCATTTATAGACACTTTAAGCACAAGCATGGTACAATACGAACAACAAAAACAAATCATTCACTAGATAGGAATGTTTGAATGTTGTGAAGGATTGTCCCAGATACAAACTTGTGCCAACCGGTCCAGAAGTTGTCATGCACATCCCTTAACACAGTTCACCAGAAGCAGACCCGACCCAACAAAAAGGCAACACATTTGAAGAGTGGAAAGGGACGCCTGAAGCAGTACCGGAGCCGACTCGTCGGTCCCTAAGGCCTCAAGGTAAAAAGATGGCAAAGAAAAAATAGAGTTCTTCCAAAAATGACTACACAAAATATATGGGCAAACTTGCTCGCCAAGGTGAACTAACCATGGCGCGGGACATGACTAGAGATGAGGTAAAAGCTGCGACTATGCAAGCAATCTTAGCAGCTACTAAGAGACGTGATGCGGCAAATGAGAGACAAAGAAAACTGCTTAATCGAGAATTGGAGATGCTTAGAGAAGAAAGGATGGCTCAAGCAGATTGTGACACCATGAACAAGCCTCTCGTAGGAATGTCTTTGAATTCTAAATATTTTTGGACATTGGAAAAATAGAACATGGTGCTAAGGAGGTGTGCAAGAAACGAGGGAACGAGTGGAAGGGGTTCTAGACTTTATATAATTTCTAATTTATTTTTGTACTTTATGTAATTTCGTATTTGTTTTTAGTATTGTATGTAATTTCATATTTATTTCAAGTACTTTATGTAATTTCTTATTTATTTGTAGTACCTTATGTAATTTCTTATTTATTTGTAGTACTTTATGTAATTTCTTACTTGTGCAGTACGTTATGTAATTTCTTATTTATTTTTGTACTTTATGTAATTCTTATTTATTTCTAGTTCTTTATATAATTTCATATTTATTTTTAGTACTTTATTTTAAACATACCAAATAAAATTACATAAACATACCAAATAAAAGACATAAGGACACCAAATAAAATTGCATAAACACACCAAATAAAATTACATAAACTCACCAAATAAACTTAAAAAGACACACCAAATAAAATTACATAAACTCACCAAATAAAACTTAAAAACACACCCCAAATAAACTAAGAACTTTATTCTTCGACCAGAAGCCTCTTTTAAGTTTCTTCACCTTGTTTCAATTCCCACAAGTGCTCAATCAAGTCACTTTGACGTCTTAAGTGCATGTATGGTCGTTGCATTGAAGTGTACCGTTCAATGATCAATTGATTGTAACATCCATCCCTTTCTAATGACTTGTGTTGCATTGGATCTTCGGTGTGGTCATGAGCACAATATACACATATTCTAGAATTGTTCATCGTGTCTGGCTCGTATTCATCGATGACATCATAATCATACTCATCTTCCACAATCACGTTGTGGAGAATGATACACGTCATCATGATGGATCGAAGAGCCTCGACATCAAATATTATGGTAGCAGCCCTAACAATTGCCCAACGAGCTTGCAGGATACCAACACAATGCTCCACATTCTTCCTACACCCTTCTTGACATCTTGCGAAGTGTTTTTCATTTTCATTCTCACTTTGTGGAAGTGGCACTATTTTGACAAACGATGTCCACCTTTGGTAAATGTCATCTGTTAGGTAGCATACTCCTTCATATTTATGTCCATTGACCCAATATGTGACTTTCGGTGCTTATCCTTGCAGCGCCTCGTCGACACTGGAGATTGGGTAAGGAAATTGAGGTCATTTTGAGATCTTGGAACACCAAAAAAAGCATGCCAAATCCATATATCAAATGATGCCACTGCTTCCAAAATGGTACTTTTGGCTCATTTTCTGTCGCAATAAGCTCATTGCCATGCACTTGGACAGTTTTTCCAGGCCCAATGCATACACTAGATGCTTCCAATCATACCAGGAAAGCCTTGCATCTCACCCCTCTTCAAAATCCTTCGTAGGTCCATTGTCGTGGGTTTCTAGAGGTACTCATTGTTGTAGAAGGCTTCGATTGCGGAGCAAAACCTCATCAGGAACTCTAGAACAGTTGATTTTCTCATACTCGCTATCTCATCCACTTGGTCTGCAGATACTCCATATGCAAGCATCCGCAAGGCAGCAGCTCAAGAAGAAGACCTAGAACATGAAAAGCATTTTTTTTTTTTGCACAAAGTATGGATCATGGTTGCAAATAGCAATCATGATTTTGTTGAACAAACTTCGTCACATTCTAAAACGACATCTTAAAATATGATCAGGGAATAATCTGTTGGGGATAAAATAATCTTCCAAGAGATCTTCACCTCTTTTTTCCCTCCTTTTTTATCCAAGTTTCCGGCATGTCTGGGTTTAGAGATTTACCCACAGCTTGCATGACACATGGGAATGTGAAGCTATCTGCCTTCTATGTCCATCATCCTCTTCCTCTTCCATTACAAACGTTTTACCTCTACCATCCTTGAGATTGAACAATTCTTCATGTTCTGCCAACAATTTTTTTGTTGCCTATCGGTTTCATACAATCTCCTTGAAGAAGACATTGTAAGAACTTAAGATTTAACAATGATGAAGAAGGATTCTAAGCTAGTTTAAGCTTCATGTATGAATTAGGATGGATGAAGGGTTTATATAAACAAACAAAAAAAAAGGATGAGGTTGTGGATAATGCCATGTGGCGTGATTGGTTGAAAATCTTATCGAAATCTATCTTAAAGGATTGTAAATAGATAGAAACACATGGCTTGTTAGGATGTGGTCCTGCTTGGTATATCCGCGATAGGGGATCATACGTATTTCAGGGGTGATCATGCTTGGTATATCCATGATGGGTGATCACTGCTCGCACGATTAGATTATGCCTATAGTTTTGTTTGGTATATCCGTAATGGGGGAGCATATGCATTCTAGGGGTGATGAGGATTAGTTGTACTTGGTCCATTTTGATAGGCGATCACATTTTAGTTGGATTATGTTAAGTGGTCCAGAATCCCTACTCTTGCTCATTTCCATAAGGTTAATCCGACCCTAGATTCGAGTGAATATAAATTGCTCACAGTAGACGTTGTTTTTATAAATTAGATTTATCATGATATTAATTGGAATCCAGATAGGGAATTATGTAGAATTCCATTATTATATTTTGTGAATTAATTTGTGATCTTATTGATTGATTAATATAGTTAAACGTTAATATCGTGCATCCTTGATTCTTGGGGTTGGTTAATTGGAGTGATTGTGGAATGATGTTGGATATGATTATTATTACCATGATCAGAATAGTTGATCAATGTGGCTTGAAAATAATATTGTGCTTCGTTGATTCTTTGATATATTACACGCTGTGGATTGAGGTATCATGTTGAAAACATAGTGATTTATATGATGGATGGAATGGAAATCTTGAATGTTATATGGGTTTGCTATGTAGCCCTGAACCTATTAATTTCATGCTTATTAAGTTTTAATAATTGATTGAGGAATGCTATGCTTTTCTGCTTGAACGTACTGTGATAAATGTCGGAGTGTAGTGAATGATGAACTATGAATGGCTTGATCCCTTCTTAGGATACGTAGGCAGTCTAACGCTAAGGTTAGATGCAACCATGAAATAAAAGAAATTGAATGCGTGGTTAAATCACTGATTGTGTTTTGGTCTTGTCTCAAAGGCAAGACATGATAGATAAACAAGAATGTGGTGACGCCACGTGTCAATTTTTGTCGTATGTCGTGATCGGGCGTGACATAGACTGTAGAGTACTAGATCAATATCGTAGTGCACACGAGATTGGTTCTTTGGAAAATTAGGTAATATATTTTTATATGGCATAGTACTATAGTTTTATTTCTTTTTATAATTATTTTTGGTAAACTTCTCATAATTTGAATGGTTTATAGTGTTCGGTTTTTCTATACTTAGTTTAAGCGGAAAAGAGTTCTAATATGGAAAGCCTTACCGAAAATATCATTAATATAATCAAACCATAGTTCCAATACCATTTCTCCATGATGATTGTTGTAAATTGAAGGATTTTGTAAAAAAAACAACATGCAAGCCTTGAGTTTCATGGCAAGGTTTTAACCTATGAGAAAAGCTTTACAACCTTGAAAAGAAAAACTATCCTTGCATATTTGATGTTTTTTTATTAAGCTCTTATTTTGGAGTATGTAGTGCTTAATGACAAATGTGTTTTTATATTTTGAAATAATATTTATTTGGTAGTGTGGAATGTGCAAATTAAAAAAACATATATATAATAATAATAAAATATCCTTAATGGGTCAGGTCATTTTACCCAACAGGTAAAATGACCTAGCATGTTAAAAATCCATTAAGATAATGAGTGTAATATGACCCGACCAGTTAAGACAACAGATGTTACACAAAAACGACACAAACATGACAAACACGATTTTTTCACTAGGTTTACGTGAGAGTGATTTGCTTCGGGTTTTGGACCAAATTGAAGAAGTTCACAAGCTGCCAAAACAAATCCTTTGGACCTGATTAAAAAATACAAATCCTTTGGACCAAACTGAAGAACTTTGCAAGCCTCCAAAACAATTCCTTTTATTTATTTATTTTGGTTAAACTGGCAATAAATTAACCAAGCACAAAGCCAATATTACAAAGAAGGTCCACAATAGGACTAACAGAGTAGAGAAAACCAACCACTCCTCAAAATACAAAGGGTGAAAATGGGTTATAAGGATAAAGACGATGCAACAAAGCAAAATCGTCTCCCATAAACACCCACAAAAAACACTATACAGAGGGAGGGCATGGCAAACCATCTCTATCAAGGATATGCACCAGCGAAGATGGGGGTCTGTGAAGGAAAAATTTTGTCCTAGCTTAAGAACATTTGAGAATAATTGAACATATAGGCAAACTATTAACATATTAAAGTAGGCATGCATTAAAAAACAATTCTAAAAAACTCAGGACTTTCAAAGCCTAGTGAATGGTGAACCAAGAGACTCTTCAACAACATTAAAGAGAAGGAAGGATTTAGAGATTCATTACCCTTGAAGCCCATCTTTGTTTACACAAGGGATTCACCCAAGTGGAAGGCTTTCAAGTCACCTCCTAGCTCCTTGGATCTTCCTTGTGTTTTTCTTCCTTTTGATGCTCCTTTGCTCCTTGAGGATGTGAGGAAATGATCTCCAAGAACACCAAAGATTTGGTGTCTCTAAGTCTCCACACCAAGGATGAGGTGTGAAGATAAAATGGATGACTTAGAGAAGAAAATATTGCTAGCTATCTCTTCCCTAAGTGGCCGGCCTCTTTTAGAGAAAAAGAGAGAAAGTGTTCCTCATCTTTGTCTCAAGAAAACCCTAATGAGGTAAAAGCCATAAAGATGCTTTTATATCTCTTTTCTTAGGTGAGTGGCAAACTTGCAATTAAGCAAAACTTCCCACTTCCCTCACTATGGCCGACCATCTTAAGTGATTGGGCTATTTGCCCATATTTGCTTTAGTTGTCATACAACTTAAACATAATGGACCTAGTGGACCAAACCCTTTTGGACCCCGAAGCCCAAAACTAACTTAAAAGCCCAATACGAACCTTTCGTATAATTAATCAACTAATTAATTAACCTTGACCGTTTTTAATTAAACCATTTAATTGCTTATCCATTTCATTTATATTTCTTCACTTTCATCCTTACTCGGTGTACGATCCATTAGGTTCCAATTAGCGAGGCAATGGGCGATTGTTACTCTTAAAAATCGATTGTGAATTGAAACTTCATTTCAATTCTCCCTTTGATTAAGATTAGTGTTTGCTAATCTTCAAGGCTTCCACAAACCATGAGTGACACCTAACAGCATGTTATGGCTACCCAAGCTAAATAAAATTGGTTGGATAACCTATCCAGTTACAATTACAATGCAATACGGTCATTCTCTAATACAATACTCTTAATCACATTGTTTGAGTGATAGTTTGTTTCATGTCTACTATCCAATGTAATACTTCTCTATATGATTCAATTGAATTCTCCTTCCACCATGGAAGGTTAGAGATCCCTTGTTGTGCATTCATATGCCTACATGACTAGATAGCTTGACCCCAACAATGCCGTGGACACTCTCGATGGAATGCCTTTGACATGATCAAAGATCAAGGACCTAACCATTAGACATCTATGATGCCTCAGGTCAAATGACTACTTTGCATATTGCAACTAACGAGTTCTTACATGACATGTATGTTCGAACTCTCTTTTGATCGTTGTTCAGTGTACTCGATTACTCTTTCGAGCACCTATGTGTTTGTCTTAGTGTCCAACACTAATTGACTTGAGACTAGTCATACTCACACTTGAGTCGACATAACACATACTAACCTTAGCGGATTGTCAATGCCCAATTGGCAATCCTGTGGCTAGGAACATTTTAGGAATGAATATAAGAGAAAGGTCTCGTTAATCTAACTTACTTAAATCACTTATCTCTTAGATCAAATACATTCCTTGGATTCCCTTATTACTTAAATACATGATACAATAAATAGTGATTAACAATAAGTTTTGCCCTTTATTAAACATATAATAGTTTAATACAATAAGTATTCCAAAAGCTATTACATCAAATGAGTGGCTTTGTGGGCATACTTCCAAAAATCTCCCACTTGCACTCAAAGCCACCTTCCCATGTATCTAATACCCATCTTTTCCATATGGCGGTCAACTTGGATTTGAGACATTGGCTTTGTCAGTGGATCTGCTACGTTATCAGCTGAGGCAACCTTGAGGATGTTGACTTTCCCTTCGGCAGCATATCTTCTAATGATATTAAAGCGCCTGTCAAAATGCTTGTTCTTTTGATGAACCCTGGGTTCCTTGGCTTAAGCTATCACCCCACTATTATCACAGTACAAAGTTACTGGTGATGTAATGGTCGGAACCACTCCAAGTTCAGTAATGAACTTCTTCATCCAGAACGCTTCTTTGCCGGCTTCAGCTGCAGCGACATATTCTGCCTCCGTCTTGGAATCAGCAATTACATCTTGTTTCTTGCTTTTCCAGCTAACAGCCCCACCATTTAGAGTGAATACATATCCGGAGTTGGAACTTCTATCATCGACGTCAGATTGGAAATCTGCGTCTGTATAGGCTTCCGCTCGCAACTCTGTCACTTCTCAATAAACGAGGAACATGTCCTTAGTTCTTCTTAAGTACTTAAGGACCGTCTTGACAGCTGCCCAGTGTTCTGATCCTGGGTTAGATTGATATCGACTAGTAATGCTCACAGCATATGCGATATCAGGCCTTGTGCATATCATGGCATACATAAGACTTTCTATGGCGGAAGCATAAGGAATAGCACTCATATGCCATATCTCTTCAGAAGTCTTAGGTCCCATGGACTTAGAAAGGTGAATTCCATGTCTTACAGGAAGAATAACTTTCTTAGATTGTTCCATCTGGAACCTACTTAGCACCTTATCTATGGACATAGATTGGGATAATCCAATTAATTTTCTAGATCTATCACGATAGAGCTTTATCCCAAGTACATAAGATGCATATCCCAAATCTTTCATGTGGAAGGTTTTGGACAACCACACTTTTACAGAAGAAAGTACTGCAGTGTCATTCTTGAATAGTAATATGTCATCTACATATAACAATAGGAATACAACTGCATCCCCAAGGAAACAGTAGGAATACAATTGCATCCCCAACGACCTTTTGATAAACACAATTGTCGTCTTCGTTTTGAGTAAAACCAAACTATTTGATTTCAGTATCAAAACGAATGTTCCAGCTCCTGGAGGCTTGCTTAAGTCCATAAATGGACCTCTGAAGCTTGCATACCTTAGTCATTTCAGACTTGGACACGAAACCTTCGGGTTGAGTCATATAGAGCTCTTCCTCTAGGTAGCTGTTCAGAAAGGTCGTCTTCATGTCCATTTGCCATATCTCATAATCATGGTACGCAGCTATAACAAGAAAAATCCGAATAGACTTAATCATGGCTACAGGAGAGAAGGCTTCTTCATAGTCAATCCCTTCTCGTTGCCTATAACCCTTGGCTACTAGTCTAGCCTTATAAGTCTCCACGTTCCCATCAGTGCCTAGCTTCCTCTTGAAGACCCATTTGTTTCCAACAAGTACTATATCTTCTGGAGGGTCTACAAGAGTCCAGACCTGATTTTGATACATGGAATCCATCTCAGATTTCATGGCCTATTGCCATCTCTTTGAGTCAATGTCGGACATTGCTTCAGTGTAGTCCCTAGGGTCCTCATTTGTGTCATTGTCACCTAGAATGTGCAATTCCCCAAAGTCATTATCTAAGCCATACCTCTTAGGTGGCTTGCTAACCCTTTCAGATCTATGTGGAGCTAGGGGTTCAGGAACAGGGTTGTCAACTTGTTGAGTGCTTGTTTGTGGTTTATCATTAATCTCATTAATTTCCATCGTTTTACTTATAGTTCCTTTGAGAACAAATTCGTCCTTTAGAAACTTAGCAGTTCTGGCGACAAAGACTTTTTGGTCGTCAGGATGGTAGAACTCATATCCCATAGTTTTTCTAGGATATCCCACAAAATAGCACCTAACTGATCTCGCTTCAAGCTTAGTAGCTTCAAGCTTCTTGACATATGCTTCACAACCCCAAATCTTAATGTGATTAAGACTTGGCTTTCTTCCATGCCATATCTCATAGGGCGTCTGTGAAACTGACTTGGAAGGTACTCTATTAAGCAAGTAAGCTGTTGTATGTAGAGCGTATCCCCAGAATGTTACTGGTAGATCGGCGGAACTCATCATAGAACAAACCATGTTCATCAAGGTTCGATTTCTCCTTTCAGAAATCTCATTAAGTTGTGGAGTTCCCGGTGGAGTCCACTGTGATATTATTCCACACTCTTTGAGATAATCTAGGAACTCGCTACTTAGATACTCTCCCCCTCGATCTGATCTTAGGATCTTTATCTGTTTCCCAGTTTGGTTCTCAACTTCATTCTTGAATTCTTTGAACCTTTCAAAGGATTCTGACTTGTACTTCATAAGATACACATAGCCAAACCGAGAGTGATCGTCGGTGAATGTGATATAGTAGGAGAAGCCTCATCTCGACATAGTAGACATAGGTCCACATACGTCAGTGTGGATTAACCCTAGAATTTCAGTGGCATGCTCTCATTTCCAAGTGAAATGAGATTTGGTCATCTTCCCTTTTAAGCAACATTCACAAGTACCCATTTGGTCATTACCTAATGGGCGGAAATATCCGTCTTTCGACATCTTGCAAATCTTATCAAGGTTCACATGTCCAAGTTTAAGATGCCACATCTTTTCCCGGTTAACTTCTTCTCTAGCCCTTTTGGGTTTTGAGGTATTCCCGCTTTCAATACAGTGCATCCCACTACTTGTCTCTAGGTGAAAAAGTCCATCTATCATATTACCATGAGACATAATATGACCGTTCAAGTATAAAGTGCAACTCATTTTGTCAAACAATACTGAGTGCCCATCTCGTAAAAGCATAGAGATAGAAATCAAATTCTTTACACATGAAGGAAAATATAAACAATTTTTAAGTTCCAGGACTTCCCCAGAGGGTAGTTTAAGCATGTAGGTGCCTATTGCTTTTGCAGAGATCTTAGTGACGTTCCCAACTCGCACAATCATCTCCCCATTGCGCAGTGTCCTGCTCCCTGTTAGTCCCTGCAATGAATTGCAGATATGTTGACTAGCTCCTGAATCAAATGTCTAGGAATTGGAGCTCACTATAAAAACACTCTCTATGACAGAAATAGTCCCTTCAAAAGTTCGTGTCATAAGGCCCGCAATGCGCACCCTGTATTTCTTCTTTCAACGTTCATCCTTTCCACAATGAAAGCATGTTCCTTTGGATTTTATTGCCTTCTTCTTATGTAACCTTTTCCTTGTGATTGCATTCTCACTCCCACTGTCCTTTTTGAAACCTTGTTCAAACTTACAGCACATGTCAATCATCTCGGTAAAAGTATGATCGAATCTATTAACTTTATAGTTTACAATAAACTTAGTGAAATCATCCGAGAGAGATGCAAGGAAAAAGTCTTGGGCCATTTTCCCATCGATGGAAGTTCCTAAACTTTCAAGATCTTGAAAGATCCTTTCCATCTTTGGTCCATGTTTTTAGACTGATGCCCCATTTGCCATTTTGGCATTCAATAGATTACAAACATTTGAGAATTGTACGTTACTAGTCTCAATGTCATGCATCTTATGCAAACTATTAACCATGGCACAAGAAGTGTCCATGTGCTCATGTACCTTCTTAAGCTCCTCACTAAGTGAAGTGAGGATTAAGCATTTGTCTTGTAAGTCATCCTCATAGTGTCTTGCATAATTTTGACACTCCTCCTTTGAAGCTAGTTTCGTATGAGGTACATGAGGAGGGGATTGCTTAAGCACATACAATATGTCTTTCACCTTTGAGACATTCTCAATGTGGCAATACCAAGCAAGGAAACGTTGGCCCCTAAGGCCCTTTTTGTTAAGTATAATGGTGGGTGTAATTTTAGGCATGTCATTAGCTACATAACATAACAGAAATCGTATTAGATTGTTGAATTTAAAACTACTTGATTGGGTCTTAAATCAAATAGTACCACCCACTATTTTTGGCAAATTCCACATCCCTCAATGGAATTCGAGAGTTATGTTGAACTCTTAGCGGGGTATGGGAGGCTCACCATTACCAAGCCCACCTCACGATGATACGATGTTGGTTAGCAAAAATAATGATGAGAGAATAACGCTTTAATCATTTACAACTCTAATTACCCATCTTGTTTGGCCTCTAGAGAATGATGTCTCACAATGATATGATGTTGGCACTATTGCACTTAGTTAAGTTATTCCCACCATGCTAGTTCGTGTAGGGGTTCAAGAATAGCCTCACAATGATATGATGTCGGTCATCCTCGTTGCCTACCTCACCACATCATGTATGTACATATGGACTCCTCCTGAATGTAAGCACATACTTTGAACTTCCCCATGATAGGGTGATGCCGGTATAGGAGTCACAAACGATTGGAGCCCACCATGGTGGAAGGCCTACGAAGAGATGTTCAAAGCATCTCTCGCTTATCAACTTAATATTCGTTTTGTTGAAGGAGTAGTGTTGGGCTACATCAATTGTATTTTAATCTTATTAAAAGAACTTGGGCCTATCACAACCATTGGTCCAAGTTAATATGAATTAGTAGTATATAATACTCCCACTATTTCGATGAAACAAGCGAGACTATATGGAACTACTAACGAATGCATTGCATCTTCATATGGACTATATAGTCATATAAGGTCTTAGGATGATTATGAACCGTTTGATTTGATCCAACACGAGCCTTGTGTTGGACCTTGGGTCTAAGGTAGGTAGTTGTTGATTTTAGTTACGCTTTTAATCTAATTAAACCGTTATTTCCTATTGGGCGTTGGACCCAACTATTCCAATTTGCATACAAATAAACAAATAGGAATACTTGAAATAAAGAGAAGGGCTTATGCCCTTTTACAACACATTTGATGGACTTATGTCCATTTACAATAAATTTGAACTAATCAAATTACATTCAAATCTAAACTACTTAACCCAAGCATTCATAATGTAAAGCGGCCAATCACATAGCTCAATTATCGAGGCCTTTGGTTCATAATCACCGTTTTCTTAATCAATCACATTAACTAAGAAAGCAACTTAAACAATTGGTTTTTGGATTCGTAGAATTGATTTAAATGGAACTAAATGAAATGAAAATCCAATTCTCATTAAAGAGACAAAACTATTTTGTTCTCATCATCTTTTGGGCCGAAAAACAATGACCACAACTATTGGGCCATAAAGTTAAAACATAAACTTTTGGGGTCACTTTGTAAAAATACAAGAGTCCACAACTTCATGTAATTACAACTAGAACCCAAAAAATTTCAACAATAACAAAAACTTCATTAAAGGAGCAAAACAATTTGTCCTTTAGTGATTTTGGGCCTTTACGTAAAAACGTAAAGTTTTGGGCCAAAATACAAATACACTAAAGTATCCAAACTTTATGTAATTGCATAAAAGGCCCAAAAATACCCTACTTAATAGGGTGGCCGGTTTTGGTAGTGAAAAAGGAGGGGGGGGGAAAGGTTTTGGTGAAAATTTCAAAATTTGAAAGTGTTTTGTGCAAGTGGATAGGTAGGTGAGGAAACGTTGATTGGGATGGGTTGTAAGAAAAATGTTTTGTCAAACAATAAAGGCATAAATCATCCATCACCAATCATCCATCACCAATCAATAATAAACCAAAACTTTATTCATAGCAACAAACATATTGAATCAAAACACCAAAACTTTTTGTTCTTGGTAAGAACATCAAGAACATTGAAGAACACACATGAAAACTCATAAGAGCTCCATGAATGTTTTCACTCAATAAAACTCAAATTTTCACTACACAAAAGAGGGTTAACATCCTAGGGTACTTAGGGGTTCCAAAAGTCACTTTAAAACTCTTTTAACAAGACAAACATGAACCCAAAAATCCAACCTTTGGATTTGGCCGAATCTCCCCACATACATGGCACCAAATTTTAGTTCCAATATTCATGCTTAAATGAACTACATCTACAACATTTGAGATGCTAAATTTTCAAGCAAAATTTACATTCAAAATCAAGAACAAAGCTTGTAACATTTACAACATTTAAATCACAAACCATGAAAAAACACAAAACCCAAAAGGATTCACCATAAACTAGACCTAGGCTCTGATACCACTTGAAGGAAAAATTTTGTCCTATCTAAGAACATGTGAGAATATTTGAACACATAGGCAAACTATTAACATATTAAAGTAGGCATGCATTCAAAAACAATTCTAAAAAACCCAGGACTTTCAAAGCCTAGTGAATGGTGAACCAAGAGACTCTTCAACAACATTAAAGAGAAGGAAGGATTTAGAGATTCATTACCCTTGAAGCTCATCATTGTTTACACAAGGGATTCACCCAAGTGGAGGGCCTTCAAGTCACCTCCTAGCTCCTTGGATCTTCCTTGTGTTTTTCTTCCTTTTGATGCTCCTTTGCTCCTTGAGGATGTGAGGAAAGGATCTCCAAGAACACCAAAGATTTGGTGTCTCTAAGTCTCCACACCAAGAATGAGGTGTGAAGATGAAATGGATGACTTAGAGAAGAAAAGATTGCTAGCTATCTCTTCCCTAAGTGGCCGGCCTCTTTTAGAGAAAAATAGAGAAAGTGTTCCTCATCTTTGTCTCAAGAAAACCCTAATGAGGTAAAAGCTATAAAGATGCTTTTATATCTCTTTTCTTAGGTGAGTGGCAAACTTGCAATTAAGCAAAACTTCTCACTTCCCTCACTATGGCCGGCCATCTTAAGTGATTGGGCTATTTGCCCATATTTGTTTTAGTTGTCATACAACTTAAACATAATGGACCTAGTGGACCAAACCTTTTTGGACCCCGAAGCCCAAAACTAACTTAAAAGCCCAATACGAACATTTCGTATAATTAATCAACTAATTAATTAACCTTGACCATTTTTAATTAAACCATTTAATTGCTTATCCATTTCATTTATATTTCTTCACTTTCATCCTTACTCGGTGTACGTCCATTAGGTTCCAATTAGCAAGGCAGTGGGTGATTGTTACTCTTAACAATCGATTGTGAATTGAAATTTCATTTCAATTCTCCCTTTGATTAAGATTAGTGTTTGCTAATCTTCAGGGCTTCCACAAACCATGAGTGACACCTAGCAGCATGTCATGGCTACCCAAGCTAAATAGAATTGGTTGGAGAACCTATCCAGTTACAACTACAATGCAATACGGTCTTTCTCTAATACAATACTCTTAATCACATTGTTTGAGTGATAGTTTGTTTCATGTCTACTATCCAATGTAATACTTCTCTATATGATTCAATTGAATATGATTGGGAACATACTTTCTAAGTCATATTCATATGCTTTGGCCAAAGACTCCCGAATCATATCTTAGAGTATTCTCCTTCCACCATGGAAGGTTAGAGATCCCTTGTTGTGCATTCATATGCCTACATGACTAGATAGCTTGACCCCAACAATGTCGTGGACACTCTAGATGGAATGTCTTTGACATGATCAAAGATCATGGACCTAACCATTAGACATCTATGATGCCTCAGGTTAAAGGACTACTTTGCATATTGCAACTAACGAGTTCTTACATGACATGTATGTTAAAACTCTCTTTTGATCGTTGTTCAGTGTACTTGATTACTCTTTCGAGCACCTATGTGTTTGTCTTAGTGTCCAACACTAAATGACTTGAGACTAGTCATACTCACGCTTGAGTCGACATAACACATACTAACCTTAGCGGATTGTCAATGCCCAATTGGCAATCCTATGGCTAGGAACGTTTTAGGAATGAATATAAGAGAAAGGTCTCGTTAATCTAACTTACTTAAATCACTTATCTCTTAGATCAAATACATTCCTTGGATTCTCTTATTGCTTAAATACATGATACAATAAATAGTGATTAACAATAAGCTTTGCCCTTTATTAAACATATAATAGTTTAATACAATAAGTATTCCAAAAGCTATTACATCAAATGAGTGGCTTTGTGGGCATACTTCCAACAGTCTGTTCACTCAAGTATCAACGCCCACCTCCGCAATACTAGGCGACGCCATAAAATCTGCCACCATATTCGCTGACCTAGGAACCCAAGACGAGCGGCACAAGTTGAAAGATTCCGTAATATTCTTGATTTTCCTAGGTGCAGGTAGGGCTTCTCAACTTCCATTTTCAATAGAGCTTTGCAAACATGATTTGTTTCTTTTGAGTCTGATTCTATCACTACATCCTTAATACCCAGTTGCTTTGCCATCATACATCCTTCAAGAGCAGCTATGGTTTCGGCAATATAAACTTTTGGAGCTTTGAGAAGAGATTTTCTTGCTACCACAAACTTTCCACTAGCATCCCTTGTCACAATGACTACATAGCCAAGTTTAGTACCTGAATTCCAACCTGCATCAACATTTATTTTGAAAAAAGGTTGTTTAGGGGGATACCAACTAATTTGCTACATCGAAGACGTTGAAGAGTTTTGTTGGTGAAAGCTTTCATCTTGATGTCGTTTAGTAGCCTCTCTATAGCATCCATAAGCACAAGAGATTGCATAGATAACCTGCATAGGAGAGATATATTTATGATTGAAAACTATATTACATCTTACCTTCCAAATTTGCCAACAAGTGAAAGCTAACCTGGGCCATGGTAATCGCTTTCTCTCGTTTATTCCCCATTTCTGTATTAATTAACGTGTTTAATCATTCACTAAAAGTAGTGATTTCACTCTTATTCACCTTATAATTCAGTTGACCTCCAAACCAAATCCGTCACCCATGGGCATAGGAGGATCATATGTTGTACAGATTCCTCATTTCTTTGCAGATGGGGCTGATTGGAGAGTCTGAAAGGTGTTTTTTTTTTTAAGGATTCGCCTTTGTAGCAATCGCTCCTTTTAGCACTCTCCAGATAAAATTTCTAATCTTACGAGGGGCCTCTAATTTCCAAATATATTTTCATACCTGATTGTTGATTTGCAATGATGATGTGTGATGTCGGAGTCTGCTTCTGATGTTGGACTTGATAAAAGAACACAAATCCTTTGGAGCTTCGGGTGTGGGTTTGTTTTGCTTCGGGTTTGACAGAGATTTGCTTCGGGTTTTCGTGGGTTCGGAGTAGCTTCGGGTGGGTTTGTTTTGCTTCGGGTTTGACAGAGATTTGCTTCGGGTTTTCGTGGGTTCGGAGTAGCTTCGGGTGGGTTTGTTTTGCTTCGGAGATTTGCTTCGGGTTTTCGTGGGTTCGGAGTAGCTTCGGGTGGGTTTGTTTTGCTTCGGGTTTGACAGAGATTTGCTTCGGGTTTTCGTGGGTTCGGAGTAGCTTCGGGTGGGTTTGTTTTGCTTCGGGTTTGACAGAGATTTGCTTCGGATTTTCGTGGGTTCGGAGTAGCTTTTGAGGGTGATTTTGCTTGCGGTTTCAAATGACGCGCAGCAAGTTCTCAGAAGGTGTGACGACAACCTCTAGTCCTATGTGATAGAGCCATCTGGCAGTCGAGGCGAAAGTAGAGCCAACAACACTACGAGATTATGCAACGAGATTATGCAAGTAGTAGTATATTATATATAGAGCAACTCTGGATCAAGTTTTTCCTAAATATTCTCTCTGAATTCTGAAACACCGAATACAACTAGAACAACGAGATTATGCTTGGAGGATGCAAATATTTAATGTCATGTATTTCTCCAACAATCATTTCTTTTATACTTCAGTTATGTTTTTATTTTTTTTATATTTAGGAATGACTCCAGTTATCTAATTATATGTTTTTATTTCTTTTATATTCCTTTTATATTTTCTAAAAATATTAAAAATCAATTAAAATCTTTTAATATTATGCATTTTTCAACTCCAAAATATCTAATTAATATCTTATAAACAAAAAATAATAATTAATATACTAACATAAATCTATCTGCAAAACATTCTACCCTAACTCAATTAGCAAAATATATGAATGTATATTATACTTATAAGTGAGATATGAAACCTAACTAAAAGGTAGAAAAAAAACATAATTGTTTGGGCCCAAAATATCAATTTGGGCCGAGTACAGAACCATCTCGGCCCGGAAGACCTGACAACAAGGGAACCTCGGGTGGCTCGGGTCGTGGGCTTCTAAAACTAGGCCGGCTAGGTTATTTACGAAGACAAGTCCTGGTACAACAAGGAGTCTCGGCAAGTATGATAACCCGGAAGGGAGCCGACTAAAAAAGGGACTAGGTTCACAATCCTAGTTAGGATAGGACTGGTCGAGTTGTTGTTGATCCGGAGAAGAAAGCCTAGTTCGAGTAGGATTGTAACTCAAGGTCCAGTGCTATAAATAGGGGGGGCTGCAAGCCAGTAAGGCCCCACAAAATCAATACAAAATTGCCCTGCGCAAATCCTCAACAACTTGAGAACTTTTTCCTTTTCTTTTTCGCTGACACATCTTCCGTTGGCATCAACAGCACTGTGAAAGCAACCGGTGATATCTTAAGTCGGCATAGATAGCTCTATCACCGTAGAATTGGCCGAACTCGCAGTACCTTCCGTTGGCATCAACAGCACTGCGGCGGGCACGGTCAGTTATCTATCCAAGTCTTGGTCGAGAGGGACGACCGAGTCCTTATCGATTGAGGTCATTTCATCAGCCTTCTCGGCGAAGTGAAGTGTTACCATTTACTAAGCTCGGCGCATTGCACGCCGAGTTGTTTTATGATTGGATATTCTCAAGTGGAATTTAGAGTTCGGCATTCAGGCGGCCGAACTACGTTCACTATAAAAACTTATATCTGCTTCGAGTATTTGTGTCCTTACACTTTGGTGTCGATTCGGCGTGAGTTCACTCTGACGAATACCATCACTGTAACCGAATCCGACGACAGCGATTCGTGAACTTCGTGATAATAGTAACCTTGTCTTCAGGTTTGAGAATCCAAGAGGCCGAGGCGTGTTCCTTTCTCGGCCGCAATCGCAAGACGCAGAAGTCAGTAGCGCGACCCAACGCAACATCAACAAATTTACTCCTCGGCCGAGCTCGGCCGACGAGTTGGCACGCCTGCATTCACCGAAGGACGTAGTTAGCTTTTAGATTACTCGGCATGCGCGCCACGTAGGCTTTGTAGTTTTTAGGGTCAACATTTTGGCACGCCCAGTGGGACCTAGTGCTAAACTACGAAGTTCATGCCAATTGAAACGAGATCGGTAAAAAAGAAAACAGCTATGGGAAAATCAACAGCCGATTTGCCGATTCAGAACACAGGACAGAATGTGCCCCAGGCACAGAATCCCCTTAGCGCTGTGACACCCGAGTCCACAAGCGCGACTCGCCGAGAGAGGGAGATTAATCTCGGCAGTCAACCCCGCGGTCTAGAAATCCCTAACAGGAACACTTGCGTTCTCAATGAAGGGATAGTGGAGGATTGCGACGAGGATGGCGGTGAGGGATCCGACCCACCAACAAGGTCGTTTCTTCGAAAGCGACTCGACGAGCAGTCTCGATCAGTCGAGCAGACGTTTAGTCGAGGTATTGATAAGCTACATGACGTGATACTCAGTTCCAATGAGCAACAGACCAGGTTGCTCGAAATACTGGTTAGTAAAGTCAGTGACGGCAGGCCTTTCAATTTTCCCCAGCGCCTGCCACCAAGAAATAATCCGTTACCAATTGTACAGGCCGAGCCAATTCCTGCTCGGCTAAAGCCAATTGACCTGGAAAAAGTAGGAGGGTCGAATAGTAGGTCAGACGGAATCGACCAGAGGGTCGAAGCAACACATGTTGATATGACCGAAGTCCAGCGGATGATCGACTCGGCCATAAAGAAGGGGCCGAAGTTTCCTAAGTTTATCCATCCGTACCCGGCCTACGTAGAAACGTTCGGATACCCGAAAGGTTTCAAGATTCCAGATTTTAGCCTCTTTGCCGGTGAATCATCTCTGTCTTCGTTGGAGCACGTGGCTCGATTCACCGCGCAATGCGGAGATGTTAATGGTGATTTCCATAAGCTAAGGTTGTTCAATTTTTCATTGACCGGCTCGGCATTTGCTTGGTATATCAATATTCCTCCTAATTCCGTCCAAAACTGGGAGGAGTTGGTCGAGAAATTCCACGAGCAGTTTTATCGGCCGGGGATGGAGGTGTCGGTTTCTTCATTAGCAAGGATGGCTCAGGCATCTGATGAGTCACCAATGGATTATCTCACCAGGTTCAAATCATCCAGGAACTGGTGCCGAGTGCCTTTACCCGAAGTTGAATTCGTCAGACTCGCTTTGAACGGCCTCGACGTCGAATACAAAAAGAAGTTCTTGGGGGCAAACTTTCGGGATATGTACGAATTAGCCCAACATGTCGAACAATATGACTATTTACTCCGCGAGGAAAAGGTTTCGAAAGCTCCATCTCGGGGGACGATTTACAAGAATCCTACTGTCAATTATGCGTCAACCGAGGATGAATGCGTTAGCGTGGATGCAGCCGAGATAGTGATAGATAAGCCGTTTGTTTGCAAGGCATTGACTCAAGTTGACTCTAGGGAAGTCAAAAGCCGTTCAGCCGCTGAAGGAACATCGAAACCGTCAAAAGTTTATACTTTTGATATTACAAAGGCTGACGCAATTTTCGACCAACTGTTATCAGCAAGAATCATTAAGCTTCGGCCTGGCCACAACATTCCCAAGGCCGAAGAACTTAAAGGAAAGGTGTATTGCAAATACCACGATTCAAGCAAACATACGACAAACAATTGCGTCGTCTTTCGTGACAACGTCCAAAGCTGGATCGATAATGGTAAATTGAAATTTCCAGAGAAGAAGATGAGTGTCGATACTGACCCGTTTCCCACGGCAACAGTAAATATGGTCGATGCATGCCTCCCTAAGGACAAAGGGAAAGGGAAGGTCGAAGTTGTTAAGACACAACGTTTTCATAATCAGAATTCTCGGCCTCGTTTCATGGCCGATTTTCGTGCAAACAAGCCACCTACAGCTTTAACGGGGCCCGCTATTGTTAAACCTATGAGGGATTATAGCACCGATGAAGACAATGGAACAGCAGTTTTGTGCAGAAATGTAGAACCGAGGTCGGCAGTGAGCCAGAGGTAAAGCCCTTTTCGCTTATAACGGAACGACCTACGGTCGCAATCCAGCAAAAAGTAGCCAACGTGAGCCGGCATCAGGGGGTTTTTGATCGGCTCGGCCCTAAAGCACGGATGGAAGAGACACCATCAGTCAGGCGGCGCCTCGACTTTGATACTGCATTTTACGACGATGCCTACTATAAACGTAATTCTGGCAGTTCGGAATCATCGCGGAGCCAAAAAACTTTCAAACCTCCCGAGCCTAGAGATCAACGTTGGTATACGTATCATTCTTCAAAAGGTGTCTACACTGCACTGTCCAAATCCCAGAAACGCCGGCACCAAAGGATCGATTGCATGGCACGCCGACGGGAAGCCCAAGAGGCTTCGGTCCCTAAATGGCGGCCGAAGGACATAATTGCTAATGACAACAAGCAACCGCATCCAGCTGTTATGACAACGTCGATGCAAGGGAAGCAGCTGGTCGACCAAGATGTCGAAACCATGTTTGAAGAGGCTGATAAACGGATCAAACTTCTTATTCGACCAGGGGAGATAAAGGCACGCCTTGAACATTTCAGGCAGGAGGCCGAAGGCGAATTAGCATCGTCGGCCGTACAAGAACCTCTAATCAAAATTCGACGAAATTTGCATCCACCGTTCCTTGGGGAAGCTTTGGAGTATATGCGAGAATTTCACAAGAAGCATTCGGCCAACGACCTGTATGGTTTGCCGAAGGCATGCCAGGACACCATTGATCTGGTCTAGGTTTGTCCTGATGCCGAGCGAATTATCCAGAAAACTTCAGACCCAGGATTGAAAGCAAGGTTCCAGCACATACGAGAAGCCCGCGTCTTTGGATTTGAAGTTGACCCATACATTGATATGGAAGCAGCCGAACTTCCTTTCTCAATGGAGGACCTTCAGTATTTACGATGTCACTTCGAGGTATTTTCGGCTGTTTCTCTCTTCGGCCTTACGACCGATGAAATGGCACGTGTTGCGCGTTTGGATGCATATCTCGATACCAGGGATGCCCGGATACATTACCAGGAGCGGGTTCGGATCTCGGCCCCAAGCACACTGTCGCACTCACCCTCACCTGAGGCAGTTTCACGGACCCAACAAGCGGCCGAAGCAGCACCGCCGGAGCAAGCCATTGAAGAAGGAACAGAAAAGTCTCTTTGTCCGGCTTTGACAAAAACGGAGTCCGTAGTTGATGATCAAACACAAGATGAGGATAACGAGGAGAATTCCAACCCGATGGGCCCGTCAATCTTGGATGACATGGACATTAGTATGGTCCATGTGTTACCCGCTGATTTTCAATCAAGCACGGCTCAACCGAATTTCCTCGATGGTGATGTCGTCGCCGAAGACGCCGGCCATGTGGATTTTGTCTCTGTTGTTGAAGGTGAGTCAGCATCAAAAGATGAGAGCTTAAAGGCCGCCTTAGCCGAATTGTTCCCTCGTTCATCATCGGCCGCGCTTCAACATTTAAAGCCATTGTATGTGACGGCCCATATCGAGGGATACCCAGTTTCTAAAGTTTTTGTCGACTGTGGGGCTACCGTCAATATCATGCCTCTGACCATTATGAAGGCCTTGCGTCGCTCGAATGACAAACTGATTCCGTCAGGGATCACAATGAGTAGTTTTGTCGGTGACAAGTCCCAAACCAAAGGTGTACTTCCGTTAACTGTAAATATTGCCGGTCGCACTCACATGACCGCCTTTTTCGTGGTTGATTCCAAAACCGAGTATAACGCACTGCTCGGTCGAGATTGGATTCATCAAACCAGTTGTATTCCTTCGTCATTATATCAAGTGCTTGTTTTTTGGGACGACAAATCGGTCATTGTTCATCCGGCCGATAGCCAGCCCTTCGAGGCTAACATGATCCAAGCACGGTATTACGATGACCACGTCGGCTACATTACTTTACAAGGCTTCAATGATGAAGGACGGCCGACTCGGATTTCTGTACAGAAAGCTATCGAGGTTGGCGCCGAGACTGTCCATCAGGATTCGGCGAGACTCGGATTAGCTAACTTCCTCCCCGACGCCGATGTCTGACATCGATCGGGAAATACGTAGGGCCGCGGTTTCATCCACGATGGAACGACTGCTGGCCCATTGGTATACTATATCTAGACGACCAAATTCGGCCGTTAATCTCGTTGAGTTCCTGGCCGAAGGGGATAATGGTCCTGTCTTATCTCTTGATAAAATTCAAGCAGCCCCGGCCGAGCTTGAAGATCATCGGCCCCAAGTTAAAGACCCCCTGGAGGAAATTAATGTTGGGACGACCGATGACCCACGACCTTTGTTTATTAGTGCTTTACTTCCTCAGCAAATGAAAGACGAGCTTCGTGCCTTGCTCACGGAGTTCAAAGATTGTTTTGCTTGGAGCTACCATGAAATGCCCGGTTTAGATCGTACTCTTGTCGAGCATGAATTACGTATTAAGCCCGGATGTAAGCCTTTCCGTCAGCCACCACGTCGTTTCTCAACGGAAGTGCAACTCAGCATCAAGGACGAACTGGTTCGGCTTTTGAAAGCCGGGTTCATTCGGACAGCTCGATATGTTGAGTGGTTGGCGAATATCGTACCTGTCTTAAAGAAAAACGGTGCCTTGCGCATCTGCATCGATTTCAGAAATCTCAATCTGGCAACTCCCAAAGATGAATACACAATGCCGATTTCAGATCTGTTAATCGATGCCGCGGCGAATCATGCAATCTTATCTTTTATGGATGGACACGCGGGGTACAACCAAATATTCATTGCCGAAGCCGACGTGCACAAAACTGCTTTCCGTTGCCCGGGGGCACTCGGCACTTACGAATGGGTTGTCATGCCATTCGGTCTAAAAAATGCCGGCGCCACATACCAACGGGCGATGAACACCATTTTCCACGATCTAATTGGAACCATTGTCGAAGTTTACATCGACGATGTTGTCATCAAATCTAAACGCCGACAGACACATCTGGACGACCTCCGACAGGCTTTTCTTCGCATGCGTCAGCATAATCTCAAGATGAATCCCGCCAAATGTGCCTTCGGCGTGTCGGCCGGAAATTTCCTTGGTTTCCTCGTGCATCACCGTGGGATTGAAGTCGATGCGAATAAGGCACGCGCAATAATCAGTGCCCCACCTCCAACGACGAAGAAACAACTCCAGTCCTTACTCGGTCAGGTCAATTTCCTCCGCCGATTTATTGCTAACTCGGCCGGTAAAATGAAAGCGTTCTCCACGCTTTTGAAACTCAAGGACTCAGATAAATTCGTATGGAACGACGAACATCAGGCGGCGTTTACGCAAATCAAAGTCTCCCTCACGAAACCACCTGTCTTGGTTCCTCCTCGGCGCGGGAAACCTCTTAAGCTTTATATCTAGGCGGCCGAAGAGTCCATCGGCTGCCTCCTCGCACAAGACAACGACGCCGGTTGAGAGCAGGCGATTTTTTATCTAAGTCGCCATCTCAGCCACCCAGAGATCAATTATCCCGCCGTCGAGAAGCTGTGCCTGGCCTTATTTTTCGCCGCATCCAAGCTTCGGCATTACATGCTCCCGTCAGTCACCCAAGTCATTGCCCAGACCGACGTTATCCGGTACATGCTTACCCGACCAATCGTAAAAGGCCGAATTGGGAAGTGGACAATGGCGTTGTCCGAATTTAGCTTACAATACGTGCCTCAGAAAGCCGTCAAGGGCCAGGCGATGGCCGACTTCCTTGCTCAACACCCTTCCCCCTACGGTTTTGGGGATGCCGATGTCGAAATCGGCATGGTTGCGACGCGCGACAATCATTGGACGATGTACTTTGACGGTTCCAGTACGTCATCCTCGGCGGGCGTAGGAATTGTCGTTCAATCCCCCAACCATGATCGTTGGTATTTTTCGCTTAAGTTGGATTTTGAATGCACCAACAATCAGGCCGAATACGAAGCCCTAATCATCGGCCTTGGGATCCTTCATGATTTACGGGCGACCCGCGCCCTCGTCCTTGGTGACTCCGAACTTGTGATTAACCAACTTAATGGTTCTTTTCGTTGCATGAGTTGCACCCTGGCGCCTTACCATATGATCGCCAGCTATTTGGCCGAGTCCTTCGACGGTATTACATTTCAACATATTTCCCGGAGTCATAATACCGACGCGGACGAGTTGGCTCAAATCGCCTCCGGCGCACAACTCTTGGGGGGCAAGCTAGGCCGAGAAATACCCGTGTTGCGACAGCTATACCCGGCCTTGGTTAACTAACAAGTCCTCCAGCGCGACAACGTGATACGTACAAGAGTCATGTCCTTACCTTCGTTGTTAGATCGAGACGACCCAGTCGACGTTTGCGCCGTCGAAGCAATACCAGATGATTGGAGAGGGCCCATTATGCGATACCTTGACAATCCCAATAATAAACACGATCGCAAGACAAGAGTTCATGCCACGAACTATGTCATGTATCAGAACGAGTTATACCGAAAAGGCGAAGATGGTTTATTATTGCTATGTCTCGGCCCCCAAGAGAGTGGTCGGGCGATTACAGAAGTCCATGAAGGGATATGCGGAGCTCATCAATCCGGATGAAAAATGCGATGGCTACTTCGACGGCACGGCTATTTTTGGCCAAGGATACTAAAGGATTGTATCGAGTTTGCGCGAGGATGTATACAGTGCCAAATCCACGGACCTATACAAAGGGTCCCAGCCGAATCATTGCATTCGGTCATAAAGCCATGGCCGTTTAGAGGATGGGCCATGGACGTGATCGGCAAAATCACGCCATCTTCTGGAGCCGCTAGGCACGCATGGATAATAGTCGCAACCGACTACTTTACCAAGTGGGTCGAAGCGAAATCATACGCCGAACTAACATCTAAAGAAGTTTGCGACTTCATGGAGGAACACATAGTGACCAGATTTGGCATACCAGAAACGATCATAACCGACAATGGAACCATTTTCACAGCCGAGAGGTTTAAAGAGTATACGGCGAATCTGAGCATTCGGCTCGAACAATCTACACCGTATTATCCACAGGCGAATGGACAGGCCGAAGCAAGTAATAAAGTGTTGATCGGCATCCTCGAAAAAATAATAAAAGAAAGGCCCGGCATGTGGCATTTGAAGTTGAACGAGGCATTATGGGCATATCGAACATCGCCCCGATCAGCAACTGCGACAACCCCGTATGCATTAACCTACGGACACGATGCGATGTTACCGGTCGAGTTAAGCGTAAATTCGTTGCGATTAATCGAACAAAGTAGTTTGTTTAGCGCCGAATATAATCAATCCATGAGACAGGAACTAGAAGATTTGGAAGAAGCGCGACTCGACGCTTATAACTTACTGGCGGCACAAAAACGGATTGCCGAGATAGCCTATAATCAAAAGGTGCGACAGAAAACGTTCGGCGAGGGTGAGTTGGTGTGGCAAACGGTGTTGCCCGTTGGACTAAAAGATCCTAGGTTCGGCAAGTGGTCGCCGAATTGGGAAGGGCCGTTCGTGGTGCATAAAGTATATGGCAAAGGGGCATATCATCTTAAGGACCGGACCGGTGTAGTCCACAGGTTACCAATCAACGGAAAATTTTTGAAGAAATATTATCCGGTCACGTGGGAAATGCGAGAATAAAAAAAACCCGATTCATTAAGATTAATAGGTATGTACAAAATAAGTAGGTCGACCGATTTACAGTCGGATACATTCAAGGTGAAGGAGGTAGAAGAATGCCGAGCAAGGCCTTCAGCTCCAGCCACCGTACTTCGCCCATGATAACCTGAGCCTGCCGATTCTTTTTCTCCAGCTTCAACTGCTCGACCCGTGTTGCATTTGCCGCATACTAGGTCAAGCAGGCTTTGCCGCCCGACTCGAAGTCCTTGGCAAGATCGGAAGCAATGGCCGATCTTCGTTTCGCCAGTTCGGCCATCTGACGATCGAGGTCGGCCAAGACATCCCCTTTGGCCTTCAAAGCGTCAATTTTCGGGCGAAGGGTCTCTTGAACGGCCAGGGCAGCCTGCAGGTTCTGCTCAGCCCTCAAAGCACTCTCGGAAACATTGAAAGTTTCTCGAACGCGCTCCAAGGCAGTTGAGGCCTGAACAACAGCCTCGCCGCTCAGTTGACCGTCGGCTCCGAGGTCCTTCAGACATTCGCCCAGCCGATCAAGGCCTTTGCGCTCAAGGACTTGCGACGCCGAGAGCGACAGAACTTCTTGCAGCCGAGTCAGAGCGTCTGAATCGGCAGTTTCGGTCGCGGCAGCGGAATGACCAGCCCCTCCAGTAGTACGGGACAGGAGAGCTTTGAATTCGACCTCCCATGTCGCCTGCACACACAAATCAAATTAAGCTCCAAAGAAGTTATAAAAGAGCAAGAAAAGTTTTGTTTTTAACCTGCCGAGAGGAGACATCGGCCATGTCTCCAGGATCGTTGCTCGAACCTAAAGAACTCAATGGCCGAGCCCAATGTCTCAGATTGCTTCTCAGTTCTCGCGGTCGATGGAGGTTATCTACGTTCGATGGCCATTGAGGCGGCCACGAAATATAAATAACGCCCTTCGGCGCATTGAACTTTTGATGAAAAGAGTGTATAGGCACCTGACATTTAGTATTTTCCGTGTTTAGAATTCTAAAGCAGTAAAGTAATCAAGGAAAGGTGGTAAAGGGTACTTACGAAGGCCGAAGTAGCTTCCTGCGAAGGAATGTGGAGGTCCTGATCCTGAGGATGCACGGGCGTCTCCGCCGTTGCCTCTGGCTCCCCGACCGGTCGTTTGCCGCGATCGGCTGTGGAAGGGCCGACTGGGACAGCAGCTTCGGGCGAAGGGAGGACGCCCTGGTCCTGGAGAGAAGCGGAAGGTTCGGCCACCATGACCGTTTCCTCGGCCGGACGTTTGCCACAGTCAGCCACGGAGGGACTTGCTTGAGCAACCCTCTCGGATGTGGGAGGAGGTTGTCGACGCGTACGAGGAAGAGTTGCCAGCGGAGTCTCGTCACTCCCTTCGCTCTCATCCAGAACGAAGACAGAGGGTTTTGGATTTACAGGGGAAGTTCCCTCGGCCGCAGAAACCGTCTTTTCCAAAATCGGCGGAGCCTCGACAGAAGGAGGTACAACTGGTGTACCGGCCCTGGAAACAGGTCGCGTCTGAACTGTTTCTGCGGCCGAAACTGGTCGCTCCTCGACCAAGCGATGGCCGACGGCAGGAGGAGGGGAAACACTGGGGGTCGTCGTTCCAGTAGTATGACTGGAGATGACGTGGATCTCCCGTGCGCCTTTATTTGCCAGTTTCTTTACCCGCTTGGTAGGCGGTGGAGATTGGACAGCCGGCGCGGCCTCTTGGCGAGGCCGTTTGGTCAACCTGGCCCGACCAGCAGTTTTATCTGCCTTCGCCACGACCGATTCTTTCCCCGCTGCGGCGACTGCCCCTACTTTTCTCAATGGCCGACTACCTGGGAAGATAAAAGCAAATTAGCACGGCAAATTGATATGCAAAAGGAAAAGTAAAAAAAAAAAAAAAAAAAAAAAAAAAATGAACAGTTACCTTGAGTTTGGGGGGCAGAGGACTTCTTAGGCCGGTCGCTGAAGAGTTTGTCCAGCACGTCTTCGACCGGAGCACCAAAGAATTCCTGGATGTAGGCCTCCCACCAATCACCGAAGGTGTCAGTGCATAGGGTTTCTGGGGTGGTCGGTCGAAGGCGGAACTTTTGGCACTGCTCTTGAAATTCCCTCGCAGCAGTTCGGGAGGAGAGAAGGGGGACCGGGCAGCCTTGAAGATAACCGAGCTGTCGGGCAAGGAAGTTAGGATGGTACACTTCCCAACCCGCTCGTTTCCCATCGCAGCCAAGGGGAAGGTCGCGAGTAAGCACAAACGACCCCCAGGACTGACGAAGGTCGGCGTCTTCCCCCGCGCCCCACATAGATATAGGCAGTCTGATGGAGGAAGGGTAGTCCCGACGAAGGCATATCAGGAACTCGTCGTTAGAGAGGTCATCAAGAGCGAAGAGGTACCTAAATACCTCTTCGGCGTGATGAGGGGGTGTCGGTAGGGAGGCCAACTGAAGACCAAGTGCCTCCGTTGGTGAGAAGTCGGCTATAGCCGGCCGAAGGGAGGTGAAATACACTTGTAACCAGAGCTGGAAGACCCAGAGGGGACCGTTCTGGTGTGGGTCGATCTTGTGCAGGGTCGCCTCGGCCAGGCAGCGGAAGAGGTGGGCGAGAATGTTGGAGCTCAGTGACAGGACATGGCCACTAGCCAGGGCCTCGGCCACCGGCATATTCTCGACCAAGCACTTGTTCGATTTGGTACAACAAATGTATTTGTTGTACCAGTAGAAGAGGAAGGCTTCATGTTCCCCTTCTCGTAGGTCCTCTTCTCCTCGGCCGGCGAAGTGGAGGTAAAGGGTGTTGTAATTGAAGAAGTTTTTGTGAAGCTTGTGAATGTCTTCTTTCGACGGGATTCGGCCTTCACGGTTTAACGTCTCGAAAGCCCGTCGATCAAAAAGCGTCTTCAGGTCAATGTTCGACGGGTACCCAGAGAGGGCCGCGTCGATAGAGAGCCCGGTCGTTGAAGTGCCCAGGATGGCGGTGACATCCAGAGTGGTGGGGCCAATGGGACAAGTGGAAGCACTATGGTGTTGGTGGCCGAGCACCAAAAGCACAAGGCGGCTTGGAGGAGCTCCTTGTCGGGAACGATTTCCATTGACGAGAGGAGGATGGCGTCGTGGATGCCAAGGGCCTTCCATTGATCGCCGAAGAACTTCTCCATTCGGACAACCCAGGCTGCCCAGGTTGTGGTCGTCGAGGGCCAGGAGCTTTGGGGTTTCGCCGCGTCCCATCTCGACCATTCAAACCCTTGGAGTAAGGGTGTTAGGCAGTGCTCCTGGAGAAGGCCAGTAATGGCCGACGGAACGGTCGCCTTGAAAAGAGGACCCAGGATTTGGTGGGGAGTGCTCATGTCACTCTCAAACCGTATGGTTTTGATCGAGCTTCGATCGAGTATTTTTTGATGTTGTTCGCACTCCCTGGAAAGCTTTGAGATGAAGGATGCCATTGTAGGAAGGAAACACGGCGTAAAAGGGTTTTCTGGGTTGGGGGTTTGAAAGCAAAGACCTGGAAGAAAGAGATGAATTCGAGAGAAAAACGGCAAGAAATTTCAGAAAGTTTTGAGAGCGTACAGTACAAATGGAAAATTCTAGTATTTATAGAGATGGGAAAGGAAGTGCAATCGTTCGAAATTCAAAATAAAGGGTAAAATCGACTGAAGAAATCACTGATCATAATGAGCATTCAGGGAATGCAGTTGAGAAGACCGAGGGTTTCAGGTTTTGGGGGCGCACGATTGCGTGTGACGGCGAGATTGATGGCGAAAGACGTTTCGGCGTCCGCACGCTGAGAAGTGGCTCACGGATTGAGATAAGGATGGCTAGGTTTAGCCATAAGGTCATGATGACCTGACGGTTCGAGTAACTGCACGCTTCAGACGTCATTATTAGGAAAGACCAAGTCACAGGCTGCCACGTGGAGTGGAGGTTTGCAGGTTCAAGATCGTGCGATCGTGTTCAATAAATGCGCCTTGAAAATAGAGTACTTGGGTTCTGTGAACTAGATTCGCTTCTTCAAGGTCGAAACTCGGCCAAAGAGTTCAGGCCGAAGACCTCAGAAGCGAGGGGGCAATGTTTGGGCCCAAAATATCAATTTGGGCCGAGTACAGAACCATCTCGGCCCGGAAGACCTGACAACAAGGGAACCTCGGGTGGCTCGGGTCGTGGGCTTCTAAAACTAGGCCGGCTAGGTTATTTACGAAGACAAGTCCTGGTACAACAAGGAGTCTCGGCAAGTATGATAACCCGGAAGGGAGCCGACTAAAAAAGGGACTAGGTTCACAATCCTAGTTAGGATAGGACTGGTCGAGTTGTTGTTGATCCGGAGAAGAAAGCCTAGTTCGAGTAGGATTGTAACTCAAGGTCCAGTGCTATAAATAGGGGGGCTGCAAGCCAGTAAGGCCCCACAAAATCAATACAAAATTGCCCTGCGCAAATCCTCAACAACTTGAGAACTTTTTCCTTTTCTTTTTCGCTGACACATCTTCCGTTGGCATCAACAGCACTGTGAAAGCAACCGGTGATATCTTAAGTCGGCATAGATAGCTCTATCACCGTAGAATTGGCCGAACTCGCAGTACCTTCCGTTGGCATCAACAGCACTGCGGCGGGCACGGTCAGTTATCTATCCAAGTCTTGGTCGAGAGGGACGACCGAGTCCTTATCGATTGAGGTCATTTCATCAGCCTTCTCGGCGAAGTGAAGTGTTACCATTTACTGAGCTCGGCGCATTGCACGCCGAGTTGTTTTATGATTGGATATTCTCAAGTGGAATTTAGAGTTCGGCATTCAGGCGGCCGAACTACGTTCACTATAAAAACTTATATCTGCTTCGAGTATTTGTGTCCTTACACTTTGGTGTCGATTCGGCGTGAGTTCACTCTGACGAATACCATCACTGTAACCGAATCCGACAACAGCGATTCGTGAACTTCGTGATAATAGTAACCTTGTCTTCAGGTTTGAGAATCCAAGAGGCCGAGGCGTGTTCCTTTCTCGGCCGCAATCGCAAGACGCAGAAGTCAGTAGCGCGACCCAACGCAACATCAACAAATTTACTCCTCGGCCGAGCTCGGCCGACGAGTTGGCACGCCCGCATTCACCGAAGGACGTAGTTAGCTTTTAGATTACTCGGCCTGCGCGCCACGTAGGCTTTGTAGTTTTTAGGGTCAACAATAATATACCTACAAGCAAGACACATTAATCTGTGACAGGTTGACTATGAAAAAGAATCAGTCATATAGGTCGATAAATACAATTAACCTGTGATATAGGTTGATTATAAAAATTAAAAAAAATCTATAAATGGGTTAAAACAGGAGGAAGAACAAGAAATAACAAAAAAATTTATAAAAAAGATAATTAGAAAGAAATTTGATTTTTACAATAAGTTTTTTCTTTTAAAAGATAATTATTGATAATAAAATAATTAAATTTAAAGAATTAGACTTATTTTAATAAATTGGACTATTCCTACTATTGGCTCAAAAAATTGAAGTTATATCAAGTTTCCCCTTTTTAAAAAAGATTCGCCTTTGTAGCAATCGCTCATTTTAGCACTCTCTAGATAAAATTTCTAATTTTAGGAGGGGCCTCTAATTTCCAAATATATTTTCATACCTGATTGTTGATTTGCAATGATGATGTGTGATGTCGGAGTCTGCTTCTGATGTTGGACGTGATAAAAGAACACAAATCCTTTGGACCAAATCGAAGAAGTTCGGAGTAGCTTCGGGTCTGGGTTTGTTTTGCTTCGGGTTTGAGAGTGATTTGCTTCGGGTTTTCGTGGGTTCGGAGTAGCTTCGGGTGGCTTTGGTTTGCTTCGGGTTTGAAGGTGATTTTGCTTGCGGTTTCAAATGACGCGCAGCAAGTTCTCAGAAGGTGTGACGACAACCTCTAGTCCTATGTGATAGAGCCATCTGGCAGTCGAGGCCGACAACCCTACGAGATTATGCAACGAGATTATGCAAGTAGTAGTATATTATATATAGAGCAACTCTGGATCAAGTTTTTCCTAAATATTCTCTCTGAATTCTGAAACACCGAATACATTTAGTATCTATTTGCTAGGAGGATGCAAATATTTAATGTCATGTATTTCTCCAACAATCATTTGTTCGTGGATGTTAACGTTGCAGCACTACAGGCTAACCGCCGTCACGCACACCGCAACAATATTCTTGCGTTTGTCATTCCGACAATCCTAACGTTGGTCCAAATGAGATATCCTCAACAGGATCTGTTGCAAACAAACCCCACACTCACGATTATTACCATATCGAGCGTTCTTGCGTATTGCTTTGCATTTGCCTTACTCGAGCTGCTACTACTATTTACAAGCAGCGACACCGCTACTTGTAGTACTAGCACAAATGAACTTATAATTTGCTGGTGCCGCACGGCCATGATGGTGTTTGGTTCAGTCTCAGTTGCTTCACTTTTATGGCTTCTGCTTTTCCACCACCCCCGTTCCTGGGGACCTGTGATGTATCTGAATTTGTGCTTGGCTTTTCCGGTGGTGGTGCATTTGGCCCGGAAAGCGGTGCTGCCGATGGGTAACCTACTCTTTGAACGAGGCCGGGGTCTAAGGGCAAGTCGACTCTTGCCCCTCACTACAATGGATTTGTCTTTAAGATAATCAGAACGTCTAACAACTTATGTTGTTTTGACATGGAAGTTATTTGGTGTAAACCCAGCTTTACTCTGAAAGTTATTGTAAGTGCTGATTTTTTATTTTTTTTATTTTTTTGTTTTTGTTTTTGGTCAATTAAGTTCTGATCTATGTTGCTGATCTATGGCTAGCAATTAATGAACGAGAGAGGCAAGTTTTTTTTTTTTTTTTTTTTTTCTATTTTTGAGATGTAGTACGATATTCATTGATGAAAGATTGAAAACGTACAGAGATAAGGATATAGTGCTAATAATGCGTCTCGATAAAAATCTTGCCTAGAATTTCAATCCGGACTAACAGAAAAAGAGGGTTGCACACCAAGCAACTTATATAACACTGCTATCCTCAAAAAGAGTATCAAAAGTACATCTGGAGGTTCTTCGAACCAAGTTACTTAGGTAAATATTTAATTACAAGATATCTAAAATACAAAATAAATACATACAATTGGATGGGGATTGAAGTTGGAACACCTAAAACACCGGAGATGCAACTTGCTGCTGATTAGTGTCACTAAAAATACAAATCGTGTCTTTTGGCCATGCAAATAATTAGTGGGCACTCTCCGATACCCAACTTGAGACCGTACTTTCGTCCACTGGTTTTGGTCCGCCGCAAGACCTTGAGACGGATCCAAATAGCTTTTCAATCTCCGGCGCACATCTGATTCTGAAAAATTTTAAAATAGCAACTTAGAATGTTTTCAGATTGCAAAGTTTAAGTTTCTTTCGATTTTCCATTTTTGGAAGGACAGGAAGTTACCTTGATAAGCTCAACCATGGATGAGGTGGTTAACAATCAGACGTTCCAACAATACCCTTGTGATCTGCTCCTGGATAATTTCATGCTGAAGTAAAAGAAATAACTTCAACAGTTAGAAGATGCAGCTCAATCGTAAATCGTAATTGATATGAAAACAAATGGACAGTTAGAAGATTCAGTATCTAGGTCCACTATCAGAGTCTGAAAAATATCCAGAGCAGCACCCACCAAATGGACAGTCAATGGAACAGTTTGGGTAGATTGCGCATTGAGGCATTCTAGCCTGAAGCTGCTGGATAGCCTGTAAAATCAACCCAAAATATAAGCACCAGGCTGTCCGCTCAAGTCAAGTCAAGTCAAGACCATCTCTTGATACAGATCATATAGTCATGAAGGCCTTTAGATTTCGGATTCATAAAATTATGCCCCCGCTGCATCCTTACTCCCTCTTAGTGAAGCACAACAGTACTAGAACGTGGCAATCAAGAAATCTTGCATACCAGTGAATTTTTATAGTGAACATTTATGGAAACTAATGGACTACATGTAAGTTTCAATACTACATAACAAGGACTGATGTTAAACAAAAAAAGCATTAGAACAGTTGGATGTTGTAGCACAATCCAGCATAAGAACAAGTACCTGCATCCCAACATAAAGCACAAGGGATTTGATCAGGTGTACATTGTAACGAGTACCAGCTGAGGCAACTTCGCTTGGTAAAAGGAGCAACTTTTGCAAGAGAAGCAAAGCAATGTATAAAATATTGCAATGCGAATTAGAAATGAAATAGCAATCAGAAATATTATCTTGAATTCCACCAAGAAGCCAATTACAGATGCAAATGTTAATCCCAATGTTAAACCCAACGTGCAGAAATGTTTCCTGACATTGTACATATATATAATATAATATAATATATATATATATATATATATGTATATATACTTTTATTTTAGAAGAAACGGCATCAATTTATTGAAATAATAACATGAATTACAAAACAGTGGATAAAAAATTCACCATCTAGCAAAACTAGCTAAGACCTCTCAAGTAGATCTATTTACAAGTAACTAAAACTGAACCAAAATCATTTTACGGCTGCTAACATATCCCATACTATATGAGAGAGAATAATCCCTGAACTCATAAACTGATGCCCAGAGGGCTGACCAGTATCTTACTCTACCCCATAGTTCTTCTACCCCCACTCCATTATAATCCTCATAAACTCTTCTATTACGCTCCAACCAAATGTTCCAAAAAACTGCCAACACCAAACAGCCCCACAAATTATGTAAGGAAGGACTGACAAAGAACTGGCTCACTCACACATTATGCAAGGAAGGACTATCAAAGAACCTCTGAAAATGCAAGTGCAATCCAAAAGCACTGAGTTTCGGGTTGATAACCACGTGAGTTGCAATATTAGATAATGGTGTGGGAAGCTGCAAAAGACCAGAGATCCAGCCAAGAAGAGGATCAGGGGACGAAAACTAACTAGAAGGTAATTAATTTCTAATAGACCACACACACACACAAACATCTCATACAAAAACAAAATATTGAAGGAACCTCAAAAGTGGGAGCCAAATGCATCCCTCTGTACTTCTTGTCATCGATGCAGCTGAGGAGAGATATAGAGAGAGAGAGAGAGAGAGAAGAAACTGCAAATTTGGTGAAAATAAGCAATTGTGTAGTAAAACAGAAAGATGCTTTAGCCTTTTCAGACTGAAAGCTTGCAACGAATTGGGTGTCGACACCCGGTTATCAATTTATACATAAATTTGAATTTGAATCATTTGGGCTTCAAAAAAATTGCACAGAAATACAGAAGAAGATGAAAATTGAAGCAAACCATATGCACTGGGCAATTGCGACTCACCCAAAACAAGCACAACTCATTTTCCATGGAAGATTATCACAAAATCGCAGGACTCAGGCAATCTAAAATCGAGTGGGTTCTACAGGATGGAAGAGAACCCCATTTCAGATATCTCTCAAAAATCAAAACCCCATTGAAGATTTTGCGGTTTTGATTCAAATTTCAATAATTAAAAAAAAATTATAAAAAAAAAATCATTAAAATTTGATAATGGTCACAAATGTAAATAAAATTAAAATAAGAAACTAACAAAATTCATCTATAAGATATGGGTAAGAGTTCTCGCACATCTCCCTATTACCGGGAAATCTACAGAAGTAATAATGGGAAGGCAAAAAGGAAATCTTAGGGGTTTGATAGCTCGTGTGTCCACGGGACAAATACCATTTGAGTTTGTCGATATGTGCAAGCAAGCGTAGCAAATCACATAGATAAGCCCCTACCTGCCAGCGGGCGGATAGATAGAGCGAGCGAAGCGCAAAGAGGATAGATGTCTGAGAGGTTGAAAGAGTCGGGACCTTGATAAGCTCAATGAAGATAATCAGAAGACCCCATAGATGAGGCTGGTTAACAATCAGACGCTCCAACAATACCCTTGTGATTTGCTCCTGCATAATTTCATGCTAAAGTAAAAAATAACGTCAACAGTTGCAAGATGCAGCTCAATCGTAATTGATATGAAAACAATCTAAGAACATGCATTAGGGGACGTCCCCATAAATTTTTAAATAAAAAGAACAGATGACTATCATAGAGCAAATATGAAGCATCTAAGTTGTCTCACCTGGTTTGATTCAGCAAACAAGTACAAAACAATGAAGAAAAAGTAATGGGTATGGGTGTTTGGATAATGCAGTTGGTTCGCGATCACATTTAGGAAAAGGTAGCGCCCTTCAGTATCTAGGTCCACTATCAGAGTCTGAAAAATATCCAAAGCAGCACCCACCAAATAGACAGTCAATGGAACAGTTTGGGTAGATTGCGCATGAGCCGTTCTAGCCTGAAGCTGCTGGATAGCCTGTAAAATCAACCCAAAATATAAGTACCCGACGGTCCGCTGTTCTCAAGTCAAGACCATCTCTAGATAGATATAGTCATGAAGGTCTTTAGATTTCGGATTCATAAGTTTTAATACTACATAACAGGGACTGATGTTAAACAGAAAAGCATTAAAACAGTTGGATTTCGTAGCACAATCCAGCATAAGAACAAGTACCTGCATCCCAACATAAGGCACAAGGGAGTTGATCAGGGGTGCATTGTAACGAGTACCAGCCGAGGCAGCTTCGCTTGATAAAAGGAGCAACTTTTGCTTCAGTTCAGTCAGAAATGAAGAACCATGTTGCCTTGTCTGTAAAGTATTTTGAAACAATAAGCATGATGAAATATTTATAGAAGATAAAAAAAAATCCATGCAAGAGAATAGAAAGTCCAATCCAAATAGTAAAGGATTATTTAATGTCAAAACAAATTAGACGAACGAAATAGTAAAAGATTACTGGCCAAAAGTCAGCATATCTTGAGATACTCGTCCACATCAGCTTTCATCTGCTTTGCTTTTAGAGCGGCATCAACCTCAGAAAGAATACATGGAGACTGGCTGATTTCAGCAAGCAAATCAACCTGCATATATGCAGAGACAAACCAGTCCCCACCAGATCAGTTTTTATAACCTAACAATGTTACAAATACAAAATAAATATGCAAGATTGTCAGCCACCTTTAAGTTGGGAGTAGATGGATCTGGTAGCCTCATATTACGGGGAAATGCATTGAGGATGATATTTCGCATTTGAATGCAGCTTGGAGGGATTACATCACACAAAGTAAAATGATAATCACAAAGGAACTCCGGGAAATCATGAAGTAGCACTAGCAGCACCCTAAGTGTTATTGGAGCATAAGCATGGCAGCTGGATCAAGCCACTGATGCAGCTATGTTGAAGAAGAAGAAGAAGAAGAAGAAGAAGTTCGAATTTTAGCTAAGTGTTTGTTTATAGTTGAAGGTTATAAACTTGTAATGAACAGTCAAGATTATAATATCTTAATGGTGTATAAATTGACACGTGTCTAGTTTGTTAAAGAGTTAAATGAATGCATGTGTTTCGCACGTGATCATAGTCACGGTGCTTTGGTGGGTTTGCAATGGCTATAATGCCTTGTCTGTTGCCGAGTTTTGGGGATCGAATCCAAAAAGGTTCATGGAGCTATGAACTCCATTTCTGTGTGAAACTCATCTTTGTAATTCCTTCAATATCAGCTCAATTACTGATTGATTTGATTACAAAAAACAAAAAAAAAACAGAAGAAATACTGCTGCAAACAATGAAATCCAGAAGAGAAAAGAGGCAGACTGGAACTCCAAGTTCAGCATTCCTCAAAAATGGCTCCATGAATTGAAACAAATGTACCAGCAAACGTTGGATATAGGGCCAAACCTTCTGACCATTTCCAGCAAGCAATTTTGGCTTGAAACTCCCATGACTCACCAACTCAAGCCATGCAAAGCTGATAAAGGATTTTCTCAGAATCGAAATGCACAGTTCCAAGGAATATTAAGATCAAAGTCTATTCTTACACATATCCTCATATTTGACTTGTGAACACCGACACTGAACTAAAATGTTTACATACAAGAATGTGATTACACAAACAATAGAAGAAAGAACGGAGAGAATAGAAAAAGCGATAAGCAAGAGGCAAAATTGAGGGAGAAAGAGTAAGTAACAAAGTTTTGCGATTTCAAAATATGGATCAAGAAGAGACACCCATGGACTAGTTACAAGGGACAGTCCAAACTTAACTCGAAGCCAATCCCCAATTAAATAAAATTCCAAAAGTGTCGTCCAGTCAAAAATAGTAACACCCTGGAAGTTCATAATCACAGAACCAAATAAACATTAAATAAAATTCCAAAAGTGTTGTCCAGTCAAAATTAGTAACAACCTAGAAGTTCATAATCACAGAACAAAAAGAACATATAATATACCACTACAACCGTACAAGCAACAATTTCCTTATCATAACAACTCGTTTCATTTCCTACCAATGATGGAATAGTAATAAGTATAACTGACGCCAACCTGAACGTAGGAACCTTAGGGGGCTGCAAAGCATGAAATGCATTTGCAAATGCTGTCAATATCTGCGACATAGAAACCAACATTAGTGATAGAGGCAAAAATGACAAACCAAAGGAACAAGGGACCCCAGAGGTCCAGACCTGAAAGTTAGCACCATCAATCACAGGATCCAAAGAACCAAGGTCTAGAAGCTAGTTAACAAACTATCTAAAATACGATCTTCGATTGAAAGATGTTTTCTTCTCCTCTGCATCCATTTGAATGAATCCCACTGTGATTGCTAAAATCTGCCCAAGTGTCAAACAATCAGCCAAATGAATATTTCTTTTTGAGAAAATCAGCGACAAGAATTATTGAATAAGCAATAAAAACAAGATTCAATCAAACAAAAAATTACTTTGTATTTGTACTCACCTTAGACAGGAGAAATAGTTTACTTGATCCCTGCTCCAACAGATAATCCATAGTTAAATTAGGTCCAGGAATCATAAAGAGCATAAAACATACTTACAAAGGAATAATTACCTTCAAAATTAAGAAGACAAGTTTAGCATAGATATCAATAGCAAGGAAGAAGATATTCTGCACTTGTTGAGGTGTTTGCAGTGAGCCTGGAATTGTCATCTCAGAAGATAGGCAGTTTGCAACAGATAGCTCCTGAAAATGAGTAACAGAAAATATGCTTTATAGCACTACGTATCATTCTGAAAGCAAGCCAATTTAGGAATTGAGAACTCACTGTGAAGACACGAAAAAACCGGTCTGTCATATCATCCCCCTTCAGCAGACCACTTTGATGCAACTGCAAGATAAAATGGGCACAAGCTGCATCGGCACAAGGAAGTTCGCAAATGGGCACAAGCTGCATCGGCACCAGGAAGTTCGCAAATCCAGTACCACTTGGCAAACAGCATAGACACCTACAGGATATCCACAGAAGTCGAACCACTTCAAAAAAAAACTTTATATGTGCCTAGAAAGATTTCCTTTTGTACTTCTTGTACATAGAGAGAGAAGAAACTGTAAATTTGGTGAAAATAAGCAATTGGGTAGTAAAAAGGAAAGATGCTTTAGCCTTTTAAGAAGCTGAATGCTTGCAACTAATTGGGTGTCGACACCCACACTTATCAATTTATACATAAATTTGAATTTGAATTATTTGGGCTTCAAAAAAATTGCACAGAAATCCGGAAGAAGATGAAAAATGAAGTAAACTACATGCACTGGGCAAGTGAGACACCCAAAACATGGGAAATACCTGCATAAAAGTATTAACACATTAAGTAAACGAAACCCAAACAAACAATCCAACGGAAAATTGGAAGTTCATATCAAGCACAGCAAACGAAACCAAAACAAACAATCCAACCGAAAATTTGAAATTCAGACCAACCGAGACAAACAAAAGTCATTTACCATGGAAGATTATCACAAAATCGCAGGACTCAGACAATCTAAAATCCAGTGGGTTCTACGGGATGGAAGAAAACCCCATTTCAGATATCTCTCAAAAATCAAAACCCCATTGAAGATTTTGCGGTTAATATTCAAATTTCAATAATTAAAAAAACAATTATATATATAAATCATTAAAATTTAATAATGGTCACAAATGTAAATAAAATTAAAATTAGAAATTAAAAATATAAAACCAAAACAGTACAAAATAAGCAAGAGTTAACTGGCTGAGCTCCACACCTTGATCGTCGTTAGCTGCCGGCAAGGCGGCAGCGTCCGTACATCTGCTGCTTTCTCCAGCATTCACACGATGGCGGTCGATGGTGGACCTTCCACACCAGCGGTTCTCGGTGTCATATCTAATTGTTGAATCCCACATCGCCAGAGGGTTAAAAGAAGAAGAGTAGATTTAACCCTACTTTAACTAACACCGAGGTTGTTTTTGGTAAAATCTCACACTTGACAGATTGCGGAGGTAGTAAACCAAATTGGGGATAGTATCAGTGTTGTTGAAGTAGGGCCCTGACGCGTTGATCTGAAAAATTCAACATGGTATCAGAGGTACAACCACGTGATTGGGTGGGTCCTTTTTGGCCCCATGCAATGGGTGAGTCCCGACATGGTCGACATGATTCCACGTAGGCCAAGAGTGCCATGTGATGAGGTGGGTCCTCGTTGGCCCCGCGTGATGGGTGAGTCCCGACTTGGCTCTACGTGGTTGGGTGGGTCCTCTTTGGCCTATGCAATTATGGGTGGGCTAACGAGTATAGGAACCACGGGTTGGGGCAAGTAATCAAGGTTCGGGACGGGTACGGGCTGGTTCTAAATTTTTAATAAGAGAAACGGGGCGGGGTGGGGCGATGAAATTTTAAGGGCGGACTAGCAAATTCTGGGAACGGGTCTGGGTCTGGGTCAGGTCGGGCTTGGACAAGACGAGGTCCTGGAGCAATTTGAGGAAGGCAGCAATGAGGTGCGAAACGTCGTCGCTTTCCGAGTCGGAGTCTGAATCGGAGGAAATGATGCGGTTGACGGTTAGGATGAGCGAGTTTACGTGGAGGGCGAGCGAGTTGAATCGCTTGGAAACGGTGTGGCAGCGGATGAGGATTAGGTCTGATTCTAGTGATCAGATTTCCAATACCTGGCTCGGCCCATTTCCTTTTTAAGCAGGTCCAGTCCAGTCCCTCCAAATTTGGACCCAACCTGGCCCATGCCCACCCCTACATGCGATGGGTGAGTCCCGAAATGGTTCCACGTAGGCCAAGAGTGCCCACGTGATAGGGTGGGTTCTCGTTAGCCCCGCATGATGGGTGAGTCCCGACTTGGCTCCACATGGTTGACGATGTGTGAATCTCCACGTGTGACCCACAAAAATGGGGTCTCACGTGCGGGGGCGTGTTAAATCCTACATCGGCCAGAGGACCAAAAAAAAAAAAGGGTTTAAATAGAATTACCCCATTCTAACAAACATCAAGGCATTTTGTGATAAAATCTCACACCTGACGGTTTGGGCAATGGTAATTACCAAGTTGGGGAATGTCGGTGTTGTTAGAGTGGGACCCCGTCGACCTGAAAAATTCAACACTAATTATCAATTATTTCTCTCCGCTGTCTTTAAAATAGGAAAAATTGCAGAAGGAAGAAATCAGAAAATTAGAAAAATGGTGAGAAATTAGTAGGAGCTAGAGAGGAAGAGGACAAATAGGCGTTGAGAATTAGGTCTACCTCTTCTCTTTCTACTAAAAAATGAAATAATAGGAGTACTTTACGGAATCTGGAACCAATAAAAGAATTTACAAATCAAGAAAGTTACCACTCTCTACACTGACACCAACTTCATGCAAACAACTATTGTCACCATGTCGACGAATAATTATCCATAAGTTGAAACCCCCAAAATTACAAAAAAGAAAATTTAAACACAAAATTCATCTGTGAATCGAAAATCACACAAAAAATAAATAAATCAGGCACATTGAGAAAGATGCAAAACTCACCAGGAGAAGCTAGGTTATGTGTAAACCCGAATTAAAAAAGGGCAAAAACATATAGCAGCTCAATGGTTTCCAACGAAAGAAATTTGCAAGAGTCGAGCAGTTTTTCGGCAAGAAAAAACAGCGCCGATAATTGGCGCGAGAAAGAAGGCAAGGCTGGACAGGGAGAAAAACGACGAGGTGGGAGAGAAAAATGCAGGTTCCAAAATACATAAAAGATGAGAACAGTGAGAGAGAAGCGAAATCTAGAAGAAGCCAAAGGGTATGCCCGGCAATGGTGTACTGGCTAGGAGGGCAAAGCCGTCTTTTCGCTGTGTAAAAATTGGAAAAAAATTAGAGTGCGAACCCCCCGGGGTGTTTTATCTCCCACTCACATAAAATAATAATTTTATTGACAAATTTATCCTTGTATAAAATGTCTTTCAAAGACCTAAAGACCAACCAATTATATATTGACACCCTATAATAGTTATATTGACAAAATAACCTAAAATATCATAAATGAAAAAAAGGAAAAAAAAAATGTTTGAGGCAATGAACAAGGCAGCTTTGGTAGAAACATCTGTTTTGATCGAGTCATTGACGGAGAAGAAGAGGCCGAGAATTTAGAAGAGGAGACGAGCATGTCGAAGAACAAGATCGTGGGCAACGACGACTTTAACATTGTCCAGAATCGATTGGAATTGTCGAACAGAAAGCTTACAAATCTTTTGTCAGGAGAAGTACATTGTTGTTACTGTTAGTGAACGGTACTTTTTGCTTGGGTTTTTTTAGTATAGGCATAATTTGCTAACACTTGGGTATACTCCCTCACGTTTAAGGTATTTATCCGAACTTAGGAGGGTCTTTAACCTCTTCATACCTTAAAAATCATTCATTGTAAGATATCTTGGATGTACTGCCGATTTAGTCCTGGAATTATCACCTCAATGAAAATTAAGTCCTTGAATTATTTTTTCGGTAAAATAAATCCCTAAATTCATAAAAATTGCTAATTTCATGCTTAATATTATATTGAAAGCTACTTTATCTATTTTTTTGTTAACTTGAGTCACATGACACATTTTTTAGGGTAACACCATCATTTTCTTGCCTATAAAACCTTAACATTGCATATAGATTGCGAATCTAGCATCTAATTTACCCTCAAAAGTTAAGTCTATATTCTACTTCTTCAGAAAAAAAAAAAATGGTCTTTAAACTATGCAAAATTACCAATTTACCTTCCAAAGTGAATCACATGCAAGTCAATTGACTTAGATTGACGAAAAATTAAATAGAATAACTTTAAATTTAATATTAGGGATGTAATTGGTAGATTTTTATTAGTTTAAGATTTTTCTGAAAAAAAATTCAAGGACCTAATTTTCACTCGGGTAATAAATAAAGACTATATTGGCAGTTTATCCTATTTCTTATTGTCATCATGCAAATTACTCTTTCAATTTGGACATTGTGCTTTGCCCTATTCGACAAACTATCATGTTGATGCACAAAATCAGTGACGACTTTGGAACAATGTAAAGTGTCAAGTTTGTGACATTCGTTTGGTTGCTCCGGTCACTTAGTGAGGATAATATGTAAAGAGATAGAGATAGGAAAGCAAACACAAGATGTACGTGGTTCACCCTAAGCTTGGCTATCTCCACGGGGTAGAGGAGTTCTCATTAATAATGAAGGGTTTACACAATACATATGTTCAAGAATAATCATCATTAGTAGGTTCTAATGACTAGTTTAAGTACAATAATGACATTAGGGATTAATTGTAGGAGAATGGTCTCTTTTTATAGTTGAGGAGAGTCTTTAGCTTTTGTCCGCGGTCAATGTGGGACTCTATGGCCTTGTTTGGTACGCCATATATAGCACCGAATAAGACTATTAATACGGAGTCAGGTGCTTGGCGCCCTCTCGTATTAAATTGGATCGGACTAATTTAATCTGATCCACTTATTTTATACGGCATATACCCTCTTAGTAAACCAATCCAAAATGGGCGTATTAATTAGTTGGCTCCCTTTCTTCTCTCTCGTGTGAGTTGGCACTCTTTGTCGCCGACCCCGCCGTTTGCTCCGTCTCCTTCTCTCGCCGGCTGTGTTCTCCCCGTCTCCTTTGGCAAGCTTTGTTCTCCCCATCTTCTCCCGGCGGCTTTATTCTCACTGTCACCTTTGTTATTTGATAATTAGAAACGCCTACAGAGAGACGACTCGCACCACCACTGCAAAAATTCGGAATGATTTCATCTAGGTTTTAGGGCCTTGATTGGGAATTGATGATAGGATTTGAAAATTCAAAAAGATTTCACCTGGTTTTACGATTTGGAAAGTTTCTTCTGGTTTTAAGATTTCATATGGGTTTTTAATTTCTTTAATTTCTGGGTTTTAAGATTCCATCTGCTTGATGGTGTTTTCAAGCCTCTTTGGGCCAAGAACAGGTAAGGAAATGAGTGAGGGTGTTTGTAGGGGTGGTGCGATAGAGGGATCTGGGGAAGAGATAGATTTCAATTTATTTTTAATTTGTTTTTTGTAATTTGATTTAAATAGGGGACAAATACGAAGTGAAATAACAAAATAAAAAAATGCCAAACAAAATTTTGTTCTTTTTTTAGTTTGATCCATTTGGTTGTTGTGAATTTATTAATTATAAAAAATTTCCTTTTTTCCATTAATCATCAATTTGAAAGTAATAATACTTTGAATCATCTTATTCGGTATAGTACCAAGCACATTATAAATACGATCATTAGTTCGATATTGCACCAAACGCCAGACTAATTTAGTCAGTATTATCCGATGACTATTTATCCTACCCGACTAAAATAGTGAGTACAGTCTGAGCTACCAAACGAGGCCCATGAGCTTTATTCTGATGTTGACATCTGTCGCGCTATGATTGGCCTCTTGGTTGGAGGGAAACTCTTGTGCTTCGGCAGGGATGCCTCAACATGAACCCCTCAATGGGTCCTTGAAGGTATGACGTTGACCGGTGCTCGGTAGTTTCAGGATTGGTCAATTATGGTTCAAACGGTGCTCCCCTAAGTTCCCAAGTGAGGAAAGCTTCTATGTTGGGGACTTGACAAATCCAAGTCACTGAGTAATCACGAAACTTCCGAGTACCGAGGTGTAATAGCATATAGTATGAGTCCTCTAAGTCTCTGGTCAAGAAGAGTTGTCGAATGAGGTGTCTTGCTAGTAGCCAAGTTGTCAAAATAACAAAGCTTCACCCTTTTCCTTTCTAAGTGGTAGCCCAAAACTCTTGGGTGTGGGAAGCTCTTTATAGGACCTCATAAGTTGATTTTTCTTCCACTATGTGTTGAAGTTTTTGTTGACCTCCTTATGCTTAAAATTAATTAATGATTGTTAAGCGATTAATTAATTGATTAATAATTAATTAATTAGTAATTAATTTTGGATTTTTTTTTGAATTTCGGATTTTGAATTTTGAATTTTCCTAGCTTGTGTGGAAGTCCCAAGGCTTGACATGTGGGGCTTTCTTATAGGTTGAGTTTGAACTTCTTTGCCTATGTTGGACTATATAAGCAGGATGAGTTTCCACTTCATACATTGCTTTCATTTGCTCCTTGTGTAGTAATTTTTGAAAGTAGAGTGCTTTCTGGTTGATAGGGGTTTCGATGGTGCTTCACACCATTCTCCGGTTAGTAGCCTTTCTTTAGATCAAATGCATCCATTCTTGTTGAACTGTTTGAGTTTCTATGCATGTGGCTAAGAACATGGTGAACTAGTTGAATTTCCATAATCACTTAAGAGCATTTTAGACGTCAATCCTCCATGTAGTAATAAAGGTGTGTGTTTCTATTTGTTGTAGATGTCAGGGTTTGAAGGTTCTAGTGATGAGGGCTCCACCAGAGAAGGTTCTAGTGATGATGGTTTGAAGGTTCTAGTGAAGGTTTGAGCCGTCAAGGTCTTCCTTAGAGTCTTATGAAGAGGAAGTGTTGGGTGACCCTCATGATCACCAAACATGCTTCCATCTGATGAAGAGGCAGGTGAGGAGCATAGGTCCAAGGATAGAGCCTTAGATATTGGTGCATTCACTTCCCATATGTCAGTAGTTGAGGAGGGTGTCCTCAATGCTATACCCATTTTTCGCTTCGAGTTTATGGCGGACCACTTAGATAAGAACTTGCTAGATAGTAGACATCAGCTTGATGCCTTAAGGGAGTCTTGTTGTATACCAAACAACATAGGGATGCGTTTGGTGCACGACAAAGAATTGCCTACTGATTCGCCTAAGGGTCATGTCATGTTCTATACCCAAATATTAGAGAAGTGGGGGGCAAAGTTGTCGTTTCATCCGTGGTTGCAAAAGATGATTACCCTCATGGGGTACGTGCCTAGGCAACTCAATCATGGTCTATAAGAAAGTTTGATTGGGACTTACATCATTTGGATGAAGTGTGGTCTAGGTGAACCTTCATTCTCTCAATGGTGGTATTGTTATAAGATGCGTCCGGCCAAGTCATCCACGGGCTATGATGAGTGTGCATGTCGGACTGAGAAAGTGTGTATAGTCTTGGTAAGAGAAAATTATATTCTACTTGGAAAAACCGTTGATGCTTCATGTACAAGGGTTGGGAGTATGATAGAAGTACCAAGCCTAAGCATCGCATTCTTACCCATTTTTAGACCATAGGTTGTAATGTATCCATTGTTTGCATACTTTGTTATTTATTGTGATCTTTACATGATTCTAACACTTTGCCTTATGTAGTGTTGAAGAAGGCTATCAAATTGTCTGGACAAGAGCTTACCGATGCAGAGAAAGTGTTGAGGGTGCCAAAAGAGGATAGACACTTGGGCAAGCTACTACCCTTGTTTCAAAAGTGCGGTTTGCAGCCCTTACTATTCGAGTGCCAGAGACAAATGAGTAAATCATATCCTACGTTTGCCCTTTTTTTTTTATAAAGTTTTATTTCTTCAAACAAAGTTGTATTCCTTACATTGATTTTCCTTGTTCAATGGAGAATGTGAGCAAGAAAGGGGAGACTAACACCAAGAAGGGAAAACTAACCATGTTAGTTCCCGTAGACGACATTCTTCTTCACAAAAGAGCTCGCAAGCACATGGTGAAACCAGTCCCTAGGCCTAAGTCTCAAGAAGAGATAGTTAAGGTTGCCATCTCTAAGAAGGCCGAAGATGAGGCCATCAGATGTGTTGCTGCCATAGTTGCAGGGGATGAGAGGCGAATGTTGCCTTCTCCTCCTAACATCGATCTCATCTTTCCTCCAATCATGGAGCATGTTGGCCAGAAAGGTGGCCCTAGCTCTAGTCACAAGAGGAAGTATAAGGAAGAAGCTGGTAGAATCCATGGGAAGGACATGAAGGTTGTCATACAGCCAAATAGCTTTAGGTTCGTCAATAATTGCTTTACAGGGCACCGAGCCACTGTTAATGAGTTCAGTGAACCACTAGTTGAGAACGAATCAGATCGTGACCGAATGATGAGGCTATCTGGTAAGTGTTACTTTATCATTTCCTTACTTTCTCCTCTTTTTCCTTTATCTTCATTTTCCCTTGGCGCTGACGATCATCTTGTCATGTAGGTTGTGGATGACGCCAGGAAAAAGAGCAAAGCTTGGACTGAGGTCGTCTAGCTTAAGGACAAAACCTTGGAGAGGTTGAATAGGCGGAATGATGAGAACTTACGGCTTAAGAAGTAGTTGAATGCGACTATCCTCGAGGCTTCTAAGGTCAGAAGGGAGTGGGATAATGCATTGGCTGAAGTTGTAGAGCTGAAGAAGAGTCTCCCAACTGAGAGGGAAACTGATGTGCGGGAGTTCTTAGCACCCATGTTTTCTGTTGTGTCATCAGACCCCACTGCGCCTGGGAGATTCGGCTTGAGATAAAGAAATGGATGGTCATCCTTGAGTGATATGGCGGCGGAGGCATTCTCGACAAGTACCGTGATTAAATGAAGAAACATTGACTAAAGGGTGAACCCTTTGTCCTCAAACTCGATCCTAGTAGTGATGGAGAGTTTGAGGATATCACCAATTCTGATGAGCAGACTCAACAAGGTGAGGATGGTCCCGGAGATGCCGAGGATGGCTGTGATGGAGATGAAGGCGAGACACAACATGATATTATCGAGAATTCGACCTCATATAAAGATGATTCGTAGTGCATTCACTTCCTACAAGCACTAGTTTGTTGCATGGATGTTGTGTGTTAAGTTAGGTGCCTGAGGGCTTTTTGTGTATGGATGTTTACAACATTGCACCATTTATTTTGATGTTAAGTGCCAAGTATTTTCACTATCATTTATTAATTGGCTATGTTCGAATAGATCCCATGTTTGGATACAACCTATGACTTAGGTATAATTGAATGAATACACTTTGAAGATGTTTGTTTTATTTGCGTAGTCTTGTTGACAGATACTTAGACTTTATTTCATGTTGAAGCTTCGAACTCGAGTATGCGGTGTCATTTGAGTTGAGGTTTTGAGTTAGAATTTTATTTGGTCAGGATGAGATCAAGTGTTTTCGGTGCTAAGAATGTAAAAGAGTTAGGATGAAGTTGTCTGAATCACCTCTTTATTAAGTTCATTCTAGATGGCTTTCCTTACAAAAGATGCTGAATGGCTATAGCTTAACACTTGTAGTGAATGTACTTGTAATAGTACTTTAAAATAGCGAGGTTTGACCCTAGAGTCATAGTAGTTGGAGACACGCTGCTTGTAAGTGATATTCCTTAAGAGAGCTTAGTCCTTATGTTCCTCGACTAGATCTAAGTTGAGGGTGAGTTGTTTGCCATTTTCACTTTGCATGTAGTTCTTAACTCGGTATGTTGCTTGCACAAGCTCAATTGGGACAACCGCATCTGTACCAAAGGCAAGTTAAAATGGAGTTTCTCTTGTTGAAGTCTAAAACGAAGTTCGATATGACCAAAGAATCTGGGGTACAAGTTATAGCCAACAATCTTTAGCCTTGTCCGGATGGTACATAAGGATTTGGTTGTACCCTGAGTAAGCATCCATAAAGCTCAATAGTTTACACCCTCTAGTTGAGTCGATAAGTCTATCAATGAGAGGGACATGAAAGTTATTTTTTGGGCATCCTTTGTTGAGGTCAGTGTAGTCAACACATATTCTCCAGAAGATTTTTTTAAGCAGGAGGTTTTCCTTGGTAGGATTTTTCTTAACAAGGACATATGAAAGTGTCTTTGAGTTTTTCAACTTCTGCCTTCATTGCCTCATATCATTCCGTGTCATAAGATATTCGCTTCTGTCCCACCGGCTTGGTTTTAGAATCAATGCTCAAGCGATGACAAATGACATCGGGAGAGATGCCTGGTATGTCCTTGTATGACCAACCGACCTTGGCGTTCTCTTGCAAGAAAGAGATCAATGCCAACTGAAAGGGTGGTGACAAGGTGGTACCAATCTTCACCATGCGATCCTGATAGTCTTTTAAGATAGAGACCTTCTTCTATTCTTCAGCAGGCTGTGTTTGCTGGGTGAAATAGTCATCTTGTGGATTGTCAGGTTGATCATTGCCATCACGAAGAGCCAAGTTGGCTTCATCCGGGTTGGTCTTTATGACTTGGCCATGTATAGAGAAAGTTTCCTTGGGCACATGCAAGTGTTGTAGCATGATCGTGCACTAAGTTGATCTCATCAGATGTAACCATTGCCATAAGGTGTTGGAAACTTCATCAACAACATATGTGTGGATACCATGGCCTTAAGATCATTAATGCATGTGCGCCCAAAGATGACATTATACGCCGTCGGGTAGTCGACCACAAGGAAATTAATGGTAGTAGTAGCTATGTAAGGGCCTGTACCAATGGTGAGTGGTAAGTGTATGCTCCCCAAAGGTTGCACGATATCACCAGAAAAACTTATCAGGGGAGTAATTGAGGGATCGAGCAAGTGTTCAACTACATTAAGTGCCATAAAAACTTCGACGAACATGATATTGACCGAAGCACTTGTGTCTACAAGGATCCATCGCACATCAAAGTTGGCTATGTGAGCCTCCACGATTAGTGGGTCTTTGTGAGGGTAGATGATGCCTATTTCCTCCTCAGGTTAGAAACATATCGAATCCCAGTTAGGCTTTTGATACTTGCCTCTCTTAATGTCTTCCACATGAAACACCTGGTGGCCAAACCTTAAGGTTCAGTAACTGTTTTTCATAGCCATGTTGAAAGATTCAGATAGAGGTGTGCCATCACTGATAGAATATATCACAGTCACCTGGCATTGGTTACGGTTATCCTTTGGAGGGTGAAGAAGGAATTGATCAAATTTCTCTTCGCATTCTAAAGCTTTGATATGGTCATGGAAGGTGACACATTTCTCGCTGTCATGGCCATTATAATCGTGGTAGCAGCAAAGCATGCTCGTGTTCTTCGTGGACTTGTAGTATGGCTGCCTCAGACTATACTGGGGTAAATGGTTGCGCATGTAGCATTCAAAGGTGTGTATGTCTTATACCTTGGGGTAGGGCCTGTCTTGACCTACACTTGGCGCACTACATTAACTGTCTGAGGGTGGGCCTTATCGTAGCGATACACTTGGTTATCGCGATAATGTCCCCTACTCTTCTTACTAAAATGAGGTTGTTGAGGATGGAAATCCTTCCTCTTACCCTGAGATTGATATGTTTGTTGTCCCGACAACGCGCTAGGTAAGGTAGGGGGAGATGCAATAGCCGTCTGGAAGGTCGAGGTTTTCTCACTTGGTTAGATCTGGCTCTCATTTCCCACATGTTGATAAGGGATAGCCATAGGGGGTTTCCCCTTGATATGTCCTTGCTTCGGCGGATGCATGGTTATAAGCATGTGCCATCACCTCAGAGTAAGTCCTCCAAGTATTGGCATTGATCATGTATTCGAAGAAACAGTCACGTAGGCCCACCATGAAAGCCTTGAGGGAAGTCTTGTCATTTGCCTCAGCGCAACGAGAATACTCATGGCTAAAGCGGTCGGCATACTCACGTAGTAACTCATCTGGCTTTTAGCGAATAGTGTACAAGTCATCTGCAGAGTGCAGGCGATCGGTCTGGAAAATGTGTTAAGAGTCAAATAGTTTCCCCAGCTCCTTAAAGGAATTTACCATCTCAGGTGGAAGGCGGCAATACCAGTTCAAAGCTCTACCAGAGAGGGTGGAGGGGAAGAGAAGACATTGTTCTTTATCAGTATGCATCACGTATGTTGTGGTAGACTCAAAGAGGTTAAGGTGTTCAATCAGATCATCCCTTCCAGTATATAGTTGTAAGCATAGCTTTTGCTTTGTCTTTGCTTAGAGATGTGTGTCAATGATCTTTCTTGTAAGAGGGTCGGGCCTGGGTTGATTCCAGTTAGGTATCTCGGCCTGACGTTCGGCCTTCAACTTTTTTACGTCCTCAAGGAGTTGAAGGACAAGAGGGTCATGAGTGGAGTCATGTACTACTAGGGCCTTCTTTCATAAGTTTCCATCATCTTTTGGAAGTAGTGAAGTTTGATCAAGGGTATGTGGTTTTTCCTTGGACTCGCCGTACTGGCTTCTAGGGCGTGTCTGTCGAAAGACGTCTGAGTCTCATATACCCTCATGTTCCTTTATGACTTATCGCTCAATCCCTGGATTGTTAGCTTGCCTAGGCTGTGGTAGAGGACTGAGTCTTTTAGAAATCCTTGGGTCATTGATCTTTGAGCTTATGTGGATGAGGTTCTCTCAACGTTGCCTCAGGAAGTCTTGAAAGTCATAATAAACAGCTTTCGATCCTTCCACTCCCTCTGAAGAATGTGCCTCCCTCCGCAAGGAGGTGCCTCTCTTCATTTCTTCTGCTTCGTGTCGAAGAAGCTGGGTTGAGAAAAGTCTCACATTGATGAGTAGCTCGCTCCTCATTAGGAATATCCATGTTAAAGACTGGTGACCCTCCGTGTTGGGGGGTACCCAGGAGATGGTTGACATCCACATAAGCAATGGGCTCATGTGACTGAGTATGCCTAGCCTTATGGAGCATTTTGAAGAGCTTTCATGCTGCTCTTGGAAGATTTCATTCTTCATTGCTATCTTGTTGTTTTGAGCCTTCAACTCTTCATATTTAGCTTGAAAAGTAAACTTCTTTCATTCATTCCTTTGCTGCCTCACACTAGGCATAATGGGAGTGTCGTTTTGTGTCATATGGCTTCATTCGCTCCCCATGTTGGAGAGGGATGCTTAGTCAAATGAGAGTGTACGAACGATGGAAACCAGCTTAACAAAGCTAGAGAAAGTGGGAATAAATGTCTTTTCCCACAGATGGCGCCAAATGTTGATGCACAAAATCAATGAAGACTTTGGAACAACGTAAAGTGTCGAGTTTGTGACCTTCACTCGGTTGCTCCGGTCACTTAGTGAGGATAATATATGTAAAGAGATAGAGATAGGAAAGCAAACACAAGATGTACGTGGTTCACCCTAAGTTTGGTTGTGTCCACAGGATAGATAAGTTCTCATTAATAGTGAAAGGTTTACACAATACATATGTTCAAGCTTAATCATCATTAGTGGGTTCTAATGACTAGTTTATGTACAATAATGACATTAGGGATTAATTGTAGGAGAATGGTCTCCTTTTATAGTTGAGGAGAGTCTTTAGCTTTTGCCCGCGGTCGATGTGGGACTCTATGAGCTTTATTCTGACATTGACATGTGTTGCACTGTGATTGGCCTCTTGTTTTGAGGGAAACTCTTGTGCTTTGGCAAGGGTGCTTCAGCATGAACCCCTCAGTGGGTCCTTGAAGGTATGACGTTGACCGATGCTCGGTAGTTTCGGGAATGGTCAAGTATGGTACAAGTACATCACAGAGGATTATCCTCTACAAAATTTTGAAGTCAATGTGCTTCTTATCCAGATTATCAAGTACACTTCTAATTAAGGACTGATTTTTTTTTGTTGCATTGCATGTATTTCCACCTATGTACTTTGACTTAACATTGAAAAAAAAATTCAATTAGTTAGCATCATTGAATTCATCTTATACATGCACTATTCTAAAAATCTCTACCTAGCACCACCTTGGTGGGTCTAGGCGCAAATAGTAAGATACGGGTAAGAGTTCTCACATATCTCTTTATTACCAAGAAACCTACAGAAGCAAGAATATGAAGGGGAAAAGGAAATCCTACAACTTGGTTAACTTGTGTGTCCATGAGACAAGTCCCATTTGAGTCCATCGATATGCACAAGCAAGTGTAGCAAATCATATAGATAAGCCCCTACCTGCCAGCGGGCCGATAGATAGAGCGTGTTAAATGCGAAAAAGATGGATGTCTGAGCGGTTGAAAAAGTCGGTTTTGAAAACCAAAGTATTTATACAAATACTGGGGAGTTCGAACCGTCTCCATCCACGAAGTCAAGCTATCTCTTGCGTAAGCTATAGATATGAACAAATCGGATCGACTCAACTGAATGGGTAGCTTGTGTTATGATGTAGACAGAGGTTCTTGTATTATGATTTAGTTATGACTTTGTCTCCCTTTCATTATCTTCCGCTCCCCTTGTATAGGTTTGGGTGGATTACATTTGGGAGCTAAGCCGAAGATCTCGGCAGTCTTGCCTCGATTAACCCCTAGGCATTTGAAAATTAGGAAAAGGCGTCTAGACCTATTTAGGCGTCCACCTAGCTCTCCAAGACCGCCTAGACCCACCTAGATCGCGACTCTCACTTAGATAGAAAATTGATAACTTTCATTTTATATATATTAATGTAACAGCCTTGGATGAACACGCATACCTGTACTTGAAATCGACACAGGTGGGTAGGTAGAGAACACATAGGGGCGCGAGACAACTTTCTCTAACGAAAATAGCCCTGTAACTTCAGGAGAAGGGTTCTTGTTCCCCCTTATCAGTCCATACTATACCATATATTTTACCTTATTCTTAGTTATAGTTTATTGGTTATTTTGGTAGAACATTGATACTTTGTTATGTATTTTCAATGTAGAACATCCGACTTCCTCTAGAGAAAAAAGTGATCAAACAGATGAATTTTGGAGTGATTCCAATTGGAGGATGTTCATGAGTCTTTCAAGATGTTTGTATCAAAATTCCAAATTTTTCTACCAAGCCTTTTGATCGTGGCAATGAAATAAAGGCCCAGCGCGCAGCTTTCCTAAATTGACGTTTCTGGACGTTTTGGGTATTTTGAAGGTCAAGATGGCATATTTTAAGGATGAATTCTTCTGAGGATTTGTTGGGGACGACTTAAGATTTCAAAAGAGACCTTTTAGGACCAAATTAGAGTTGATTTGGTCTGTCAAAAGTTTGATTTTCTGAGAAGTTCGAATTTCAGTTCAAATAGGAAACTTTTTATTTCCTAGTTATCTTAATATATTATGTTTCCTAGTTTTTAGAAGACATTTTCTAGTAAGGATTTTATTTTTTTAGTAGTATAATAAGGCTTATTAGCCATTAGGATTTAGAGGGGACGCACTATTTTGGAGAATTTCAAACTTTTTTTTTATCCATGTTCTTAATAATAATTTGTTTCATGGTTGTTCATAACTAATTTCCGTTTGCTAGGGCGATGCCTTGAGCCTTAGTATGAATATGTAGTTTTTATTTAATTGCTTATGATATTATGCATGCATACTTTGAATTATTAACCATTGTGTTTAAACTGCCTGTATAACTTAATGCTTATCTACCATTAGGATGTTTAGATAAGTAATCGGATGCAATTTGGTCGGAATGCAACCGGAGGATTGAGTATTGCTTCTTGTGGTTGATAGTTGTAATTTTACTTAGGGCAAATGTCACGTCTTAAGGGTTGCATGATTTTTCAAAGGGTTTTCACAAAGAGTAATGAGTCATGCATGTTTATATTTGATCTAAATGCCACAGACGGATTGTATGTTTGATATACGTTCTAACTTGAATGCCACAAATAGAATATACATTAGGGAAAACCTAACTTTCAAAGTTGCATGGGTAATTCATAAGTAATTAGTAAATCTACATAGGATTGTTAAGGGGACGACGAAATCCTAGTGCTTTTCCAAATTTATTTCTCAAATCCTTTTCTTTTTTATCTGATTTCTTCTTAATTGGTTACTAGTTGTTTTTCCTAGATTACTTTTATTGAATTTGTTTTTACTATATTTATATTAAAAAACAACCCTTTCCAATCTTTGTTTTCAAATAATTAACTAAGATTTTGGTTTTGCATAAATTTTTTTAAATAATCCCTGTGGAAAAGACTTTGCTTGGGCCGTTTATACTACAACTATCTTTTCTCTTGCAAGTATTTTTAAGTGTTTTTATCCCTACTTTTGTAAAAATCTTATCACCCCCTATTTTATGTATGTTCTTATACTTTATAATCTATATGTCATGTTATTTAGCAATTTATGTATCCAAATGCAATTATATATATATATATATATATATATATATATATTAAGTAAAAAATGGGCACTTATGTATACTATATATAATGAATTTACTTAAATCCGCCTTGTCCACCTAGGTCCCTGCCTTGTTCCCGCCTAGGCGATAGGCCCCAACTTGCCACCCAACTAGCGCCTAACGTCTTTTATAGTTTTGAGTACATGTGGACGCTCTAAACTTGAATCAGACAAACCAATGACTATGTACATTCAATTCATATGCTTACTTAATAATCATCACTGTGTTTAATTCAATTCTACCAAATATACCCACACTTTTGTGTAATCATTTCTTTCAACATAGGATTATTGACCCCCACAATTCAATTGGCATCATGTGAATAAGAAGGAGTTTCTCCACTTTGTTTTTCTCATTCTTCGTGTGTCAAATTCTTAGTCGTGTTTTGAGAGTATGGAATATATAAGGTTCGCCAAAGCCGGAAGATTGCAATGCTTCGACCTCGGATTATAGATTTTTAAATCCTCGGAGACAGACGCCTAATGATTTACAAGCCAAAGAGTAGGAGGAAATTTTGTCTTTAAGACATTGCATTTATGCAAGCCTTAATCTCCAAGTTTGTCAGTATTTCAAGTATTACATTAATCTTGTACATAATTGATGTTGTGATTTTCTTTATGATTATTATTAGAATTCTTGTGAGTAATTCTTTATATTTTCTAATTATCGCATTAAAGAATTTCTATCTTTATTATTGGAGCAATATTAGAAATAAGAAAATAATACAAGGATTCCATAATAATCATAAAGAAATCACAACATTAATTATATACCAAATTAATATAAACAACATACAAGGAAAGTAAAAAAAACTGACAAACTTGGAGATTGAAGCTTGCATAAATGCAATGTTCTAAAGACATAATTTCGTCCCTACTCTTGTGCTTGTTGTTGGGTAAGTGTCTGGTTCCCAGGATTCAACAGTCTATAATCTGAAGAAGTCGAAGCATTGCAATCTTGGCTAACTTTATATATTTCGTACTGTCAATACACGACTCAGAATTTGACAAAGAAAAATAAGAGAAACGAAGTGGGGAAATCCTATTTCTCAATAGTAAGAAGTTACTCTAATTTTCTACTTTGTAATGCCAATGATTTCAAGGGTTTATATAGAACCCAAGTGATAAAGAGATGTAGCTTTTCATCTATTAGTAGACATCATTTAGTAAGGGAATACACCTACAACATAACCTTTGTAAGAAATACGGTTAACACTAATTTTCATTCAATTATTAAAGTTATATATATATATATATATATATATATATCTATATATATGTGTGTGTGTGTGTGTGTGTGTGTGTGTGTGTGTGTGTAATATTGCATATTATAATATATAATAACAATCCCCACATGAATGAAAAATTAGAAGAATTTGAGAGTACATGTGGACGAGAGATGCATCGTGAGAGATGTCTTTTAGAGTTGACCTATCCTAATGAATACTTATTGACTTTACTGGTGACGCAATGTGTATTGGAGACATTGATCTGTTCACCATGTATACTAAACCAAGACAATAAGCAACGTAGTTCTTTGTTTAATCACTTTATTCTATCTTTCTACATTTTGCCTTCACTCAAAGATTGTTGACTGGTTCAAACTCTCTTTTGATCAGTTTGTGATCCTTGTTTTTGGTATTTAAATGCAAGAAAATTGTTCAAGTCCTTGTCTCCAAGACTTAGACAAGAACCCAAGTATGGATTTAACCTTCCATAATAACAATCCCTTGAGAAGAAGGCTAGATTCTTGTGCCATTCTTGTGGCACAAGCAAATGGCTTTTAAAACAACTTAAAACAAACAATATGTTGGTCTTGGCCAACAGTGGCACACGACCATCATTTTTACAAGAGAGCCTAAGAGCCTACTCAAAGTTTGACTAAGACACCTTGAGCTAACAAGAGTTCACCACTCACTTTCAAAGAGAGGTTGTGTGAATAGGAGTGGGCATAAAAACCGCTGAACCTGAAAACCGATTCAAACCGTGATAAAAGAAACCATAAAAAACCAAGTTGACCAAAAAAGTCAAAACTGGGACAAAAACCAAACCGGACCGTCTCAAATAGTTCCGATTTAGAAATACTAAGAATCAGAGGAACCGGACCGAACCAGTTTTAATATAAATTATTGTTTTATTATTATTTTTTTATATTAATAAGCCATCTTCCCAGCTCGATGGTGAAATGGGGGCTTGCATGACACCTCTTTGTGGCAGAAATTGTAAATTCCAGCTTGTTGACATGGTTCTAGTCTTGGTAAGGATGCTTCTGGTGTTGATATTGGGACTAGGATTCTCTCCCCTCTTCTTTCCATCCCCTTCTATCCCTTCCTCTTACATTCTCTATTTTTTTTTTCTCTTTCTATAAAAAATTAATATAAGATGTTGACATGGCTTAACCGTAACAGTTCAAATAGCAGGGGAGGGAAGGAGAGAGAAAAAAAGAGGGAAGAGAATTCTACTCCTTCATATTGGGAGCTAGTTGAGAGTTGGTTACTCTTGTGAAAGGTTGGATGACAATCAACGTTCTTTGCTTTCTATTGTTCAGATTGAAAAAAATGAGTTGCTTTACAAGTTTGCATTCATTGGGTAGTACTGGACTAGTTTACAAATATGTATACATCATGTGTTTTTTTGGTAATTTACACTCTAACCAATGAAGTAAATACAAACATACGTTTTTGTTCTCCTATACGAAATGGTGTTTTATTTGTCTTTGATTTTAAAAAAGGTTTGGCATACATCCTTGATGAAGATGATCCATCCATCATGAACAACTGAATCAATCTCACTCACCAGTCGATTTAAAACAAGCCTTAGCACAATAAATTTTGTGTTTTTTCTTTTTCTTCAAAAAATAGAGGATTTGGAAAAATATATATAATTTTGGTCGAAACTGTACACCGGCATGAACCGAACCGAAACTACTGTAAACCGATCTATAGAGTTTTAATAATAAATTTAAGAAGAACCGTACTAAACCGAACCGTCGATATTTTTCTATTTCAATTTGAGAGTGGGACTAGGCCGAATCCCTTATGTGTGAAGATCCTGCATCCTAACAAAAGTCCCTCACAAGAAGAGGAATAAAAAACTGACTTTAGCCCTTGCTTGTTTGTTTGCTGGGCTTTGCCCACCTCTGTACCAAAAAAATAAAATAAAAAATAAAAAAAAATAAATTCGCGAAGTCAGCCACAAATGTGATGTGAAATTCCGGAGTCCCGAGGGCAAGTTCTATGAAGGTGTGGAGGATGAAGGATAAATTATGTCATCCTCCTCCTTTAGGTAAAGTCTAAAAAGTGGTACGACTTTTTTTTGTGCAGTTTAACGCGGAGAACCATTTTATATATATAGGGAATGGAAGTTGTTGGTCATATAAAGAGAAGGTGTTTTTACAAGTAGAGCAGGTTTATCCTAAATATTCTCTGCGAATTCTGAAACACCAAAAACAATTACTTTTTTTTTTGTCAAAGCAAAAACAATTACTTTAGAGCTATTCGTTAGGAGGATGGCAATTTATAATGTCATGTACTTCAACAATCAGCAACAGTTGTTCGTCTACGTTAACGTTGCAGCACCATTGACCAACCACTGTCAGGCACACCGTAACAACATTCTTGCGTTTGCCATTTCGACAATCCTGACTTTGGTCCAAATGAGATATCCGCAACAAGATCTCTTTCAAACATACCCCACACTCACGATGATCACCATGTCGAGTGTTCTTGCTTATTGCTTTGCATTTACCTTAATCGAGTTGCTGCTACTATTTACGAGCAGGGACACCGCTACAATTAGTACTAGTACATATCATCTTACAATTTGTTGGTGCCGCATGGCCATGATGGTGTTTGGTTCAATCTCAGTTGCTTCACTTTTGTGGCTTCTGCTTTTCCACCACCCCAGTTCTTGGGGACCTGTGATGTATCTAATCTTGTGCTTGGTTTTTTTGTGGTTCGGCATTTAGCTCGGAAAGCGGTGTTGCCGATGGGTAACCTACACTTTGAACTAGGCCGGGTCTAAGGACAAGTCAACTCTTGCCCCTCACCACTAGGGATGGGCAAAATACCCATGGGTATGGGTAACCGCGGTTACCCGCCCATTTAAAGTTTATGGTTATGGTTATGGGTAACCGTTTAAACAAATAAACGGTTATATGAAATTTAAATGGGCGGTTATGGGTATTATCCGCGGTTATAACGGGTATCCATCGGTTATGGTTAATATTCATGGTTATAACGGGTATCCATTTACCCATTTAATCATCGTCTTCTCCATGGAGCATGGAAAACCCTACGGAAACACTCCCCGACCCCTAAATCAACGGCCCAGATCCCCCGAACAACCCAGAAGCCTCCGAACCCGATCATGTTCTTCTCGCCGAGCTCGACTCCCTCTGCCAGTTGCACCAGAGCCTGCTATCGAAGGCGGCGGCGATGGAGGAAGAGTCTAATATCATCCGGAAGCAGAGAGACGACGCCCTGGCTCGCACCGCCGAGCTAATTAAAGTCGTCGGAGAAATTTCCGGCAAGAGGGACTCTCTTCGCGGCGAAATTCAGAAGCTCGAAGATTTTCTGAGAGAAAAGGAAGACGGGTTTGCTTCCAAATTGGAGGAGGAGTTGAAGACGAAGGAGGCGATCGAAGACGAGGTGCGAGTTTGTCGGGGGACGATTGAAAGGTTGGAGCTTGAGAGAAAAGAGAGAGATGGGTTTTTGTTGAAGTGCCTGGATTCGCTCCGATCGACCAATGAGGGCATAATCGGAATAATAGACGGCGTCGGCGACGAAAAGGTTGAGAATGGAGCTGAAGAAGCTGAGCAGCTTGCTGAGGGTTGCTCTGGTGGAGAAGGAGGCGGTGGAGAAGAAGTTGAAAGGAAACAACAAGCAGAAGCGGGTGGCGCTTTTGCATATTGCGGAGAGGGGTTTGCAGAGAGTTGGGTTTGGGTTTATGATGGAGAGAGGGCGTTAGCTCAAAATGTAATGGCTAGTTGTATACACTACATAGAAGTGCTTTTATTAAAGAACAAAAGTCGATTGATCAGAAACTCAAAAAATAAAGAACAAAAGTCGAAATTTTTATTGAAAATGCTTCTTGGAAAAGCAGTTGGAAGTGCTTTTCATTTTTTGATTAACTATCGTTAAAAAAATAATGTAGACGGGAGAAAAAAAAGAGTAAATGGGTAAAAAAAGGATAAACGGGCGAAAAAATGGGTAAACGGGTAAATGGTTATGGTTATGGTTAAATGGGTAAATGGTTATGGGTAAATAGGTACACGGTTATGGGTATGGATAACCGTTTATAAACGGTTATGGTTATGGGTATAACCATTTATGTAATTACCCAACGGGTAAACGGTTATGCGGGTATGAACATAAACGGTTATGGATAAAATAACCGCGGTTACCCGCCCGCATAACCATTGCCCATCCCTACTCACCACAACGGATTTGTCTTTAAGATAATCAGAACGTCGAACAACTTTGTTGTTTGACATGGAAGTTATTTGGTGTAAATCCAGCTTTTGCTGTAAAAGTTACTTTTTAAGTGCTGATTTTTTTTTTCCTTTTTTAGGTCAATTAATTTCTAATCTATGTTGCTGACCTATGGGTATGAATTAATGAAAGAAAGAGGCAAGTTGGAGAAATGAGATTGAAATAAGTGCATTAAACAATTTACAATTTAGGTAAATATTTAATTGCAAGACATCTACAATACAAATAATTGCAGGGGATTGAAGTTTGAACACCTAAATCACTGCAGATGCAACTCGCTGCTGATTAGTGTCACAAAAACATATAAATCATGCCTTTTGGCCATGCAAATAGTTAGTGGGCACTCTCCGATACCCAACCCGAGACCGTACTTTCGTCCACTAGTTTTGGTCCGCCGCAAGACCTTGAGACAGATCCAAAGAGTTTTTCAATCTCCGGTGCACATCTGATGCAGGGTCGGTTCCAGAACTGGTATCTCAGATTCTGAAATTTAGAATATTTTCAGATTGCAAAGTTTGTGTTTCTTTCGATTTTTCATTTTGGAAAGACGGGAAGTTACCTTGATAAGCTCAATGAAGGTAATCAGATGACCCCATGGATGAGGCTGGTTGACAGATTTGCTTCAGGATAATTTCATGCTGAAGTAAAAAAATAACTTCAACAGTTACAAGATGCAGCTCAATCGTAAATTGATATGCATTAGGGGATGTCCCCGTAAATTTATCAACAAAAAGAACGGACGGCTGTCATAGAGCAAATATGAAGCATCTAAGTTGTCTCACCTGGTTTCAGCAAACAAGTACAAAACAATGAAAGAAAAGTAATGGGTATGGGTGTTTGGATAACGCAGTTGGTTCGCGATAGCATTTAGGAAAAGGTAGCGCCCTTCAGTTCCTAGGTCCACTGTCAGAGTCTGAAAAATATCCAAAGCAGCACCCACCAAACAGACGGTCAATGGAACAGTTTGGGTAGATTGCGCATGAGGCGTTCTAGCCTGAAGCTGCTGGATAGCCTGTAAATCAACCCCAAAGCTGCTGGATAGCCTGTAAAATCAACCCCAAAATATAAGCACCCGACTGTCCGCAATACTCAAGTCAAAACCATCTCTTGATACAGATACAGTCATGAAGGCTTTTAGCTTTCGGATTCATAAAATTATGCCCCACTGCATCCTTACTCCCTCTTAGTGAAGCACAACAGTAATAGAATGTGGCAATCAAGAAATCTTGCAAACCAGTGAATTTTTATAGTGAACATTTATGGAAAGTAACGGATACATGTAAGTTTCAATCCTACATAACAAGGACTGATGTTAAACAAAAAAGCATTAGAACAGTTTGATCTCGTAGCACAATCCAGCATAAGAACAAGTACCTGCATCCCAACATAAAGCACAAGGGAGTTGATCAGCGGTACATTGTAACAAGTACCAGCTGAGGCAGCTTCGTTCGGTAAACGAACCAAATTTTGCATCAGTTCAGTCAGAAATGAAGAACCCTGTTGCCTTGTCTGTAAATTATTTTGAAACAATGTTTAAGCATGATAAAATATTATAACAAGAAAACTACGATGGGAAATAGTAAAAGATTATTTAATGTCAAAACAAATTAGCAGGTGACGAGTGAAATAGTAAAAGATTACTGGACAAAAAGTCCGCATACCTTGAGATATTCATCCACCTCAGCTTTCATCTACTTTGTAACATAATAATTAGAACGCAGGGAAGAATTGTAAACACGAAATTTTCTTGAAACAAACGAGACAAGAACAACGTGCACAAAATAATATTTGTTTTTTGATGATTTTGGGTTACAATCTCTTTCAAATTTGATCCTCTGATTCGATCTCCGTAAGGTATTGATTTGTGGATGTGCGATTGATCCAAAGGGCCGTTGGGGCTTGATCTAAGGATGAACGTTCTTCAAGGGCCGTGGGCTTGATCTTGAAGGTGGATTTGAGCGGATCTTCAAGGAGTCGTTGGGGCTTGATCTTGAGGATGAGCGTTTCTTTAAGGGCCGTTGAGGCTTGATCTTGAATAACGGTGATGAACAGATATTCAAGGGCTTTTGAGCTTGATCTTGAAGAACAGTGATGAACGGATCTTCAAGGGCTTTTGGGCTTGATCTTGAAGAACAATGATTGACGGATCTTCAAGGGCTTTTGGGCTTGATCTTGAATAACGATGATGAACGGATCTTCAAGGGCTTTTGGGCTTTGATCTTGAAGGACGGTTGGATGTATGGATTTGTCGACGTTGTTGATCCAAAGGGCCGTTGGGCCTTGATCTTAGGATAAACGGATGATGAACGATGAACACTTTCTTCAAGGGCCGTCGGGCTTGATCTTGAATTGGTGGAAGTTCTTCAAAGGGTCGTCGGGGTTTGATCTTGAAGGTGGATGATTGTTGATCCAGGGGCCGTCGGGGCTTGATCTTGGAAGAACGATGAACGAAGAACGAAGAGGGCTTTCTTGATTCTTCGGGAACCTGGATGCTTGAGAGCTTCGGAGTTTCAGAGTTTCAGAGCTTCAAGGTTTTGGTGCAATATGAATTGCTTCCTTCAAAAATGAATGAAATTGGCTTCTATTTATAGAATTTTCCAAGGCCTAATTTTTGAATATAATATTCCAGATGAAATAAGTCGTTTCTGCCAGGTGTTGACACGTGTCCTGTTTGATGACTTTTCCAACTCATTTCAATTTTTCGTCGAGTCACACGCTACGTGTAAAATTTATGTAATACATGAGCGTTGAAACTTTGATTTATCGGTCAACATTTATTTACCGAAATTTCGATGTCTACAAATGCCCCCATTTCAAGGCGCGTCGTATACATGTGCTTGTCACGTGTAAGAGATGCGTTTTGAAGTCCTTTACTGTAGATGTCGATCCAAGGGCTATCAAGGCTCGATCTTGAATTGGGCTGGAGATTTCTTCAAGGGCCGTTGAGGCTTGATCTTGAATTGGGCTGAAAGTTTCTTCAAAGGCCGTTGAGGCTTGTTCTTGAACTTTGTTTGAAATTTCTTCAAGGGCCGTCGATGCTTGATCTTGAAGGTTGAAATTGGGCCACAAGGAGCTTCATGTGGTAGATGATCTTTGGCTTTGGTAGTGGATGAATTGGCACGTATTTGTTTTTGCGCTTGTTGACTTTCCACAGCTTTGATCTCGAACTGGGGGGAACTTCTTAGCAAGGAAAATGAGACTTGATTGGTGGTGGTGATTTGATGGCCTTGTACGGCGAGGCTTTGCTCTTTGGCGACTGATGCATCCATATGTTGTTGAAGCTTCTCGAGCTCTTGGTTTCAACTCAGACTCCTTCTGCTGGGTTGATTGAGTGTGCAGGCAGCATTCTTCTCTGCTTGTTTCTTCTGCACGGCAGGTAGGCACGAGGTAGAGGTGATGGTCTGTTTCTTTGTTCAATCTGTCCAAGTGCCGACCGATTGCTTTCTTTCTCCTTGTCTTGTAGGCAAGAGCAAGGGTAAAGGAAAAGCATGCCATGAGATATCTTTGCCTTTGACTCTGATGATATGAGATACTTTTGCCTTTGAAGAAGTATCTTTCCACAGGTTTATTCTTGAATTGGGCTGGGGAACTTAGCAAGGAAAAGGAGACTTGATCTTGAAGATGAATTAGCACGTTGTCTCCACATGCTTCAAGGTATCATTTTCACTTGCCTTATCTGTTTTCCAGGCAGATGTGGTATCTTCTCTGGAAGCATAAGATGTTGAAACAATGGATACTTCGAGAGCAGTGCTAGGTAAGCAATCAGGGAAGAGTTCCAAGCGGTCGGTTCCTGACTGGGAGTTTGAGTGGAGGTTCCGACATATTGCTTTCTTTATCCTTGTCTTTGCGGGTAAGAACAAGGACAAAGAAAAGGACAACGAGATTGCATGATATGAGATACTCTTGCTTTCTACCCTGATGATAAGAGATACTTTTGCTTTGGTGTCATTTGTTTGCAGAGGTATTCCTAGAGAGGAAGAAAGCTGAGTATTTCAAGAGGCTCTACTGGGAGTGCACTCTCGGAAGTGAGGAAGGGTTCGGCATTTTTGCAGGTCTGCCTTGCTGTGGACGAACGTCAACATATATAGGGATTTCTTCATAACCGGTAGAGGTACTGTTCTTTTACTCGTGTCGGCAACCGTTGGATGATTAAACAGTATGGCTTCATGTGCTTTCTTCTTCATCAGAAATCTTCGACAAATTACCCGTAATTTCCGCAAAGCTGAGTGTGCATGTGACAGGTGATGACACGTCTGAAAAAGAGGTGAGGTAAGGTAAGCTTTTCCCAAATATTCTCGCAACTTGGTGCCTCACATGACATGAAAACATAGAGGTGAGGTAAGCTTTTCCCAAATGGTTAGTTTGTAGAAATTTTAATGTAGGAAGTGTGGCACTAATCTTAACAATAAAGAAAAAAAATCTACTGAAAAATATTAATGTGATACAGAAGAATCACAGCACTGTGTCATTATTTAGAAAGAAATAAAAACACCTATAAATGTTCTATTCAAGCCTGATGGATGTCGAAGACATTGGAGTGGCAAATGAACATCAATGTCAACTCTTGATTGTACTGACCTCAACCTGATTACATACAGACTAAAAGCAAGAGAAGCAAATCAATGTATAAAATATTGCAATGCAAATTAGAATGAAATAGCAATCACAAACATTATCTTGAATTCCACCAAGGCGCCAATTACAGATGGAAATGCAGTATTAGACCCAAAGTGCAGAAATGTTTCCTGACATTGTACATTTTTATTTTTATTTTTTATTTTTTTTAGAAGAAACGATAACAATTTATTAAAATAATAACATGAATTACATAATAGTGGATAAGAAATCCACCATCTAGCAAAACTAGCTAAGACCTCTCAAGTAGATCTATTTAAAAGTAACTAAAACTGAACCAAAATCCTTTTACGGCTGCTAACATATCCCACGCTATATGAGAAAGAGAATCCCTGAACTCATTCTAAACTGATGCCCAGAGGGCTGCCCTGTACCATACTCTACCCCATAGTTCTTCTACCCCCACTCCATTATAATCCTCAAAAACTCTTCTATTATGCTCCAACCAAATGTTCCAAAAAACTGGTACACTTGGTATTATACAAAGAAAAAAGTGCTACCGCAACACGGATATCAATACAAGTAAGCACGTATAACAAGATTGACTAGATGAGGAAGGGATGCCATAGAAGCTGTAGTATACAAAATTAGGGGCACAAAGTTGGTGTCATCAAAGAGCAATCAGGGACAAGAAATATTACACGAAGATGACAAGATATAACAGAGAACACAGCATTAAAGATGAATCAACGACCACCAGTAACGAGAATTAAAACCTCAAAATACGAGTTAACTTAAGACAAGCTCTTTAGTTGTCTGGGTAGCTATAGAAACACTGCGCTGAACGATACCAGTTACTATCTCTTTGATAGCTCTGTCCATTGCAATTGGAACCACCCTGCAATATGTGAAAAGAAAAATGACCAATTCTACCAAAGAACTGGCTAACACATCATGTAAGGAAGGGCTATCAAAGAACCTCTGAAAATGCAAGTGCAATCCCAAAGCACTGAGTTTCGGGTTGATAACCACGTGAGTTGCAATATTAGATATTGGTGTGGGAAGCTGCAAAAGACCAGACCAGAGATCCAGCCAAGAAGAGGATCAGGGGACGAAAACTAACTACAAGGTAATTAATTCCTAATAGAACACACACACACACACAAACATCTCATACAAAAACAAAACATTGAAGTGCATCTGACTAACAGAGAATGGTGACTGGGATGGAATAGCTGGTAACAGTCCTTGAGCAGGAATCTGATCAGGAAACACCTTTTCATTATCGATTAAGGGTGCCTGCTCATGGAAGGAACCTCAAAAGTGGGAGCCAAATGCACCCCTCTGTACTTCTTGTCATCGATGCAGCTGAGGAGAGATATAGAGAGAGAAGAAACTGAATTTGGTGAAAATAAGCAATTGGGTAGTAAAAGAGAAAGATGCTTTAGTACTGCTTTGGTTGAAGTACCTTTATAAAACGTAGGTATCAAAAAAAGTTGAGCTCAAAAGAATGTTTGGTAAACATTTAAAAACAACTTATTTTTATAGTTTTGAGTGAAAAAAAGTTGAAAACGTGAAGCAGCAAAAATGAACTTATTCTCACAACTCAGCTTAGCAGAAGAAGTTTTTTTAAAGCACATTAATATCAAACTAGCCCTAACCTTTTAAGAAGCTGAAGGCTTGCAAGTAATTGGGTATCCACACCCACGCTTATCAATTTATACATAAATTTGAATCTGAATCATTTGGGCTTCAAAAAAATTTGCACAGAAGTCCGGAAGAGGATGAAAATTGAAGCAAACCATATGCATGCACTGGGCAATTGAGACTCACCCAAAACAAGCAAAAGTCATTTACCATGGAAGATTATCACAAAATCGCAGGACTTAGGCAATCTAAAATCGAGTGGGTTCTACGGGATGGAAGAAAACCCTATTCAGATATCTCTCAAAAATCAAAACCCTATTGAAGATTTTGCGGTTTTGATTCAAATTTCAATAAATAAATAAAAATTATAAAAAAAATAATTAAAATTTAATAATGGTCACAAATGTAAATAAAATTAAAATTAGTAACTAACAATCTATAAGATATGGCTAAGAGTTCTCGCACATCTCCCTATTACCGGGAAACCTACAAAAGTAAGAATGGGAAGGCGAAAAGGAAATCCTACAGATTGGATAGCTCGTGTGTCCACTGGACAAATACCATTTGAGTTTGTCGATATGCGCAAGCAAGCATAGCTAATCACATAGATAAGCCCCTACCTGCTAGCGGGCGGATAGATAGAGCGAGCGAAGCGCAAAGAGGATAGATGTCTGAGCAATTGAAAGAGTCATTCTTGAAAACCGAAGTATTTATAGGAATACTGGGGGGTTCGAACCCTCTTCATTGGTGAAGTCATAAGTTATCTCTTGCGTGTTATCTATAAATACGAACTAATCGAATCGAATCGATTGAACATGTAGCTTGTGTTATGATGTAGACAAAGGTTCTTGTGTTATGATTTAGATAGGACTTTGTCTCCCTTTCGTTATCTTCTGCACCCCTTGTATAGGTTGGGGGTGGATTACATTTGGGAGCTAAGTCGAAGATCTCAGTGGTCTTGCCCCGATTGACCCATAGGCATTTAAAAGGACAATGTGCCTAGACCTACTTAAGCGTCTGCCTAGCCCTTCAAGACCGCCTAGACCCCCTAGGTCGCAACTCACTTAGACAAAAAATCGATAACTTTCATTTTGTATTTTATTTTTTTCAATAAAATGTAAGAGCCTTAACAAATACTTAGATGAACACTCATTATATTCTTGTTCCCCCTGTTTTCAGTATGTTCTAATATTTTATAATCTATATGCCATGTTTAGCAATTTATCCCAATGTAATTATATATTTTTTTAAGTATAAATGGGCAATTATGTATACGATATATAATAAATTTACTTTAATCCGCCTTGTCCACATAGGCCCCCATTTTGGTCCCGCCTAGGCGCTAGGTCCAGCTTACCGCCCGACTAGCACCTATCGTCTTTTATAACCTTGAGTACATGTGGACGCTCTAAACTTGAATAGCACAACCCAATGACTATGTACATTCAATTCAAATGCTTACTTAATAATCATCACTGTGTTTAATTCAATTATGCCAAATACATCCACACTTTTGTCTAATCATTTATTTTAGTGTAGGTTTATTGACCCCCACAATTCAATTGGCATCATGTGACTAAGAAGGAATTTCTCCACTTTGTTTTTCTCATTCTTCGTGTGTCGAATTCTTAGTTGTGTCTTGAGAGTAGGAAATATATAAGGTTCACTAGAGCCCAAAGATTGCAATGCTTCGACTTTAGAACTATAGATTGTTGAATCCTCGGAGACGAAAGCCTACCGATTTACAAGCAAAAGAGTATGGGTGAAATTCTGTTTTTAGGACATTGCATCTATGCAAGCCTCAATCTCTAAGTTTGTCAATATGTCTTACTTTCTCTCTAGTTTTACATTAATCTTGCATAATTGATGTTGTGATTTTCGTTATGATTATTATCATTAGAACTCTTGTGAGTAATTCTTATATTTTCTAATTATCACATAAATTTTTTTATATCTTTAGATTGTTGGAGCAATATTAGAAATAAGAAAATAATACAAGGATTCCAATGATGATAATCATAAACAAATCACAACATTAATTATGTACAAAATTAATATAAACAACGTAGAGGGAAAGTAAGAAATATTGACAAATTTAGAGATTAAGGCTTGCATAAATGCAATGTCCTAAAGCCAGAATTTTATTCCTGCTCTTGTGCTTGTTGTAACGTCCAACTCCCAGGATTCAACAATCTATAATCCGAAGAAGTCAAAACACTGCAATCTTCAGACTCTAGCTAACTTTATAAGTTCCGTATTGTCAATACACGACTCGGAATTTGACAAAAAAAATAAAGAGAAACATGAGTGGGGAAATCCTATTTCTCAAGAGTAAGAATGACACACCCCGGCCCGGAAAGTCCACTTGGACTCCGAATTGAGTTGTGCTGGCTGACACCTGGAGGGTGACGAAGCCATAAAGTGTAGTGTAGTGGAATAAGAATGTGAATAAATTTAAACCTAAAAGTGCCTAATCAAAAGAGTGCGCGGGTGAGCGGGATTGAACCCCTTTCACATGTGATGCAGTGCATGAGACAGTATAGTAAACAGGATGAGGGTTATACCACTAATGATAACCATCTCCTGAGATTTGTAGAATCCTCGTTTACACGTAAGCACAGCTACTAAACCTGGAGGGGCGAAAAACAAAGTTGAATAGGTCAGCAAAACAACGTTTTGTAAAAACCTTTATTTTCGAATATACTAACCCCTCGCCGTAAAACAAGTATAGTTTCCTTAAAACATACTACGTATAAGTCTGAAGGTTTAATGTATGCCAACAATGTATATCAGAAATATGCCACAATAGGAATAATTCAACAATAATGGAAATATAGGCATGTGCTTGATAATATACTAGCACGCGAGTCAGAGTCACTTAAGGTGACCTGTACAACTGCATCTATGGCTCGTCAATCTATATTATCACACAAGTTGGGGTCACCTAATGTGACCTGTACGACAGACTAGGTGTAATAATAATATACGCTCTAGTGCTACGATCACGTGAAGCTTGCGCTAAGCGTAGTCACCTACAAGTCGGAGTCACTTAATATGACATGTACGACAGGCTAGCACCTAACTTGGATCCAAGAGGAGCATACGGTGCGGGAGGTGAACATACATGTGAAGGCTGGCCTTAGCCCCGGGCGAGAGCACTAACACATGGGTGTAGTAATGATGAGCTAATTATATGAATATATGTATGCCATACAATTCGAATCAATATAAAAAAACTCACCTGAATTTACCTGCGCGTCTTGTAGAATCATTTAGTATTCTACCACAATACTATATAAATAAGCATGTAAAATGCGTATGAATATGCCATAGCCATTTTATAATTCCAATCACAAAGCAACATTTACCAAACTAACTAAAATTATGGCATAATAGGCGTAAATCCATATAAATGCATTTGTGGAAATTATAATTCACATATATATATATATATATAAGTAAACTGCCCACTCACCTGGAGTCCGCGCTACAATTCCCTAGCATGAATATCGAGGCGTCATGAACGATCGTCGCCTAGAACAATTATCAAATCACAACTCAGGATTCTTATTGATAAAACATGCAACTCACGTAAAACACATCCCTAAGGATGTTCTAGAATGATTTGAAACTCATTGACCAAAAGTAAACTGTCGGTCAAAGGTCGGCGGTAGGGTCCACAACCCTACTTAATTCGATCCGGAAGATCCGTATGTTGGATTTCTGATCCGTAATTTCCAAAGATTCACATTATGCTTCTAGAACAACATCCTAAAGTTTCGGAACAATCTAACGGTCGGATCTTCGCCAATTACTAAAATTAAGTGGCGGCTGATGTTTTATTATACGAACTTACAAATCTGATTCGGAAAGATCCGGATTCCCGATCCGTAAGTTCCTATGGTCCTCAAATATTACGTACTATAAGGTACTAAGGTTTGGTGACGATCCAACAGCCAGATCGTCAATTCATGCAAGAACCCTGTGACGGCCAACTAGTTGGTCAACTACGAAACTACATTAAAACATTGTAATTTCACTAAACAGATGTCAAATATGGAATCGGCGCATCTAAATTAGCCTAGGAAGGTCTGGTGGGGTCTCGATCCACGCGCTGCCAAGCATGGTGGCTGGCCACCATGGTTTGCCAGAAAATTCCACTATTTCTAAACATTCTCAAATTTCATAGAAATGAAGATCTCAATGAGAGGAACAACTTTCATACATGTGGCGAAGGCCAATTCGGCTGAGAAACACTGTAAATTCCCCTCAATCCGTCTGAAACCCTAAAATGGGTGAGCTTCGATTCTCCTTCCTCAGTGTTCCAACGCCCCTAAAACTGGTTGGGTCTTGTTCCTAGGTCCAAGCGGAGTTGATTAAGGGTGGTAGTGGGTGGTGAAACTTGCCGGAGTGGAGAAATCACCGTCGACCACCTCCCGTACTTCGGTGAGGTTCTACACGGAAATGGGCCTTAAAACCCTTCAAAAATGGGTGGAGATGGTAGAGGGGAGGATGTGGAAGAGGTTGAAGGTGATGGATGGTTGTAGTCGACGAGAAAAATGGCGGAAGTTCGCCGGATTTCGAATCGGGTTGGTGCATGGGTGCATGGCTACGGGAAAGCTGGGACTGATTGGTAGACCTTTCTTTTAATTGATTGGTCCATTTTCTTCCCTTAAAAATTGATTGGTTACCATTCCCACATGGTGGGAGTTCAAAATTGTTTAACTAAAATGCAAGTAACCAATTTCAAACATCCGTAACTATACCGTTATAATCCGAACTCGCAAACGACTTTCGCCTATGCGTTCGTAGCGACGAGTACTACGAGGGTACGCTAAAAGAATAAGTCCTACGTCTCTCTAGACGATGGTCAACGAAAGTCAAAGTTCTTACCTCTAGGGGCATTTTCGTAAATTGATGCTTTTAAAATTAATAAAAACGTAAAATTAGGGACGGGTTGTCACAAAGAAGTAACTCTAATTTTCTACTTTGTAATGCCAATGATTTTGTGGGTTTATATAGAACCCAAGTATTGCTTATTAAAGAGATGTAACTTTTCATCTATTAGTAGACATCATTTAGTAAGGGAATGCATCTACAACATAACCTTTCTAAGAAATACGAATAACACTATTTTTCATTCAATTATATATATATATATATATATATATAATATTGCATATTATAATATATAATAACAATCTCCCACATGAATGAAAAATTATAAGAATTTGAGAGTACAGGCGGACGAGAGATGCATTGTGAGATGTCTTTTGGACTTGAACCTACCCTAATGAATCCTTATCGAATTTATTGGTGACGTAGTATGTATAGGAGACATTGAGATGTTCACCATGTATGTTGGATGCGTTGTGAGAGATATCTTTTGGACTTGAACCTATCCTAATGAATCCTTATCAAATTTATTAGTGACTGATGCGAAATATATAAGCACACAAATTAAACCCTCTTTTTATCAATTGTAGCAAAGTATGTAAGTAGGGATCGTTCTAGGTCGGGGATTAGGAGGGATTACTAGATCACTTGAAAATTGACTCAAATACGTAAAAACAAGTTTACAACACTAAACTAGACTCAAAGAATGCAAAACTAAACTTTAAAACACCAAAACAAACCAAAAGACTCAAAACAGCAAATAAACACTCAAAACTGCCTTAAAAACACAATCTGGGCAGTTTTGAACACTAAACACAAATTTGGACGAAAATAGGTTATCACTTGACTCAAAACACTTAAAAACACAAACTAAATTGATTTCTAACTAATATGACTCAACAAAGTAAAGGGGGATTGATTTTGGACGAATTTGAAAACAAAACAAAAACTTTGTAAAACAAAACAGATTTTAAAACGAATTTGGTTGATTTGAATGGATGGAAAGCTAGCTAAGGGGTTCATCTCCACACATGTCACACTTGCATACGAAACGATTTCCAATTGCTTTTCAAAAGATTATGAATTCCCAACGCCCCAGATTAACCGTGAATTGCACTAATTAACCCTCAGATTTTCCTAAAGTTATCGAATTGGATGAATTGCATACGACAACCCAAAGCATTCCTCACAAGTTCCCTGCATGAATTGCATAACAAAGATACAAGCAAAGATCATTAAGTTCTGTGAAAATCATAAGCATTGGCGAGGCACTTGTTACTACGAATTGCATGAAACTTATGCCAAGAATTTACTTAACACGATTGTGATCAACAACCTCTACTACTTGTGAATATAAGTTCATAACGATTAGGTGAAATTCCCTTATATCCTAGCATCAAATTCATGCATGCAAACTAAGTGTCGACCCTCAATCAACATACAAGAATAAGTTTTAATTCACATAGATAAGCAAATTGAAATCACAACTTATGAAACGCAATTGAGGGTAATCAAATTATATAGCAAGCATAAACATGGTTTCGAATCCCCCCTAGCCAAGGGGGGGTTTAGTTCCTCATATGCACAAAGCAAAGATAAATAAGTTTAAACATTGAAATCCAAAGAAAGAGAACACCTAAAACGCTCCAACTTGGCAGCAAGTGCATCGACGATTTCTCCTTCCTCCTTGCTGTGGCAGAGAGGTTTAGAACAGGTTTTAAGTGATATTTATGGTGTAGAATGGATGGGGAATTGTATGGAAAGGTTTAGGGATGATGGGGGGTGCGGCAATGGTGTTTAAAGGTAGGAATTATGGTGAATGGTGGTGGAAAGGTGCGGCAGAGAGCAAGGCTTTTTTTTCTGGCGTGAATGATATGTATGAGAGGTGGTGATTTAATCTAGGGGTTGATATGAGTATATATAGGCACTTAAAACCCTAGGGGAATCAAATATGGACTTCTAGAGTCCAAATCCACAAGGAAAAAGGCTAAGAAATCAGAATTAAAAGGGGAAAAGGGTAAGGAGGTGCGGCAAGGATAAGGGGGAAGGGATAAGGCTTCTAGAAAGCCTTGCAAGGGAAGGAAATAGGGGTTCTAGAAGGGAATAGGTGCGGCAGGTTTAGGGGATGTAGATAGGGCTTCTAGAAAGCCCACAACCAAGAGAAAATAAGGCCCAACCCACGGCAAGGATGAGAAAATGTTCTAGAACCCTTCTTTGTGTCTTCCAACGCTTAGGAACCTTCTAATGTTGCTAAAACTCAAGGCCATGTAGGTTTAGGAAAGATCAACCCAAAGTGGAAACTTTTAGGCTTAGCTTTCCTACTTCAAGTAGGAAACCTCGTTTGAGTAGGAATCTGCGTTCTTCTAGGAATCCATCTTCAACTAGGAATCCCTCGTTGATTAGGAATCCTTCTTCAGTTAGGACTCCTCCTCGGACTAGGAATCCTTCTTGGACTAGGAATCCTTAAATCTTCAATTCTTCAATTTCTTCCAAACCTTGTGTTCCAAGCATGTACTTTTCAATCCAAACTCACTTTTGCTCCAAAAAGCTCCAAATTGCACTCTTTTATGTAATATGCCCTTTAAACCTGAAAACACATGAAAGTAGCTTAAACGTCTATTTTAACTTAGAAAACATAACAAAAATGCATAAAAACTAGCTAACTAAGGTGAATAAATATGCCCCTATCAGTGACGTAGTATGTATAGGAGATATTTAGATGTTCAGCATTTATGTTGGTCTTGGCCACCAGTGGCACGCCATCATCATTTTTACAAGAGAACCTATGAACCTACCCAAAGCTTGACTAAGGCACCTTGAGCTAACACGAGTTCACCACTCACTTTCAAATGGAGGTTGTGTGAATAGGGCGGGCATAAAAACTGTTGAACCGAAAAATCCAGTCGAATCATGGTAAAAAACCGCGTTGACCAAAAAAGTCAAAACCGGGACAAATCCCATCTTCCCAGCCTGATGGTGAAATGGGCTTGCATGACACCTCTTTGTGGCAGAAATTGTAAATTCCTGCTTGTTGACATGGTTCTAGTCTTGGTAAGGGTGCTTTTGGTGTTGATATTGGGAGCTAGTTCAGAGTTGGTCACTCTTGTGAAAGGTTCGATGACAATCAATGTTCTTTGCTTTCTATTGTTTCAGATTAAAAAAAATGAGTTGCTTTACATGTTGCATTAATTGGGTAGTACTAGAGTAGTTTATAAATATGAAAACATCATGTGTTTTATTGGTAATGTATACTCAAACCAGTGAAGTAAATACAAACATACGTTTTTGTTCTCCTATATAAAATGATGTTTTATTTGTGCTTGATTTTGAAAAAGGTTTGGCATACATCCTTGATGAAGACGATCCAACCATCATGAACAACTGAATCAATGTCGCTCAGCAGTCGATTTAAAACAAATCTCAGCACCATAAATTTTGATTTTGATTTTTTTTTATCAAAAAATAGAGGATATGAAAAAAGATGTATAATTTTGGTTAGAACTGTAAACTGGCATGAACCGAACCTGAATCGTCGTAAAACAAACTGTAGGATTTTAATAATAAATTTAAGAGGAACCGCAACGAACCGAACCGGAACCGCCGTAAACCGAATTGTAGGGTTTTAATAATAAATTTAAGGAGAACCGCAACGAATTGAACAATTGATATTTTTCGGTTCGAGTTTAAGAGTGAAACTGGGCTGAATGGAACTATATCCACCCATATGTGTGAAGATCCTGCATCCTAACAAAAGTCTCTCACAAGAAGAGGAAAACAAACTGACTTTTAGCCCCTCGTTTGTTTGGTAGGCTTTGCCCCCTCTATGCCAAAAAAACAAATATTAAATTCGTGAAATTAGCTGCCAAAAAGAGAAAAAGAAAAAAAAAATGTGCATGTGATACGACTTTAGGAGTCACTTACAATGAATGCCCACACGATGTTGCGGGATTGAAAGAAGAGTGCAATATCTTGAAATAAAAGTAACTGCAAAGGAAATTAACAGTTTGCATCATTGAATCGAACTAAAAACATAGTAATGCCATTAAATCTCTCCTGTCAAAATTACATATCATTGTTTACATGGTTCGCTGTAAATAGTAGAATTCAACTAAATACTTTCAATAAGAACAACAACTGAAGGCATCTAAATGGTAATATTGTTAATTACCAGTCAATTTCCTCGCCTTTATTATCTAATGCAGATGCATCATCATACCACCTCTACTGTTGCATATCCTCATCACCAACAAGTTGATCTCATCCTGGAAACAAAACCCTCCAAATCACTAAAACAAAAGTTGCACAGAAAACCCATCTGGAAAATTTACAATTCTAAAGACATAATATTCAAACCAAAAAATGACCAACACGAAATCGGCCAAAAAACTCACCAAGAAACCCAACCTTTTCTAGGATTAAGATTTTCTTTGAATGTGCACCAGATTTGCGGTTTTCAGAAGATGTTCTCGTTAGTAGTTTCTAAGAGAACTGAGCAGCAGTTCAACTGAAGGTTGCAATTCGAAATGGAAATTGTTTTGAGGGAAAGGGAAGGTGAGGTTTCTATTTTTGTCATGACCATCTCAATAGTTGGTCCAAAAGATGTAGGTCCTGCAATAAGAAACAAAAAAGATACAGATTAACCCTTACGGTGGCTAGAGGCCGCAGTACCTGTGAGTCAAAGATGGGGAACGATGTCTCCATATCGTGTCAATACTTCTTCGAATCCATTACAATGTTGCTCGTCCTCATAGAAGCTAATACGTCCTAATCATGTATAGATGCTACAAAAATATACATGAAAGTTGTCATTCACTTGACCCAAATGGTAGTTCTACATAGACATAATGCAGAAGAGAAAACAGAAGGAAACAAATATGTAGCGGCATAAGTTCAATAATTGCAGCAAGCAAACAAACAGAAACTTTACTCACTTTCAAAATCCAAATAAGAAAATGAAACAAATAGAATGAACTATGAAAGAAAATTTATTCACTGAATTAGAATCAAACTAAGGAAATTGAATTGCACAAAACCCTTACTCAAATTTATTGAATGGTGTTTATGAAATGTAAAGAGAGTGTTACTTACGGAAAATATTAAGCACACGTCCATACGCTCCATCTTCTTTTCTCTGTCTCAAGTCAAGTTCCTTTTTATACAGGTTCTCAACAAATCATACCCAAAAGCTCCCTTTTTTTACATAGACCAATTTCATCCATCAAAATTTTCATTAAAAATTTTTGCACCGCCCATGAAAATTAATTATTGACTCACTAAGAAGAAAATGGACAAAGACAGAGGGGATGCAGGGTGGATGAGATTAAAAGGAATAGACACGGATAAAAAATTATAAATTTAAAAAAAAAATCATACAAAAAGATCGTTTAACAACTAATGACAGATGAGGGGAAGGGGTTAAGAGCATGTGACATTTCCTTGGCATAAATTTGTACATGCAAGTTTAATTCCAATGAAACAAATGCATGAGCCAAGCAAAAGACATCAAGGCTCCATGTACTGTTTTACAATCATCTCAAGCTGCTGATAAAATCCCTAAGATATTTCAGACATAAAGATTTTCATATAAATAAAGCACCTCACCTAAACAATATACATGAAACAATAAATAATGGAACATAAGAAAGCACCAACTTAAGTAGGCAGATGCCTACACAATAAAATGCCTACAAAAATATACATGAAAGTTGTCATTCACTTGAATCAAGTAGGCAGATGCTTTGCAAGGTCTTCTTCAATAACACCTCATATTCCCTTTCCATTTTTCCTGTATGATACAATAAATAAAATTAAGGACCCTTTTTAGAAATTAGGAGGGAACAAATAGATATAATGGAGCATAAGAAAGCACCAACTTGTCAAAAATAATTTGTTATTTTCAATTTGATTTAACTTTTCAAATCACTACAAAAAAACTTGTTAAATACGACGCTAAAAACTCGTCGTGTAAAGTCATGAAAGCGTTGTTTATGCGTTTTAACAACGGTCATGCGACACTTGTGATAGCGTCGCAACAAACCCATGTCGCAAAAGTTTTCACAACTTATTGCGACACATTACAATCGTCGCAAAGTTTATTTACGATAGCTTTGCGACACAATAGTTAGCGTCGCAACTGCTTTGATGGTGGAATTAAACAAAATATTTGGGACATGTTTGACACGTCGTAAATGCTTGTATCCCTACAGTTTTTTTGCTGTAAATACAAAATGGTTGGAAATCATATTTGTTTAGTGAAAGATTGGGTTGCAATTTATAATCTTATTCACAATCATTTTAAGTTCAAAAGTAAAATGATCTATGAATCAAAGAACTGTGCTTTTAGAATTCCTAATAACATTGAAAGTACATCATCCGCATATCCCAATACATAATCCTACTAGAGTCAAATATAAATAATCTCGTCCCAAAAGTTATGAATATATTTTTTTTTCTTTCAAATATGCTCCAACATAGTTCAAGAGTTTAATTATGATCAAGACTCTTCATCACAATCTCCATGCAAACCTGAAAAATAAGAATTACCATCAATAACATATATGTGTCAATTAAAAGTTTAATCTTTAGTATAATGTTTTCTTTACAAACCTTTTATGAAAGCAATTGTTTCTATGCTTCTGGGTCTAACTAAGGTTGCTGCTCATTACTCCCATATGTTTCTTGTAGATGGCTTGATGTATTTAGAGCCTATATTTAACACCAAAACGACAAATAGAAATCAAAATTGCTCAAATTTTCACACTAATTTATTCTAATAAATTGAAAAGAGAACAAAATCACATTCGAATTTATATACATGTCCACTTCCGCTTGGTGATGTGTTAACATGGAAACCAATATGAGTCATCACGAGATGGAGTTTCGAACTGACTTCACTATACTTGGATCGGAGATCTTCAATTTCAGATTCATGCTTAGCCTTAAGATCATCTATCTTAGTCTTATATTGTCTTTCTACCTCTTCTCGTATGGTGTCCTCATTAACATTGGAAGATCTTGAACTTTGAGCAAACACTTGAGATGGAGTTATACCTATTCCATACATGCGAACACGTCCATGTGCATCAGGTCCCATAACTCTAGTAAACACCTCCTCTCGATAATCCTCATCTTGCTCATGCTCTTCCCTTTCTTCCAAGCATTGATTAAACTGATTCTACAAAGCATGACCCAACCAATTCAAATGACCAAAAGATAAAAATAATGCACAACCCAACTAATCAAAAGGATGTGAATATGCAAAATTTTTACTTTGAGTGAAAAATAAATAAACTAACAAATACTTACAATAATGCCACCACTTTCCTCATTGAAAAGGTTTTTGTCATCATTCTTTGTTTTCTTTGTTCTTGTTTTTATAAACATGCTCAACCGATCCATTTTCTCTCCCTTCTCTCTCATCTTAAGAGCACACAATGTTTAATTGAGTTAGTAATGAAAATTGTTAAATGGAGAAAATAAAAACTTTCCCATTGAGCAAATGAAACCATATGTTTGAAATCACCAATTCATTGAGATGAGGTTACTAAGTTCTCTGAAAATCTTACGAAGACAAAATAACAATTCTTCGAGGTAACGTTAATAACATAAGCACCTAGAAACATAACATAGAGTTTGGTTTACATGGAAGCGGTTTTGAGAAGCAATGACTATAAACCATAGAGTTTGATTTGTTTGGGAGCAACTCTAAGAAGGAACGGGTTTCCGAAACCATTTGAATTTTATACACAGGTGGTTCATCAGTGTGAATTTTTAGTTTATCTGTAACTTATTTGTTCCACATTTTGAATAAAGTCTTATGAGCAAAAAATTCTTAAACTGATTCTACAAAGCATGACCCAACCAATTCAAATGACCAAAAGATAAAAATAATGCACAACCCAACTAATCAAAAGGATGTGAATATGCAAAATTTTTACTTTGAGTGAAAAATAAATAAACTAACAAATACTTACAATAATGCCACCACTTTCCTCATTGAAAAGGTTTTTGTCATCATTCTTTGTTTTCTTTGTTCTTGTTTTTATAAACATGCTCAACCGATCCATTTTCTCTCCCTTCTCTCTCATCTTAAGAGCACACAATGTTTAATTGAGTTAGTAATGAAAATTGTTAAATGGAGAAAATAAAAACTTTCCCATTGAGCAAATGAAACCATATGTTTGAAATCACCAATTCATTGAGATGAGGTTACTAAGTTCTCTGAAAATCTTACGAAGACAAAATAACAATTCATCGAGGTAACGTTAATAACATAAGCACCTAGAAACATAACATAGAGTTTGGTTTACATGGAAGCGGTTTTGAGAAGCAATGACTATAAACCATAGAGTTTGATTTGTTTGGGAGCAACTCTAAGAAGGAACGGGTTTCCGAAACCATTTGAATTTTATACACAGGTGGTTCATCAGTGTGAATTTTTAGTTTATCTGTAACTTATTTGTTCCACATTTTGAATAAAGTCTTATGAGCAAAAAATTCTTACACAAACAACCACAAGACCCACCCCAAGCAAATCCTAGAGATCCGGGCAACAAATTCATAAGGCTTTAGAACTGATTTTAGAAAATTAAGCAATACTTAGCCATCAAACACTCCCAATTAATCACATCAGAAGCCACATGGGTCACAAAAAATTAAGGTTGAATGATTGTATGACAATGCCATTGTTATTGTTAAAAAGGTGCATTCGAGGTGTAAAAGAACTAAAAAGTTATGAATTTTGAGCCTCAAATTGATCAAAAAATTATTAGAGAAGAAAAAGGCATGTGACAATTTTCCAGTGACCCAGCTCCAGTTTCTGCATAATATCAACAACTCTCAATGAACTTATTACTCACTACAAATGCAAAACTAGTGTTCTTACCTCATGTTTCAATTGAGCAAATGAAGTACGACCAGTTCGATGAGGAGCACCTCCATGTGCACGATTAGCTTTATTTGCCTTGGAATATTCCTACACATGTTCAAAGCAACCATAATTCATCACTATTATAAACTTAAAATGTAATTTTTCCTAATTTACCTTTACATTAGGGAGGCCCCAAATACTTTACTAGTGTCTTCCATTGATCTGTAGTGACTTGAGGAGGAGTGAAGGATAAACGTTGTTCATCGGTCCAATATGCGTCATACCATCTTTGCTTAACCCGACACTTTCAATCCCTCAATCTATTGCCAATAACCTTTAAGCAATGAAATTTATATGCATCAGGGACATCTGTGTTATCCTGCAATTATTAGATGATAACTAATAATGAAATGAAAACTTGTGCATCTGAGTAAAATTAGTAAATTTTGTAAGTGCATGTTGTTTACCGTCACTTCTTTCCAAATATCATCTAATACATGATCAGGCATTTCAGTCCATGAAACATATGTTAGGGGAACCTTTTGACCATTTCTTGCTATAATTCCAAGCTGTCCACTAAACCTGGTTGCATTTTCTTTGATTGACTTCCATTTAGAATCAAAATCAATATGAACTTTTGTTCCAGTTCCCCACTCTGAGATAGAAAGAGCAGCACCTCGACCTTTCCTAATACCTTCAGATTGATTTTCACCTATAAATTATTCATTATAAGCAAAATATAATTTGAATGATAGAATAAAAAACTAGAAAAATTAATGGTCCTTTAGCATTGCAAACCTGTTTGGTCTAATGGAGTTGCCAAAGGCTCATCCTCACGACTAGAGGCAGATGGATTTTGTTGTAGTTGTGTCTCTAATTGAGATTGTGTACGCCTTGTAATCGGTGGCTGCTGTTGAGTTTGATTCAATGTGGTATGGTGAGATGGCCTAGATAATTGAGGCTGATTCGAACTTTGTCCATGCTACTGAGATGGTCGTGCTTGTGACCTACCTTTTTTAGCTCTCATTGGAGATGGGGGAATCAATTCCTCCATTGATTTGCCTCTTCCCCTCTTTGGTGCCATTTTCTGTTGCATTAAAAAATTAGTATATACACACGATGAATCATCATAAAAGATTGATGTAAATGATTCATAATATGTAACCGAGTACCTACTAAGTACCTTATCAAATGCTACTCCCTGTGCACGATTATTAATCTAACATATTTATATATAAGCTATTTTAAGAAGACATGCATTGATAAACATAATCATAATTATAGTGATAGAAAACAGATGGTCAATTAGAAGTAATATAATCAGAATTTCCAAAATAATGTCACAGATAACAAGAATTTCCAATAGAATCAGTAACCAATACACTATGGCCAATCATTCTTCCATCTCATTTTCAGGAGTATCATCAACTTCTTCAACATTTGTGTCTACGGTTGCTCCATCCACTCCTTCCTTAACCCAACCAACATCTTCATCATTCATAAATACAGTTTCATCCAATTCTTGGGGTGCATAGAGCTCTACTTGAGGCATAATTGTTGGGGTGTGGGAATAATCCTTTGAACGCATATCAAATAGATCTCTTACAGTCATATTAACAACAACATGCCAATCTGAATCAATTGGATCCTGAATATAACAAACTTGCTTTGCATCTCGTGCTAAAATGAAGGGCTCGTCCCCTACAACATTATCTTTGTATAATAGATGATTAAAATTCACTAATGTGAATCTAAACTCATCTTCTTTCATTCCACCAACTGTATCAACCCAATCACACTTGAACAAAACAAATTTCAAGGCATTGGTATATCGGATTTCAACCACATCTTTCAACACTCCATAATAGGTGACATCACCTAAGCAAGGCCTTTTGTCCTTAACAATAGCATAGCTCATAGTGTCTGCTTTCTATACAACACCAGAATTTTGAGTGGTTCTACTTTTTTCGCTTTCTTTCGTACGAAATTTGGAGCCATTAATGACATAACCTTTATATCTTCGTGCAAATTGGTCAGGACCATTAGCCAAATTGATGATGTCTTTAGAAAATACTTCATTATTAGTTAGCCGTTGTGTATCAACCTATATAATATCATTATTATAAAGAAGTCAGAGAGAAGAAAAAATTAATTTGATTGGTCTACATCAAATTTATAGATCTAATGATTGTAAGTACTTACATAATTTTTAAACCATATGTGAAATGTCTCAGTGTGAACTCTTCTGATATAATGGCTTGTTTTACGAGGCATTTCGAATGCAAGTATTTCAAGGTGTTGGCTGTGTATATGAGATTTGTTCAAAAAGAAGTGAATTAAGAAGCATTCAAAGTAATAAATATAATTGTGCTTTCACTTACTTTCGAAATGGTGTGATAGCATCTGTGTTGACTAGCACGTGCCTATGTACTTGTGTCCATGTAACTTCATCTAGACGTATTTTCACTCCTTTGTTGAGAGGATGACCATAGTCACTACCACCATCATCATTACGAGTTGGACGAGTAAGCTTTGTTTCTACTTCATTCAAATATCGGGCGCAAAAAGTCATGCATTCTTCCATTAAGCGACCTTTGGCAATTGAAGCCTCAGGATGTGCACGATTACGCACATAACACTTAAGTGTTAATAAGTACCTGTGTGTAATATAATTAAAATATAATCTAATGAAAATAGTTAATATAATAAAAATTACAACTACAATTTTACTAACCTCTCAATAGGATACATCCATCTAAATTGGACAGCCCCAACAACCAATGCTTCCTCAGCTAGATGGATAGGCAAATGTTCCATTACGTCAAAGAAAGACATTGGAAAAATCTTCTCAAAATGGCAGAGTGTATGCACAATTCTCTCTTGAATATGTTCCAGATCTGACTGCACGTTCACTTTCGAGCAAAGTTGTCTGAAGAAATTAGTGAACTCAATCAATGCTTCAACAACATTCTTAGGCAAAGCTCTGCGTGCTGCTATAGGAAGTAATTGTTGCATTAATATATGATGATCATGACTCTTAAGACCCCAAATACTCTGCTCCTTCATGTGTACATGCTGAGAAATATTAGAAGCATAACCATCTGGAACCTTTACTTGCATCAAGACTTTTAAGAACACATCTTTATTGTCTTTAGTCATAGTAAAACAAGCAGGAGCTAAGTATGCCTTATTAGAACCACGTTGCTGAGGGTGCAATGGTTTCCTAATGCCCATTTCTTCTAAGTCATGTCGAGCCTTTAAATTGTCCTTGGTTTTTTTAGCAACACCCAATATTGTCCAAAGGATATTTTCACAACAATTCTTCTCAATGTGCATGACATCGAGATCGTGATGAATCAAATTATGCTCCCAATATGGTAACTCAAAAATATGCTTTTTTTCTTCCAAAATGACCTATCATTATTACTCCCATCTTCAGCTCTTTTCCTTTTTCTAAGGTCTTCTTTCTTATACTCTGTAAGTACTCATCGCAACTGTCTTTTCACATCAATACCTGAATTTCTTTGTGGAGCACGTCCCCATTCTCGTGTGCCATCAAAAGACACTTTATCTCTTTGAAACTTATGACTTGTAGGTAAAAATCGACGATGACCTGTGTAACAATACTTTCTTCCATAAGTTAACCAATGAGACCGAGTGTTCGTATTGCAACAAGGACATGCTTTTTCACCTTTAGTGCTCCACCCTGATAAGTTCCCATATGCAGGAAAGTCATTAACAGTCCAAAGTAATGTAGCATGTAATTTAAACATTTGATTCGTTGAGGTATCATAAGTAAGTACACCTTCTTGCCATAATTCCTTTAACTCGTCAATCAGTGGTTGTAAATATACATCAATCTTATTACCAGGTCCGTGCGGGCCATCTATCAGAATAGACAAGATATAGAATGGTTGCTTCATGCACATCCATGGTGGCAAATTATGTGGCATTAGAATAACAGGCCATGTACTGTGAGGTTTGAACATTGTTCTAAATGGGCTGAAACCATCTGATGCCAGACCAAGGCTGACATTACGAATTCCACTAGCAAAATCTGGATACTTAGCATCAAAAGCTTTCCATGCAGGTGTATCAGCAGGGTGCCTTAGCACACCATCATTAATACGCTCATCGGCATGCCATTTCATAAGCGAAGCAGTTTTGGAAGACATAAAAAGTCTTTGCAATCTTGGCTTCAATGGAAAATATCTTACTTGTTGAGCATGTATTTTTCTATCCCCACTCACACCATTGTTAGTTTGGCTTTCAAATTTCTTGTATCTGGATGTGTGGCAGATGTCACATGATTCAAGCTTCTTATCCTCATTTTTAAACAACATACAATGATTAGGACATGCATCCCATGTCTCGTATGTGAAGCCCAGGTCCTCCGTAATCTTTCGAGCATCATTATAAGAATCTGGTACGTCTATATTGGGAAAAACTTCTTTCAGAAAATTTAACAAGATTGTCATTGAACTGTCTGTCCATCCACCAAGTACCTTTATGTGTAATAGTCGAACAATGAATGACAATTTAGTAAACTTTTCACACTCCGAATACAAAGAACACTCTGCATCTTGTAGCAATTTAAAGTACTTTCCAGTTTCATCATTTGGCCCCTCACTGTGTTCATTTTCTGTTGACTGATCATTCTCCATATTAGGATCCACATTTGAATGGCCAAATGCCTCTTGTACCATTCCAAACATATCATCAACAAAAGCTGATGGAGTATTATTCCCAATACCTTGTTCTGAATATAATGGTTGGTTTGTTTCTCCATGATGAATCCAATTTCTATAATTTGGCATAAACCCATCAACTATTATATGAGCTCTTGCTACTTCCCTTGTAACAAAGTACCGATTGTAACATTTTTTGCAAGGACAGTAAATCCTTGTATGACCCTTGTTGTTATCAAATGCAAACTCCAAAAAATGTTCAAGCCCATGTTTAAATTGATCAAATGACTTGTCATTTAAATCTATCCAACTCTTGTCCATACCTAATGTCATCCGAAAATAAAGAAACAATACCTTATTATCCATTAAAAAGGGATAGTTATTTTTAACAAGAAAAAAAACAAGATGTAGAAAAGCATACAAAGAAAGTAAGTAAAATTAATCAAACTTTTATTTAAAAGGTGGATAGAAAACGTACCAAGCTAAGAATTAAGCACCTTTGATCTGATCTCTATAGTTAATCCAAAATATATGAACCACAAAAGAAACAATCTATTAATCTTCAGTCGTGAAGGTAACCCAAAAAGGTTGACAATCCAAACCAAGTTTTCAAGCTATACCTACTCTTGGTCTGCCATCAATTTAAAATAATACTCTGGTTTGTGGATAAATTTGGATTTGAGGGAAGGGAAGCAAGCTGGTCAACTATCTTAAATGAGTTCATATGTTTGGTAGCAGGTAGGGCGGTGGTGGAGTGGTGGTTTGATTGAGTAGCCATTGGTCTTGGCGGCAAGCAAATCATGGCAAGCAACTCATTCCCACATGCATCTACAAGAGAAAATCATGGCAAGAGACGGTAAGCAACTATTGGTTTGTGATGGAGGGTCCAACCCTAGGTGATTTCTTGGGTAGCATATCCAATTAGAAAATAAATTTGAAAGCAGAGGATTCACTCGACAATCAACTTGAAAGCAGGGGGATTTCTTTAACCCTTCAAGTATATAATCAATTAATTCATGTAAACATATTAACAACAATACATTCATTCGACATAAACCCTAGAAATCACTTAGCAAGACTTGTAGAATCAGAAAAGAGAGAAGATGGAGATGGTTGTAGTGGCTTACAAGAACTCCGATTGTGCTCTGAAATCTCCAATATAACTCCAGAAATTTCGATTGAGTTTCTGATTGCCCCGAGCAGAATTGAAAGTGAGGGAAAAGGAAACGGTTGTGGGAGAGAATGAAGGCTGCGTTGGGAAAAAGAAAAAAGGAGCGCGCTTTATTTCATCTAAAACACTGAGCCCCCAATTTGTTCGCGCTCAAACTCTTTCCATCGTGGGGGGGTGTCGCAAACAATTTGATTAAGACGACATATATAACTATTTGTGACACTATTTACAACATTACTTATAGCAGTGTCGCAAATATTTTCGCGCTAACAAATGCCGCGCAAATTTCCTTTTATTTGCGACGACATTGTAATCTGACGCAAAAAAACTGTCGCAAAAAGGCATTTTTCTTGTAGTGAATTGAGCAAACCTCCAAGATAACCAAGCAATTCAAACAATCCCTACACAATTGACAAAGACGGGTTGAAAAGGAAAAATCTATATTTAATCAAACATACCGATGAAAGCATGGTTAAGATGTATTCTAGGTCAAAAAACCTTTACTTTCAGAATCTAAATCCAAAAAAGGGTCGCAAGGGGATCTATTAGCAATTAACCAGTTTGTTATAGTTCAATAGAATACAAAAGGAAAATCCTTCTCTTCTGTCTATTATATGAAAAATATAAATTAGAGATGGCAGAAGAGGACTATGAAAAAAATATGTGCGTATGAGTTATGCATCTTGCTTGAATGCTATCAATCAATGGTAATTCCCCAAATCCAAACAAACCCCAAAGCCAAACAAGGCAACTACATATGTATTAAATTCACAATAACAAATAAGTAAAATTGAGTAAAATTTACCTCCATCAAGCAAAATTTAGCATCTTCCATCTTCAGCATAGCAGGTGGACTCATCTAAACCCTAGCTGAACCAAACCAAATTCAAGATTACCAAAGTTAATTCCAACCGTTAATTTCTATAAAATCATACCTCAAAAGGTAAAACAAAACGAAATTGAAGGGTTTTACATGGATTTGCGAATGCAAGAATTTGAATTTCGAAAAACCCACTACTGTAAAACCCCCTAAAATCTCAAGATTTATACCCAAAAAAGAAAGAAAATTTCCAAAACATGAAACCCTAAAAACCAAAAACCCACAAATATGCCCTCCCTGAGGAACCATCTGAGATTCAAATAGGAGAAATCGCACAGAAGGGACTGGAGATTATCACAGACCGACTTAGAAGAGGCAACCTTCGAGCGTATCCGCGTCCTCTTCCTTGGACGTATCAGACTTTTGAGCTTCTTCTTCTATCATCGTGATTCTGCAAGCCGAAGGCTCTCTCTCGTAACCCATCTATGAAATCCGTCCTTCGATTTCACTATTTAAAATTATGTATTCCGTATTTCATATTCATATTAGTAGTTTTGACGCGTTTATATTTACGGCGTATATAAATTTTATTCGATAAGTAAAAGGACAAAATTGCCGCTCTTGTGTTAAATGAGATTCTTTGTGCTCATACTTGACCTTTCCATAATTTTCCAGATTTCTTTGCATATTTGGGTACGTATCGACACGAATGTGTGGGCGCAAACGGAACGTAATTTGGAGTTTTAACAAAGGAGTTATAAACGAACAAAGTTGAGGGCAAATTGGTTATTTGACCATAAATCTAGAAGCTCCATATTTGTTGGGCATCAGTCTTGTGCCACGTGTGTGGTTGTGATTGAAAGAAGGATAGAGATGGACGGTTGAGATGGAAAGATGAGAAGAAGAAAAATAATAATAAAACAATATAAGAAAAAAAGGAAGGGAGAAAGGGAGAACTATCGAGAAGCAATGAGGGGGGTTGTTCGGGCAAGAATTTCCTTGGAGAAGGCCCCTGGCTCGAGCACACAGCTCCCCGAGAAGTTGGCACTTTGGTTGGTTGTCAGGTCCTACTTGTTGAGAGGTTGCAAGAGGATGACAGAGTTAGTTCTGAAAGGTGCATTTGTAGGGCCTTAGGTGTAAGACATGAGGCTCGTAATCAAAACTAACTAAGTGCTTAGGCGTGCCACTGCCATCTCAGTATGGCAGATGTAGAACAAGTGTGTTTAAGTCGATTACTTGCGCCCCAAGTTATTCTGACTTCTTATTATCAAAGGATTGTCATAGATGGGTTAAGTCTACATTAAGTTATTTTATGTGCCTTGAGATCAATGACTTTTATTATCTTGTATGCTTTAAAGGTTAGAAGTCTAGATTTGACTAAGCCATCGGTCTAGTTCCCGTTCAATCTTTTATAGCAGTAAAACTACTAAATGAACCAAATCTGAGTGCCAATGGAACCCTTGATCATCAAATGACTGGAAATGACTTGAATATATACTGGAGATACATCATAATACCAGATCTACTAATTGAAAGATAAAACAAAGAGAGTCGGGCAAGATTTCACCTTGTCGAGCAAGGGCGAACGTCTTGCAGTTTCTTCTCTTTGTGATTACAGAGGTTTGTGTGTTGAAAAGGATAAGTAGTAAACAAGTTTACATGAGGGAATCGATACTACAACATCTGGAGAAAGTAGCATAGCTTTTACACCGGACAAAAGATGACTTTCTAAGGGAACTATTACTAAAAAGGGTTTGGAAGGTACGAACTGGCTTGAGAGCAGAGTTTGTATGCTTGTTTGTTTGATTGGTTGAGTGTCTTTGTCTCTGAGCTCTGTCTTCCCTTTTATATGCATTTTATCTTGGCTGTTGCAAGCTTTGCCCGAAAGCACTTAGTGAGTCATCATCCATTTTACATGTTCTGCCATTCAGAAAGTGTTTTTGGGCTGAGAGTAGGTTGATTTCCATCGGTTGTCACTTCCCTTGTAAGCCTCTGCATTAATGAGGAGCCTTCACATTGTCTTGAGATGGATGGATGGGCCTGGTGATGGGCCTCAGGAAAGTCTCCTTCCTTTAGTTCTTATGGGCTTTCTTTCTTTTAGGTCTAAAGTTTAAATATTAACCCAAACAAGGGGTTCTCTCCAGTCGGGGATTATGGACCAGGCCCATCATTCCCTTTTCCTTGGATGTCGTTCCGTGCCGCCAAACTATGTCGTCTCCATAGACTTACAAAGCTTACTACTATAAGTTCCTCTTTTGTCTTTGTTCATATTTCTTCGATTTGATAGCCGAGTGTTGTTGTGGTTGTCATATTTATATATAAAAAAGGATTCCAAGGTTTCCTTTCATTTTTCACGGTTAGTATATGATGATCATTACATCATACTATATGTGGCTTTTACTATTGGGAGATAGTCTCTTTGGTTTTGTTTCATGAGCACCTATAACTCTGCTACTTTGGTATGTCTTTTCTCAGTTGTTACATAACATCCCAAGCTAGTAGACAACCATGATGATGGTTGACACTATGTAGTATAGCCTTATTTGAAAATTACCCATTTATCATGTTGCATTTGTTGCTTTAAAGTTAGTGAATGCATTATGTAATATTGATGATGGGGAATCGACATCTATATTGTCTCATAATGTGAAATTGTTTCTCTTCATATTTAGTACAATTTGGTTAGAGTTGTTTGTATACATTTCGTCCGACGTGGTCTAGATTTTGCCTTGTGAGGATAGTGAATAGCCATGGCTTTTATATGAATGACAGTGAATAGCCATTGTTGATGAACATATTAATTCCATCTCATTGGTTTAACATTATCAGACCTTTTTGCATATGTCTGAAGTTGAACGAATACTTATATGTATGTATAAAATAATGAAGGGATGAAATTGTTTTCTTATTTACCGTACGCATATATCTATGTATGCATATTCAAAGGAACTTACTCGTATCCCTGGAAATATATATGCACCAACTGCTGAGGCTTTTATATACAGGTACATCTATATTTGTAAATAGCATCTTCACTTATTTTCTAAAATTGTTTTCATTCAAATGTTACAGTTATTTTGATCATGCTAATTCAAGTTAACCAAAATAGTCCTTGGATCTCATAGTGTTATTAGTAGTCCCAAGTAATCTAATTAAGACTAGAGTCGAAAGTGATGCATTTAGTAATTGCATATACTTGAGAATAGGAGTTGATCGAGGTGGTGGATGCTTGTAGTAATAATTTGAAACAATGCTTTGGAACCTAGATGGGAAATACATAAATGGATGGTGTATGTGCTCATGTTGTAAATCATAAGTGTGGAGGTAGGAAATAGGTTGTATGTTGGTCTGATTGCACCATGTAGCATTGGTACATGGATGGTCCTACTTGGTATATTCGCGATGGGGTACCATACGTATTTCAAGGGTGATCATCCTTGGTATATCCACGATGGGTGATCACTGCCTGCACGATTGGACTATGCTTATGGTCCTGCTTGGTATATCTGCGATGGGTGAGCATACGCATTCTAGGAGTGATCATGATTGGTATATCCGAGATGGGTGATCACTACCTAGAGCTATATGATACAGTCCTGCTTGGTATATCCAAAATGGGGGACTGTTAGGGGTGATCATGCTTGCGTTTGCCATTTTGACAATCCTGAATTTGGTCCAAATGAGATATCCGCAACAACATCTCTTCCAAACAAACCCCACACTCACGATGATCACCATGTCGAGTGTTCTTGCTTATTGCTTTGCATTTACCTTAATCGAGTTGCTGCTACTATTTACGAGCAGGGACACCGCTACAATTAGTACTAGTACATATCATCTTACAATTTGTTGGTGCCGCATGGCCATGATGGTGTTTGGTTCAATCTCAGTTGCTTCACTTTGTGGCTTCTACTTTTCCACCACCCCAGTTCTTGGGGACCTGTGATGTATCTATTCTTGTGCTTGGTTTTTCCGGTGGTTCGGCATTTAGCCCGGAAAGCGGTGTTGCCGATGGGTAACCTACACTTTGATTAGAGTTGTTTGTATACATTTAGTCCGACATGGTCCAGATTTTGCCTTGTGATGATAGTGAATAGCCATGGCTTTTATATGAATGACAGTGAATAGCCATTGTTGATGAACATATTAATTCCATCTCATTGGTTTAACATTATTAGACCTTTTTGCATATGTCTGAAGTTGAACGAATACTTATATGTATGTATAAAATAATGAAGGGATGAAATTGTTTTCTTATTTACCGTACGCATATATCTATGTATGCATATTCAAAGGAACTTACTCGTATCTCTGGAAATATATATGCACCAACTGCTGAGGCTTTTATATACAGGTACATCTATATTTGTAAATAGCATCTGCACTTATTTTCTAAAATTGTTTTCATTCAAATGTTACAGTTATTTTGATCATGCTAATTCAAGTTAACCAAAATAGTACTTGGATCTCATAGTGTTATTAGTAGTCCCAAGTAATCTAATTAAGACTAGAGTCGAAAGTGATGCATTTAGTAATTGCATATACTTGAGAATAGGAGTTGATCGAGGTGGTGGATGCTTGTAGTAATAATTTGAAATAATGCTTTGGAACCTAGATGGGAAATACATAAATGGATGGTGTATGTGCTCATGTTGTAAATCATAAGTGTGGAGGTAGGAAGTAGGTTGTATGTTGGTCTGATTGCACCATGTAGCATTGGTACATGGATGGTCCTACTTGGTATATTCGCGATGGGGTACCATACGTATTTCAAGGGTGATCATGTTTGGTATATCCGCGATGGGTGATCACTGCCTGCACAATTTGACTATGCTTATGGTCCTACTTGGTATATCTGCGATGGGGGAGCATACGCATTCTAGGAGTGATCATGATTGGTATATCCACGATGGGTGATCACTACCTAGAGCTATACGATACAGTCCCTGCTTGGTATATCCACGATGGGGGACTGTTAGGGGTGATCATGCTTGGTATATCCGTGACGGGTGATCACTACCTAGAGTTAGGATGTGGTCCTACTTGGTATATCCGCGATGAGGGACCATACGTATTTCAAGGGTGATCATGCTTGGTATATCCGCGATGGGCGATCACTGCCTGCACGCTTAGATTATGCCTATGGTTCTGCTTGGTATATCCGCGATGGGGGACCATATGCATACTAGGGGTGATGAGGGCTGGTTGTACTTGGAACATTTCGGCAGGTGATATATTTTAGTTGGATTCTGTTGAGTGGCTTGGAATCCTTACTCTTGTTCCTTTTCATAAGGTTAGTACGACCCTAGATTCGAGTGAGTGGAGTAACCACAGTAGACCTTGTGAATATAAATGAAATTCACCATGTTATTACTTATAATCCAAGTGGGAATTTATGTAGAGTTCTTTAATTAAATTTGTGAAATGATATGTTATTTCATTGATTGATTAACGTAGTTAGACATTAATATTGTGTATCTTTGATTCATGGATTTGATTAATTGACGTGATTGTGGAGTGTCGTTGGATATAACTGTTATTATTATGAATAGATTAGTAGATCAATGTGGCTTGAGAAAAACAATGTGCTTCGTTGGTTCTTTGATATGTTACATACTATGATTTGCAGTATTATGTGAAACATAGTGATTTATATGATGGATGAATTGGAAAGCATCTATGTGAGAATGGCTTACCTGCGTGCATGGAAAGATGATAATTGTTGTTTGGCTTAAGGTTGATGTGTAGTGTGGTGCTTTAAGATTTTCTGCTAGAAGTATTTTATGAAAAGATTAGAGTTTGACGAATGGTGAACTACTAATGGCTTGATCCCTATTGAGGGTACGTAGCAGTCTAACAAGGAGGTTAGATGCAGCCATAAAATATACGAAAAATGCTATGAAATTTGAATCTTGATCTATGCTTTGAACATATCCCGGAGGCGGGGTATGTTAGATATACGGATAATTGGTGACTTCACGCGTCGATTCTGGACGTATGTCGGGATTAGGGAGTGACACCATCCCTTCACCAAATCCCACACAACTGTTGATACCACCGAATGCAAACCCCATCTGATGGTTGGCCCAACACGTGTATAGGAGGGCACCCAAACCCTACGGACAAATTTACCATCCTATCTTTTAATAATTACCCTCCAATGTCCAATCCAGCCCTAAATCAGATGGCTTTGTGGTAAATAGCGTGAAATCGAGTAGCAAAAGTTTCCACTATGAGATAGTGCCATCTGGCAGCAGGAAAAAATGAATTAAATTGGCGAGGATAGCCACCAAAAGAAAAACTTGTTTTGTTTTTTGTTTTGGGGAGAAGGAGTCGACAAGTACTATGAAGGTCACCATAAAAGTTAAAAGATAACACTTTGTAGCATCCAATGAAATAGCGACTTTTAGGCAGTATATAAAGAGAAGAGAAAACTACAGAGAGCCTTTCCTAAATATCCTCTCTGAATTCTGAAACACCAAATACAAATTAGTATAGAGCCATTCGCTAGGAGGATGCCAATTTATAATGTCATGTATTTCTCCAACAATCAGCAACAACTGTTGGTCTATGTTAACGTTGCAGCACCACTGACCAACCACCGTCACCCCCATTCCTGGGGACCTGTGATGTATATAATTTTGTACTTGGCATTTCCTGTGGTGCTGCACTTAGCCCGGAAAGTGGTGTTGCCGATGGGTAACCTACTTTTTGAACGAGGCCAGGGTCCAAGGACAAGCCGACTCTTGCCCGTCACCACAATGAATTTGTCTTTAAGATAATCAGAAAGTCTAACAACTGGGTTGTTTTGACAGGGAAGTGTTTTTTTGGTTTAAATCCAGCTTTGCTCTGAAAGTTACTTCAAGTGCTGTTTTTTTTCTTTTTTTTTTGGTCAATTGATCTATGGCCATCAATCAATGAAAGTTACTTGGTTATTAAGTGTCGGACTTAACCTTGATTGAAATAAGTGCATTAAACAATTTACAATTTCGGTAAATATTTAATTACAAGAGATCTAAAATACAAAATAAATACATACAATTGCATGGGGAGTGAAGTTGGAACACCTAAAACACTGGAGATGCAACTTGCTGCCGATTAGTGTCACAAAAATTACAAATCATGTATTTTGGACAATGCAAATAATTAGTGGGCACTCTCCGATACCCAACCTGAGACCATACTTTCGTCCACTGGTTTTGGTCCCCCGCAAGACCTTGAGACAGATTCAAAGAGTTTTTCAATCTCTGGCGCACATCTGATGAAAGCTCGGTTCCAGAACTGGTATCTCGGATTCTGAAAATTTTAAAAATACCAATTTAGAATATTTTCAGATTGCCAAGTTTGTGTTTCTTTCGATTTTTCATTTTGGAAGGACGGGAAGTTACCTTGATAAGCTCAATGAAGGTAATTAGAAGACCCCATGGATGAGGCCGGTTGACAATCAGACGTTCCAACAATACCCTTGTGATTTGCTCCTGGATAATTTCACGCTGAAGTAAAGGAAATAACTTCCAACAGTTAGAAGATGCAGCTCAATCGTAATTGATATGAAACAATCTAAGAACATGCATTCGGGGACGTCCCCATAATTTTTTCAACAAAAACAACAGACGACTATCATAGAGCATATATGAAGCATCTAAGTTGTCTTACCTGGTTTGATTCAGCAAACAAGTACAAAACAATGAAAGAAAAGTAATGGGTATGGGTGTTTGGATAACGCAGTTGGTTCGCGATCGCATTTAGGAAAAGGTAGCGCCCTTCAGTATCTAGGTCCACTATCAGAGTTTGAAAAATATCCAAAGCCGCACCCACCAAATAGACAGTCAATGGAACAGTTTGGGTAGATTGTGCATGAGGCGTTCTAGCCTGAAGCTGCTGGATAGCCTGTAAAATCAACCCAAAATATAAGCACCCGACTGAAGCTGCTGGATTACATGTAAGTTTCAATACTACATAACAAGGACTGATGTTAAACAAAAAAGCATTAGAACAGTTGGATCTCGTAGCACAATCCAGCATAAGAACAAGTACCTGCATCCCAACATAAAGCACAAGGGAGTTGATCAGGGGTACATTGTAACGAGTACCAGCTGAGGCAGCCTCGCTTGGTAAAAGGAGCAACTTTTGCTTCAGTTCAGTCAGAAATGAAGAACCCTGTTGCCTTGTCTGTAAAGTATTTTGAAACAATGTTTAAGCATGATAAAATATTATAACAAGAAAACCACGATGAGAACCCAATGTGTAATTTATAAAAGATTAAAAAAATATATGTTAGACAACAGAAAGTCAGCGAAATAGTACAAGATTATTTAACGTCAAAACAAATTAGCAGATAACGAATGAATTAGTAAAAGATTACTGGCCAAAAAGTCCGCGTACCTTGAGATACTCATCCACATCAGCTTTCATCTGCTTCGCTTTTAGAGCTGCATCAACCTCGGAAAGAATACGTGGAGACTGACTGATTTCTGCAAGCAAATCAATCTGCATATATACAGGGACAAACCAGTCCCCACCAGATCAGTTTTCGTAACCTAACAATGTTACAAACACAAAATAAATATGCAAGATCATCAGCAACCTTTAAGTTGGGAGTAGATGGATCTGGTAGCCTCATATTACGGGGAAATGCACTGAGGATGATATTTCGCATTTGAATGCAGCTTGGAGGGATTACATCACAGAAAGTAAAATGATAATCACAAAGGAACTCCGGGAAATCATGAAGTAGCACTAGAAGCACCCTAAGTGTGCCTTTATACATGAAATGAACCTACATGGATAAAAAATACCAGAAAACTCTGTGAGACAGAGAGCAAATAAAGAAATACTGCTGCAAACAATGAAATCCAGAAGAGAAAAGAGGCAGACCGGAACTCCAAGTTCAGCATTCCTCAAAAATGGCTCCATAAATTGAAACAAATGTACCAGCAAACGTTGGATATAGGGCCAACCCTTCTGACCATTTCCAACAAGCATTTTTGGCATGAAGCTCCTATGACTCACCAACTCAAGCCATGCAAAGCTGATAAAGAATTTTCTCAAAAACGGAATGCACAGTTCCAAGGAATATTAAGATCAAAGTCTATTCTTTCACATATCATCATATTTAACTTATGTACACCGAGACTGAACTAAAATGATTACATACAAGAATGCGAATACACAAGCAACAGAGGAAAGAACAGAGAGAATAGAAAAAGTGATAAGCAAGAGGCAAAATTGAGGGACAAAGAGTAAGTAACAAAGTTTTGCGATTTCAAAAATATGGATCAAGAAGAAACATCCATGGAGTAGTTACAAGCGACAGTCCAAACTTAACTCGAAGCCAATCCCCAATTAAATAAAATTCCAAAAGTGTCGTCCAGTCAAAAATAGTAACAGCCTAGAAGTTCATAATCACAGAACCAAATAAACATTAAACAAATTTCCAAAAGTGTATTTCCAAAAGTGTCGTCCAGTCAAAATTAGTAACAGGCTAGCAGTTCATAATCACAGAACAAAAAGAACATATAACATACCACTACAACTGTACAAGCTACAATTTCCTATAACAACTCGTTTCATTTCCTACCAACGACGGAATAGTATGAAGTATGACTATGACACCAACCTGAACGTAGGAACCTTAAGGGGCTGCAAAGCATGAAATGCATTTGCAAATGCTGTCAATATCTGCTACATAGATAACCAACATTAGTGAAAGAGGAAAAAATGACAAACCAAAGGAACAAGGGACCCCAGAAGTCCAGACCTGAAAGTTAGCACCATCAATCACAGGATCCAAAGAACCAAGGTCTAGAAGCCAGTTAACAAACAATCTAAAATATGGTCTTGGATTGAAAGATGTTTTCTTCTCCTCTGCATCCTTTTGAATGAATCTCACTGTGACTGCCAAAATCTGCCAAGTGTCAAACAATCAGCCAAATGAATATTTCTTTTTGAGAAAATCAGCGACAAGAATTATTGAATAAGCAATAAAAACAAGATTCAATCAAACAAAAAATTACTTTGTATTTGTACTCACCTTAGACAGGAGAAATAGTTTACTTGATCCCTGCTCCAACAGATAATCCATAGTTAAATTAGGTCCAGGAATCATAAAGAGCATAAAACATACATACAAAGGAATAATTACCTTCAAAATTAAGAAGACAAGTTTAGCATAAATATCAATAGCAAGGAAGGAGAGATTCTGCACTTGTTGAGGTGTTTGCAGTGAGCTTGGAATTGTCATCTCAGAAGATAGGCAATGTGCAACAGATAGCTCCTGAAAATGAGTAACAGAAAATATGCTTTATAGCACTAAGTATCATTCTGAAAGCAAACCAATTTAGGAATTGATAACTCACTGTGAGGACACGGAAAAACCGGTCTGTCATATCATCCCCCTTCAGTAGACCATTTTGATGCAACTGCAAGATAAAATGGGCACAAGCTGCATCGTTTGCACCAGGAAGTTCGCAAATCCGGTACCACTCTGCAAACAGCATAGACACCTACAGGATATCCACAGAAGTCAAACAACTTTAGAGAATCTTTGTATGTACCTAGAAAGATCCTTTTGTACTCTAATAAATTATCTAAGATCTCACCCTTTTATCCACCTAAAAAAAGGTCCACTATTTTCAAGTGCTCCGTCTCCCAATAATATGTATCAAGCAATAATATGACAGACAATGTATAAGGAAAAAAGCAACAGGACAACAGCATTCCCACTCCCCCAATGAAAAAATTAAAATAATAATAAAAAGAAACAGGGAAACAGGCATTCTTCTGTTTAAATATTCACTGCAACTAATATTTCTGCTTAATATCCTTACCATCTAACAATGTGAGGTTTATGAATATAATTAATGTCTAAAGATACCTGCTCACGGAATCCAGCAGGATCTGGTTCGACAGACTCCACATTACTAAAGTCTTCCCTGCTCACCGGAGAGTGAACAGAAACCTGTTACAACCAAAGCAAAATATTAGTTAGCGCCGAAAATAAATACACAAAGATACTGAAGACATCTACACCGACCTTTTTATCTTTAGATATTCTGGCTTTGTCCTCTTTTCCTACATTAATAGCAGATGGCGCACCAAGAATATAAGCAGGATTCTTTACCATTTCAACCAGCTGCTGTAGCGACTCAGGAGATCCAGGCTTTGCAGCGAGCTGTGTAACAGAACAGGTAAATGGAATGTACTTACAATAAAGACAAGAACAATTTTTTTTTTTCTTTTACACAAACCTTTGCCAATGCGTCAACAAGATTATGAAGTTCTGATATAACTTTAGATTCTTCAATCACCAAAGATTGGAGAAGGGAAATTGAAAACTCAGTTGCAGGCTCTGCATATTTTAAGAATTTGATAAGTTACAACAACTCTAGTAGTATTAATCAATGATTCAGTATACAACACAGCTATTTTACTTACTATTTCTGCCCCCATCAATAAGTTTTGCCATTTGAACATTGTACTCTGCAAGATTTAGCAATTCACTGTGAATGAGGCCAACAGTAATATCTTTGTTAAACTTCCGCTCCTCATCCGAATAAATAACCTGCAAGAAGTTGCAAACCAACATATTATAATGGGAAAAAGTGAAGGCCAGAAGCCTTGGAACAATAACTATATTGGTTTTGTAAGTTTCTAACTAATATGAAGGTGACATGATTATATAGCCATTAGTACCTACAAAATAAAACTCAGAAATTTAAAAGTTTTGCTCAACTATAAAAGATAAAATGTGAGCAAATATGTAAAGATCACCAAGGCAAACAAATTTATGAAGAAAATTTGGTGGCCCAATATGACCCCATATAAATTAGTTCAGTTTGAAAAAGAAGATAAAGGCTTTCCAGTTAACAATAGTTATATCCGAATACAAGTACAAAAGCGCATACCCAACTAGTGAGCTCCTTAACAACAAGCTTGCAAACATCGCGAATAGCTGTCAGCATTGCAATATGAGCACTGACATGAGTATGGTTCGATGCATTTTCGTATAAACCCTTGAAAACCTGTATCACGATTAAAACAAGCATTGGTGCATCGGTTATTGGAGATATAAATTTTCTTCCCAGGGTTCTTATCGACTGCAGTGATTAACTGTTCAAACAAATAAATAAAAGCTTCACATGAAGGGTAGCACTGACCTTTTGAGCCACAGCCAAGGCAGCCTCATCTCGACTAACACACCTGAGTATAATCTCAGGAACTTCACCAATTACTCCCTGGATAGACATAAGGTCAAAGAACATTCAACTCGTGTGAAATATGTACGCCAATGTATGCGGGCTGTACATGTAAATATGTATAATGTATGTATGAGTACAGAAAGGAAAATACTATCAATCTAGTTCAAATTTAGATGATGCATATCGAGAATATCTTTCAGGTTCACAATCTGGAGGCAGTATATACCACAAGGAAGAACATATGTGATACCTGAATTTCTAACTCTCTAGCATCGTTGGTTACCAAAGCTTCAAGCTGAAATATAAACAGAACATATGTCAAGCTAAGAAAAGATACATTTTCATTAATTCATTAACACTAAAAATTAATAATAAACCAAAAAGGACATCCATAAAGAATAAATCAAGAATTCATCCCCAACATAGATAAGAAGAAGACAAATATCAGAAAGTCCAGGTCTCAGAAGAAAAGGCATATGAGAAAGAAAGGAGCCACATAGGTGTGATTTTCAACCTTCTGTGAAACAATCTGGTATTTATCCAATGCATCCCTCGTATTGAGAGAAGGTTCTGATATGCTGCTTGCCAGACGTTCAGTTACAGTAGGTGACGGTTGCGGCTGTGAAGAAATTCCAGATTCCTAGAATCCAGATGCAATTATGAGAAAATAACAAAAATTGCAACTTACGCATTATCAATCATGTAAAAATTTCAACCTGTATAGTATCAGATGACTCTACTGATTGCAGCTCTAGGGCAGAAGCAGCAGATGGAAATGAACCAATGACAGAATCATTCTCAGAACTATGCTGGGAAACACCATCACCCGCTCCAACATTAATAGAGGATGCACTGAAGTATCACATAAAATTACAAACATTCAAGCAATTAATACTTCAAGTACATGAACAAAAGAACTAAAAAAATATAAATCTAATAAAAAGAAACCTTGGATGCAGAGCCGGATTGGATTCAATCGCCTCATCCAGTGGACGAGAAACAGCATCAAATTTGCTTCCGGGGCCTGCTGAGAAGCCTGGGTTAATTTGAGCCGAGGCTGAACCAAACGTGCTATTTAGACCTGCACTTGCAGATGTAGCTGCAGTACTAGCAGGAAGAACATGCGAATTCTGGCTAGACTGGTTTTGCCAGGGAAGCCGCACAAAGTCCTATATGATAGAGGGGGTGCAAGAAGAAACAAAATTACTAATCATTCATATAAGCACAAGACTATACTCGCCAAAATAGCAAATACCTCATAAACTCGTTGTTGAGAAATGGACAAATGACCAGGTTTTGGGCGAAGGGACTCGGGCACACTGCCTCCTTGTGTATACATGTTAGCATCAAAAAACGTTGTACCCGCACCTTCCCTCTTCCTTCTTAATGAAAGTTGTTGAGCTATTTCTCCATCAATTGTTTGTACTGCCTGCAAACAATTTGAGAGTAGTTAAATAACAGAATATTTCCATTTCCATTTTTCTCTCTAAATATGAACGATTTTGTTTAATTATAAAATTGTTAGTTACTATTTGTTTATCTAAACTGACTTTTTAATCATTCCCAAAGAAAACTTCCATTAACATATAATCCTTAAAAATATCTCCCCTACCAGTTTACCCAGAAAATGGTGTGAAAGGTTTTCAAACTCAGGTTCCAGCATACTGACTTTAACCCACTATTGAGCGACAAAAAATATTTCAATAGTAGTGTGACATCTTGCCACCATAATAATCATCACAAAAAGAACTAACACCAAACAAACAATAACATCAAATTCCAAAGCATATATACGTATTATATAAAGCATTCATCCATCGAACCAGACCTTATCAGTAGCAGACTGTTCAATGATTGCACAGCCAAGATCCAGATTGTCATTAGTAACAAGTTGTACAGCATGTTCCAGATGATCATTTGGAATATTTAATCCCTGAAGGGAGTTCCGCAGCTGGGTTGATATTGAACTACGCAAGGGTTCCTGCTTCAAGAAAATACAAACCGAAGATGAACACCAGGACATAAATGGTTGGTCACCAAGAAAAGGGCCCACCAAAGAAGTTTACAGCAGGGAAGAATACATCGTCAGAAAAATAATAGGAACGCCGCAATTGTTCTTTGTATCAGATACATCATGTGGCATGCGAATAGGTGTTTCAAATGTGCCCAAATTATAACATGTGTAAAAACCTATAAAACAGGTAGGCTATCAATGATTTTTGCCAAAAGAATCCCAAGAAATTTACTGTCAGTGGAAATACCTTGCAAGTTACATGAGCTAGACTTCCTGCCAAACTTGCAACCATCAAGTGAGCTGCCAGTAATATTCTTGTCTCATCGGATTCCATGGCATAATCCTGCCACCACAAGTAATGAGGAGATGTTGGATGAAATAGTTTCTTTTCTGTAAAACTTTTAGCCATGCACCCAAACCAAGCCTTACCATGAATCTTACTACAGAAATGTAATCCCCAACACAACCCATAGCAACAATGTAAGGAATGAAAATAGAGCACAGTAAGAGAGATGAATCAGATCTACATTACGATTCTTACTTTTGACATCCAACGTATAAAGAATTTTTACAGCATAAATATTCTTGCAACTTGGTGCCTCACATGATATGAAAACAGAGGTGAGGTGAGCTTTTCCCAAATGGTTACTTTGTTGAAATTTTAATGTGGGAAGTGTGACACTAATCTTAACAATACAACAACAACAACAACAACAACAACAAAGCCTTTTCCCATTAAGTGGGGTCGGCTATGTGAATCCTAGAACGCCATTGTGCACGGTTCTACACTAATCTTAACAATAAAGAAAAAAAATCTGGTGACAAATATTAACGTGATACAGAAGAATCACAGCCTTATGTCATTATTTAGAAAGAAATAAAAACACCTATAAATGTTCTATTCAAGCCTGATGGGTGTATGAGACATATTGGAGTGGCAAATGAACTTCAATGTCAACTCTTGATTGTACTGACCTCAACCCCATTAATACAGACTAAAGCAAGAGAAGCACAGCAATGTACAAAATATTGCAATGCGAATTAGAAATGAAATAGTAATCACAAACATTATCTTGAACTCCACCAACAAGCCAATTGCAGATGGAAATGCAGTATTAGTCCTAATGCTAAACCCAAAGTGCAGAAATGTTTCCTGACATTGTACATATGAAGATAGAAGAAAATCACTGAACTAGGTCCGCTATTCTTTACAGAACAGAAACGTACACTTGGTACTCAAAATTTGGCATATACAAAGATAAAAGTGCTACCGCAACACAGATATCAAATACGAGTAAGCACGCATAACAAGATTGACTAGATGAGGAAGGAAATAGGGGCAAAAAGTTGGTGCCATCAAACGTCAATCAGGGACAAGAAATATTACATGAAGATGACAAGATTTAACAGAGAACACAGCATTAAAGATAAAACAATGGCCACTAGTAACGAGAATTAAAACCTCAAAATATGAGTTAACTTACCTTTAAGACAAGCTCTTTAGTTGTCTGAGTAGCTATAGAAACACTGCGCTGAACGATACCAGTTACTATCTCTTTGATAGCTCTGTCCATTGCAATTGGAACCACCCTGCAACATGTGAAAAGAAAAATGAGCAATTCTACCAAAGAACTGGCTAACACAATATGTAAGGAAGGACTATCAAAGAACCTCTGAAAATGTAAGTGCAATCCCAAAGCACTGAGTTTCGGGTTGATAACCACGTGAGTTGCAATATTAGATATTGGTGTGGGAAGCTGCAAAAGACCAGAGATCCAGCCAAAAAGAGGATCAGGGAATGAAAACTAACTAGAAGGTAATTAATTCCTAATAGACCACATACACACACAAACATCTCATACAAAAACAAAACATTAAAGTGCATCTGACTAACAGAGAATGGTGACTGGGATGGAGTAGCTGGTAACAGTCCTTGAGCAGGAATCTGATCAGGAAACACCTTTTCATCCTCGATTAAGGTTCCAGGTGAAACATGAACAGGGGTCGCATACTAAATAGAAAATACAACAAAATGTCAAGCTAATAAGAAAAGAAAATGTGTCACGCATCTGATCACCCAAAAGATCTGAAAATGTGTCACAACTGATCACCCAAATGATCTGAATTCCTCAACAGTTGGAAACAAACCTGAGATATATGTGTATGGCTTGCAGAATTAGATGGAGCAACATCAACTGGTAGTTCAACTTGATTTAGTTTCACTTCGGCAACCATCTGTGGTTGGGATGCTCCAATATCTTTGTTAGAGAAATCAGGATTCCCTTCAACTTCTCTGTTCCGGTCCTTGAGTAGAGAACTTGGGGTTATCTCCTTCAAATCCACACCAAGGTTCTTGAATAGAACCTGCAATTCCAAAATAATAAGGTATAAATACAAATAAATACTATAACAATAGTTACAATACTACAGAAGTCAAGCTCTTTAGTAGCAAACCAAAAAAAAAAAAAAAAAAAAAAAAAAAAAAAAAAAACATAGGATACCTCGATGTCAAACTTCAGGTTCATTTTCAAGTTTGGCATTGAATATATCTCAGCAAGTAGTCCAAGAATACCCATTGTCCAAGGATTTGGTGGCTGATATGCCAAGCTACTTTGGCATGGCTCCAGAATCTGCAGCAAAAGCATAAGATCTTCATACATCCTAGGCCAGAGAAAAAGAAAGCAAAACAACCATAACAATACCTTTGAAGTAAAGGGTATAACTGCAATCATCAACCCTTTCTCATACGCCTGCAGAGTGAGGGAGAGAAAGGAGGGTACATTAGCATAAACCAAATGATAACCATTTAATAAGTAGCACAAGTCTATGCCACAGGGCAAGAAAGACAACATTGATCAAACTATTACCTCTATAATCAAAGATTTGGGATCTATTTCCCGAGCCCTTAAGACTTGATTCCTTCCAATTGTAAGCTTCCCAAGCCAGCTACCTAAATTTTTTAGCAACGAACGCTCTTCTGCGCTTGACTTTATAAGCTCAGATCCAAGAAGAACCTGAGAGGATGCGCAGGCATTAAATAATACTGCCATATAATCATACTCTAATGTGCAAATACCTCACACGTAAAACAAGAAACCTTGAACCCAACCACAAAAGGAAAAGACATAATAAGAAAAGACAAAAAACCTTGCAGTTCTCATAAGTGGCTTGAACAATCTCCTTATTCAAACCCTTAGAATTAACTTTGTCCAGAAATTTCAGGTACAAATCATGAAAATTCGGCTCAATGCTTGCCCTGCCAAGAGGTTATGTTGATGCACAAGTTAGGACAATCATCAAAGGAAAGTGAGATAATCTAAATACAAAAAATATAAAAAAAATAAACAAAGAATATAAAATCTAAAATTATCTTTATATATCTCAGATACAAGAAAGTGTCTTACCTTTTCATAACCATATACTGTGCAAACCAAGGATAGTACTGCTCTTTCATTATTTCAGCAAACTCCTTTGACTTAGCTTCAACATTGGCAACTGAAATATTATTAATTATAAATGATATCTTGTCCTGAATCTCTGATGCTGGAGCCTGTATGAAAGAAAAAAACACCTGTAAGCATTAAACTCAGAATCTTATAACATGGGGAGCTCAAATACTTCACCCACAAACTGCAAAACTCTAACATAACATCAAGTTCAGACAATTAAGAACTTCTCAAAAGCACACAGAATAAATATGAGAAACGAAAAACAAAGAAACCCTCTCTCTATGTGCTACAGCCCCCAAGTCATAAACGAAAGATATAAATGATTATAGAGAGTAGCCATCTTTGATGTTCCTCCATCGAAGTCAAGATGATCAAAGCACATATACTTATGCATGGGAAAAAAGGGTGAAGAAGCGAAGCACCTTGTTAATAAAGAGGAAGTCAAATTTTTTGGACCAGAAATCAGATACAGACTTATTCAGTGATTACTGAAACGATGTTGTTAAAGGATACACTGGACCCACAAATCAGATCCATTGCCTAATAGAGATACCACTCGCATCATGCACACATAGGCCAATTATCCCATGAGAGCTAATATTAAGAAAATTCACAGGAGAACGAGAGAAAAGAAAACCAATCACAATATTAAGATTGGATATTTGCAGTAGGGAAAAAAAATATCATCCCACTCTAGTCCCACATAATAGGCCAATCAGTCCATAAGAGCTGATATGAATACTCGTGTTAAAAGTTCACTAATCCAAATATAGTAACCAAGTACGGGAATAAGCTTTGTGAGACAGATACTGCTATAGAAGCTAAAAAACCAATTTGACAAAGTGAAGCTGCGTTCCACATAAGTTTTCAAAATCAGACTGCAATGTGCATATCCACGCCAGGGAGGTGTCAATAGATGGAACACAATACCTCAATGAGAGTATCTCTTTTCTCGGCAGCAGCAACTAATGTTTCAATATTCAAAGCAGAGCCAAACCCTGCATTGATATTGCATAGTTAATGTAAGTTAACATACATCAAGATAATAAATATTTAATGAAAAAGCAATGGCTTGGAGATAAAGTTGAAAATTACTGGTAGAAGTAACTCCTCGCGTAGGACGAACGAAACCAGGAGAAGGAGAAGACAACATTGCGGGAGCACTGAGTGCACTTTGTGACTGCAAGTTTTCAGTAAAAAATGTAGGAAATCAAAATTCCATGATACAATGAGCTGATAGCATCTAGTCCCAACCCCCCTTTTAAAAAACAAGACAAGCATGCCTTCTGAATACGAGAAGCATCGCCTACAGGACCACCCGGAGGTTGCACAGCAGAAGATAAAGGTGGCTTTATGTCATTTGACGAATTTGAGGCTTTATGACGGTCATCAACAGAACCTTCATGTCTCTGTTGAAGTTGGAGTGGAGAAGAATGTTGTTGCCCGGTATGTAAGATGGTAGAACCATTTAACTGCAATAATGATTCAGCATATAAGAAAACATAGACAACAATAGAGTAGCTCTACCAATCTGACTACACCACCTACCTCCACATTTCCTGGGGTAGCTTGACTGGGACCATGGTGATGAGCAGCAGAAGCATGGTTACTTCCATCCGAGTCTGAATGGCTTGAAGAAATCTTGGCAAGAGCCTGTTCAATGAAAGCCACAAGCTCTGAATGAGTACTCCGCAGATGGGATATTTGAAGAATATGATTGCAATACTGCGGCCACTCAATCAAACGATCCACAAACTGCTCCAAGGCCTTAGTTCCGAACACAAACATCTGCAAGTAGAGAGACCATCAGCAATATCATAATAGGAAAACCTTATGAGAGAATTCAACGATAAAAAGTACAAACTTTTGAATCCGCAGGTTTGCGCAATGCATCTAAAACTCCACGCAGAGCAATCCCAAGAGTCAGATGAGTTACGAGCTGGTGCTTGATGACAGAGCCTGAAACATGATTATGAAACATTGCTTACAAACATTGACAGTTGATGTAAAGTAAAAAAAAAAAAAAAAAAAAGAAGAGGCATCCCTAGAACAAATAATAGCATATTAAAACACATAATTAAATAAAAATAAAAGAAAAGGTCTACAGAAGAAGCATATTCACAACAAATTTATAAAAACCTAAGGGAATCCACAGCGAAAAAGAACATCAGATTACAAACAAACTCAAATCTTACGAGTTCCTCCACATATATACACAAGAATGCATAAAATAAACAAAATCACATCCAGTTAATTTATTAACAAGTGCATTCTCTGTGTATTTGTTTGTTTGGATGAAAGTGCATTCACTAGACATGCAATATAATGCCCATCAAGACCACAAAATATAAAAAAATAACATACAAAAATAAAATAATATAGATTATTCTTACTGCTTCTCATACATCCTCCTCACTACACGTACCAAAAGAATATATATGTGGCTCCTCTACCTACCTAAAAAATAATCCTTCATCTCAACCAGAATTATTATACTGAACTCTGTTTTAGATTATTCTTTACAATAGACAAACAAAAGTTCTAAGGCAAAGCTAGATATATGTTTTGGACCAGCATATTGTTAACAGCAAAACTTAGAACGAAACTCACCAAACAGAACTGCAGCAATTTTGAGCTGTCTTTCAGGATACTTGGGGAAGAATCTATACTCTTCAAACAGATTTGCAATCATACACTCAAAAATTGACTGTTCCCTGTCAATTAACTCAGCACAGGCATGTTAATTAACTCTCAATTCAAAAAGTAGTGCAGAGGAAAGTAGCTTCAGCAAATTCCAATATGGAGTCTATGCCCCTTCCCTTAACTGACAGGAGAATATCAAGTGCCAAAATAAAACCTACCCCTTCTAAAAGCAATCCCTGTATAACCCTTTACATCATGTCAAAAGTTTGAGTTCACTTACATAATAGTACATCCATATAGCACGTAATAAAATGAAATTATTAGAAAGCAATTTGGCCTCTCAAATGTGAGCAAAAGGTTTGAGTTGGAAGCGGTTGAGAGTCTTGAAACATAGTAAAAAAAGTAGAAACTAAGATACATATTCAGATTCTTTTCAAAGTACATCCTGACTTTGACTGATACCATAATGGTAAACGTTTAAAAAGATGAGAGAATGTGTAAGAAATATTATTAAAGTTACCAGATGAAAAAGCTTTAACAGACGTACCTTTTTACAGAAGATTCCTTGAATCGGGCAAGCATTTGGACCATTGAATCAATTGTCAATTGACCAGAAAACATTTGATGGAAGTAAGAGTTTGCTTCAGCTTCAATATCATCTGCATATCCATCAGTTGAAGACTCTGTAGTGCCACCATTCGGCAGCCTTGGAATCGAATCCATAATTGTTACAGACAACCTTTCCATCTCCTCAGTAAGTTGGCTAGAGGCAACCAAGCCAACATGAGCTTTAAGAACCTAAAATAAAATACAGAGAATGAAATTCCGCATGATAGATGATGAAGCTTAACATCCTAGAAAATCGCACGCCAAGTTGTAAAACCTTCATGAAGATAGTAGCAGTGTCCACATAAATATTAGACACGGCACCAGAATGTTGGAAAGGTCTGGTGGAAAAATCCTGTGAACCACCAAATTGAATCTCCTTCAAGAACTTTATGCACTCCTGAAAATTTGCATTATGATTATAAGGCGGTTATATTCATGATTCTGATATTCTTGTTTCTAAACTTTATAGTAGGGCCACATTACCTCAAAGAAAGTATCCTTATACGAATTCAAATTATTAGTCAACCACTTCTCAAGGTCTATAAGCTCTTTTTTAGAAGCAAGGGCTGCCAATCTGATACTTAAAGAGGAAGGGATCATCTCTAGGACAGATGACAGAATCTACAAAACAAATAAGACATACCAGAATAAATGGCAATCCCACTAAAATTAGGCAAAACGGACCCCGATAGACACTACATAACTATATTACTTCTTAATAACGCGAACAAAAGTGCAACAGACAACTGGTGAGGAGTCCACAAGCAGCTTACCTTTAGCTCTTGACAGATATCCAATATTCTAGCTATGCTATCTGGATCACAATTGTGAGCATCCACAAATCCCCGCAGCACCAGTGAGGTGTTAATATGCCAGAGGTGGTTAATCATGCCAATGCCCATGGCATTTTTTACCATCATGGGGAAAACAGTAAAAGACACTTCATATTGCAGCAGGTTATAAGCAGTCTGCAATTTCAAATGTAAATTAATACAACAAAAGCTCTAGGAGAAACCAGTGGTTTAGAACAACAAAGCACGAAAAAAATTCAGAGTGGTACATTTGTATGCGCCATCCCAAGAAGCAGGACTTCAGGACTGTGTTTAAGAGGATACTCAAGCATCGATCGAACAGCAAGAGCATGACCCCTCTCAGCTAGTAGACACAGTACATCCAAAAGGTCAAGACTCAACCATGCATGATTTGCATGTCCAAGTTGAAGCTTATGGCCATGCACTGCATCAATATAGGCCTGAAAGGATGATAGATAATTCATAAAGGTCAAACAAAAATAACATATGGGAACAGAGAAAATGTATATGCTGGATAACTATTGGTTCATACCAGCTGCCTAACAGAGTGGGCAAAGGTAAACACTTCAGGTGGTGCTGACACAGCATGTTTAAGGAAGGATAGCTGACCCTCGGTGTTCTTCCAAACAGACCCACAGATAACATGGAGGGGGAACGGCTCCTGCACAGCTCAAGTCCGGTGACCACAGATTAATAGACGGAAACATCACAATTTGCAAATTACTGATCTTAAAAAATGCAAGAACGCACCCATACCTGACACACATGCTGATATACAGACATGAAAAAAGAGAATGCCTCCTGATTAGGAATGAAGAATCCCTCATGATCCAAATTTTCAATAACTTGTATCCAGTTAGTACCGGGAGCCTGTGATAAGCATACTATACTATATTAGAATAGAAAAGGGTTGCAGCTTCCTTCACTAGGTCACAAGACTCAAACCCAAAGATGAAAAGGAAAAGAAAAAACACACTAACTGTAAGAATAGAAGAAGTAAACTTACAAGTTGCTTGATTGTATCTACAAGGACATCAATATTCCAGGTGTTCAACATAGGCAGATCAGATAGAGTGCTGTTACCAACCGCCAACCGGAATGTTGAAAATGCATTCTGATTGTCCTCGAGACCAACATGAGTAGAGGCAATCATGCCAAGTATTTTTGAAATAGTAATCTCAGTGAGTGGTAAGAAAAGAGATAAAATCTCTTGGCACTGAGATGGATCAACTGTGCATCCATAACCTAATTCCTTCATTACATCTCCCATGCTGATTTCTTTCGCCATTTCAGCTAAAATAGCATCAAAATCATTTTCTCCGCTTTCATGCAACAAACCCACATTGCTGCAGAGAGTATAAATGCTACTGAGTACAGGATGCATCTGGCATGACAAACGGATAGGAAAAAAAAAGTAACAGAAAGACAATCAGAAAAATTACTGCACCTCAAAAAATTGGCATCACGGAGCTCATCTGAAAGCAATGGAGTTAAAACAGAAAAACTGTCATCTTTCAACTGCAGTAAAGATAACATCTGCATAAAGGAATCCACATGCTTGGAAAGGCCCTCAGACCGCTGGAGGAATATAACAATGTTCTGAATTTGCTCAGACGAATTCATAGCAATAGGACTTTCACACAATTTCTGGATCTGATCCATACAGAAGTTCTTGCCTGAAATCAAAAAGTAATCAGTTCTGTGTTGAAATAGGCAGCAAATGAAAAGATACTGGCAGTGGAACAGAAATTTGTAGAGAAAAAATATATTATAAATCATACAGTACATCGTTCATCCAAGACTTACCACATATCCTGGTGTCTAGGTCTTCGGAATCTGACAGCGCAAGAGCAATGCCAATTTTCTCCGATACAGACAGGTGTAATGCATTAGAGAAATTCTCAAGAATTCCTTCATTAATCTCTGTATTTCTTAGGCACTCACAAAACACCGTACTGAAATTAGGTCTGTCAAGGAGATATTTGAAAATTGAGGCAAGAACTCGTTCCAATGCTGCGCTCTTTAAGTCTGTTCTGTAATTAGTGAGATGATCCAGACAGGTCTGTAGCAGCAAAATGCTTCCCTCAAGTCCATATTCAGTAAACTGCCATGAAATCACAGACTATATCAGCAGGAGATCCAGTGAGGACTCATGATTGATAAACTGCAAAAAACTTTCATTCCAGCCTACTTGTTTATCAGCAACATTAGAAATATTGAAACCTAGAAATAGATCTAGTGAATAACTCAGGATTTCAGCATTTAATCAAATTTTTAACCTTTGCACCCAGCTTGAAAATAAGAGTAAATTGTAGCAATGGTCCCTTAACTTTAACTCAATTGGAGCAATGGTTCGTCAACTAAAAATCCATTACCATTGGTCCCTCAACTCATCAAAACGTGCAGCTATGGTCCCTTAACTAAAAATCTATTACCATTGGTCCCCCAAATTTAATTTAACTGGAGAAATGGTCCCTCAACTTTAACCCAATTGTAACAATGGTCCTTCCAACATTACTCATTTTGACAAAATTCTGACGAAGTAGCCGAAAATGACCATAGCTACACGTTTTGATGAGTCGAGGGACTCCAATTGTAGCAATGGTCCTTCCAACATAACTCATTTTGACAAAATTCTGACGAAGTTGACAAAAAGGACCATAGCTACACATTCTAATGAGTTGAGGGACCAATGGTAATGGATTTTTAGTTGAGGGATCATTGCTCCAATTTGATTAAAGTTAAGGGACCACTGTTACAATTTACTCTAAAAATACACTAACTTTATAGTGGCCAAGTGTAAGAGCTACAGATCATGCAGGCTACTTCAAAAATAAAGCAAAGAGATCTCAAGCGTAACTAGTAATTACTAATCTAGTGTGTGCTTTCCATTCTCTTAACCACAAAAATAAATATCTTCTACCAAGAGAAAACAATGTTCAAGTTTCATATATTAAAGTTGTTAGCTGAAGACATTGCCTTAAAATTGCCGTCCACAACCCAATAAATGGTCGAGAAATGAATAAGTACGATAATTTGTCATGTAAATCCAATCCGCAATTATTTTACAAATAGAAAACAAAAAAAGATATCAACTTTCGCACGTTCCCCTTTTCTTAACCTTCCCCACTTCTAATCCAATTCGTCATGGTTCGGAAACCACTTCTAATTCAATTCGTCATGGTACAGAATCCCCAATCAATAAACACACTTCTACACAAAATTTACAGCTGGAGTTGCAATGAGTAGTAGAAATTTTCTAGCACAAACCGATGGGACAGCTAAGCGGCACCGAGAAACGCCAGCTGCCCCATCAATTTGTAAACCAAATTTTGCTCAAATTTACAAGACGGAGAAAAAACAACACATGGGTTGCTTCAGTTTCCACACTACATTCAACCATAATACAGAGACCCAACCTACGGGCCTTCAATAATATCAAACACTTCACTAAGTGATCCAAAATTCAACAAAAAGAGACAAATTTCAATCATGTTTTCCTCCTTTTCTACTCCTATCAGTCACTAAACTCCAGAAATGCAATTGAAGTTCGTCTTAATTCACCAAAACCCCCAAAAAAATTACAGAAAAATCGGCTTCGAATTTAGCACGCAAACAAGGCGAATCAAATCTAAAAGGTAAAACAGATGGGGAGTACCTGAGAGAGCTCTCGGAGAACGGAGTCGGAGTTGGCATCGTTGAGGCTCTGGAGTAGGAAGCGAATCTGGCTCGCGGTGGTCGGCGTAAACTTGAGCATCGCGACGACGGAAGCTAGGGTTTGCTCAGAGAGAGAAGATTACGAAGAAGAAGGGCAGTTTGGTGAATTCGGAGAAATGGTCGACAGGAGAGAGAAGCGAGAGAGTCGAGAAAGAGGGTGAGACTAGTTGGTTTGGTGGCGTCTGATCTGAAATCTGAGTGCGGATTAATATAGTGGTACGATCACCTGCGGGTTATTTTTCATTCGACTGGTGCTACCTTCTGGTGGGCCCACGTGGGTTGGGAAATAAAATATAAAGTAATAGTGAACAGAAACATACAATACAGAGTTTTGGAGCAAAAAATAAGGTGCAGTTTGGGATTGAGGTGATTAAAAAAAAAGCTTGTATGAAAAAAAGCTATGAGGGTTTTGGTGTTTGGTAAACTTTCAAAAACAATTTTCTTTCAAAGTTTGGGGTGAAAAGAAGCTCAAAACCTGAAGCAGCTTCCAAAAACAGCTTATTTTAGAAAACACGGGTGAACAGTGGTGCGTTTAATGAATTTTTCAATAACCCAAAATTGCCCTCCTTTCCCTCTCGCCTTCAGCTCTCACATACCCGAACCCCAGACCACTCTCTCGTTCTCTCGTTCTCTCGTTCCAAAAACCAACGATCTCTCTCGTTCTCTCATTCTCTTGTTCTCCAGGTTTCTCCAGGTTCCCTTGGTAAGCTTCTCTTGTAAAAATTTGTTATTTATTTGTTTGGATTTTTCAATTTGGGGATGGGTGTCGGGAAAAACAACTGAGGATGAAGGGGTGGGAAGAGCAAAGGGATGAGGGTATGGGTGTCTAGAAAAACAACTGGGGATGGAGGGTGGGGAAACAATTAATTGGGGAAGGTGATATGGTTGGTGGAAAAAATTAATTGGGAAAAAAATTAATTGGGGAAAAAATTAGGGTTTGTGAAGGAAACAAGAAAAATTGAGAAAGAAGTTTGATTACTTCTCTATTCATTTTTTTAGAAGGTCTGCTTCTGATTTGGGTTTAGGTAAGGGATAATTTCTTATAAAGCTTTGCTCTGCTTCTGATTTGGCTTCATGTTTTTAGCCCACATAGTTTTCAATCCCTGCCCTCCTCTCTTTTCCCTCTGAAAATCGCAGTTTCATTTCAATCATCTTCACCCAAACGTTTATTGCCCCTCACTACAACCCCTTTAAGATCTCTCTCTCTGAGCGGTTCGTCTCCAATCCAACCAATCGCGCGCGATCTCACTCCCTCTCAGACCTGTGAGATTTCTCTCTCGTTTTCTCCATCGCTTTACGCTGATTTTTTTAGTTGATTCTCTGTAATTCGTTTGTTAATTGTTGAATTGGCTGCTGATTATATTTTTTTGCGTTTTTGTTTACTGAGAAATTGATGAAATTAGGATGGAAATTGGAAAGTCATTTATTTGGTCAAAATAGTTGAAAATTCACATTTACTTTTGTATATTTGGGTCGTTTGGTGAATTGGGTTGTGTTTGTTTTGCTGTTTTGGGTCTTGATATGTGGCAGAATTGGAAAATTATATGTTTGTGTTGACATTGAATTTGCATGTTGCTACTTCAGTTGACTGGTTTGATCAATTCCCCGCTGATACTTTTTTGTTGTTGTTGTATTGCCTCACTTGCTATACTTTCTTTGTTTTTTACATGTTGCATACTTCAATTAACTGGTTTTAATCAAAACTATGTTGCCTATTCCTCGGTTTAAATTGATTGAATGGCGACTGACTGAAAAATTTGGACTGCATTATACACATTGTTTCGGGTATTTTTAGCAAATTCAGAATATTTTTTTTGGGATTCTAGAAGTTCAGTTGAATGCTGATATCAAAATTATATCCCATGTGGTGTCTCTCTCTATTTGAGTTTGAGTTAGGGATGGTGGACAATGAGCAATCCCGAGATTTATCGCAATGCAATTCATCATTTCCACAGACCACCTACAATACTGGCTCACATTATCCTTCTTTTTTCTTTTCCATTAGTAAGATTATTGTTTCTTACCAAGATCTAAGTTTGTCATTCACATGAGATGCTTCATTCAAGAAAATTGGAATTTCCCAAATCTTCATTAGTCGTTGTTTCCTTTGCATACTTTAATAAATGGGGATTTGATTTTCTTGGATGTCTACTTTTGAGCTGAAATTTTCCATGTATGCAGCATTACTAGACCAAAAACAGCACCATGTCGTGGAGAATTTAGGGATGTTTCGTTTTTGAGGATTTAAGAATTGCTAATTTATTTTAGTATGCTATCTTTTGATGTTGGTATTTTTTAGTTGTTATAACCTTATGTTTCTTCATTCTTATTTTGTGGTCATGGAAACCTACTTTCCATGTTGAGACTTGAGATATTAATGCGTCTTCAATTGCTTAGTTTCTTGCTTATCCTTGTGAATTTGCATTTGGTTTTGATACCTTACAGAAGCATAAATAGGCTTTTTGGTAACTAGGAAAAGTTATCAGTAATGGTCAGTGAAATCCTGAAATTTGGTCATTTTATGAGATGTCTAAAGTATTTCTTCATTAGGATTGACGTAGGTTAGTTTGAAGGATACAGTAATGCTATTTTGTTGGTTATTGTTAAAATTGGTACTTTTTTCTGAGACTGCAAAATTTGTACTGAATTTTTTTGGTTATTTCTTGGTTATATTACAATATCATTTGTTCTTGTTTTAATATATATATATATATATATATATACATATATGTACATATATACAAATCAGTAGTTGGTATCGATGGCAAAGAAGGAGGCCTCTTCGTCAAATCATGTAGCTACATGGAATGCCCACAATACATCTATATTTTGATAAAGAATTTCATGGTATTTTCATGCTCTAAGAAATTACGAAGTCTTATGCCATCTTTTGTGATTTTATTTCACTTCCTCAAACACTCAAAAATAACCTTGGGGGGTTTAAACTATGAGTTCACTAATTTCACGTTTTTCAATGACTCAAAAATAGAATTGTCCCTTTATGATTCGGCCAACCCTTTACTTTGTCAACATTAATAGTAAAACGTGATTAAATCATTCTTGATGCTATGAGTAGCTATTATAGTAAAAATTATCGATTATCATCAATTTTTTATCCCTTCATATGCGCATGCATGCTTAATTTATAAGTATTTCATTGCTTGGTACAATGCATCTTCGAGGCTTCCATTGTCACATTTAGAACAAGCATCTTAAGATGAATTATTTAGAGAATTGGATCATAACCTCCTATGGAGCGTCATTTAGATCGGGCTTGACATCTTTAATCTCCACATTCGGGGATTTCAAAGTTTGGAACCTAATATCTTTCATGCCTTAAGCATGTAACAGATTAACAGATCTCATTTATAAGACAAGAACAGATATACCAACACTGATTCGCGACGTTCTTGAAGCGATCATTTCTCCCCTTAACGTCGTAAGTATTATCTCACCAAAGTGACTGTGCACAAAACTGTGGTAACTTGATACGAAATATATAAGCACACAAATTAAACCCTCTTGTTGTCAATTGTAGTAAAGAATGTAAGTAGTGATCGTTCTAGGCCGGGGATTAGGAGGGATTGCTAAAACACTTGAAACTGACTTAAAAACGTAAAATTAAGTTTAAAACATCAAACTAGACTCAAAAGATGCAATACAAACTAAAAAGACTCAAAACTAGTTTAAAAGACTCAAAACAGCTTAAAACAATGAATTAGACTCTAAACTGACTCTAGGGATGGTTTTGGACGAAATTAGGTTCTAACTTGACTCGAGACACTTAAAAACACAAATCAAAACAGATTTTGAATAATAAAACACTTTAAATTAAAGGGGGATTTGATTTTGACGAATTTGAAAAATAAAACAAACAGATTGTAAACTAAAACAGATTTTGGACGAATTTGGGTAAACTATGGATGATGGGCTAGCTAGAAGGTTCTTCTCCACACATGATATACTTGCACATAAACCAATTTTCAGTTGTTCTTTCGATAAATCATGAAACTCAAAACCCCAGGTTAATTAGGTCCGTTTAAATTAACCTTCAAGTTCTCCTTAAGTTATTGAATTTGATGGGAAATCGCATACAACAATTCAAAGCATTCTTCAAAAGTCCTTTACGTGAACAACACAATAAAGATACAATCAAAGATCATTAAGCATCATGAAAACTATAAGTATTGACGAGGCATTCGTTACTATGATGAGCATGAAACTCCTGCCAATAATTCATTTAACGCGATCGTTTATAAGCGACCTCCACTACTTGTGAATATAAGTTTGTAACTATTAGGTGAAACTCCCTTATACTCTAGCATCATATTCATGCATGCAAACTAAGTGTGCACTCTTAATAAACATACACAAATAAGTTATCAATCAAGCAATTAAACAAATTGAATTCACAACTTATGAAATCACAATTGAAGGTAATCAATTCATATTGCAAGTATGTTCATGGCTTTGAATCTCCCGCTAGCCAAAAGGGGTTTAGTTCCTCATAATCGCAAAGCAAAGAATAACAAGTTTATACATTGAAAACAAAAGAAAGAAAACACCTAAACACTCCAGCGATCCAAAATGAACAGCAAGCACGTCCAAGAACTTTCCTTCCCTTCCTTGATTGCGGCACAAGGTTTGGTGGTGGGTTTTGGGGATTATGGATGGTGTAGAAGGATGGGATTATGGTTAGGATGGATGTATGGTGCGACAAGGGTTGATTAAGGTCAGAAACTATGGAGAACGGTGAAGGAAGGGTGCGGCAAAAAGTGGGAATCTGTTTTAGGCGTGAATGGGTGAATGAATGGTTAAGGAGAAAAGAATCCGCCTTGCAACAGAATGTGTCTTCTGATGGATCTCTCTAGTTATGGTGAAGGGTGGATGTATTTATAGGTTAGGGAGATGAGTGTATAGAGTTGTGGTAATGAGTGGATGTAATGGGTGTAGTGGGTGAATGTTGTGGTAATGCGTGGATGTAATGGGTGTAGTGGATGGATGTTGTGGTAATGAGTGTCTTTGCATGTGTGTGTTCCTCTTTGCATTTGCACACACATGCTCTTCACAATTTCAGCCCAAAATCAACACATTTGCACACACACATGCTGATTTCCAGCCTTCTAATCTTCAAAAACGTCAATCCTCATGTCTTCATGTGCATGCAATCCAATCTTGGCCAAAAAATGCTTCAAAATGCTCCAAAATGCACTTTCTTGCCAACTTTGTTATGAGGACCTACAAACACACGAAAATAGCTTAAAATACATAATTAACTAAGACATAACAACATAAATGCACAAGAACAAGCTAACTAAGTCGCATAAATATGCTCCTATCAAATTCCCCCACACTTAGCTTTTGCTAGTCCTCGAGCAAAACAAAACGAATCAAAACAAACAAAACACAACCTAGCCTTCCAACATTTGCCTCAGGGATTTTTAATGAAACATGACATGACAAAGATCATCACTTACATAGATTTCAGCAATCCTTACCCTCGATCATACTTAATCATAATTACCATTCACTAGTTCACATTTAATCAATTAAAACAACATTTTGAATGTAGTAACATGCCTTAGAGAATTCCCTCAATTCCTTACTAGATACTCTCTATTTTCATGCACATTTTCTGACTACACACCCTACACTAGTTATATGTGAGAAGATTGATGTAAACATGAAAGACTAGTACTCACATATGTTACAACAAAGAAAGCAATTTTTGGAGTTAATAAGCATGTTTAAATATGATCTCATGAATGGAATGCTACTACTTAGATGCGAGAACCAGTGACACCATATGCTCATACCAATTTCGAACTCCACAAATTGAAACACACAACACTGAAGATGAAGTTAAGGGTTGTAATGGGGTTTGGGGGTAATGGCTTACAAAGAAAAGATAGGGAAAACAAACGTTCTTAAAGCGATAACAAGCAAAGCAATGAAATAGACACTTGGAAATCACTTTAGAATGCAGAATCAACTTTTAATTACAAAGGGAAGATTTATGCAACACTTAGGGCCGAATTCAATGCTTTGAACCCTTTCTTTAACAAACAACACTTTAGAGCTCTTTTTCATACTTTTTTTTTTCAATTCTTTTTTTTTTCTATCCATGCCTTATTAAGGACTTTGGCACACACACACACAAGAATCACTTCCCCCACACTTGCTTTCTGCAATACATTGATAAAAAAGGAGTTCATTTTAAGTCATGCTTTACTATGCTTCAAGAACAAGGGTATGGATGGTCCTAACACTAGGCTAGGTAAGGATAGTGTGGGTTAACAAAGAACATAGGCTTAACAAGGCTCAACGGGGTTAAACTTAAACACATAATGAAATAGGGGCACGACAATTTGGCTTTGGTGGTCATTACACAACTTCATCTTGAATATGTGTTATGCAAATCAATAGCATGCTTTGAATGAAATAGGCATGAGTTCTAGCATTTGGAACTAAATGATGAAACGCCTTCTAAGTAGCAACCAAGCAAAGAATAATGAGATCATGCAACGACTTTAGAAAACAATGATGCACATATTATTAACTCTCCAAATAAACGTTTAGGCTCAAGTCTCACAAGGTTGTAGCGTTCATTTGAGTTCCTTCTTTCAAGCATGTTACAAAAACTAATTTTTCCTTTATGATTGCATGTGAATTCATAAATTATAACCACAACCAAGCATACACCAAAGAGTAAATCAAATTTTCATCCATGTTTATAACTCTCTTTAACAGTCATGTAATTAAAAACCAAATCCTCATCATTGTATTGGAAGGTACCCTAAGACACAAACAAACACACAAAAACAACTCTTTTTGGGTTTTTCAAAACAATTTTTCAAATTTTTATGAGATTTTCGGATTTTTATGTCAAAACACACTAAAACACTCCAAAACAGCTTAAAAACACTTAAAACAGCAAAGAACAACACTAAAAGTAATGAGTGATAAACTCCTACGAATTTCATGCAAATCAACTTGGTTGCCCCCGACACTTAAATCAAACATTGTCCTCAATGTTTCAGGCATAAACTCACACAAAAACAAGAAAACAAACAAACAACGAATAAACATGACAAGTATGGCAAAGTAAAAACCAGACATAGTAGAGTTTAAGAACGCAAATCTGGTTATGGAGAAATGATCTTGTTGACTTTCCACAACTTTGATCTCGAACTGGGCTAGGGAACTTCTTAGCAAGGAAAATGAGACTTGATTGGTGGTGGTGATTTGATGGCCTTGTACGCGAAGCTTTGCTCTTTGGCGACTGATGCGTCCATATGTTGTTGAAGCTTCTCGAGCTCTTGGTTTCAACTCAGACTCATTCTGCTGGGTTGATTGAGTCTGCAGGCAGCATTTTTCTCTGCTTGTTTCTTCTGCACGGTAGGTAGGCACGAGGTAGAGGTGATGGTCTGTTTCTTTGTTCAATCTGTCCAAGTGCCGACCGATTGCTTTCTTTCTCCTTGTCTCGCAGGCAAGAGCAAGGGTAAAGGAAAAGCATGCCATGAGATATCTTTGCCTGCGACTCTGATGATATAAGATACTTTTGCTTTTGAAGAAGTATCTTTCCACAGGTTTATTCTTGAACTGGGCTGGGGAACTTCTTAGCAAGGAAAAGGAGACTTGATCTTGAAGATGAATTAGCACGTTGTCTCCACATGCTTCAAGGTATCATTTTCACTTGCCTTATCTGTTCTCCAGACAGATGTGGCATCTTCTTCGGAAGTACATCAGCAGTTGAAGATGAGCACTCGAGAGCAATGCTAGGTAAGCAATCAGGAAGGAGTTCCAGGCAGTCGGTTCTTAGATCGGAAGATTGGCACCAAGTGCTGGCTGATTGCTCTCTTTCTCATTGTCACAAAGACAAGGAAAATGACAGGGAGAAATCATGATATGAGATACTCTTGCTTTCAACCTTTATGATATGAAATACTCTTGCTCTTGACGACTTGTTTGCAGAGGTACCCCAAGGGATGAGAAACACAGAGTAACTCGAGAGGCTTCGTTAGGAATGCATTTTCGGAGATGAAGAAGGATTATGTATGTCTGCCTTGCTATGGAGGGTGAAGGACGACATTTATAGGAATTAATAACCGATACTATTATTTCACTATTGTCGGCACCCGTTGGATGATTGAACAGTAAACTTCATGTGATTTCTACTTCACCAGAAATATTCGACAGATTGCCCGTAATTTCTGCAAGGCTGAGTGTGCATGTGACAGATGCTGACACGTCTGGATAAAGCAGATGCCTCTTCGATATCTGGAATCGGCGCTTCGACAAACTGCCTGTGATTTCCGCAAAGCTGAGTTTGCGTGTGACATGTGCTGACAAGACTGAAAAAGACTGGCGCCTCTTCGATATCTGAGATCGGTGCTTTGACAAATTATCCGTGATTTTTGCAAAGTTGAGTGTGCATGTGACAGGTGATGACACGTCTGAAAAAGCAAGTGCCTCTTCGATTTCTGAGATCGGCCCGTGGTTTCTGAGCAGCCCAGCTTTTGAGAAAGCAGACGTCTCTTCGATCTCTGAGCTTGCCTCTTCGATTTCTGAACTCGCCTCTTCAATTTCTGAAGCTCCATCGAGTGCTGATTTTTAAAAAGAGGCACGCATCACATTCCAAAGCACACTTGAATTTTTCACCTGTAGAAGCTCCCTACTTGCACTTCTAAGAACTTGATTTGTTCGACCTCTTCTTTTTCTTCACACCTTCGAAAATGTCTTGCCCTTCTGACCGTCGCCTTAACTTGAATGTTGGGGAAGATATTGATATGTCTTCTTCAAACAACATTTGGCAGCCGTCCTTCGTATCCCTAAATGGTCCTCTTACAGTTGGGGATTCCATGATGATGAATGATACAACCGCTTCGGTGGTGGCCAGAAATCTTCTCACTCCTAGAGACACTAGGATACTTTCCAGGCGGTCCGATGAATTGGCTGTTCAGGACTCTCTGGCCTACAGCGTCCGATGTGCAAGCTCAGTATTAAACATGGGCCAGCGCCTTCTTGCTCGATCTCGTCAGGTTGAGTCGTTAATGGCTGAAGTGGCTAGTCTTCGGCAAGAGGTCAGAGTGCTTAGGCATGAGAATAAAGAGTTGCATATGCTCGCAACTAATTACTCAACATGCATGAAGAGGAAGCTTGTTCAGCTGCAGGAGTTCGAAGTGCGAATTCAGAGTGATCATCAGAGGTTTGTGGCGTTACTCCAGAGGCAACTTCTGCCTTCGTCTTCTGGCGCTTCACCAAGTCTTGAGGCTTCGGAAAATCAGACTCTAGTGCTTCGTCTTTCTGGAGGTCCGTCGAATGATGAGGCACCACCTGACCAATGAAGGCTTATTCCTGCTTGTTTGCAATTTCTTGTATTTTTCTACCTTTCTACCTAATGTTCCTCTTCCACAAAAATTAATGTAAAAATACTTTGTTTACCTGTCAATGTTTCAAACATAAATCCACACCAAAAACAATCAAACAAGCAACAAATAAATATGACAAACAAGGCAAAATAAATGCAGTAAAGGGAAGGTTTTTAGAAACGCAAAACTGATTGTGAAGCGATTCATAGATCTTCCTTATTTGAGTACATGGGATGCCTCCCAAGAAGCGCTTGCTTTAACGTCTTCCAGTCGGACGAAACTTCCTTCTAAACTTGGATAAGGCCCATAACATGAAATTGATCCTTGAATGGAAGGTGATACTTGACGTGATCCGGCAATGGTTTAAATTCTAGTGTAGGTGCCTGAATCATCAAAATCAGCAAGTTAGTATATAATAAAATCGAAGTTGGAGAAGATGGCTTACTTGCTTGCTCCAACACAAACTCAATTACGAACACCACATCTTTGAAGGTTGCAGGGATATGGGACTTGGCCAGATTTGGTGTTTTGAGAGTTATGACTTTTCCCGTGTCATAAAATCCAACTTCTTTGGGAATTTTTGTCTCAAGTGTATCTTCTTTGATGAATTCTAGACATTCCCCATCCACTTCTTGCTTTTGATTCTTTGGAAATGTTTCGAAGATGCATTTCTCACCCTCTTCTTCCTTGGATTGCATGATCCTGCAAGGAATAAGGACATTTGGTGAAACGGGGTCAGGACAAATTGAATTTAGGCTTACCATGGTTGTAGTGGACGGCATAGAGAGGATATGGGGTTGCGGCAAGGGTGGTTCTTCCCTTGCCGTGGCCTTGTTATTCTCCTATTCTTCGAGCAGTAGTTGTTCATCCATGTTTTGGCTTGGTTTGGATGTCTTGGGTTCACCTCCAACCTCCATAGCACTTCCCAAAGTGATAGCATCATGTATTTCAAAATCTTCTTTCAAATTTTCAATAGTTGAGTTGGAGAGTTCACTTTGCTCTTGAATTTGTGCCGTGAACTCCATAATCTGCCCAATTTGCTTCTCTAATTTGCCCGTCTTCTTGGCTTGATTTTGCACCTCTGTGTTTCGATTTTCTACTTCCTGGTTCAAAGAGGTGAGTAACTTATTAAACATATCATTATCCAAAGACGTACCTGAATTGAATTGGGCAGATTGTTGTGGTGGCTGCATAGGTCTTGAATAAAACTCCTCTTCTTGCTGCCAATATCCATCTTGTTGGAATTGTTGAGGTTCTCCCCACATGTAATCTGAATAATCTCTCCAATCCGAATTGTAAGCATTGGAAAACTTGTTGTCCCATGATTGGCTATGGCCTTGATAACCCCAAGCATCTTCATTCGCAGCGAATTGAGAACATTGATGAGTTGGATATCCTTGCCCATAGGACACACCACATGTAGTGACACTTTGCATTATGGTCCTTTCGGCATTTTGTGACAATTGAGAAGTAAGTTTCGCCAATTGAGCTTGAATGGTAGCAAAATCTATGTCTTACTTCTCTAGTATCTGAAATCAAGGAAACAAAACTAAATCCAATATCAAAAGTAAAAATAAAAGACACAAACAGAAACAAAGTCAGTAACTAAAACAAAAGACATGAAAAAGAAATAACGAGAGATTAGCAAAGTTGCTAATCCCCGGCAATGGCGCCAAAAATTTGATGCGAAATATATAAGCACACAAATTAAACCCTCTTGTTGTCAATTGTAGTAAAGAATGTAAGTAGGGATCGTTCTAGGCCGGGGATTAGGATGGATTGCTAAAACACTTGAAACTAACTTAAAAACGTAAAATTAAGTTTAAAACACCAAACTAGACTCAAAAGATGCAATACAAACTAAAAAGACTCAAAACTAGTTTAAAATACTCAAAACAGCTTAAAACAATGAATTAGACTCTAAACTGACTCCAGGGATGGTTTTGGATGAAATTAGGTTCTAACTTGACTCGAGACACTTAAAAACACAAATCAAAACAGATTTTGACTAATAAAACACTTTAAAGTAAAGGGGGATTTGATTTTGATGAATTTGAAAAATAAAACAAACAGATTGTAAACTAAAACAGATTTTGGACGAATTTGGGTAAACTATGGATGATGGGCTAGCTAGAGGGTTCTTCTCCACACATGATACACTTGCACATAAACCAATTTTCAGTTGTTCTTTCGATAAATCATGAAACTCAACACCCCAGGTTAATTAGGTCCGCTTAAATTAACCTTCAAGTTCTCCTTAAGTTATTGAATTTGATGGGAAATCGCATACAACAATTCAAAGCATTCTTCAAAAGTCCTTTACGTGAACAACACAATAAAGATACAATCAAAGATCATTAAGCATCATGAAAACTATAAGTATTGACGAGGCATTCGTTACTATGATGAGCATGAAACTCCTGCCAATAATTCATTTAACGCGATCGTTTATAAGCGACCTCCACTACTTGTGAATATAAGTTTGTAACTATTAGGTGAAACTCCCTTATACTCTAGCATCATATTCATGCATGCAAACTAAGTGTGCACTCTTAATAAACATACACGAATAAGTTATTAATCAAGCAGTTAAACAAATTGAATTCACAACTTATGAAATCACAACTAAAGGTAATCGATTCATATTGCAAGTATGTTCATGGCTTTGAATCTCCCCCTAGCAAAAAGGGGTTTAGTTCCTCATAATCGCAAAGCAAAGAATAACAAGTTTATACATTGAAAACAAAAGAAAGAAAACACCTAAATGCTCCAGCGATCCAAACTGAACAGCAAGCACGTCCAAGAACTTTCCTTCCCTTCCTTATTGCGGCACAAGGTTTGGTGGTGGGTTTTGGGGATTATGGATGGTGTAGAAGGATGAGATTATGGTTAGGATGGATGTATGGTGCGACAAAGGTTGATTAAGGTCAGAAACTATGGAGAATGGTGAAGGAAGGGTGCGGCAAAAAGTGGGAATATGTTTTAGGCGTGAATGGGTGAATGAATGGTTAAGGAGAAAAGACTCTGCCTTGCGGCAGAATGTGTCTTCTGATGGATCTCTCTAGTTATGGTGAAGGGTGAATGTATTTATAGGCTAGGGAGATGAGTGTATGGAGTTGTGGTAATGAGTGGATGTAATGGGTGTAGTGGATGGATGTTGTGGTAATGAGTGGATGTAATGGGTGTAGTGGGTGATGAAGGAAGATTTGTGAAAACATGTTCATTTAAGCAACATCTATTAGCATGCAATTAACATTTAAAGGCGGAATCATGCTTTCATGCACTTAAAAACAAAACATTAACCATGAAATTCAAAGCCTAGTAAATTGGTGAACCAAGACTCAACTCAAATCAAAGTGAGTTGAGAAATATATACCTTTGTAGATTCCTCTTTGCATAAGCAAAGGCTAATCACCCAAAGAGAGGGCCTTCATTCCTTGCATCTAAAATCTATGGATTTGGATGGAAGAATAGATTCTCCAAGTTCCCAAAATTGAGAACCTCTAAGTCTCCACACCAAGGTTGGATTGATTAAGAAATGAGTGACCTTGGAGTAGTGGGATTGCTAGATCCACCCTCCAAGGGGGCCGGCCTCCTAGAGAGAAAAGGAGAGACATGTTCTCTCCAATTTTCTCCAAAAGAACCCCTTAATGAATTTAGGCTATAAAGTCCTTTATATAGTCCCTTCAAATAAGTGACCTAAAGAACCAAAAGCCCATTCTCTCTAACATGGCTGGCCATAAGGGTTTTATTGGGCTTTTGGGCCTTTGTGAATTAAGTTGTCATACAACTTAAGTCAATGGGCTTGACGTTCAAAGCCCATTGGGCCTTGAGGCCCAAAACTAACCGTGGTCTTTTAACGAACTTTATTCGTTTGATTAATTAACATATTAATTAATCATTGCCATAAATAATTAAACCATTTAATTATTCTTACTCATCTCCATTGTTTCTTCAATCTCCACCTTACACGGTGTACAATCCATTAGGTTCCTTTTAGCGAGGCAGTGGGCGATTAAAACTCTTTCTAATCGATTGTGAATTGAAACTTACTTTCTATTCTCCCTTTAGTGATTATACACGTTTAGGGCTTCCACAAACCATGAGTGACACCTAGCAGCATATCATGGTTACCCAAGCTAATCAGAAGAGGTGGAGAACCTATTCAGTTTAGGATTACAATGCAATACGGTCTTTCTCTAATACAATACTCTTGACCACATTGTTTGGTTTGATAGTTTATTCATGTCTACTATCCAATGTGATTCGTGTGCTTATATGATTACCTTGAATGTGATTTGGAACGACTTCCTAAATCTCATTCATACTTTGGCCAAAGATTCTTAATCATATCATAGAGTATTCTCCCTCAAACGGTTTGAAGGTTAGAGATCCCTTGTTGCGCATTCACTTGCCTCCATGACTAAGTGGCTTAACCCCAACGATTCCGTGGACACCCACGAATGGAGTGACGTTTGACATAATCAAAGATCAAGGACCTAACCACAAGACAACTATGATGCCTCAGGTCAAAGGACTATTTTGCATTATCCCAACCATGAGTTCTCATGTGACATGAATATGAGAACTCTTCGTTGATCGTGTTCAGTGAACTCATTCTCTATTGAGCACCTACGTACTTGTCTTGATGTCACACACACCAATGACTCGAGACTAGTCACTCTCCCTGAGAGAAAACACAGCACGTACTGATCTTAACAGACTGTCAATGCCCAATTGGCAATCCTATGATCAGGAACGTTTAGGATGTGTCTACGAAAGAATGGTCTCATGAATCTAACTTCTTTAGATCGTATTCTCTCAATCACATATTCCTTGGACTTATCGTTTAAGCATATAACATTTATATGAGACGGCTCAAACAATAATCTTTGCCCTTCATATTTAAACTAGATTAGTTTAACATGTGAAATGTCCGTAAAGTATCATCATATGATTGGTTTTAGGGCACATTTCCAACAGGTGAATGTTGTGGTAATGAGTGGATGTAATGGGTGTAGTGGATGGATGTTGTGGTAATGAGTGTCTTTGCATGTGTGTGTTCCTCTTTGCATTTGCACACACATGCTCTTCACCATTGCAACCCAAAATCAACACATTTGCACACACACATGCAGATTTCCAGCCTTCTAATCTTCAAAAACGTCCATCCTCATGTCTCCATATGCATGCAATCCAATCTTGGCCCAAAAATGCTTCAAAATGCTCCAAAATGCAGTTTCTTGCCAACTTTGTTATTAGGACCTACAAACACACGAAAATAGCTTAAAATACATAATTAACTAACACTTAACAACATAAATGCACAAGAACAAGCTAACTAAGTCGCATAAATATGCTCCTATCATAACTATGAGCACAACTTAAAACAAATTGACTTGAATCCCAATTTTAATGGATGAAAATTATCTTTGTCTGCACAATTCCTTATTGTTGGAAAATATATCTCAACTGAGTTGATCATAATGATGCACGTAATCAAGATACATCTCCCAAGCAGAAATTAGCAAATAATAAAATGCACTTCAAGAAAAAGGTTCATTTGCGGCATATTTTTTGCAATGAAACTAGCGGTCGTCGCAAATATTTGTAATTTTCGTACAAGGTGTTGGTGCTAAAGTATATGCAACATAAATATAAATAACGTCGCAACAAGCATCACAAATGTAGTATAATATGAGTTTTATGCGACACCTTGAAATTACAAGGGTCACATTCGCCAATCACTTTTTCCAAAAACGTCGCGCCCTTTATTTTCGTTTCCCTCTCCCTCTTGGTTTCCTTCTCTCCCTCTGTAAACATTTCTCATTTCAGTTACCATCACACATCTCAATTAAAATCCAAACCCCAATTCCTACATTTGTCCCCCAAATTTTCCAAGAAAAGAAAAATAAAACAAAACCCACTTTTTCACAGGAAAATTCTCCAATTGCAGACTACCGCTATTGTAGCAAAAAAATCCATACGACATATAGAAAATTGGCATTCCTTGAATTGATCTCTTAGGTTTATCTCTGATTCCTTCCTCTTCCCATCTCACAACTCTCACAATTGTACACTTCAATTCAGCCCTAAATTTGTTTGTAATCCACAATCAGTTAAGCTTTCAAAATGAGGCAATTCAACCCAATTTTGGTCAAGGTAAGCAATTGATTTTTTCTATTGGGTATTTTTGTGATGCTTTGAGTTATTTTTAATACTCAATTTTGTTAGATAGGTTTTCTGATGGGGTAAATTAGTTTCTATGACTACTTGTTAATTTATTATCTCTAAATGAAATGAATTTTCATATGACATTTCTAATTTAGATGAGGAGTCATTTCTAAACACATATGAATCCTATTTGAATATCAACAATCGTTAGTACCATTTGTAATCCCATATGAGTTATAGTTCAAATTCATTTGTAATCCTATTTTTGATCTCATATTCAGTATTCATATGAATTTCTAATTTCTAATTTATATGAATTTGCATTATAACTCATAAGGCACCTTCGGTTGTCTGAAAACATTCCTAAGACCCAAAAACTCGCCCTTCTGCTTGGTTGGCGATGCTCTGCAACAAAATTGATGCGTTATGTTCCTCTACTGCAATGTTACATCATTGTTGAGTTTGACTTTTGTTTTAAACAACTAGGCCAAAACGATGTCGTTTTGGTCTTGGCTAAAAGACAATTTAAAAGAGGGGACGTCGTTTAGTTTTAGATTAATTGGGCTATTCTAATTAGTGCATTAATTTAACATTTCTTTTTATAATTTTCTTGAATGGGCATTAGTTTGTTATTTGGAAAATGTTGCACTGTCCTTGTTGTGGTAATTACCTCAGCGTTTGCTTAAGCATGTTATGATGTTCAGTTCTTTGCATAATAACTTAGTACCTCCAAGTAAGGCATTAGGTTTGAACAAGGTGATATGTTTAGAAACTTAAGTGAGAAAAAGTAGTTATTTAGATGAACTAAGTCATGAAGCAGAACATTTGAACTTCAATTTTTAAATATTTATGCCCTTATATAAGTATAAAAAATCTAGCAGCCAAGTTTGTTTTGAATGCAGTCTTTTACCTTTTTTTTTCTCAACTCCAAATCAAATGAAATCATGACATGATGAAGTTTTACTTGTGTAGCTATCAATTGGAAAGTTGTACAATATTTTGAATCAAACTGAAATTTTAACGAATTTCTAAATATGAAGTTTTCTAGCCAAACTATTATGACAAAATTAACATGTATTGCAAGATCTTATATTGAGCTTCTATCTTTAAGATTGGCACCAAGTTTGAATCAAGCTGCATAAATATTCGGTATGTTTCGGTTTTATTGTTTTATAAACAAATAAGTACTTTGATTATTAGGGAACAAACATGAAATTTATATGCTATGTATAGGAGTGTGTCAGCAAAACAACGTTTATAAGAAAAACCTTTATCTTCGAACATAGTAACCCCTCGCTGTAAAACAAGTATAGTTTCCGTAAAACATACTACATAAGTATGAAAATCAAGTGCATGCCAAATATAAGTCTAAAAGTATGCCACAACATATATTCTTAACAACAGTATAGATATGCTTATGTGCTGTAATCTATATTAACATGTCAGTCGGAGTCATCTAATGTGACCTGTATGACTGCACCTATCGCTCATCCGTTTATGTTAACACATCGAGTCAGAACTGCCTAGTGCAGTCTATACGACAAGCTAGGTGTGATAATCTAGTGCTGTGATCACGTGAAGCTTGCACTAGGTACAGTCACCATTGAGTCGAAACCATCTATTGTGGTCTGTACGATAAGCTAACACCTACTTGGATCCAAGGCGAGCATGCAGTGCCAGGGGGTGAACATACACGTGAAGGCTAGGCTAGCCTCGGGCTAAGCACTTACCTGGGGTGTAGCAATGATGAGCAGACTATAGATATGCATGCCAATAAGTCTCAATCATTCAATCAATCACATAACTTTACCTGAACTTACCTGCACGTCCCGCGCCCACCTTAGCATTTTAAACCATTCACAACAATCATGTGCAGGTAAAATAAATATGGGTATGCCATGATATTGAGTAAAAACCCAAAACATAATATAACATTTTGAAATATAAAAGTCATGGCATAACATGCATAATTCATTTAAAACGTTTATGGAAACTATAGCTATATATAGGTATAAAAATAAACCGCGCACTCACAGATACGCAGTAGAAACGAAGTCTCCGAGCCTTACTTGATCCCGTACGTCCTCAGGATACGTTTACCCTAAACGTGAAATTACTAATTCAATTAGTTTAATAACACATATACGGAAACTTAAATAAAACCTCTGTAGATTACTCAAACATAGGGTTTGAATATACGAAATCGATCTATTCGACGTCACGGACCCACACATGTCGACTACACGTCGGACGGAGGCCAGAAGCATCGTCATACGCGACCACAGGTGGCTGCTCTGGCAGCCACGTGCCGCACGCGCCGATGACCCACATGAGACCACGCGTGCCTACGAGCCTGCGAGTACAGCTGTACTCGTCTTCCTCACGAGTTCCTGTGTTTTGCAGATTGAAGGTCCAACTTTCAGAGCTCATAACGACCTCAATTCTCAACCAAAAACAATTTTACAAAGACCAAATTAAAGCTAGGAATGTAATGAATCAATCCATATTCACAGAAAGTTCAAATGTGGTCTGTGTTGTCCAGGAATTTGGCAAATGGCTACAATAAAAAATTTCCAGAAACCAAGATTTTTCATCCCAACTTTGAAGGCTGATTTCTAGTTCGAAACTTAACCATTTCTAATGTTTTACCTATGTAGTTGAAGCTTGTAATGAGAAGAACAAGATCATACCAAAATGAAGGCTCAACAGAGGCCGAACATGAACAGAAAATAGATTTGAAAGTGGCTCAACTGCCACAGTTTCTCCTTCCAAAATCTAGGGAAGACTCTTCCCCGAGATTTGATCTGCAATTTAAACCATCCATAAACCCCCTAATTACGACTAGAACAACATCAGGGGATTGAAATAAGAGAGATTTGAGATCCAAGGGTTCCAAAGTTACCTTGGTTATGTACGGTGGAAGGTTGCCATGAAAATGGCAAATGAAGGTAATGGCTGGTCTTCTTTCTGGCCTGGTGTACAAGTGCTGAAGTTTTGCTTCCATTATGTCTGAAGTTCGAAGGCTGATATTCGTTAAGATGGTGAGTTTGATGATGATCAAGCATGTGTATGAGTATGTTTGCAAAGAATGAGAGAGATGTCTCGATTTACAAAGAGAAAAGGAAGAAGAAAGAGAGAGTGAGGAAATGAAGAGTTTTGATTGGTTGAGTGTAAGTGTGGGTGAAGAAATCTAATTGGGTGCATGATTGACAAATGGGAAGTGTGAAGAAAGGAGAGTTGGATCTGAAAAATGGGAAGAAAAGGCACAAGGGAGTGGTGGAGGTATGGGGCGTAGGCCCCATATGTCTCACAAAGCAATATATTAAAATACCTCTAACACGAAATTACCCGTTTCCCTCGGTATTCGATGCTTCGTAAAATTTTAACCGTAGCTCCGATTTCGATTCTGCCTACGCCCGCGCATTTGTAACGTTGAGTACTTCGACAAAAGTCAACACCTTCATCTCTATGGCATTTTCGTCAATTCACGCTTTTAAAATTCATAAATCATAAAATTAGGGACTGGTTGTCACACTGCGCGTGGGCGCATAGGTGTCTAATTTGGCCAGCGAGTGGAGCACACTCGCATTCACTAGAGGTATTGTGCTCCGCCGCCGTCAACGGCAGGACCATCAACTTTTCCGGCTACATGGGGGCACCAGAGGTCCCCCTTATGTTTTTCGACATCCCAAATCCGTTTATGACGTCCATTTTCTGAAATTCAATAGTTATGGTAGAGTTTTATTAATTGGACCCTTTATGTGCTTAGGTGCAATTATTAGCAACGTTTTCGTCCCTCCTATTTCGCACGGCTCTTGACGACGGAGTATCTATGAGTTGACCCCTTCCAAAATGCATGTTTTAATTGCTAGACATGCATACATGAAAAGCATTATTTAATGGTTGCCTTTTATAAAACGTTTATGAGTAAATTGGATTTAAGCTTACCGATATTTCACGCTTTATGAATTATCATGCTTTATCGACTTTACGTTCTTCGTGGTATATATAATTGATGACTATATACTATAAACATGATTTATGATATGATGTTTAAGCTATTGAGCTCCGTTGAGATATATATATATATATATTGTTCAATGAGTTTTATGCTTATCTAGTGGTCATTATATGCCTACGGGCAAATGTTATCTATATATGGCTTCGGTCAGGTGATGTAGTGACCTACGGGCCGAACGATATCTATATATGGCTTATGTCGGGTGATGTAGTGGCCTACGGGTTGAATGATATCTATATATGGCTTCAATTGGGTGATGTAGGGGCCTACGGGTCGAATGAAGGCATTCAGGCGAATGAAGAGTTTTTTATGCCTTCGGGCGATATTGATACAACTATTTAGCACACTATTTATGATATATGTTTTACGAAGGTTTTATGGCATGCTAGGGTTTTTGGAAAACCTATTACATATTATACTATTGAGTTTTCATAAACTTTGAGGGTCAGTACGTTATTGAATAACTGTTTCAGTATTACTTATATATCAACTTGGTCCACTCATATTTTGTTTTGTGCCCCCATTCGGACTTAGAATCGAGGCGTACAATCCCGGCGTCAAGGCACTTCCGCATCAACATCTTCGAGTCCTCTCGGTGTAGGACCCATCCTTTTGTTCATTCAATTTTATATTATTCCTTTTTAGTGTCTTGGTTTAGTTGTATGCTCTGAACACATTCCTCAATTGCATATTCACTATAGTTAAATTTATAACTTTTATTTATGTTCATTACTTCTCATGCATCCTAATATGGCTTCATCACCTTCTAGTGTCGGCTAGCACGTGCCTATTCTAGTGTTTGGTGAATATCAGGGTCAGGCGTGTCAATGGATATGCATGAAGCAGCCTTTCTATATATTGTATGTGCTTATAGATGGCTCGAGAGCACATGGTAATAAGATTGATGTATATTTACAACCACTGATTGAGGAGTTAAAAGGAATTGTGGCATGAAGGTGTACATATTTATGATGCCTTGAGCAATTAGATGTTTAAACTACATGTTGCATTGTTTTGGACTTTTGTGACTTTCCTGCATATGGAAATTTATCAGATTGGAGCAGTAAAGGTGGGAAAGCACGTCCTTCTTGCAATAAGAACACAAGATCTCGTTGGCTGACTAATAGAAGAAATTATTGCTACACAGGTCACCTTAGGCACTTAGCCATAAGTCATAAGTTTCAAAAAGATAAGGTGTCTTTTGATGGCACACACGAATGAGGACGTGCACCACCTAAATTTCTGGTATTGATGTGAAAAGACAATTAGAAATGATACTCATAGAGTGTAAAAAGGAAGACACTCGAAAAAGGAAAATAGATGAACTTAAGAATAAAAATGATCGATAATTATGGAAGAATAAAAGTATTTATGTTTTTTAGTTACTGTATTGGGAACATAATTTGGTTCATCATAATCTGAATGTCATGCATATTGAATTTTTGTTTTCTAAAAATATACATTAAACATTGTTAGGTGTTGCTAAAAAGACCAAGGAGAATTTGAAATCACAGCTTGATTTGCAAAAGTTGAGCATCAGAAAGCCATTACACCCCCAAGAATGAGGTAGGAGTAAAGGTTTACCTACCTCCTGCTTATTTTATTATGAATAAAGAAAATAAAGATGTGTTCCTAAAAGTATTGAAGGAAGTAAAAATTCCAGACGGTTAAGCTTCCTACCTACTGCTTATTTTACTATGAATAAAGAAAATAAAGATGTGTTCCTAAAAGTATTGAAGGAAGTAAAGGTTCCAGACGATTAAGCTTCAAATATTTCTCGTCATGTAAACATAAAGGAGCGTAGTCTTTGGAGTCTTAAAAGCCATGACCAGAGCTTTGCCTAAAACTATTGCTGAGGTATTAATCAAGTTGACCTATTTCTTTAGACAACTTTTCTCAAAAGTGAACATGTTATCTGATTTTGAACATATTCAAGATCAGATTGTCCATGCACTTTGTCATTTGGAGAAGATCTTTCCACTGTCTTTCTTTGATGTAATGGAACATTTATTTATGGGATACTTTGGATGCGGTCCCTAATCCTTAACATTCTTTGATTAAAACCTTAATAGTATTCAAAGTTTGATCAGGGTCCCTTGACTTTGTACACCTCATTATATTACTATTAATATTTATAGTTTTATAGTTTTGACATTAATTGTTTGATATTTTATGAGATTTAAAATCCTATAAATTTAAAATCCCTCATTACAATACTATTAGAAACGGTTACAATAAAAAAATTCAAACATTTTGATTGAATAAATGGATAAAAACTATGTAAAAATAAGAAATAATAAATGGCAAAAGGAATCCATAGTGTTAAAAAAATTGGTACATTTCACATATAACAAAGTGGTACATTAATAAAGAGGAATGAGTACATTATAAATAAATGAGGGTACAAATAAAAAATAAAAAATTATGAGTACAAATAAATTTTTAAAAATATAGGCGCTAAAATAAATTAATACATGGGTACAAAATAAAACTAAAAAAAAATACTACAAATTAAAAACAAAATGTTGCAAATTAAAAGTGAGTACAAACTAAAAATATAAATATATGATACAAAGTTTAGGCATAAAACATAAATATACCATATGTAATTTTTCTATCATTGATTAAATATACAATGTCACGTGATGGTATACACATGGGTACAAACACAAATAAAACTTTAAAAAATATGGGCACAAAAAGAAACTAATATATGGGTACAAATTAAAAATGAAAAGAAAATTGGTACAAATTAAAAAATATTTGCAAATTAAAAATAGGTACAAACTAAAAATAAAAATATATGATAAAAAAAATTTAGCCATAAATATAAATATACTAATTGTAACATTTTTAACACTAAAGGAATATATTTAAAAATAAAAATATTTTATTATTCAAATAATTAATGATGTTATTAATACCCAAGGACCTTGATAAAAAATTTAAAATGAATAGGATTTTAATCAATGGAGTAACAAAAAGAAGGATGTGAACCTAATTTTCCCATTTATTTATCCATCTAGTTGAGGAAGCATTAATTGTTGGAGCTATTCAATTTCGATGGATGTATACTGTCACAGCCTGTCCCGGGATTTTATTTATCGAGGACGTGAAATGACGGGATTACCCTTAACGAGTACTAAGGTCTGTGTGTGTGACATATTATTTGGTCTAAATACATACATTCTAAACTTTTGGAAAATTATTTTAGTTGGATTAAATTTGGTTTGTATTTTGTGTGGTTAGGGAATGAAGGATTTGGATTTTTGGATTGTTTTGGATGGACCACACAAGACAAGCCTCTCTCTTTCTTTCCCGTACCCTCTCTCTCTCCCTTCCCTCACGACTCTCACTCTCTCCCTCTTGAACCGTACGGACCAACACCATAAATCCCTGAAACTTCATGGATCGAGGATTTTGAAGGCACCATCGTGCTCGTGAGGACTCTACGAACTCAACCACACCCATTTCAGGTATGAAACCCTTCGTTTTCACGTTGAAAACTCGAGGTCCGAGTTTGGCACTATTCATGAACTTTGTGTTGGTTGATTTTTAGGACAATCCAAGCTTATAGTGAGCTTAGTGAGGTCCTAAGGAAGCTCGGAGTACCTAGTTTGAAGGTTTTGGACGTCGGGATCGTCGAGTTCGAAGTTGGCCGATTTTCTTGGAAATTCTTCCAGTGAGATTTCGTGAGTTTTAGAGCCTTAAAATAGTGTAACGTGATTCTACATGTTTAGGGCTTCATTTTGATATAAAATGCGTGAAAAATGGTTGAGAAACGAAGGAGAACAAAGTGTTTGAAAATTCCCTAGGTTCCGGCCACCGGAAAAACCAGTCCGGCAAGCCCAAGGTAGGAGACGCGCGTGGGGGACGTGTGAACCCGTGCCCTTCCTGGCGCGTGGGGGATCGTGGCAAGCCCAAAATTTTTTCTAAAAATATCACGACGTCCGTGACGTCGAGTAGGTCACTGTGGTATATTCGTATACCCAAATTGAGCACCGTATGAGAAGTTATTACTTATTGTTGGTTATATGCTTTAAATAATGTTTTTATAGTTATTTCACATATAGGTGATACCTATCCCGAGGACGAGCGCATCCAGGGACGTCACGGGGGCTACGACCCTTCGACTTATCAGTGAATGGGCAGTATTTTCTGTTTATACCTATATACTATGAATTTTCCCAGAAATTGAGTTTTAATGAAAGTATGTTTCTAAAATGCCATGCATGCATGATATGAATTATATGAATTGATAATTGATGCATATATATATATATATATATATATATATGAATCGGTGTTGTGGACGCACATGTGAGTATCATGTGAGTTTTATGTTATTCATGTGAATCATTGATGATGTGTATTATGTTGATAGCTCATAACCTGCAATCATGGTGTTAGTGCTTATATTATTTCACCTCGCACCACACGCTCACCTTGGATCCAAGTAGGTGCATGTCGTACAGACCATGAGAGGGTTCCGACATGTCGTACAGACCATGAGAGGGTTCCGACCGATAGGTGACTTTAGATTATGTGCACAGATGATTGATGAGAGAAGCACTAGAGCGTATTATTACACCATTCCTATCGTACAAACTACTTCAGGTAGTTCCGATTCATGTGCAGTGTAGTGCCGTACAGGTCACCGAGGTGACTCCGGTTGGATTGGATGTTAGCTATAGAATTAACCGTACATGACCAACTGCAGGGTCTCCGGTTGATTCATTATTTCACCTATTACATTGATGCATCATTCATTCTGTTTTGACATTTATAGCATGGCATACTTTCTGGTTTTGAGAAAGAGTGATGATTTGAGATATTTGAAAAGTTATATGCTATTATGCTATTTTCTGGGAAAGTATACAGGTTTTACAGCGAGGGGTTAGAAATGTTTTAAATGAAAGGTTTTCGAAAAGTTTTGTTTTACTGACCCACTCAACTTTGTTTTGCGCCCCTCCAGGTTCTAGTTAGCAGTTGGTGGTTGACGAGGGCTTCTACGGCGATCTGACAGACTCCTCTAATGTAGGACTCACCTGCGGGTGTTGTAACTTAACTATAGTCCTACTTGACTGCACCTAGTTCTTAAGCTCTGTTTATGTGTGTGTGTTCACACTTTAACTCACTCTAGCATGCTAGTTGGTTATTATTGCTAGTAGTTGATTTTTATTCCTTCGTAATTCTCTTATCTTTTGCTTCCGCACCGCACTTATGGTTACGTCACGCTCACGTGACGGCCAACACGCCTTGATTCTCGGATCGGGGTGTGTCATATACTATTGAGAGGTTCGTAAATATGCTAATGTAATTTTAATTTCATCTTAATCAAATATGTTTATTTTTTTTAATATAACTTACCAGATTTTGTTTTAATTACATTGTTTTGTAGGTATTTATTAACACTTCAAAATTATGTGCGTAATCATGCGCACCCTTAAGCCTTAATTGCTGAGGGGGTACTTAATGGAAGAATGCATGAATATTTGTGCACGATACTTAAAATGAAGTTAAAACCAAACTTGGTCGACTAGTTCGTAATGATGATGGAGGTAGTTAATTTGGCTGTCCTTTGTCTATAGGAGTTAAAATAAATCTAGATGACGTTACATGGGCTCAAGCACAAAGGTATGTGCTAGTCAACACAGATGATGTCACACCATTGCAAAAGTAACTCAAAATACGATTATAATTTTGAAATACCTTCAAATACTTCAACGCGAAATACAATCAACACCTTCAAATACTTCAACGCGAAATACCTCGTCAACAAGTCATCATATCAGAAAAATTCACAATGAGACATTTTGCATATAGTTTAAAGATTATGTAAGCACTTTGAAGCATTGAGTACTTTGAGCATTGCATTTATACAGTTACTATAGACAAATTGCAAATGTAGTATTTTCTGAAGAAATAATTAATTTGGCTAATAGGCCTGATCAGTTTGCACATAGATATAAACGATATGTCATCAATTGATTTAAGTTTCGTAAGTAGAACCACTCAAAATTTAGGTGTTTTTAAGGCAGACACTATGAGTTACACTAGTTTTAAGGATAGAAATCCTTGCTCAGGAGATGTCACCTTTTATGAGATGTGAACAGATGTGGTTGAGACTGATGAACAACGTTTAGCCACACTCCTTGGGTCACTACAAAGCATGAAAGATACTAGTCAAGTATTGGGGACTTCTGAAAGTAAAGGTAGTAAATAAGAGTACAAAGTTTTAATAGGAATTTATTTTGATTGAATTAAAATCTTGTAGGAATTTTCCGAGGCAAATAGAATCATTCCCAAGGAGGTGCCCCTCATAGGACTGTTCGCAATTCATATGCGCAATTAACACATAACGTAAATGCATGATAGGAGCATATTTATGCGACTGAGTTAGCTTGTTCTCATGCATTTATGTTGTTATTTCTTAGTTAATTATGTATTTTAAGCTATTTTCGTGTGTTTGTAGGTCCATAGGCCTTATAAAGCAATAAGGTGCATTTTGGTGCATTTTGGAGCAGTTTTGGGCTTGGAATGGATAGCACATGCATGGAGCAAAGTGGATGGACGAAATTGAAGACTAAAGAGGCTAGGAATGTGTTAAAGAGAAAGAAGAATTAATGTAAAAAGGACAAAGAGCTTAGCCACAAAGGGGTGACACTCCACTCCTTCACCCTTCCATCATTGCCATGCACCACCATTGCACTCCCTTTGGATTCCTATGCCGTGCATCATCATCCATGTTCCCTCCATTGACTCGTTTGTTGCATCATTCCACTTCATTTCCTTTGTCTACCATGTGCACAATATTCTTGTCCACTCCTTGCACACATTGATTCACCACTTACTCACATTTCCACCCATGCCATGCATAATCACCTTTGTCCTCTTCATGCACCAGATTTCTTGCACTCATTTCATGCACCATTACACTCATTACACTTCATTGCCATGCACCACCCTTGTCTCCTTCATTATTTCTGATTTCATGCATCAATACATTGAATCATTACACTCAATTGCTGCATACCCCTTGTTCCCTTCACCCATCAGATTTTATACAACTTTTACCTCCACTACATGCACTCATTGATGCACCACCCACCACCTTTGGAATCCCATGTCGTGCATCATGACATTTGTTGCACCTTTGACTCATTTCTGCACCATTCCACATCCCTTTCCTTTCTATACCATGTGCACAATCATTCATGTTCCCTAGCTGCAAAACCACTCCATTTTACCCGCCCCCATACTTTGCATCATCACTTCACTTTCACCTTTGAATCATTTCAACACCACTCATTGCACTCATTGCTGCAACAGACTCAATTTTACCCCCATGCTTTGCATCATTACTTCATTTTCACCCTTGAATCATTGCACACACCACCAATTCCCCATCCTAGATGAAGTGTGTGTGGCAGCCATAGAGTTAGTTTTTGCTTGATCATTCATCCCCATTTCAATACAAACTTCATCCAAACACATCCATTCATCTTCACATCCATTCCTCCATACAAACAAACCTTCAAACACTCACCAACACTTTGTGCCGTAGCAAAGGAAGGGAAGGAAAGTGCTTGGACGTGCTTGCTGTCCAACTTGGATCGTTGGAGCGTTTAGGTGTTTTCTTTCTTTTGTTTCTAATGTTTAAATTCATTTCCTTTCGTTTTGTTGTAAATATGAGTGGCTAAACCCCTCTTGGCTAGGGGTGATTTCAAAGCCATGATTATGTGTGCAATATAATTTGATAAATTATAGTTATGAACTCTTGAATTGTGAATGCAATTGGCTTAACTATTTGATTGATAACTTATTTGTATTTGTTAATTAAGGGTCGACACTTAATTGGCATGCATAAATCCGTTGCTAGAATATAAGGAAGTTTCACATAATCGTTACAAACTTATATTCACATGTAGTGAAGGTCACTTATAAACGATCGCGTTAAGTTCAATTCCTTGCATGAGTGACATGATGTCATAGTTGCAAGTGCTTTGTCAATGCTTATGATTTTCATTAAACGTAATGATTTTTTATTGTATCTCTATTATGATGTCATGTAGGGAACTTTAGAAGAATGTTTTGGGTTGTCGAATGATGTCATCCAATCCAATAAAACAAGGAAAATCTGAGAGTTAACTAGTGATGTCACAGTTAATTTGGAGCATTGTTGTTCATAATTCAATGAAGTAGTAACTGGAAATTGAGTTATTTGCATACATGTCATGTGTGGAGAAAAAGCCTCTAGCTATCCCATCCATCATCTTATTTCTCAAATTTGTTTTACAATCTGTCTAGTTTTTCATACTTGTTTGTTTGTTTCAACTTCATCCAAATCAAAACCCCCCTTTTAGTTTCTTGTTTCAAAGCGTTTCAAATCTGTTTTAGTTTGTGTTTTTAAGTGTTTTGATTCAAGTAAAAGTCAATTTTTCGTCCAAAATCATTCCTAGTGTCTAGTTTAAGTCTATTTGGTTGTTTTAAGCTGCTTTGAGTAGTTTAAGTTTGCTTTGAGTCTTGTGAGTCTTGTTAAGTGTTTTTAAGTTTAGTTTTATGTTTTTGAGTCAGTTTAGAGGTTATTAGCAAACCCTCCTAATCCCCGGTCCAAAACGATCCCTACTTATACTTATACTACAATTGTCAAAAGATGGTTAAATTTGTGTGTTAAGTTAATTTTCGCATCAAGTTTTTGGTGCCGTTGCCGGGGATTGCTAATCCCTTGTTATTTCTTTTTGTTTATTTTCATGTGTTTTTGTTCCTAGTTGCTGATTTTACTTGTTTTTCTTGTTTTAGGTGGTTTATGACTCGAAGTTCTCAACCTATTCATAAGCACATCCTTAACTTTGATGACGATTTTGAACGAACTTTGAGACGAGCAAGGAATCAACAAGAACCCCAACCATCTCAACCTGCACCAGATCTTGAAGAAGACAAAGTAGAAGAGCAAGATGAGGCCACGATAAGGAATTTTGAAGAAGTCCACGATATGGCAGTAGACAATCGAACAATTAAGGAGCTTTCCGCTTCGGGATTGGACAATGCTCTGCCTTTATGCATTCAATATCCAAGGGCGGCCCAAAACAAGACTGATGAGTTCGAATTAAAGTCCAGTTTATTGCACCATATTCCTAAGTTCCATGGGTTATCCATGGAAGATCCTAATAAACATTTGAAGGAGTCCGAGGTTGTTTGTTCGAGCATAACCCTTGTGAATGTTGATGGGAGCATTCTGAAAATGAAGGCTTTTCCTTTTTCTCTCTTAGAAAAGGCTAAAGATTGGTTGTATGAGCTAGCCCCCGGAATTGTCACATCATGGGAGAGTATGAAACGGGCATTTTTGGAGAAGTTTTTCCCAACTTCTCGAGTCATTCTACTACGCAAAAGGATTAGTGGCATTCAGCAAAACCAAGGTGAATCCTTTCCCACTTACTATGAGCGTTTTAAAACCCTTGTTGCTTCATGTCCACAGCACCAGATGAAGGAGGGGTTTCTTCTTCAATATTTCTACGAAGGGCTTCTACCAATTGAACGCCAAATGCTAGACGCCTCAGCGGGAGGAGCGTTGGTGGACAAAACACCCATGGCTGCCAAGACCTTAATAGCTAACCGACCATTGAATGCTCAACAATATGAAGGCGTTGGTCAACGAGACAACCCACGACAACAACAAGTTAATGAGGTAAGTGTTATTTCCGAACTTCAAAATCAAATGGCTAATCTTACTACTCTTCTTTCACAGGTGGTTGAAAAACCAAAAGAACAAAGTGTAGCTGCTTGTGGCGTGTGCTCAATGAATGGACATCTCACGGATAAGTGCCCTCAATTGATCGGGAACGGAGGGTGGGAATCTGCCAATGCCGTGGGTTTTAGGAGTCAAAACCAACCAAGGAATGATCCGTTCTCGAATACATACAATCCAGGCTGGAAAGATCATCCAAATTTCAAATGGAGGGAGCCCCAACAAACCCAACAATAAAGTGCATTCAGACAGCAACTTTCGGGCTTCTATCAAAGGCCGTATGCACCCGCACAACCCCAAACACAACTTGCCCAAAATAACTCAGGTTCATCTTTTGATAATTCTCAAGTTATTCAGTTACTAACTACGTTGGCGAAGGCTCAGGAAAATCAAGCCAAAGATATGCACAATTACGCCAAGGAAGTGCAAAATCAAGTTCGAGAGGTGACTGAATTGAAGAGACAAATGGGACAAATGGCTGAGTTCATGGGGCAATTTAGTAGAGAACAAGGTAAGTTACCTAGTTCGACGGATGTGAATCTAAAGGGAGGCTTCGAATCTGCCAAAGCCATCACCTTGCGAAATGGAAAAGAAGTTGGATCTGATCCTAACCCATCTAAATCCAATCAAAAGGAGGACGAAAAGATGCAATCTGAGGAGAGGAACAAGGCCTGCCCTCGGCAAGGATTGAGCAATCTTTGCCGCAGCCACCTACACACTCTAATTCGACCACCAAAGGTAAGTTGGGTTCAAATTCCATGATTTCTAATTCCATTCCACCTAATGCACCCTTTCCTCATAGGTTTATGCAATCAAAGAAGGATGAAAGTGACAAAGACATCATTGACACATTCAGAAAGGTGCAAGTCAACATTCCACTTCTAGATGCAATTAAACAAGTCCCCAAGTATGCTAAGTTCTTGAAGGAGCTGTGCACTACAAGGAAGAGGGCTTCAAACAAAGAGGTGGTAAGGGTAAGTGAGAATGTCTCAGCTATGTTGCAACGAAAATTACCTCCTAAGTGCAAAGATCCCGGCAGTTTTACAATTCCTTGTGTTATAGGAAATACTCGCTTTGAATCTGCCATGTTAGATCTAGGTGCATCAATAAATGTCATTCCTTATTCAATATATGCATCTATGAACTTGGGAGAATTAAAAAATGATGGAGTGATCATTCAATTGGCCGATAGATCTAATGCGTATCCAAAAGGTGTTTTGGAGGATGTTTTAGTGCAGGTGAATCACCTAGTCTTTCCGGCGGACTTCTACGTGCTTGAAATGGAAGACTCGAACCATTCCCCTCAATTACCAATCTTACTTGGCCGACCATTCATGAAGACTGCCCGTACAAAGATAGATGTATTCAAGGGAACATTGACCATGGAATTTGATGGGGAAGTTATTGATTTCAATATTTCTGATGCTATGAGATATCCTCATGATGGTCACTCTTGTTTCTCTATTGATGTGATTGACTCTTAGGCGCAGGAATTCCTTGATGATTTGAGTGAGGATGCACTTGAAAAGACTCTCACGCAAAGCATTGGACTAAAAAACGAAGGGTTAGCACTTAGGCATGCACACGACAACAACAAGGAACATCTTGCCGTGCCTATTCAAGAAGAATTGGTGGAGATGGTTGCTACCCTAGAGTCAAATCCAAGGCATATTGGTAAGTCTCCTAACCTAATTTCAATTCCCATTTCGACTAACAAGTTGCTTCTTTCTGTAATCCAGCCACCTTCCCTAGAGCTTAAACCATTGCCTAGCCATTTGAAATATGTGTTTTTGGGAGAACAAGAGACGCTGCCCATCATCATCTCTTCTTCACTCGCTACACAAGAGGAGGACAAGTTGGTGAGGGTGCTTCGGGAATACAAAACTGCCATTGGGTGAACATTGGCCGATATCAAGGGAATTAGCCCTACCACTTGCATGCATCGAATACTCTTGGAAGAAGGAGCCAAACCATCTAGAGAAGCACAACACCGACTCAATCCACCCAAGATGGACGTTGTAAAGAAGGAAATCATCAAGCTACTAGATTGTGGAGTGATTTACCCAATTTCTGATAGCCATTGGGTCTCGCCGGTCCAAGTTGTTCCTAAGAAGTCCGGAGTCACTGTGGTAAAAATGAAGATAATGAGCTTGTGCCCACCCGAATCCAAACCGGTTGGAGAGTTTGTATTAACTATCGGAAGCTCAACGCTACGATAAGAAAAGATCACTTCCCACTGCCCTTTATTGATCAAATGCTGGAAAGGTTAGCCGGTTATTCATTTTATCGTTTTCTTGATGGCTATTCGGGTTATAATCAGATTGTGATAGCTCCCGATGACCAAGAAAAGACCACCTTCACATGTCCCTTTGGTACCTTTGCTTATTGACGCATGCCATTTGGGCTATGCAACACACCAGCCACATTCCAAAGGTGTATGGTAAGTATTTTCTCAGAATTTGTGGAAAAGATCATTGAAGTGTTTATGGATGACTTTAGTGTTTTTGATGACTCATTTGATGCATGCTTGAATAATCTTACTTTGATCTTACAACGATGCATCGAAACTAATCTTGTCTTGAATTGGGAAAAGTGCCATTTTATGGTAAAACAAGGTATAGTTTGGGGCATATCATATCAGAAAAAGGGATTGAGGTTGATAAATCTAAAATAGATCTTGTACGTCACTTACCCTCTCCCACTTCGGTGAGGGAGGTTCGGTCTTTTCTTGGCCATGCAGGATTTTATAGGAGATTCATCAAGGATTTCTCAAAAATCGCCCAACCCCTTTGCCGTTTACTCCAAAAGGAAGTAGCATTCGAGTTCAACAAAGAGTGTGAGACCGCTTTCAAAACCCTAAAGGACATGTTGACTTCGGCCCCCATCATCATGCCACCAGATTGGAGCCTTCCATTTGAGCTAATGTGTGATGTATCCGACTATGCCATTGGTGCTGTTTTAGGCCAAAGGAGGAACAAACAGCCCCACGTCATCCATTACGCTTCCCGGACCCTAAATGATGCTCAATTGAATTATTCTACCACTGAGAAAGAACTTCTTGCAGTTGTATTTGCTTTAGATAAATTTCGTTCATACTTACTTGGCACTAAAGTGATTGTATATTCTGACCATGCAGCATTCAAGTATCTTCTCACCAAGAAGGAGGCCAAACCAAGGCTGATTCGTTGGATGCTCCTACTTCAAGAGTTCAACATTGAAATAAGAGACAAAAAGGGGAGTGAAAACGTGGTGGCTGACCACCTCAGCCGTTTGGTGCACGAGGAAGACTCCTTACCCATTCTAGAAACATTCCATGACGAGCAATTGCTGTCTCTAGAGGTAAGTGAGCCCTAGTATGCTTATTTGGTCAATTATTTGGTCACAAAACAAGTTCCTAGCACTCTAGATAAATACAAGCGTGATAAACTCAGAAATGATGCACGATTTTATGTGTGGGATGATCCATATTTGTGGAAGTATTGTCCTGACCAGATTATTCGTAGATGTGTGCACAATTCTGAGTTTAATTCGATTCTTGCATTCTGCCATACTTATGCATGTGGGGGTCATTTTGGCACCCAAAGGACAACCCTTAAGGTTATAAAGAGTGGTTTCTATTGGCCTACATTGTTTAAGGATGCTAGAACATTTTGTATAACTTGTGATAGATGCCAAAGAACAGGTACAATAGGTGTCAAGGACCAAATGCCACAAACCCCCATCTTTAATGTGGAGATCTTTGATGTATGGGGTATGGATTTCATGGGACCCTTTCCGCCCTCATATGGTTTTACTTATATTTTGCTAGCCGTTGATTATGTGTCGAAATGGGTGGAAGCCAAAGTCACCCGTACTAACGATTCTAGAATGGTGGCAGATTTTATCAAGGCTAACATCTTTTCCAGATTTGGCATGCCGAGGATGTTCATAAGCGATAGAGGCTCCCACTTTTGCAATCGCACCATTGAGGCGTTGTTTAAAAAGTACAATGTGAAGCATCGGGTTTCCACGCCATACCACCCTCAAACAAGTGGCCAAGCCGAAGTCTCGAATAGAGAAATCAAGCAAATCTTGGAGAATACTGTTGGGCCAAACCGGAAGGATTGGAGCTTGCGTTTAGATGATGCGCTGTGGGCATATCGCACTGCCTACAAAACACCTCTAGGGATGTCTCCATTTCGACTAATCTACGGCAAGCCGTGTCACCTACCTGTGGAACTGGAGCACAAAGCGCACTGGGCTATGAAAACATTCAATTTGGACTTAGATGCTGCTGGAATAAATAGGAAGCTCCAACTGAAGGAACTTGAGGAGATACGAAACGAAGCCTATGAGAATGCACGAATTTACAAGGAGAAAACAAAGGCGTTTCATGACAAAATGATTCGGGGAAAAACATTCTCAACGGGACATCCTCTTTTCCAGATTTGTCCGCACTTGTCACATGCAACCTCTGCACTCGACGGAGCTCAGAAATCGAAGAGGCAAGCTCAGAAATCGGAGAGGCATTTGCTTTTCCAGACATGTCAGCATCTGTCACATGCACACTCAGCTTTGCGGAAATCACGGGCAATTTGTCGAAGTGCCGATTTCAGATATCGAAGAGGCACCTGCTTTTCCAGACGTGTCAGCACCTGTCACATGCACACTCAGCCTTGCGAAAATTATGGGCAATCTGTCGAAGATTTCTGGTGACGTAGAAAGCACGTGAAGATTACTGTTCAATCATCCAACGGTTGCTGACAAGAGTGAAAGAATAGTACCGGTTATTAATTCATATAAATGTCGACCTTCACCCTCCATTGCAAGGCAGACATACATAACCCTTCTTCATCTCCGAGAATGCCTTCCCAACAAAGCCCATCAAAAGTATTTCATATCATGAAAGTTGAAAGCAAGAGTATCTCATATCATGCTTTCTCCCTGTCCTTCTCCTTGTCTTTGTTCTAACCTGCGGAACAAGGAGAAAGAGAGCAATCAGCCAGCACTTGGTATCAATATTCTGATCTGGAACCAACTGCCTGGAACCCCTTCCTGATTGCTTACCTAGCCTTGCTCTCGAGTACTCATTTTTAACATTTTATGCTTTTTGAAAAGCTACCACATCTGCCTGGAGAACAGATAAGGGAAGTGAAAATGATACCTGGAAGCATGTGGAGACAATGTGCTAATTCATCCTCAACTAGGGACAAGGAGAAAGAAAGCAAATGGTCGGCACTTGGACATATTGAACAAAGAAACAGACCAATACCTCTACCTCGTGCCTGCCTGCCGTGCAGAAGAAACAAGCAGAGAATAATGCAGACTGCACAATCAAATCAACCCAGCAGAAGAAGTCTGATTTGAAACCAAGGAACTCTCATATTCCTCGCTCAGAATTCCAAACCAGTTCGAGATCAAAGTTGTGGAAAGTCAACAAGATCATCTATCTCCATAACCAGATTTGCGTTCTTAAACTCTACTCTGTCTGGTTTTTACTTTGCTATACTTGTCATGTTTATTCGTTGTTTGTTTGTTTGCTTGTTTTTTGTGTGAGTTTATGCTTGAAACATCGAGGACAATGTTTGATTTAAGTGTGGGGGGGGTAACCAAGTTGTTTTGCATGAAATTCGTAGGAGTTTATCACCCATTACTTCTAGTATTGTTCCTTGCTGTTTTTAAGTGTTTTAAAGCTGTTTTGGAGTGTTTTAATGTGTTTTGACATAAAAATTTGAAAAATTGTTTTGAAAAACCCAAAAAGAGTTGTTTTTGTGTGTTTGTTTGTGTCTTAGGGTACCTTCCAACACAATGATGAGGAATTGGTTTTTAATTACATGACTGTTAAAGAGAGTTATAAACATGGATGAAAACTTGATTTACTCTTTGGTGTATGCTTTGTTGTGGTTATAATTTATGAATTCACATGCAATCATAAAGGAAAAATAAGTTTTTGTAACATGCTTGAAGGAAGGAACTTAAATGAACGCTACAACCTTGTGAGACTTGAGCCTAAACGTTTATTTGGAGAGTTAATAATCTGTGCACCATTGTGTTCTAAAGTCGTTGCATGATCTCATTATTCTTTGCTTGGTTGCTACTTAGAAGGCGTTTCATCATTTAGTTCCAAATGCTAGAACTCATGCCTATTTCATTCAAAGCATGCTATTGATTTGCATAACACATATTCAAGATGAAGTTGGGTAGTGACCACCAAAGCCAAATTGTCGTGCCTCTATTTCATTATGTGTTTAAGTTTAACCTCGTTGAGCCTTGTTAAGCCTATGTCCTTTGTTAACCCACACTATCCTTACCTAGCCTAGTTTTAGGACCATCCATACCTTTATTATTGAAGCATAGTAAAGCATGACTTAAAATGAACTCCTTTTTTATCAATGTATTGCAGAAAGCAAGTGTGGAGGAAGTGATTCTTGTGTGTGTGTGTGTGCCAAAGTCCTTAATAAGGCACGGGTAGAAAAGAAAGAAAGAATTGAAAAAAGTATGTAAAAGAGCTCTAAAGTGTTGTTTGTTAAAGAAATGGTTCAAAACATTAAATTCGGCCCTAAGTGTTGCATGAATCTTCCCTTTGTATTTAAAAGTTGATTCTGCATTCTAAAGTGATGTCCAAGTGTCTATTTCATTGCTTTGCTTGCTATCGCTTTATGAACGTTTGTTATCCCTATCCTTTCTTTGTTAGCCATTACCCCTAAGCCCTGTTACAACCCTTGACTTCAATCTTGAGTGTTGTGTGTTTCAATTTGTGGAGTTCGAAATTGGTATGAGCATATGGTGTCACTGGTTCTCGCATCTAAGTAGTAGCATTCCATTCATGAGATCATATCTAAACATGCTTAATAACTCCAGAAAATTGCTTTCTTTGTTATAACATATGTGAGTCCTAGTATTTCGTGTTTACATTAATCTTCTCACATATACTAGTGTAGGGTGTGTAGTCAGAAAATGTGTGTGAAAATAGAGAGTATCTTGTAAGGAAATGAACAAATTCTCTAAGGTATGTTACTACATTCAAAACATCGTTTTAATTGGTTAATTGTGAACTAGTAAGTGGTGACTGTGATTAAGTATGTGCTCAAGTGTAAAGATGACCAAAATCTGTGGGAATGATGATTTTTAAAATGTCATGTTTCATTAAAAATCCCTGAGGCAAATGTTGGATGGTCTAGGTTGTGTTTTGTTTGTTTCGTTTGTTTTGTTTTGCTCGAGGACTAGCAAAAGCTAAGTGTGGGGGAATTTGATAGGAGCATATTTATGCGACTGAGTTAGCTTGTTCTCATGCATTTATGTTGTTATTTCTTAGTTAATTATGTATTTTAAGCTATTTTCATGTGTTTGTAGGTCCATAGGCCTTATAAAGCAATTTGGTGCATTTTGGAGCAGTTTTGGGCTTGGAATGGATAGCACATGCATGGAGCAAAGTGGATGGACGAAATTGAAGACTAAAGAGGCTAGGAATGTGTTAAAGAGAAAGAAGAATTAATGTAAAAAGGACAAAGAGCTCAGCCACAAAAGGGTGACACTCCACTCCTTCACCTTTCCATCATTGACGTGCACCACCATTGCACTCCCTTTGGATTCCTATGCCGTGCATCATCATCCATGTTCCCTCCATTGACTCGTTTGTTGCATCATTCCACTTCCTTTCCTTTGTCTACCATGTGCACAATATTCTTGTCCACTCCTTGCACTCATTGATTCACCACTTACTCATATTTCCACCCATGCCATGCATAATCACCTTTGTCCCCTTCATGCACCAGATTTCTTGCACTCATTTCATGCACCATTACACTCATTACACTTCATTGCCGTGCACCACCCTTGTCTCCTTCATTATTTCTGATTTCATGCATCAATACATTGAATCATTACACTCAATTGCTGCATACCCCTTGTTCCCTTCACCCATCAGATTTTATACAACTTTTACCTCCACTACATGCACTCATTGATGCACCACCCACCACTTTTGGAATCCCATGTCGTGCATCATGACATTTGTTGCACCTTTGACTCATTTCTGCACCATTCCACCTCCCTTTCCTTTTTATACCATGTGCACAATCATTCATGTTCCCTAGCGGCAAAACCACTCCATTTTACCCCCCCATGCTTTGCATCATCACTTCACTTTCACCTTTGAATCATTTAAACACCACTCCTTGCACTCATTGCTGCAACACACTCCATTTTACCCCCCATGCTTTGCATCATTACTTCATTTTCACCCTTGAATAATTGCACACACCACCAATTCCCCATCCTTGCCGTGCACTTCCTCTATAAAAGGAAGTGTGTGTGGCAGCCATAAAGTTAGTTTTTGCTTGATCATTCATCCCCATTTCAATACAACCTTCATCCAAACACATCCATTCATCTTCACATCCATTCCTCCATACAAACAAACCTTCAAACACTCACCAACACCTTGTGCCGTAGCAAAGGAAAGGAAGGAAAGTGCTTGGACGTGCTTGCTGTCCAACTTGGATCGTTGGAGCGTTTAGGTGTTTTCTTTCTTTTGTTTCTAATGTTTAAATTCATTTCCTTTCGTTTTGTTGTAAATATGAGTGGCTAAACCCCTCTTGGCTAGGGGTGATTTCAAAGCCATGATTATGTGTGAAACATAATTTGATAAATTCCAGTTATGAACTCTTGAATTGTGAATGCAATTGGCTTAACTATTTGATTGATAACTTATTTGTATTTGTTAATTAAGGGTCGACACTTAATTGGCATGCATAAATCCGTTGCTAGAATATAAGGAAGTTTCACATAATCGTTACAAACTTATATTCACATGTAGTGAAGGTCGCTTATAAACGATCGCGTTAAGTTCAATTCCTAGCATGAGTGACATGATGTCATAGTTGGAAGTGCTTTGTCAATGCTTATGATTTTCATTAAACGTAATGATCTTTGATTGTATCTCTATTATGATGTCATGTAGGGAACTTTAGAAGAATGTTTTGGGTTGTCGAATGATGTCATCCAATCCAATAAAACAAGGAAAATCTGAGAGTTAACTAGTGATGTCACAGTTAATTTGGAGCATTGTCGTTCATAATTCAATGAAGTAGTAACTGGAAATTGAGTTATTTGCATACATGTCATGTGTGGAGAAAAAGCCTCTAGCTATCCCATCCATCATCTTATTTCTCAAATTTGTTTTACAATCTGTCTAGTTTTTCATACTTGTTTGTTTGTTTCAACTTCATCCAAATCAAAACCCCCCTTTTAGTTTCTTGTTTCAAAGCGTTTCAAATCTGTTTTAGTTTGTGTTTTTAAGTGTTTTGATTCAAGTAAAAGTCAATTTTCGTCCAAAGTCATTCCTAGTGTCTAGTTTAAGTCTATTTGGTTGTTTTAAGCTGTTTTGAGTATTTTAAGTTTGCCTTGAGTCTTGTGAGTCTTGTTAAGTGTTTTTAAGTTTAGTTTTATGTTTTGAGTCAGTTTAGAGGTTATTAGCAAGCCCTCCTAATCCCCGGTCCAAAACGATCCCTACTTATACTTATACTACAATTGTCAAAAGAGGGTTAAATTTGTGTGTTAAGTTAATTTTCGCATCAATGGATTAGGTACGTTTTAGTTTTTGCTTCTTCTCATAGGGACCTACTTAAGAACATGCAATAGTGCAAAAGATCTAATTCAACATCCATATGCCTTTATTCAGATGAATTTTTAATATAAGTTTAGGACATATTCATGCTTACTAGTAAATGAATTGTTAATATTAATCTAGCACAAATTCATGCTTTTTTTTAATGAATATTGCTGGTATGAGTACAAAATACTTAATAATCTCATACAATGGTCAAATTCCACCGACTTCCAACCATTTTCATCTTGCGTTTAGGGTCTAGACTTAAATAAATTATATTTTTAACAAGATTAATTTCTTTTTGTCACTAAGATGAAAGATAATGTAGAGAAAACAGATTGGTTGAGCATGTACTTGAAAACCCAAGCAAAGAAAACAAAGAACGGTGATAAGGAAATCTATGATTATGAGAGTGTCAATATTAATGTAAGTATAATGTACAATTGCTTCATTTCATGTATGCAAGTATAAGAACAGTTTATGTAATTACATTAGTGGGGTTGTGTGTAATTTATCTTGTCAAGCTAACTGATTCCATCATGGGTTTTTTAGAATCAATTCAATGAGTACCTAGAGGAAAGGGGAAAGCATGAGTAAGATGACGCTTATCGAGTGGTGTTTACTAAAGTTATGGGACTAGATGGACACGGATGTGTTCACATGTATGTGACATGCATAACTCTATCTCAAGTGTTTGGTCAAAATTCAACAACTTCTAACATTAATGAGAAAAACATACAAGAGGAGGTAGAAAGACAATATCAGTCCGAAATAGAAGATCTTAAGGCCATTTATGAATTTGAAATTGGGGATCTTAAGTCCAAACATAAATATGAAATTGGAGATCTCAAGTCTAAATACAAGGATCTGAGTTTGAAACTTCAACTCTTGATGGCTCATGTTGGGTTTCAAGTTTGCCCACTTTGAAGCGAAAGCGGACATGTATAACATGTGTGAATTTAGTGTTTTTTTTCTTTTCTTTTTTCACATAATAAATTAGTCTAAAAAGTTAGTTAATTTTGATTTCCATCTAACATTTTAATATCCATACGTTCGATGTTCAATAGATTCCAGATTTATCAAGTGCTCACAACTGAACACTTAGTATAGCAATGAGTCACAACCTCAAGTACATCCACATGCACAGAAACAAGTGTTATTGTCAAAAGTTTGTAACAAATATTTATTAGAGGCAGAAGGTTAAACTAAATTTAAGTTTAACATTCTATTAATGTTTTTGTGATTTGTATTTCAAGTTTGATTGAAGGGCTAGAGACCAAGTCAAGGTAATCACTTCTTTTTTAAGTATAATCTTTTAAACTTTCTTTTGAGACAAGATTATTCATATTTGGCTTTAGACTATTGAGACAGTTAAGAAAATCATTTCTCATTTAAGTACAATTTATTAATCTTCTATTGTAAACAAATGTAGGGGTTTTGTGTCACTTGATGTTGCTATTACAATAACAATTTTTCAAATGGTAATTATATATGATGTTACATTATCAAGTTTGTTGGGTGTATATTTATCATTTGGAATAGTTAGGTTTTAGAATTAAGCCTTGATTGATGATAACGTCAATGACGTACATGTCTAAAAAAAATTATTTCACAATGGTGATCCTTTTGCGAAGGTAAATTTCGTTGCATATGATTTTTTTTTAGGTGATGTATATGTATTTATAAGGTGGCATTAAACTGTTTGCGACACTAGGAAGTATCGCAGACAACCAATTTAAATCTAGCACTCAAATTGTTGCGACACAAATCCTACCGATGCAACTCTGTAGCAATAACATATTGCTATGGTTAAATCCATCGTAATAAATGAGAAAAGTATTTGTGACATATACTAATTGCGTCATGTCTGCAACCTTCACAAATCTGTCGTAAAAACCCTTTTGCGACGTTTTTTTTTCTGCTTTACATGACGTTTTGTGAGTGTCGCCAATGATGTTATTTTTTGTAGTGATGCATAAAGCTTCTAGTAAGCCATGAGATGTGGTGTGCTCAAATCAATCCTAAGTGACATGAAATGACCTACAAAATTTGAAAAATTACGTTTTTAATAGCAAGTGAATAATAGAATGACCGTCTTGTAGATATATATCAAGGTCACAAATCAAATAATTGACAATAAGATGTTGAATAAGCTCACAAATACACTTATAAATTCTCGAGAAGAAATACAGGGATCCAAATTTAGATGGTATGAGGACCAATTTTTCTTGTGAGCAATCCTTGGAAGGAAGCTAAAGTGTGTATATATATATATATATATATATATATACTTCTCTTATAAAAATAACTCCAAAATCTTTACAAGATGTACACAAATAAATAAAACCTTTAAATCACTCGTTTAACTCAACCTCAGCTAGTCTAGCATATGTGCCAAGTAATTTATCTGTAAAATGAAAGGGTGAAAGACAAGGTTCTAAAAAACGCTAGGCGCTAGTCGGGTGGTGGGCTAGTGTCTAGGCGGCCTAGGCGGATTTAGGTAAATTTCTTGTATATCTTGTAAATAAGTGCATATTAACACTTACAAAAAAATTATACTTGTACGAAAGTCATGGATAAGATAATAAAAGAATGATAAAATGCAAAAAGAGTATCCAACAAGTCCAAAATTTAAAAACACATTAAGCATATATGCCATATAACCATAGTGAGGAGTATTGTAGGATGACACATGTACAACAAGTTCACAATTTAAAACAACATAAAATGGAAAATATGAGGAAAATAAGGAAATTTAGTAATGTAAGATACTTATCTTTAGCATCTCGGAATTTAAGTTGATACACAACACACCTATTCTATAAAATTAACAAAATTTCAAGGTATAATTAGAACTTAGACTTTAAACAAATTTCAAAAAAAGAAAAAGAAAAACACCCAGCTGCCTAGCACCGCCTAGAGCCACCCCGATTTTTCCAGCCATTTTGCACAAAATCGCCTTAGTTCCAAGGCACCTAGCGCCTAGGCGGCCACCTAGGGTGTTTTTTAGAACAATGGTGACAGGTAAGCAACAACCACTGTCGCTCAATGATTAAATATGTAATATGACAGTCAAGCGTGCCATTTGAATCACTCTATGAAAATATTGTAAAATATATCAAATCATTGTACACATAGGCCTTGTTTGGCAACTTGGACTGTACTAACTATTTTTGTCGGATAGGATAAATAGCCACCAGATAATATTGACTAAAATTAGTCGGGCGTTTGGTGCAATATCAGACTAATGACCGTATTATTTATACTGTGTTTGGTACTGAACCGTATAAGAAAAGGGAAGAAATTTTTTTTTTGACAAATCTTTGTTTGTTTGTTGAACTTTTCTCATATTTATACCTATTGAAAACCACACTAATTTTTAAATAACAAAGAAAAATAGTAAATTCCATACATCAAATTCAAAATATTTTCCAATAACATAAAAAAGGTTCACAAAACACAACTACAGTCGTTACGTTACATAGATTAATCCAACCACATATCCAAGTTCACAAAATATACAAATACAAGTTGGTTTCAGTAAGAAACAGTTTGTCTAAATAGCCAAAATATATGCATGTTGCTGCTTTGCTTTTCAGTAAGAAGCAATTTGCCCAAGTACGCAAACTATATACATGTTGTAGCTTTTAACAAAAGATATGCATGCTGCTTTTAACAAAATATATTGTTGTTGTTTTCCAAAGTCAATTGCGGTTACTTTGTCCAAGTAACATGAGTGCGAATGATTTTTTCATTGCACCATCCAAAGACAAGAATGTCCTCTTATTCTGTGGCTTTTCGAAAAAGATATTTAGTGCCTTGATTTGATCATTAATAGACAAATCCATCTTTGACAACTCTGAAGCAATCTCAGGTTATGGATCCACTCATTTCCCAAAAGCAGCTTGTAAAACTTCACCCAACTTATCAACTGATTCAGAAAGCATTTCTTTAAATGCCACGGCAAGATCATTATCATTAGTAGTTGACCTCTTACTTTTCCGGGTACATGAATTGCTAGAACGTTGAGCAATAGAGGGATAACTAGTCTCCACCTCATCTTCATCTTCATTAATTTGCTCAGGCTCATTCATCATCTCAATAGGAGTTGAAGCTTTTACTCCGGTTGCTCGCTCTTTCCCAAAAATAACATTCAATCTGTCATACATGGGATACGATTTCCCTACCATCCTCCTAACAAATGTGCAATTTCTGAGTGTAAGTTGCCGATTTCGCCTTCTAGCTGAATTATGATTGATCATGAACCGCATCATCAACCAAGTCACAATATTCAAGTATCACAACTTAACAAAGAAGCATGCCATAATCTTTCTTTCATCCATGTCTAGTGAAAATATAAAATAATATTATTAGATAGTGACAAATAATTAAGTAACTGGAGCATGAGATTATACATGTAAGTAAGGACATAAGAAGGATACAAGAAGACATGATCATTGGCTAATTAAAACAAATGAACAGGTAGAATAAAGGCATCATCAATCCTAGCATACATTCACCAATAAACACACACGGACGCAAGTATGAAATCCAAGGGAAGAAGTGGTGATATGAATACCTGAGCCATTACTAAAACTTGATAGCTATATAATAAACCAAAGCAAAATCACAAATTTTACCAGGCCAAAAAATAAGACACCTAAAGCAGCCAAGTAAAATTATATTCAACCATTCTTTTCATCTCCCTTTTTCTTTTCACCTCCATTTTTCAATTCTTCAATCCTTCAGTGACAGCAGCTAGAGCACAACCCATACAATATGTAATTCATCTGCGTAAATAACTCAACAAAAAGGCAATTCATCTACAATCTTGACATCCGGTAATGTTAAATTGTAAATGCAGCAATGCAATTCTAAACATATTGCAAAACATCTTTTATCGGCATCAAGCCATGTCAAGCAAGAAAATATATAGTAAAATGTTGTAGCCCTTCCAATGAAACTACAACAACACAGACCGTGGGGAGCAATCATAGAAACTCTTGTGCTTTCTACTGAGTAAAGACGGAAACTAGTGCAATGTCAACATTATCAATCATTGGGTGACAATGTGTACGCTTGCTGGCTTATATCTTTCTCAAAACTTTCTTAGGCTTTTAATGATGCGAAACTTAATATGGCTGTTATTTATATAATTTTTTTTTCTCGTTTCAAAAAATGAGAAGGACATACGATTCCTTTCTAAACAGAGAGAAACTCAGAAAACTTATCCAACTAAAAATCTTACAGCGACTGATTTATTTGATATCACTGAAACATAACTCCTTGTATGATTTTCTACTCTCAGTAACATTGATAAAACATAAGCAATTCAACTTGGAAACGAAAAGACAGCAGCATTCAATATCACAATATTGTGGATGCAAATTTCTTCCTCCTTGCTCTTGGAAAAAATTTCACCTACAAAACAAATAACACCTTAGGTCAAGACCAAACGTGCCCACGATCAATTGGGGGGCGGGGGAAGGCTTTGGCCGAAGAACCTCTAATGCCAAAGTTAGAATTTTGAGGGAAAAGTGTTTGGAAAATTTATAGAATTTAGCAAGAGTGTAGAACTTAGGTTTTGGAGATAATGAGGGTGTTTATACAGGGGTGTGGCCGGCTCCTTTGGGAGGAGATGGACCAGCTACTTGGATAGGTTTTTTGGGTGAGATTCATGATTTGTAGCTAATTAGTAAATTAACTGAATAATAAATCAATTAATTAGCTAATTAATATAATTAAAAAGGAATGATTTGGGGGTTACCTTGTGGAGAATATTTGATGAGGATGGATGAAATAGGTTTTGAATAATATTTTGGGCAATTTTGATTTGATTGAGGGATGGTTGTCCACTAATCGCGCGTAGGAGTTCTGGTGTTTCTCGAGGGTAATTTTACCCTTTTTGCCCTAGAATCCACGTGTCACCTCTATATTCTTCTTGATTATTTTTGGCTCCACAAATGCACCCACACCTATTGGGATGCTTGCAGAAAATGGCAGTAGGTGTAGAGATCTTCTTGCTTTATGAAACGTATGATTGTTTCCTATTTTGATGTAGATTCCCTCTTTAATTGGAAATTAGATCCTTCTAGGAAAGGGAAATAAATCACTTTTAAAGTATATTTAAGTCTACCTTAAGTAGATGATTAAATCAACTTTAGAGAGCAATTTATTCTACCCTACAAGAGAGAGAAAGCTAGAGGATATTTGTTCCCCCTTCCCTAGCAATCTTCTACCCTTGTCCATGCAAATGACCTTCTTTCGTTGCTTTCTTCGTCTTCTCTGTGTCGCCACAAGGTAAGAAAAATTTTATTTTCCTTGTCTTCTTCTTGGATAGTGCTGTCACGGGATAGCTGTTGGGGTAGTGTGGCACATCGGCTGGCAGAGGCTAGTAGTCGGCTCGGCATGGGCCGATGAGGTGTTATGGCAGGGACCACTGCTTGGGTTGCTTGGCTTGGCTAGAGTCAAGGGTAGCTTGTGCGGCTAGGGCCGCGGATTCAGGTGTTGGGGCGCAGTGCTAGGTGAGTCACATGACTCATGTACTTTGGGCTTTGGACTTGACTGGGGCCAGGCCGGTTGAGAAAAATGAGAAAGTTGCGAGCCTCATGGGCTACTGGAATAATGGGCATGCAGGCCTCCTGCTTGCTGGTTCGAGAGAAAAAAGGGAAAAGCCAGTATGGGTTGAGCTCCCCTGCTGAGTACCGTGAATAGCGTTGGCTGCTTAGTCATATTCGCTGGGAGAAAGGTGGGTTGCTCCAGAGAGAAGAGGTAAAAATGATCAAGGCGGATGCATTGGCTCGTCTGATCGCTGTCGTGGAGCCTACTATGAATGAAGCTGGAAAGAAGAGATCTTCCCCGCTTGCTCAAGAGATGTCAGTTGAGAAAAAACTGAAGACTTCTTCCACTGTTCGTGAGGGTCCGTCTGCTGCCGAAAGGCCTGTGATTGACATGATTTCTTCCAATGGGAAGAAAACTGAGGCTGCTAGATATGAGCCTGTTGCACCTACCATGTCGAGAATGGCTAGTACGATTGCTGATATGATTGCTCAGTGTAGAGGTCTTGTCATGCCACTAGTGCCGAAGACTGTACCAAGATGTCCATTAGGAGCTAAGTCCGGTTCACATTTGGAGAGACTTGCTATTATGAAGAACGATAAGGTGGACTTTGCTGCTAAAGTAGCGTCAATGCTCACTCCCCCTGCTGGGAAGGAGAAGACTGCTCGCGTGGGCAGCTATGAGAAATCCACTAAGCCTCTTTCTGGGGAGGCTGCTGAGATCTGCGCAATTTTGAAACAAGATCTGTTTGAAGACATGGACGGTTGTGCCAAATTTGTCTATGGCGTTAAAGGTGTTGTTTGCCCAAGTTCCTTTGCGAAGCATGCGACAGATTATAGGAAAAATGCCCTATTTGCCATGATGCAAAAGATGACTATTCTGGCAGCCGAGTCTATACTCCTCGACCAAAATGATACCAAGGCTGCTAAGGAGGTGGCAAGGGTTGTGGCAGTCGATGCTTATTCTTCTGCCGAGAAGATCAAGAGGTTGGAATATGAGCTCGTCACTATGAAGGGGTCTAATATATTTGCCCCCACTTCTCTGCAGCTTGAGACCGCTCACCAAAAGATCGTTGACTTAAAGACTAGGCTTAACGCGATCCAACTTAAGTATGAAAGTGCATAGAATGAGATGTCACATACCTCAAATTCAAGATCTTGAGCGTGCCGTTTCTGAGCTTCGTTCCACTGCTTTTGCAAAGGATGAAGAGTTGATTGCTGCTTATAACCAAGTGATCCACTTCAAGAAGGTCGTTGATAGGCTTAAACCCCAAGTATTGAAACTCCAAGGTGCACTGAAAATCAACGAAAGTTTAAAGAAAGAAGTGGATGAGCTACAGCGCGTCTGTGTTGGTCTACTCGAGGAGATCGGGCAGCTAAAAGGTGAGAAGGTTGGGCATGAGGCTCCGCTTGTTTAGAGTCAGGCCGATTTCTACAAGCTGGGTTATGTAGATCATCTTTTTGGTAGACAGTCTGACTTCGAGTTTGCTGGGAGAGACTTCGAAACCTTCTATATTTCTCCGGAAGACTTGTTTGCCTTTACTTTTTAGGCCTCCATTGGTGAAGTAGTCGAAGATGTTGGTGCCCAGGCTGGATTAGTCGGGGGTGAAGCGCTAGATAGTGCCACTGTTGAGAATGTCACAGCTACTGAAGGTGTGACAACCGAGTAGTCATGGAGTGTCCAAGCTACTGAAGAGTGGTCTTTTAGGTAGTCTTTAGGATTTTCTTTGTTTCCCTCATTGCTTTTTGCTTTGCTTGAACTCCTTCAGTCTTTGCTAATTGTTTATCAATTTTGTTAGAAAATTTAATAAACATGCTTCCTTCGCTTTTCTCCATCTTTGCTTCTTTTGTTCATACCCTAACCTGTACACTTTATAGACCAGTGGCAAGCGTGCTACTTTTCTATAAACAGACAGGCCTGCCTAGCCGATGCAGTCGTATGCGTTGGTGTAGAACTTTGCAAAATTTGTTAGCCATAGGGTCAGCAGCCTACTTACAGAAGCAGACAAGTCCACGTGATCACTAGGCTGTTAACCTTGGCTTTTTCCAATTTCGTAGGTTGCGTAGTAAGTATTGTGGATGCAAATTTCCGTCGTCTTCAGTCTTGACGAAAATGCACCTGCAAAACAATTAACACCTTTGATCAAAGACCTAAGCCTCACGCACCCACGAGGTGGAGGGGGTTAGGTCAACGGATCTCCGATGCCTAAGTTAGTTTCTCTGAGAGAGTAAAGTGTGAGGCTTTTTAGGGTTGTCCAAAGCTCTTCGAAATTGGTAGAATATGAATTATTTATAGGGCTAGGGCCGGCCATATAGGGTTTAATGGAGAAAATATTCTTTAAATATTCTCAAGGTAATTAATAGGAAATAATATCTTCAGATAATAGGGTAATAATCCTTAATTGGTTTAAATTAGGATTACTTACTTGATTGGAGTTAATCTTCAATTAGGAATATTAAAGATAGGATTTGGGTAATTAATCCTTATCTTTAATTCCTTGCCATGAGCAGGTGAGCTGTGGGCAATTGTGTTCAGCTGATGCGTCCTTCAGGGATATGAGCTGCGCGTGGGAGAATCTGAGAAGTCTGCCCATTTATTAAGGGCAATCTTGTCCTTCTTGAATAAAAGTCCACGTGTCACTTTTAGAATTTTTGGGATTATATTTGGTTCCACAAATGCCCCCACACCTACTGTGCTGCTCACATAGAAAGGGCAGTAGGTGTAGAAATCCCAAGCTGTTTGGGCTTGTAGAGTTGTTCCCCAATTTGAACTTGATCTTTTTCCTTGATTGGGAGATAGACTTCTTCTAGGAAAAGGAAAATAAGTGCCCCAATACCTATTTAATTCTGCCTTAAGCCGGGGATTAAATAAATTTGGAGAACAATCATTATTCCAACAAGAAAGAGAAGCATTGTTTCTCGTTGTCCTTCTTCTTCTCCGTGCCACGCCAAGGTAAGAAAAATTTGAATTTTTTCTTCTTGGATTTTTGGGAGCCTTAGGGCTTGAAAATTGGCTCGACGGGAGCCGAGTTGGTGTATGGCATGCGACAAGGAAGCCACGGTGTTGTAGGTGCGCAAGGGCGCTGAGCTGGGTGAGCCATGAGGCTCTAGCTCTTCTGGATTTGCTTGGCAGGGGCCGAGCTAGGCGCAGTAGGTGCAGACATGCAATTGCAGGCGAGAGGGAACAAATGAGACTGGCCGAGAGGCCTTAAAACCTGCTTGGAATGCGCAGGGGCGCTGAAGGAGAAAGGGGAAGAAGGAGCAGGCTTCCCCCCATGCTGGGCTAGAGTGGCGCGGGCCGCGTGAAGGGCGCGAGGGAGAGTGAGAGCTGGGCCTGGGTCATGGGGCTTGGCCTACGACTGGGTTCCTGAGGCGTGAAGGAAAAGAGAGGAAGAAGGTGCGGGCCTCCCTTCCTTTTTCCTTCATCCTTTTTTTTTTTTTTTGCAGGGACTTTGAGATGTCTTCCTCTGATCACAAAAATGACGAATATCCTCCACCTTTGTACCGTCAAGGTGGTTCTTCTGGCAAGATGGGTTACTTCAAGGCTACGCATGTCAAGATCAATTTCGATGAGCTGTTTCAGGATTTTCTTAAAGCGTACAAGCATGTGATTCAGTCTGGGGTTCACGTCAAGCGGGTGAAAGATGATAGTGGCCATGAACCATGTGGAGAGAATGACTGTGCTAGGAAAAGAGCCATCAAATTCCACCCGTATTACTTTGTGTTGAGATTCACTTTTCCCATGTCGCGTCTTTTCCAGGAGGTGATATGTTCCATGAAATGCACGTCTGCTCAGTGCTCTCCAAATGCAGTTCGTGCGATGATGGGATTTTCGAACTTGAGCATGTGCTTTGATCTTGGCTTGACCATAAATGAGTTATGGTATTTCTTTGAGATCGGCCACAAGGAATGTGTGTGGCAACTAAGGTTTCGCCATAGGTTGTTCGATGCTTCTAGCAAAGGTGATCATGACTAGGCGAGAGACACCTTGGAGGTGAGCGGAGAATTTGAGTCTGACTTTTCTCCTGAGCTGTGTGTCCCGACTACCTTTATTAGTGGTAAGTGAACTGCTTCATTCTTGTCCTGCTTGAATTTTTGTTGAGCTGCTCCATGACTTCAATTTGTTAATCGTCTTTCTTACTTTGCGTAGATTCGGAGTTTGGCTCAACTCCGAGGACTTCGGCAGATATGAAGAAGGTTCACATCGACTTGGGTATTCCTGCTGAGTATCGAAAGTGGCGCTGGCTGCTCAGCCCTCTTCGTCGGGAGAAAAGTGGTCTGCCTCAGAAGGAAAAGATAATGCGAATAAAGGATGAGGCATTAGTTCGCCCGATCGCTGCTGTAGAGCCTGCTGCCATCAAGGGTGGAAAGAGAATATCTTCCTCACCTGCTCGTGAGCCTTCGGCCGAAAAGAGGCCAAGGACTTCTTCTGCTGCTCATATGAGCTCGTCTACTGCTGAGAAACTTGTCATTGATCTAACTTCCCCCAAAAGGGTGAAGAAGACCGTCGAGCCTAAGCCTATGAAACCTGCTGCTCCGAAGGTGACTGCATCCATCGCTGAGAGACTTGCCCAGTGGAAAGGTTCGGAGGTGCCTTTGGTGTCCAGGTTTGTATCGAATCGTCCATCGGGAGCTAAGTCTGAATCAGCTTCTAAGAGACTCGCCACTATAAAGAGCGAGAATGTGGATTCTGTTGCTAAAGTGGGGCCTGGGCGCACTCCTCATTCTGTTATGACTTACTCATCTGCTAAGAAGGGGAAATCTGCTCGCACGGGCAGTTGTGAGAGATCCACCGAGTCTGAGGCTGAAGAATTTCCTAAGGTTTGTGCGCTGCTGAAGGCTGACCTAATTGAGGACGTCGATGCATGCGCCAAGTTCGTTGACAGTGTTGAGAAAGTTGTCATCCGTTCAGACTCATTTGCGAAGCGTCCTGCCTACTCAATGAGGTCCTCCCTGATTGCTATAATGCATAAGACTTTGATCCTGGCAGCTGAGTCTATGCGCGTTGATCGGGATGATGTCAAGTGTGCTAAGGAGGCCGAGGTGACATTGGTGGCTCAGCTTCGCTCGGCTGCTAAAAAGATCGAGAAGTTCGAATCTGAACTTGCTGTTTTGAATGGGTTTAATGTCTCTACCCCCACTTATTTGCAATTGGAGATTGCTCGTGAAGAGGCCGCCCATTTGAATGCTAGGCTCAGTGCGACTCAGGCGATGTTCGAAGCTTCAAAGAAGGAAATCAGTCGTGTTTCTCCGGTTGTCGATGACCTTAAGTGTGTCAATTCGGAGCTACGATCTACTTGTTTGGCCAAGGACGATGAGCTTATCTTCATGCATGCTGAAGTGTCTCATCTCAAGGAGATTGCCAGTAAGCTTAAGTCAAAGGAACTGGATCTATAAGGTGGGTTATATGCTAGCGAGAACCTGAAAAAGGAACTGGATGAGCTGCAGGGTGCTCAGATTGGGCTTGTTTAGGAGAATGTGCAGCTGAAGAATGAGAAAGTTGGTCACGAAGTGGCGCTGCTTCTTGTCAGGCCGATTTCTACAAGCTTGGCTATGTAAACAATCTTCAGGGCAGGTCGTCGGATTATGAATTTTCTAATAAAGACTTCAAGACGTTTTCCATTTCTCCAGTTGATCTACTTGATTTCTCATTTGAGGCTGCCTTTGGTGGAGATGCTGAAGGTTAGGCAGTCCAGGCAGGGGCTGCTGAGGATGAGCTGATGGAAACTTTAGCTGCTTGGAACAGCACGACTGCTAAAAGCACGGCAGTCGAGGAACCAATGGTTGCGCAAGCTGCTAAGGAGTAGTCTTTTTGCTTAGACTTAGGAGTTTTGCTTCTTTTCCTTTTTGTCATGTTTTGCTTGAACTTTGTTGGCCTTCGAGCCGGTTTATCAGTTTGCTAGATTTTTAATAAACAGCTTTCCTTGTTTTTGCTTCATCCTTCTACTTTGCCATGTCTTTTGCGAAACTTTACCGTAGGACGGGTGACTGGGTGAGTTGCTTCAACGAAGCAGTTGATCCCACGTCGTCACTTAGGTTTTAGTTTCGGCTTTTGAGCGTCGTGAGCCTTGCCTGCTTGTGGCGTCTTGCAAAACCTTATCGTAGGACGGGCAGTTGAGTGGGTTACTCCGATGGAGCAGTTGACTAACGTGGTCACTTTAGGCTTCAGTTTTGGCTTTGGGTAGCTTCGTAAGCTTTACCTACAAGAGCAAAAACGCGAGATTTTTAACTTATAGAGCTGTTAGCCGAGCTCATGCTTCTCATAGGAAGAAGAAGAGGTCCGCGTAGCTATTATAGTCGTGACACTTAACTTTTGGTGGCTTCTTGAGCCTTGGCCCTCCCGGGGCATGTTGCGAGATTTTTTACTTATAGAGCCATTGGCCGGACTCGTCCTTCTCGTAGGAAGCAAAGGAGGTCCGCGTAGTTACTATAATCGTGACACTCGACTTTTGATGGCTTCTTGAGTCTTAGCCTTCCCAGGGCATGTTGCCAGATTTTTTACTTATAGAGTTGTCAGCCGAACTCGTGTTTCTCGTAGAAAGCAGAGGAGGTCCGCGCAGCTACTATAGTCGTGACACTCGACTTTTGGTGGCTTCTTGAGCCTTGGCTCTCCCAGGGCATGTTGCGAGATTTTTGACTTATCGAGTCGTCGACCGGACTCGTGCTCTCGTATGAAGTAGAGCAGGTCTGCGTAGCTACTATAGTCGTGACACTCGACTTTGTCCCAGTAAAACTTAACCCATAGACCGTCGGCCGGAAGCGCTACTTATAAGTAAGCAGGCGAGTCCGCGTAGTCATGGCAGGTGTAAGTTCCGCCTTATGGGTTGCCTTGGGCTAATAGCCGTAGGGTCGTCGACCGGGCGTCTTACTTACAGAAGCAGACGACCCGTGTGACCACTTCAAGCGTCATCTCTGGCTCTCAGAGGCATTCTTTGGAGTGAGGTGTAGGCGAAATAGCTCATCAGAAGCTATATCCTTCCGAGTCGCAGCTTTGATCCCTCAGGTTGCTTGACTAGTATTGCAACACTTTAAAATCAAGCCACTTCATGAAGATCTGCACGTCGAAGACGGACCATCTTGTTCACGCGAGATCTTTCATGGGCAGGTGTTCTGCACTTAACTGTCTCTTCCAGTTAGAGACCCGGGTCCCGCAGAATTGAATCCTTCAGTTGGCTAAGTCCATTCATGTGGAAGGACTATTTTGGCCAATTTTGGGAGTCATCCGGCTCAAGTGGTCGCTGACATCAAGGGAAACTGAGTAGTCGTACTACCCATCCACGTCTGGATATTCCGGATACGCCATGTCTGAAAGTGCAGAGGGCATATTCTGCTTATCACATGAGTGGTTATGCCATGTCGCAGGGCAGATGGCATCTTACGCCATGTCTGCAAGGCAGAGGGCGTTCTCACGCCATGTCTGCCGGGCAGAGGGTGTTTTTCACCATGTTTGCAGGGCAGCGGGTGTCTTGCATCATGTCTGCTGGGCAAATGGTGTATTTCACCATGTCTGCAGGGCAGAAGGTGTTTTTCACCATGTCTGCAGGGCAGCGGGTGTCTTGCACCATGTCTGTCGGGCAGCGGGTGTCTTGCACCATGTTTGCTAGGCATAGGGTGTTTTTCACCATGTCTGCAGGGCAGCGGGTATCTTGCACTATGTCTGCTGAGCATATGGTGTCTTTCACCATGTCTGCAGGGCAGCGGGTGTCTTGCACCATGTCTGCTGGGCAGAGGGTGTTTTTCACCATGTCTGCCAGACGGTGGGTGTCTTGCACGCCCGACAGGTGTCTTGCATCATGTCCGTCCAGCAAATGGTGTTTTCTATTTATCACATGAGGTAATCAGTTTGTTTATGCATTTGGCTCAGGCTTGCGAATTATTCCTTCAATTTTTATTGAAAATAGAGGCTTTTATTAACTTTGCACATAGGCAATAATGTCATAACAGTTGATCATCCTCAACATGCAAGGTCTCCGTCCGTCGAGCTGCTTGAGTCTTCAAACTTTTCATCTTAAACATGGTCCAAGGGATGGTGGGAGGTCACACGTAGTACTTTCTCAGGTTGTAGGCATTCCACTGCTTGTCGATTTCTTTGTCGTTCATGGTGGTGAGGGTGTAGCTTCCTTTTCCGCCTACTCGGCTAATTTTGTATGGACCTTCCCAAATGGGTGCCTTCTTTTTGGAGCCTTCCCGTCAGGCGGTGATGAACGCTTTCCTGAGGACTAGGTCTCCTGGCTAGAACTGCCAGATTTTTATCCTTTTATTGTAGCTGGAGAAGAGATGCTGTTGATAGGCCGCGATGCGGGTGATAACCTTCTCACGCTCTTCTTCTGCCAGGTCAAAGTTGGTGGCCATCTCCTTTTCGTTCTGCTCGAGGTTCGGCAATATAGTGCTGATGCTTGGCACTACGACGTTGGGAGGAATAATCACCTCAGAACCATACGCCAAGGAGAATGGAGTCTCGCCGGTTGCTCGTCTTTTTTTGGTGCGATATGCCCATAGAACACCAAGAGCTCGTCTGGCCACTTGCCATTCTTATCTGAGAGGGGCTTCTTAAGGCAGTCGAGGATAGTCTTGTTGGACGCTTCGGCCTGCCCGTTGCCCTGTGGGTATCGGGACGTGGACATGTGTTGCTTGATGCTATATTTTTTTAAGAATCTTACCAAGTCTTTGCCCACGAACTGTTGGCCATTGGCGGTGACGATAGAGTGTGAGATGCCGAAGCGGCAGATGATGTTCTTCCATATGAAGCACTCTATGTCCGTCTGGGTAGTTGTGGTCATTGGTTCAGCTTCGACCCATTTTGTGAAATAGTCGATCGCTACGATCATCATGCCTCTGCCCCTAGTAGCAGGCGGCATTGGTCCGTCCAAGCCGATCGCCCATTGCATGAATGGCCATGGGCTTATCTGCGAATGGAGTTCGTTGGCAAGTAGTGCGGGCACATGCTTGAAGTGGTGTCGCACCTTTGTACATACTCATTAGCATCTTGATGCATGGTCAGCCAATAATAACCAGCGTTGAGAGTTTTATGCGCCAAGGATCGACCCCTAGAGTGGTTTCCATAGACGCCTTCGTGGATTGAGCTAAGAATCTTCAGGTCGTCGGGAGGTGATAGGCAGCGGAGATGTGGTCCTGAAAATGATCTTCGAAAGAGCATGTCGTTCCACATGTAGCAGTGTGCGGCCTTTATTTGGAGCTTCCTAGACTCCAGTCTGTTTGCGGGGAGCGTACCATTGACTATGCAGTCGATGATGGGATCTTGCCAACTCGAGGTCTTGCTGATCTACGCCACTTCGCTTGCTGGTTCCTCATCCATGCTTGGCTTCTCCAGGTACTCGATCGGGATTGAGCGTCTGAACTGATAGTCTAATATGGAAGCTAGGCTTGCTAGTGCGTCTGCATGGGCATTTTCTGCCTGTGGAACTCGAGTGAATGTATATGTTTAGAACGTCGCTAGCTGCTCTCGTACCTTCTCGAGGTATCAGGCCATCCTTGGATGTTTTATTACGTACTCCCCTGAAGTTTGGTTGGTGATCAGTTGGGAATCGGAATAGATTGCGAGCTTCTTCATCGTTAGGTCTTTTGCCAATCGGAGACCTGTTAGTAGAGCTTCATACTCTGCTTCGTTGTTCGATGCTTTGAAGTTTAGAGTGATCGCCTGCTCGAGTATTGAGCCGTCTGGGATAGTGAGAACTAGGCCTGTTCCCGATCCTTAATGGTTGGATGATCCATTAACTTGCAAACACCAAAAATCTCCATCAGGTGGGGCGGGTACGACTATGGTGTGCTCGGCTACCTCCGAGGTGCTTCCGGGCTGTGTTGCTGCATCCTTCAGGCTCGGGGTGAATTCTGCTATGAAGTCTGCCAATGCTTTTATTGCCGTGCGGAGTTGGTATGCTAAGCCGTATTGACCAAGTTCCAACGCCCACTTCATTACTCACTAAGAAGCGTCCGGACTATGCAAAACTGATCGCAGTGGGTATTGGGTCATAACGATGACCGGATGCCTTTGGAAGTAGGGTCTGAGCTTCCGAGCTGCAACAACTAGCGCCAAAATTAGTTTTTCGATCTTTGGGTATCTGGTTTCCGCATCGATGAGAGCTTTGGATGTGTAGAATACAGGCAGTTGGGCCCCCAACTCTTCTCGTATGAGGGCAGAACTTACTGCTACTTCCGATACCGCCAGATAGATGTATAGGTTCTCCGCTGCTTCCGGTTTGGATATTAGTAGAGGTGATGTCAAGTACTGCTTCAGGTCCTGAAATGCTTTTTCGCACTCATCGTCCCATTTGTCCTTCTGCGCCCTTTTGATTGCCTTGAAGAAAGGCTTGCATCGGTCGATAGATCGCGAAAGGAAGCGATTGAGTGCGGCTGCTCGTTTGGTCAGACTTTGGATCTCCTTCAGAGTTAAGGGCTATTTCATGTCCAGGATCGCTTTGATATGCCTTGGATAAGCCTCGATTCCTCGTTGGGTTACAAGGTACCCTAAGAATCGGCTTGAGGAAAAGCCAAATGTGCACTTAGTTGGGTTGAGCTTCATGTTGTACTATCGAAGAATGGCAAAAGTTTATGCCAAGTTGCGAATGTGGTCTGACCACTGCTTGCCTTTCACCATGATGTCGTCGACGTAGACTTCCATAGTGACCCCGATCTACTTCTTGAACATCGTGTTTACAAGCACTGGTAGGTTGCTCTTGCGTTCTTCATGCCAAAAGGCATGACCTTGTAGCAGTATGTGCCTCGCTCGATCACGAATGCAGTTTTTTCTTTGTCAGGCTTGTGCATGGCAATCAGATTGTAGCCTGAATATGCGTCCAAGAAGCTGAGCAGCTGGTTCCCGGATGTTGACTCAACGAGAAGGTTGATTCGGGAAACCGGGTAGTTGTCTTTAGGGCATGCCTTGTTAAGGTCGGTGTAATCCATGCATACTCTCCATTTTCCCTTCTCTTTTTTCATTATTAGCACGACGTTGGCCAGCCATGCTGAATGTGCCACTTCCTCAATGAATCCGGCCTTCAGTAGCTTGTTGATCTCTGCCTCAATGATCGCTACTTACTCGGGTGCGAAAAGTCACCTTTTTTGGACCACAAGTTTGGCAGCGGGGTCGACGTGCAGCTTGTTACAAGCTATCGCTGGATCAATGTCGGGTATGTCATAGGGTGACCATGCGAAGACATCACAATTTTCCCTAAGGAAAGCCGTGAGTTCTTCCTTGTCTGTTGGGCTCAGACGTAAGCCGATTCTAGCCATCTTTTTCGGCTGGTGGGGGTCAAGAATGATGCTTTCGGCGTCTTCTTCAGGTTTCCATCATGACTCATCTTCCAGGGCATTGTCGACCTTAACGCCATCTTCTTGACCTGCCTGCTGTAATTGCTATATGGCGGAGGTAAAGTCGTCTTTCTACATTTCAGCTGCTACTGTTGGGGCGAAAGATTTCTTCTTCGACTCCTTGAGAACTTGTACAGTGCATTGCCTGGACATGGCCTGGTCGTATTTGATTTCTCCGACTGCTCTTCCTGGGATGCGAAATCGGATTTTTTGATACTCGACCAAGGTCACAACTCTAATCTTCACTAGCCAGGGTCGGACCAATATCCCGTTGTGAGGAGATGGGTCGCTGACAATTATTAAGGTTTGCGACGAGACGATCGGCGGGCTGGTTACATCGAGTGTGATAGTGCCAATGGCAGTTGAGGTAAGTCTATTAAATCCAGTCAAGATCTTTGCTTTGCGTTGGACCGTGCTTTCCAAGCCCATCTTCTAGATGACTAACAGTTGTAAGAAGTTGACTGAGCTGCCATTGTCTACCATGACTCTGTCAATGATGGCGTGGGCCAGTTGTATAGAAATCACCAGGGCATCGTCGTGGGGAAAGTCTACTCCCTCAGTGTCTTACTCGGTGAGGCCGACGATTGGTACAGGTACATCATCGATGGCTTGAACCTGATTGACAGATCTCGCCTGCTGGATCTTCCTCTTCTTGGAGTTATTGGTGGCCCCCAGATGCTCGAATTCGGCAAAGATTCCGTTGATTCGGATTGTCTTGGTTGGGGGTTCGGCATCGGCATCTGCTTCTCACCTTGGCCGGGCAGCCGGTCTGTCGATATATTGGTCGCACTTGCCTTCCTTCACGAGTTGCTCGAGGTACCTCCTTCATGTGGTGCAATCATTGGTTGTGTGCCCAGGACCCCTGTGGAATGCACAATACTTGGTCTGGTCCATCTTTGAGGTGTTGCCCTTTATAGGCGGTGGCGGCTTGAACCATGGCTTGTCCTTGAGGTTGCGAAGGATTTGGATGATCGGGACTGTGAACCTAGTGTACGACTTGGGCGCCGTGCCTCCTTTCACTGGAGACCAGTTCCTGCGCTTGTCTCATGGCTTGCTTTTAATGTTGAGCGGTTTATTGCTCGCCTTCTTCTAAGTTGGTTCTGCGGCTCTGCGTGGCTGATCAGGCAGCTTCTATGTGCGTTTTTCCTCGTCCCAGAGGGAGTGCTTTTCTGCCAAAGCATAAAAGTTTGCCAGGGACAGGTTTTCGCCCATAATCAATTCTCCAAAAAACGGGTGATCTGCTGGGAGTCCTTTTCGGAAAGTTGAGCATGCGATGTTATCATCGCATCCGAAAATTTTTGCCTTTTCTGCTTTGAATCTCTTGACATAAGTACGGAGTGACTCCTCCCCGGTATTGACCCGCTAGTCCATGTTGTTTTTCGGCTCGTCTTGCTTGTTTGTACCTCAGTTGCGGTGCACGAAGTTCGCCTTGTGTTGCACGTCGTCTCTCCGGACGGGGGCTGCCAGTGGAACTTGAGCTGGACTGCTCACGCGCTCTTCTTTGGGCGTCATGCGGCTGCCTATTCCGTTGCCTCGTAAGAGGATCTCCTTGCGAGCCTAGCCCGGTGTGGACGTTTTTCCCAGAAGGTCTTGAGTGCTCATTGGAGTGTGGACCCAACCTCGAGTGCACACTGACTCGTGAGCCGAGTCAAGAATGAACGTTTTTTTACGCATCTAGGTGGAAGAAGACGTTTCCTCGAGGGCCCAAACGAAAATGTACACTGCCTGAATGCTCGATTTGTGGCTGGCTGAGCGGCTCTTTGCCGGGACGTCGCAGGAACGAGTCACGCTCTTCCGCCCTTGTCCTGCTTCAGGACACCTCGTCTGGGGCGCGCTGCATCTCAATGCACTCGAGGAGTTGGTTCACCAAGGTGGTCTGCTGCGCGAGGGCGTTAGTCAAATTAGCGACCTGCTGGGGCAGGTGGTGCTTGCCATTTGGATTGGAAGAGCTTGGATGATGGGCATCTAAAATGGCAAGCACCACTTGTTGGCCTTGGATCTGCATGGTCTCGGGCTCTCCTGGCAGTTGGTCTGCCACATCTTGGCATGTTGGTTGAATGGCTTGGGCTTGGGCCCGATGAGCTGCTTGGCTGGCAGCAGCTGCCGAATTCTGGGCTCGGGTTTGGGCCTGCGGTGTGACAATGCCAGTTGTTGATTAGGCTGGGTCTCCTGCCCAGGGCTCATTATGACAGCTGCCAAGTTCTGAGCCTCCTACCTAGGGTTAGGTGGAAGTGGTGTCGTGGCCTGGTGGCCTTGCCGTGGCTGCTGGGTCACGGTGGTGACTGTGGTGATGCGGCTTCGCGGCGGTAGGGCTCCTCCTGCTATCGTGTTGGTCGTGGGGCTATATCCTCATCTCCACTCTCCGGTCCAAATCCTTGCACGTACGGTGTTCCGTTCGTCGTAGTTTCTGAATTTCCTACCATTATATCCTTTCTCCAGAGATTGATCAAGAAACTTTTCTAGAAAAAATTAATTGATACAAAGTGAGAAATTCAACGTAACAGAAAATTCAAGAAACAAATGCGAGATGAGTTGCTGGAGAGGAGTTGCTGCTGGTAGGCTGCGATGCGGATCTTGGCCTTTTTGTTGTAGCTGGAGAGGAGTTGCTGCTGGTAGGCTGCGATGCGGATGATGGTCTGCTCGCGCTTCTTCTCTACCAGATCTAAGCTTGTGGTCATCTCCTTACTGTTCTGCTCAATGCTTGGCAATAAAGTGCTAATACTTGGCACGATAATGTTAGGATGAATGATTGCTTCCGAACCAAATGCCAAAGAGAAGGGAGTCTCACCGGTTGCTCATCTTTTGGTGGTGTGATATGCCTATAGACATCCGAGGAGTTCATCTGGCCATTTTCCTTTTTTGTCGAAGAGGGATTTCTTGAGGCAGTCGAGGATGGTCTTGTTGGATGTTTCGGCCTGCCCATTGCCTTAAGAATATCTTGGTGTGGACATGTGCTGCTTGATGCCATCCTTTTGGAAGAACTTCGCCAAATCTCTGCCTACGAATTACGAGCCATTATCGGTGACGATGGACTGAGGGATGCCAAATCAGAGAGTGATGTTCCTCTATATGAAGCGCTCTATGTTCGTCTAAGTCGTCGTTGTTATGGGCTCTGCTTCTACTCATTTGGTGAAGTAATCGGTTACCACAATCATCATGCATCTGCCCCCAGTAGCAGGCAGCACCCAGTAGCAGGCGGCATTGGCCCTACCATGTCGAAGGGCCAACGACTCATCTGTGGATGTAACTCACTGGCAGGCAGTGCTGGTACCGGCTTGTAGCGTTGGCAACAGTCGTACTTTTGCACTAACTCATTAACGTCTTGATACATGGTAGGCTAGCAGTAGCCTGCGTTAAGATCCCCTAAGGATCGACCTCCGAAGTGATTTCCACAAACGCCTTCGTGGTTTGCGCTTAGAACCTTTAGATCATCGGGATGTGCTAGGCAGCGGAGATGTGGTCCAATGTAGGATCTTCGAGGGAGAATGTCGTTCCACATGTAGTAGCGTGTTGCCTTTATTTGGAGCTTTCTAGACTTCAACCTTTCCATGAGGAATGTGTCATTGACCAGGTAGTTTATAATGGAATCTTGCCAGTTTGGAGTTGGACTAACCTGTGACACCTCGACTGCTGGCTCAACCTCTAGGCTTGGCTTATCTAGATACTCCATCGGAATTGAGCATTTGAGTTGGTGGTCAAGGGCGGAGCCTAGGCTGGCTAGCGCATCCGCGTGAGAATTGTTCGCCTGCGGAACTTGAGTAAGGGTGTAAGTTTGAAACGCCTCAAGTAGTATGGCTAGTGATTAGTTAGGAATCAAAATGAATTGCGAGCTTTTTCACTGCCAAGTCCTCGTACTCTGCTTTATTGTTAGATGTTCTGAAGCCTAGAGTGATCGCCTGCTTGGGCATTGAACCGTCTAGGATGACAAGGACCACACATGTTCCCGAACTTTTGTAGTTGGATGCATAGTCAACATGCAAATGCCAGAAGTCTCCATCGAACGAAGTAAGCGTGGCTAGGGCGTGCTCGGCTACCTCCGGAGCGTCGTTACGTCGCCTAGGTTAGGCGTGAAGGTGCGATAAGGAGCCGTGGAGTTGGGGCCATGTTACACATAGCAGGAGATGCTCAACTGTCGGTATCGAACCACTGAAGAGATGAATTATGGAGCAAGGGTCGACTGGGGCCGTGTGACGGGCAACCAGAAGTGGTGCTTAACTTGACGGTACATGTTGCTCCTATATAGAATCTTCTGGGGCAACTAGGACAAAACTTGTTGGAAGTCCTTTTTGGAAGGCTGCTCTAGCTATCGAGTCGTTGCATCCGACTATCTTTGCCTTCTCTGCTTTGAACCTCTTCATATAGTCGCGAAGCAACTCCTTTGGGTTCTTCTTGACGTTGAACAAGTGGTATGACCTTTTCTTGATCGGGCAATAAGATGAATATTCTTTGGTGTCGTCGAAACTCCGGATGGATCGTGGCGATAGGGTGTAGAACCAAACTTGCGCCTCGCCTTGTAGAGTGGTAGTGAATATCTTGCACATAAGATCGTCGTTGTTTCGATAAAGGACCATCGTGATTCGGTAATGCTTCAAGTGCCTATTTGGATCTCCATCTCTTTTGAAAGATGTGAAATATGGCATGCTAAACTTGCGTGGAGGCTCTGCCCGCTTGATCTCGTCCGCGAAATGTGACATGCTCATGTTGGTCATGTCGTAGTGCTTCATCGACCATTTCATTGCGTTGGAAATCATGCAATCGCTCATTTAAGAACTTCTCTACCTCTTCCTGAATTTGCCTTTGTTGGGGTAGCGGAGCTCTCGGCTACCCCCAGTTTTGACCTGCTGGTCTAGGCTGCTCTTTTACGTGCTCGGCTCATCTATGTCACGGCAACTGTGCATGTAGTCTGTTCCTCGCAGGTGAGGGAATTCTTCGCAGACTGCTGGTTGAACTTGAGCCGGATTGAGTGACTACTTCTCACCATCCGTCGCGCTACCTACTCCGATGTGAGGTGGAAGATGCTCTTTGCAGGCTTAACCGCAAATGAACACTTCGTCTGGAAGGTTGCTCATGTTGACTATCGGAGTGTGGCCCCAACCGTGAATGTATGTTCGTCCGTGGGCCTAGTCGAGAGTGCACACTCCTCCGCATGCTAAGATGGGAGTATACGCTATCTCAGGTGCCCAATCGGAAATGTACACTGCCTGAAAGCTCGGCTCGTGGCTGGTCGAGTGGCTGCTTACCAGGACGCTGCTAGAGAGGTTCTTCATCTGCCCTTGTCCTACTTCGGGACACCTTGTATGGGGCACGTTGCATCTCGGTGCGCTGCAAGAGCTGATTCACCAAGGTCGTATGTTGTACGAGGGCGCTCGTCAACTTTATGACTTGTCGAGACAAGTGTTGTTCTTTATTTCGGTTGGAAGAGCTTGGAATGAATGCGTCTCCTTAAGCAGTGGAAGTGTGGTAGACTCCGGGAGCGAGATTTGAAATGGGAAATATGGTGAAAATGCCCCTGGTTCAATCGTAGGCCTAGAAATTTGAAGTTGGGACGGTTGAACTAATCTTGGACCGATTTGAGGCCAAAGGAGCAGGCTGGACCGCGGGAGTAGGCTGGGTCACAAGAGCAAGCTGGGCCACAAGAGCAGGCTGGACCATGGGAATGGGCTACTCAGCGTGTGGCGCACGCGGGTGTGAGCCTTGGGCTCAGCTTGGCAACGCGTTGGATTTGGACGACACAGATCGGCTCAGCTAGGGCTTGGGCCCTTGAAGGTTGAAGTGGCACTACTTGGGTCGTGGCCTTAGAGCCGTGGGTTTTGCCAAAGGTAGCTGCCGTGGTGGTTGCCACGATGGTGCCTCGTGGAGGTGCTGCTCTACTCACCGCTATGTTGAGCCTTGTAGATCGTCGCGGTCCTAATCCTTGAACGTTGTAATTTCCATTTGTCGAGGTTTCCGAATCTCTTGCCATTGTACTTTTCTTTTACGTTTTATCAAAGAATTTTTAGAAATAAAAATTCCAAGAATAAGAACGTACGAAAAATCTACAAATGAACAAGAAAACGAAAAACCTTGGATGCTAAAGTCTTCTACAAGTGTGTGACTCAACTCTCAATGAAAGCACTAATTTGTGGATACAAATTTCTTTCTCCTTGCTCTTGGACAAAATTGCACCTACAAAACCAATAACACCTTAGATTAAGGTTAGAATTTTGAAGGAAAAGTGTTTAGAGAATTTAGCAAGAGTGTAGAACTTAGGTTTTGGAGAGAATGATGGTGTTTATATAAGGGTGTGGCTGGTCCCTTTGGGAGGAGATGGACCGGCCACTTGGATGGTTTTTTGGGTAAGATTCATGATTTGTAGCTAATTAGTAAATTAATTGAATAATAAATCAATTAATTAGCTAATTAATATAATTAAAAAGAATGATTTAGGGGTTACCGTGTGGAGAATATTTGATGAGAATGGATGAAATAAGTTTTGAATAAATACCTATTTTGGGCATTTTTGACTTGATTGATGGATGGTTATCCTTTTCACCCTAGAATCCACGTGTCACCTTTATATTCTTCTTGATTATTTTTGCTCTACAAATATCATATCAGCATTATTTATTTCATTACAGCTGACAAGACAATGATGTTAACCAATAGCTGCGTCTCTTTCATTTGACGTTGCCAATCGTAACAGATATTCGAATCTCTCAAATTCTTTCAGATTTTTTTAATCACTCGTTCATTTATAGCAAAGTTATCATGCTTCAAGAGTTCGTCCAAGCAAGGAGTAACCTAAATGATATTACACAAATTTGATGAACGTTTCCAGCTTATTAAGAAAAATTGTAAGACAAAGAAAACAGGCTTCCTAGGTTTTGAAGCCAGGGAAGAAAACAGTCTTCCAAACAACATTACATGAAAGTTCAACACCAACCCAAATCTAAAATTCAACCCCAACAACTAACCCTAAAATTCTAATTAAAACACAAATTACATAATCAATTGCATAATTAGAGAGAAAACAATAATTAGATTCAATCAATTGAAATAAAATTGCAAGAAAAATAGGAGGATGATGGAAGAACAGAGGGAGGGGTGGAACCTGGGAAGAAGAAGAAGAAGATGAATGAGAAGATGAATTGGGATTCAAATGAAGAAGATCGGGAGAGGACTGCGTATGGAGAGGAATGAGATAGCGAGAGGCAGAGAAAGCTTGGCAAACACTGCGTCTGGAAAGGAAGGAGAGAGCAACCCAACTAAATTGTACCATGGTTTTGGACGATATAAGCAAGCGGGTGTTTAATGTATAAAGTAGGTGGGCCCAGATTATTAAATCTGGTGGCTATTTAATACAATCGGACACCAAACATCATACTCCGTATTATTAGTATGATCCGGTGTTATACGACGTACCAAACGAGGCCTAAGTATTATATCACACCATCCCTTCACATATTGGTTATCCTTCATAAAATGCAGCTCACCACATGACCCCTATATTGGCCATTATGTTCTAATGTCCACGTGTGCCAGACATTTATACTTCGAATAACTAAATACTAAAGTTCTCATGCTCCATGATCAATTTCAACAACACAAAATGTATATATTGTCACACCCCAACCCTGAGATACTTCTAAGATCAACAAGTGACATCGCCATTTACCTGTTCATCTTCCATACCTCACCTCTGAGACATAACAAAAAACAACCCAACGGTTAATAATGTAGTAACTTTTTCTTTTATTTCATGGCTGCATCTAACCTCCGTGTTAGACAACCTACGTACCCTAAAATGAGATCAAGCTATTCGTAGTTCACCCTTTGATAAATTTTAGTTTCTCAGGGCACTTCCTAGCAGAAAATGTAAAGTTTAGCCTCATTCAATTTCTAGAATTCGACAAACATGGTTCACTAGATTCCAGTCTATTTAACAAAACCATATAGCCGCCCAGATTGTCATGTCATCTTTTACATATATCACAATATTTTCCGCCAACAATTCCACAATTACAGCAAATAGTAGATTTAATGAATCAAAGATGCACAATATTAACATTTAACTATGTTAATCAATCAATGATCTAATACCAGACCACTAAGTTTAATAAATTCAACCTCCACAAGGTTTGCCATATTTCTCAACATGCAATCCATATATCTAGTATTATAACCTTAAGTGACCATCACAAGAGTAACCTTGAGCAACTTCTACGCACAAGAATATAGGGTTCAACGATGATAGGATTCCGGACCACTCAACAAAACTCAACTTGAGAATACGTATGGTTCCCCAATGTGGATTAATAAGACGAAACCATAGGCATCTATCCAATAGCTTGATCCCCCAATGCGGATTAACTAGGCAAGATCACATATGGATCTAATGTGACCAAGTAGCCAGTGGTCCCCGAATGCGGATTTTCTAGGCAGAGTAACCCCTCAAATGCATATGGTCACCCAATGTGGATTAACTAGGTAGGACCATAGGTAGCATCAATAGTGTGGTCCCCCAATGTAGATTAACCAAGCAAAACCACCTATGAAAGTACACTGAGTAGGCAGTGACCACCTAATGCAGATTAACTAGGCTAAGTCACCCCTAGAGTGCGCATGGTCCCCCAATGTTGATTAACCAAGCGGAACCACCTATGGGAATATGTAACCAATTAGGTAGTGACCCCCTAATGCAGGTTAACCAGGCAGAGTCACCCCTAAAATGCGGATGGTCGCCTAATGCGGATAAACTAAGTAAGACCATAAGTATACACATAATAGTATGGTCCCCATTGCGAATTAACAAGACAGGACACAATCCATGTACTACTGCTATATGGTGCAGTCTCATCATCATACATCATACGCCATACATTCTATGTCATACAACATTTCATCATAAATTGCAACTGTAAGCATATACATTATCATTTCCATATAACACGATTATATAGTCACACAAATGTACTCATTCTACAAATTAACTCAAAACGGTCCTCGACTCATCTCCTCATACTAACACTTACACTTTATCATTACTATCATCTAGAAGCCTAATACACACAATAATTCCAGTAAAATGCCACTTGCACGTAAACCAAGATGCACATCACCCAGGATGGCTAGCCGACCAAGATAGGTTTACTTTGTTCTATTAGGTCTCTAATAATTCCAATACGGTGGCCAAACGGGGTTGACAAGGGGTGGGTAGGTTCATGAGAGTGAGAGAAGTCTGGAGGTGGTGGTGGCTATGCCTGGAGTCGCCATAATCCGTATGAAAAAGCCCCAGAAAGCTGTCAAAAAATTAGTCAGTTTTCGCAGGTCATGAATAGTAAACCGGGTCAAAATGGGTTGACCCCCTCTAATTAGTCCCCCTTCCAAAAACCTGGGCTTCCTAGTTATAGAAGGTTCATATTACCAAATTACCCTTGACTTTGCTCGCTTGCTTCTCTTTCGTTATAAATCCGATTCACGAACGGTTTTCGCCCACGTGCTTAGGGGATCGAGCTATATCCAAAAATACTAAGTTTGATCTCGAAAGGCCTATGAATTTTTAATGACTAACCTCATAATGAAACTTTAATTAAACAACCAAAAATTCAAAAATTAACGAAATATAACAATAAATTCCCAAAAATATGAATTACAAAAAACCAATAGTAAAATTTGGAAACAGGATTTCACATATATACTCATCAAAACATTTCCCGAAAACTAACATGTTTGACTTAAAAATAGAGAGATAATTGGAAATAGAGAAACCTCATAATAGCTTGTGCTTTTCATTTATCAGATAATAAGAATTTGAACACATTACATAGACCACTTACCTCGATAATCCAAACTTTGGCAAGACAACCATCTAACAATCTCCACATGTCGAATTCTCTAACCTAAACTCTCTTTCATTCTTTCTTTAGCTTTATCTTCCTCTCCTATTTCTTTCGAGCATCTCTAGGTTGTAGCTTTCCTCTAATTTCCATGATTCAAAATGAAACATAAGCTTCCTATTCATAGTAGTACAATGTCAGCTTAAGAATCCCCTAATTGGTTCAAATGGGTGGCAAAGTTTATTCCAATTTGATAATCAGTGCTCTTGTTTCAATAGCTCCTGCTTAAATTTCACGAGTCACATACACACATGTCCTTTGTATGCAAATTCAGAGCCACGTCCATGCACATATAGTGCTTACAAGCACCTTAATATGAATACAAGAAAAAGAGAGGCATGAACCAAATCATGTCAAGTAATATAGGGTGTTTAACTAAATCATCCCACATGCAATAATATAGGGTGTTCTCCAATGCTCATCATTTCAAATACATGCCACTCTTTCCTTTGGCCATCACGTGTTGACCAATTTGTTTGATTCACAGCCTATAACTACAACCTCCAAGTAATTTCAAAGTTGTTAACATCCAACAAGAAAAGAATGGCAGATTTTTCTAATTTACTGCAACCAGAAAAAAAAAACCCAGTTTACAAAACCAAAAGCCACATATTCTAAAGCCTAGAATCTGTAAACAGAAAAGCCAACAATCCCACAAAAATTGTTGAAAAAAAATCAGGAACCAATGCATATGAGGGTTTGAAATACTGAAATAAAATACCAACCAGAAGTCTGAAGCCTAAATTATGGACATCCATTAAAAGGGCAACCTAAATAATCAATGGAAAAGGAACCTGAATTCGGTTTCCTGAAAAGCAAAGGGCAAAAAACAACCATCCCTCAGTAAGGCAAGGAATTCAAAACAAATTGGCAAATCCAACAGTAAGGCAAGGAATTAAAAACAATATTTTACCTTTTGAATAAGAGGGAGTAAGCCGAAAATCAAACCCCCATCCCTCCCTCACCATTTGTGTCTGCAATCTGCCAACCTCTCTCTCTCTCTCTCTCTCTCTCTCTCTCTCTCCCATAAAATTGGACTCTCTATCAGCAAATCTCATAGATTCAGAAATCTAACCCCGAAATACAAAAATGCCCACGATTGTGGCCGTTTGATGTGGAATCACGCAGGCAGAATTGTCAATTCACAACCCCAACCCGGCCCTAAAACAGGCTGCCGCCCACCCCAATCCGGGCCCAAAAGAGCAGCCCAAACTCATCATCCTTTATGAAGGAAAGCCCAAAACCCAAAAGACCAATGGCATAAATGTAATTAGATGGAAATTGGGGCCCATCATATGCAACATGAATAGTGCAACTTCTTTTCCAACTTTACCCTTTAAGTAATGGTTAAGAGTACTTACTTTTATCACGAAACATTGAGTTCGAATATTTATTAGGAATGTCAAAGTTGTTACCCTAAAAAATGTTTATTATCATGTGTATTGATATTCCTAGCTAGTTCTAGCAAAAGGCTAGACCTATACATTAGATTATCATTTTCTCTATGTTTCTTCAACCAAATTGATATAACTCGACAAACAATAAGAAACTACCAAATTACAACCAATATTAGACTATACAACTAAATTGGCGATAAATATGGGTTAGGCCAATCTTCTTGCACTCCTATTTCAATCTCCGTTCTTGTATATTAATTACAATAATGTAAAACCCCATCTTGTCAAACGAAAATTGATATATTTAGACAGAAAATTAAAAACTACCAAACTACAACCAATAGAAGGCTATATAATTACTTTGCGAGAAATGTGGTTAGGCCAATGTCCTTGCATTCCAGTTCGATCTCTGTCTTTATGACAAAACATTGTGTTGTAAAACAAAAATAATTTTCAAGAGGAGTCATTGGGAATTATGACTGAAATCAAGAACTAGAATCATTTTCCTTATTCTTTGGCTCAACCAAGGAATTTTTTTTTTTTTAGACAATCGGCATGTGCAACGGTGACACCATAGTTTTTCTCCTCCCAAGGATAGATTTGTGCTGCATAATAGTGGAGAGGTTTCACTGAAAGTCATTGTGAATGAACGTACACTTTAGTCACATGATGCAGTTGCCACCACACAAACCCACCAAGACAACCTTTGTAAAAAAGGAAAACTAACGAAAAGTCCAAAAAAAACTTCTCTTTTAATGAAAAACCCTTTTTAAAGGTATACTGAATAGTACCAGGGAAAGGTATAAATGTGGTTTTTCGTTAAAAGTGAACAGTACCGGGAGTGTTTTGTTAAAACTCCCTTGTAAAAAAGCAAAGGGAATCTCTCCCTCTCCCACTTGCATGTATTTAATATATATATATATATATATATATAAGGTAAAAATTGTCACTTATATATTTACCAAAAAAGAAAGAAAAAGTCTCATTTTTCCAATTTAGTTTTAGGTTCGACTCTAAGAGGTGTTGATTTAGGCTAAGCTAATCAATAAGTCAACCATAATAACTAAGAATACCACTAGATTTTAGTACTACTTATATCTTCAATGTATAAGAGACTTGTAGCTAAGTTGATCAAAAGTATTTTTCTTTGCACCCAATATCCGAAGTTTGAATTTTATGTTTTCCTATATCGCTTGTATTAAGAAAAGTTTGGCATCTTTCAATTTATGTGACTATCAAATTTTCCCGTTGCCCCAATTTTACCAAGCTGTCATGCATTATGGTAAGGAACGTCATTTCGTTTTCTCGGCTGAGTGAAAAAAGAGAGGGCATATGTACCTTCATGTTGCTCCAATTGCTTTTAAGTCGATGGGGTAGACTATCTTTATTTGCTTGACCAAGAAAGGACATTAGTATCTCCTTATCTCTATGATCAGCAGAGTAATTACCAGCAAGAGAACTGAGTTCATCCATGGCTCTCGTTAGAGCTCGAGAAGCTTCGTCTTCCGATTCTAGTACTTATCACGTATTCTTGAGTTTTAGAGGCGAAGACACTCGCAAGACTTTTACTGACCACCTCTATGAAGCCTTTGTCAGTGCAGGCCTTCGAACTTTCCGAGATGATGATGAACTTGAGAGAGGGGAAGATATTAAGTCGGAGCTGCCGATAGCAATCCAACACTCTCGAAGTTCAGTCATAGTGTTTTCGAAAGACTACGCTTCTTCCAAGTGGTGCCTTGACGAGCTTGTGATGATCCTTGAACGGAAAAAGGCCTCTAAGCATGTAGTTATACCAGTGTTTTATGACATTGATCCATCGGAGGTGAGGAAGCAGACTGGAACCTTTGCGAAAGCATTTTCTAGACACCAAAAAAATCGATCTTTGAGCAAGGACAGGGTAAATGGATGGAGGGCAGCACTTGCAGAAGTTGCAGATCTAGCAGGGATGGTCTTACAAAATGAAAATGACGGGTAAATTCCCACTTCAACTAGTCTATTTTTATGAAGTTTCAGTAATTAGATTATCTTTTTATTGCTAGCTAGTGGATTAACTTTGTCACTAAGTTACTTCTATACAATACATTATAATTTAATCATTTGAAGTCATTTTGATTGCAATTTTTTAGGCACGAGGCGCAGTTTATCAAGAAAATTGTTAAAGTGATTGAAGCCAAATTAAGTCGCACAGCATTAAGTGTTGCCCCTTACCTGGTTGGTATCAATTCTCGAGTAGAAGAGATTACTTTATGGTTACAAGATGGATCATCCGATGTTGGCATATTTGTAATTTGTGGTATTGGTGGAATAGGGAAGACAACCATTGCGCAAGTTGTTTACAATTCAAATTTTTCAAGATTTGAAGGAAGAAGCTTCCTTGAAAATATCAGGGAAATTTCAGAAAGACCTAATGGCTTGGTACAAGTTCAAATGCAACTTCTCTATGATATATTGGGTGGGAGAGAAGTGAAGATACATAGTATAAGCGAGGGAATAATAAAGATTAAAGATGTCATTAGCTGTAAAAAAGTTTTTCTCGTTCTTGATGATGTAGATCATACGAGCCAATTAGATGCAATACTTAGAATGCGAGATTGGTTTTATCCAGGAAGTAAAATCATTATAACAACTAGGCATGCAGGGTTGTTAAAGTCTCAGAAGGCTGTTAAGGTACATAATGTTAAAACTCTAAATCATGTTGAATCATTGGAGCTCTTTAGTTGGCATGCTTTTGGACAAGACCATCCAATTGATGGTTACATCGAGCTTTCAGAAAGAGTAGTAAGCAATAGCGGAGGGCTTCCATTAGCTCTTCAAGTTTTGGGTTCCTCTCTATCAGGGCAAAATTTAGATGTATGGGAAAGTGCATTGAAGAAATTGGAAGCTATTCCAAATAGTGACATCGTGAATAAGCTCAAAATAAGCTACGATTCTTTACAAGATGACCATGACAAAAATTTATTCCTCCACATTGCATGTTTCTTTATTGGAAAGGATAAGGATGTCATTGTCAAAATACTAGATGGATGCGGCTCCTTTACAACTGTTGGCATTCAAAATCTCAGTGACCGATGTTTGGTAACAGTTGATGAATATAATAAAGTGAAGATGCATCAAATGATTCGGGACATGGGAAGAGAAATTGTTCGCCAAGAATCAAAAGAGCTTGAGAAACGTAGCAGATTATGGAATCATAAGGATTCTCTCAATGTCTTGAGAGAAAAAAATGTAAGAAGTTTCCTTTTATAATTATGCATGATTTTTTCCTCTTTTTGTGTATAAGTGTGTGTTACTAATCCAAATTCTTTTGTTTTTCTTTCTTATTTTGTATTAGGGTTCAAAAAAAATTGAAGGTCTTGCCCTGAACATGCATCTTGTAGACCACCCTTCAAGAAAATCGAATATGGTTGTCTTGGAAACCAAGGCATTTAAAAGGATGGTCAAGTTGAGATTGCTCCAGCTTAGTTATGTACAACTTAATGGATGCTATGAAGAATTTCCTAATGGATTGAGATGGTTGTATTGGCTTAAATTCCCCTTAGACTCTATACCTAGTGATCTTCTTTTAGAGAGCTTGGTTGTTCTTGAAATGCACTACAGCAGCTTAAGACAAATATGGAAGGGAACAAAGGTATTGAACTATTGTTTTGTTCTTCTGTTGTACGGAATCTAGGGAATCCATATTAACTCCATGTTTTTTTAACATCAAATATTAACCCCATGCTTTCTTGCATTTTGTTGTTTTACAGTATCTTCCAGCGTTAAAAATCCTTGATCTCAGCCATTCCCATGATCTCATTGAAACCGCTGACTTCTCATCGGTCCCCAATCTAGAAAGATTTAGTCTTGAAGATTGTGTAAGTTTGGTTTATGTCCATGAATCCATTGGAAATCTAGAGAAGCTTGTTTACTTGAATATGAAAGATTGCAGAAATATTACGAAGCTTCCGAAGAGCATTTCTATGCTTAAGTCACTTGAAACACTTATTGTATCTGGTTGTTCGAGTCTTATTGAGTTTTCCATGGAAATAGGAAAGATGGAATCTCTAAAAGTGTTTCTAGGTGATGAAATTCCAATTAGTAGATTACACACTACCACTTTACCCTGCACTTTAGTGGTTTTAAGTCTAACGGAATGCAATCTTTCTGATGATGCTTTTCCAAGGGATTTTGGTAACTTACCCTCATTGCAGAGATTGGATCTAAGTAGCAATCCAATTTGTAGCCTACCAGATTTCATCAGAGGCCTTACGGGGCTCGATCACCTTGCATTTTCCCGGTGTTCGAAGCTCAAATCGCTTGTGGGGCTACCGAGAGTTACAGAATTAGTTACAGTCCATTCTGAATCCTTGGAAAAAATAACATTTCAAACAATTTCATGCATCCCGGAGAGGTTTATGCATGGTTACAACTTTAAACTTGCTGAGATTGAGTACTGGTATAAGTTAGAACCCATTGAAAGGGTTGATGTAGAAATGATCAAACTTTTGGGATTGTGCAACTTGGAATCCATGAAAGCCATCAGGATGTTCATCCCAGATATGCTATATCGGGATGGCATGATCCGTCCCATTGAGGTGCTTCTCTCTCTCTCTCTCTCTCTCTCTCTCTCTCTCTCTCTCTCTCTCAAGAATGCTATATGTAACCCCAGTTGTTTTTCCAAATTTGCATGACGTGCTCACACTACTGGTATTTAACGCAATGGTTTGTGCATTATCATGTGACATGTAAGCTAGAGAAAGAAAAGTTGGGAAGAACTAAATTTTGGTAAAACAACAACTTCGACTATGGCCTAGCAAGATCAGCTGCCTAATTACTGTTTGCTATTTGGCATAGGGATTGTATGAATATGGTATATTCAGCACATTTCTTCCTGGAAACGAGGTTCCAGGCCGGTTCAGTCATACAAGTAAAGGGTCCTCAATATCTTTTACTTTGCCTTCACTTCCTAATCTCAAGATCCAAGGCTTGAATATCTTCTCCGTCTATGCAAATTCTGGTGTGTATCATTTTTCTAGTATACCTAATCCAGTAATGATCAAAATAAGTAACCAAAGCAAGGACCTTAAGTGGATCTATGGCCCCTCCTGCTACGGCATTCCAGATGATGGAAACGACGTGACATGGTTAAGCCACTGGAAGTTTGGGAATCGATTAGAATGTGGCGATGAAGTGACTGTTTCCATATTTACACATCCTCCATTTCTAGTGAAAGAGTGCGGCATCCAACTTGTGCACGAGCGAGAAGTCGAGATCATGAGCACCCAAGACTACAACATAGACCCTTGCCATTCCTTTTATGAGGATTTGGAAGAATTTGTTCCAGGAACGTACTTCCTGTGGGGTGGACCCATGGTGAAAGATAAAGATTATGTTTTTAGTTGGCAAAAGGAAGATTGGTTCCGCGGCATCTTTGGAGACTCTAATGAAGAGAATGGTATGTTGTTTAGCGAAGTTGTTCGTACTCTCACTTTCTCATCCGGCATTGTTCTTGTTAGCGCTTTAAAATACGATATATATCAATCTTAGAGTACACATGTAAGTCCATATCCACTTGCATTTTTGAAGAACTTGCTGTATTGATCTCTTGGACTGTCTGGTATTTGTGTTTTGTCTAGACCAAGAAGAAGGGCAGCAGGTGGGCGATAAGCCGCTTGCGATTGCAGTTGCAGCAGCAGAAGCATTGGTAGAAGCAGAGAGAGCAAGCAATACCGGCGGTCGAAGAGGCTGCAAGATTTTCGTTATATTCACCGCTGTCTTCTTTCTCTTCGTTTCTTTAGTATTCTCTCGCTTTCCTCTCTCTCAGTCATGAAAGACATTTGTTATACTTGACACAATCAAATTACTTTATCTGAATAATTGATTAATCTTGGCGGGTTATTAGATAATACTGTAGTACCACGTCATCCATGCTACTCATTTAAAATTTGACGTGTGGACCGTTTTGTTATGGGTGGATTTATAATTTCTTATGAGGGATTACAAATTAAATACTTTAAAAAAATTAAAAAAAACTAGCAACCACCCTCCGTCCCTGTCCCTGACAAATACCAATCCCAGTCCTTCGCCTCCACGACTCCAACCCCACTTGCCAGTCATCGGTTGCCATGGCAGCTGCCCATCCTTATCTCTTTCCCTCTTTCCCTCTTCCCCTCTTCCTCTATACCGGTTTCAGGTAAGACTAATCTCTTTTACATGATGGTGTGGATTCAAACCTCACCAGAGACTAATTTAACAAAATTGATCGTTTGACCAAAAAAAAAAAATATCATGAATACATGAATCTCTTTTCTCTCCGATTCTTCATAAATAACATAAATCCAGTAGATTATTCAATTTTAATGTTTTCCTTATTAAATAAAATGAAACCTTCAGTTACCCATTAATTTAGAAAATACATTTGAAATAATGACTTTATGAGTCATCATCAAAACGAAAACCTTCAGTTACCCATTAATTTAGTGTTTTCCTTGCTAAAGAATAGGTCAAAATGTTTTGACAAAATGTGACATCCCACATCGCCCATGGGAGTGATCCTTAAATGTATATTCTCATCCCTACCTAGCACGAGGCTTTTTGGGAGCTCACTGGCTTCGGGTTCCGTTGGAACTCCGAAGTTAAGTGAGAAGGAGACTAGAGCACTCCCAGGATGGGTGACCCACTGGGAAGTTGCTCGTGAGTTCCCAAAAACAAAACCGTGAGGGAATGGTAAGCCCAAAGCAGACAATATCGTGCTACGGTGGTGGAGCGGGCCCATGAAGTGATCCGCCCCGGGCTAGGATGTGACAAATGGTATCAGAGCCAATCCCTAGCAGGAAGTGTGCCGACGAGGATGTTGGGCCCCTAAGGGGGGTGGATTGTGACATCCCACATCGCCCATGGAAGTGATCCTTAAATGTATATTCTCATCCCTACCTAGCACGAGGCCTTTTGGGAGTTCACTGGCTTCGGGTTCCGTAGGAACTCTGAAGTTAAGCGAGAAGGAGACCAGAGCACTCTCAGGATGGGTGACCCACTGGGAAGTTACTCGTGAGTTCCCAAAAACAAAACCGTGAGGGAATGGTAAGCCCAAAGCGGACAATATCGTGCTACGGTGGTGGAGCGGGTCCGGGAAGTGATCCGCCCAGGGCGGGGATGTGACACAAAAATTGAGGATATTTATTTTATTTTATTCTTATTTAATGAAGATTTTTCAAGGAATGACCAAAATGATTGATGATGAACAAACTCAAGGACCACCTCAATTGATTTCAAGTCTCAAAGACCAAAATGAAGAGATGAAATCTTAGAGACTATTTTGGCTAAAAAACCATAGATTATAGACCAATTCTATAAACATGTATTCTCAATACTGGTAAATTCTTGACCAAAAAAATAATATTAGTAAATTAATATTTTTAATTTTTATGCACATGTAAATATAGTAAACCCGCAAAATGGTTAGCAAGAGTCAATATGAGCTCAAAATATACTCAACTATTAAATTTGCCCCAGTTGAGCTCAAAATCGCTAGTCCCACAACCGGTAAGTCATAAAAGTCGTCACCTATAAGAGTCAAACATGAGACTTCTTTTAAGTAGAGAAAAATATTTTAGACCGTAGTGCTAGTGGCATTTTCCTCATATAAGTTTGATTATTATAAAAAGGTATTTATCAATTTACCCCTCTGAATTTGTGAGGATTGGCTAAATTCCCCTTCAACTTTAATTTTGGCCAATTTCTTCCCTCAACTCTCATAATAGTCAATTTCCCTCTGTTGTTAAATTTTCTGAATTTTCCATCCATTCTTCTGTTAAGTATGTCATGTGCTATCCATGTGACCGCCTTGAAGGGCAAAAACGTCATTTTATCAAAACATTCTATCTTCTTCTTTTTCTCCAAACTTTCTATTTTCTTCCTTTTCTCCGAGCCAAGCCCGTTTTGGTTCCACCGGCGCGATTTCTTCATCCACCTTCATCATCTTCAGAACCCTTTCATCAGTCGTCTCCTCCGCTTCCTCTTTCGTTGCTAAACCCCCATTCATGTTTCCCTTCGCCCCATCGATTTTTGCCCTTTTCTACGTTTTTGACCTTCCAACTCTCCCAGCTCCCTTCTCCTTCTCACTCTTCCTCGTCTCCTTGCCCACCCCCATTGCCCGACCTCTCTTCTCCAGCTCGTTCGCTTCCTTTTCGTCCCAGGAGGCTCCGATTCGACAGACGGCAATTCCCTTGCCCGAGCTAAGCTTCCAGTGGGTTTCCTGAAGTTTTTTGGCGCGGCGGCACTGTCGGGGTTTGTTGTAGTGGCGTCGGTGTGTGGGGGGTTTGGGGATAGGTTTCGGCCATTATGGAGAGTAAGATTTAGGGGTTTTGTGATTGGTTTGCTTTATGTGCTGTATTAGGTGTATAATTGCAGGTGGGTTTGGAGTTTCATTATTCAAGTCAGTTTTTTTGCTACTTTTATACAAAATTGAAATGGAAAGGTTTCATGGGAGGGTTAGCAGGCATCGCCACCGGTTGGCTATTATTTGAAATGTTTCATGGGAGGGCTTATTGGTGCCATGGAGCTATGGATTGTAAGCGGTGTCGAAAGTCATTGCCACGCTAAAGAACTAAGGTGCTTCTCTCTTTTTGGTCAATTTCTTTTTTGGTGAAGAGGTGCTTATCTAACAAAGAAGAATCTAGAGGTGAGCGCGATGCGGTTCGGTGCGGTTTCGAGTGAAACCACAACCGAAATCGAAACTTTTTGCGATGTGGTTTTGAAGCCAAAACCGAAATGAAACCAAACGGTTCGGTTCGGTTCGGTTCGGTACGGTTTCAAACGGTTTCGATTTGGTTTTTGAGAAAAAAAATGTACAATTTAAAATGTACAATTTCAAACGGTCTTATTTTCCTCATATATTAATTAATGAATATGCAGCAAAATTGTAGCAAAAAACAGCAACAACAATGCAGCAAAAAACAGTGGCAAATGCAAAAAAAATGCAACAAAACTGCATAAAAAACGCAGCAAAACAACAGAAAAACAGCACCAAAACAGCAACAAAAAACTACAGCAAAGCTGCACCAAATCTGCACCAGGTCGCACTGTCACAGACTCGCAGAGATGCAAGCAGAAGCAACCAGGTCGCAGAATTGAAGATGAGTTAAGGAAAAGATGAGTTTTAAGAAGATGAGTTAAAGAAAAGATGAGTTTTAACAAGATGAGTTAAGGAGATGAAGATGTGTTTCAGCCTTCAGGAGTCGAGGTGCAAAACAAGATGATAATGATAGTCTAGTAACCTAGTTGAACTAATTAAAAGTTTAAAATATAACATTTATTTATTAATTTTATTATGTGGTGCGGTTTCGGTTTCGGTTTCGGTGCGGTTTTGAAAACCCAAAATCGAAACCAAACCGTTTTCTTTGCCGCTGTTCGGTTTCGAAACTGAAACCGTTTCAAAACCGCAAAACCAAACCGTTCGGTGCGGTTCGATTCGATTCGTGTTTCGGTTTCGGTTTTCAGTTCCAAGTGCCCACCCTAGAAGAATCTGGGTGGGAGTAGAAAACGTGGATGGAGAAAGGAAGAAGATAAAAGGGGTAGAGAAAATGACATTTTTGCCCTTAAAAGGCGGTCACGTGGATAACACGTGACATACTTAACAAGGGATAGATGGAAAATTCAGAAAAGTGAACAACAATGGGGAAATTGACTAATTATGAGAGTTGAGGGGGAAATTGACCAAAATTAAAGTTGAGAGGGAAATTGGCTAATCCTTACAAGTTTAGGGGGTAGATCAACGAATACCTCTATTATACAAGCACAAAAAATCCAACTCACTTTGAAATGCCTTATGCATGAGAAATTTTTCCACGTTCCGAGTGCATTAGCTAACCTGGAGTTCCACCAGCCATAACTTAACACCTATTCATTTTAACACCAACTCATTTATCTTACTTTTTTCTTTCTTCCCCTGTTTTCACGTGTTGGGCCTCAGAAGCCCTAATTTGTGCCTTGATGATCCATTACCCATCCAAAGCTTCCTTTCATCTCACAAGGGCAAGAGGATTCTCCAATGCATCTAGTGAGTCACAATTTATGTCATGACATTAATTTCTTTGAGCAGAAGGCTCCACAACTAAGTCACACAATACATCAATAACTGACAGCGAAACCTTATAATGCTTTAACAAATTGACAATCATTAACAATTTTACAAAGCATATGAGTGACCATTGCTAGCACAATTCTTTTTGGGGTGTGCTATCCACACGCCCCTTTTTACTTCTCTCACACCCCTTATTAATTTCTGTCATTTGATCTTCTTCAATTCATCCGATCCGACGGCCGAAAATTAAAAGGGTGTGAGAGAAGTAAAAATGGATGTGTGGATATCACATCCCTTCTTTTTACCCAATTTACCCAACTCTTTTTTATCAAGGGAAAAGTAATTGCTCTACTGTAATTGTGTGACAAAAAAATATTAAATCAGCCATTACACCACGGCTTGAGTTTGAGTCCCGTCGATTTCTTAATCTGACATTTAATTTAACAAATTTATCGTTTGACAAAAATAAAAAAAATAAAAAAATCATCTGCCACTTTATCACGTGCCGTTCCCTCCCCATCATGCCCGCCATGCTTTATTTAGAGTGAGAGCATTGGTAGGTGATCCTAATTAAAATCACCCACCGGCCCACCCCAAATTCATTTATTAATCAATAAACCCCCTCACAAAAATTAATACATTTTCTTTTAATTAATTAAATATCCAAAATAGTAATGGAAATTAATTTCAACTTTTTTCTTTGCCTCAAAAACAAAAAATTCCCATTGTTTATGGTCAAATTTCCACACGGCCCATCAACTGAGAGACCGCCACGTGTTCCACACGTCAGCAAACTCGAAACTCGTCGCGGTGAAGATAGAATTGCTGCTGATGCGGACGGTGTTGCTGTGGTTGCTCTTGCGGTGCCTGCTGCTGAGAAGCCTCCTTCTGGCGACGGAGCTCCAGAACCTTCCGGTGCGAGTTCGAGTGCTGAGTCAGCACGAAGGTCGGACTCGCCGCCGGCCGGTACTCGGGCACGAGCCGACCCGACTTGTACCGGACCCCGCACGCGTTGCAGAGAGTCTTGGGGCCCATCGGTCCTGCCCGCCACTGCGGCGTCTTCTCCGAGGCGCAGTGCGTGCACCTGAGCGGTGAAGGGGACGCTTCCGACGGCTCTCTCTTAGGCCTGTTGGGCCTCGCGGGGGAGTTTTGGGGGTCGGGCGGGCCGGCCCATTTGGAGTGTTTGGTGCGGACCCGACTGGGAAACATGAAGGACGCTTCGTTTTGGAAGGAAGCGGAACCGGCTAGGTCGGTGGTGGGGAGGTCGGTAAAGGAGTCGTCGACGAAGCGCGATAGCCACTCCAGTTCCGCCACGTCATCACTCTACAGCAACCCAGAAACAAAACCAGAATTAGAAAACGTTATAAAAATCTGAAAATGGGGAAATTGAATGGAGAAAGGGTAATGTGGGAATTACGGGGACACAGAGGTTGTTGGTGAAGTCGGTGTAGGTGGTGGCGGGGGCAAAAAGGGAGGTGGTGGTGGTGGTGCCGTGGAGGTGGTCAGGTGGCGGCGGATGGTGGTGGAGGTCCATGGAGTCGGTGGAGGAAGCAGCGGAGGGGGAGAAAAGGGCATCGTTTGAAAAATCCAGAAGGTCGTCGACGGGGAAGAAGTCTTCCATTTTTATTCTTTTATTTAGTATTTCGCTTTGCAGTTCTACAGAGAGAGAGAGAAAGAGAGAAAGAGAGAGCGAGTGAGAGGGCAGTGACTCAGTCAGACCGAGGAAAGTGAGTGAGTTAAGAGAAATGGGGTTTGGGTGTGAGTTGCTTCTCTGGCTCTCTCAGGCTCAGCTCTCTGTCTGTAGAGAGAGAGAGAGAGGGAGGAGGGTGGGGGTTGATATATTGATGGAGGAGGGAGCAGAGGAACGTGAGGAGAGAGAGTGGCGAGTGTTTTTAATTGGGGTTCTGGCTTTTTTTTCTGTGCAGAGATAGAGGGGCAGAGAGAGCACATTAGTGCTGCAGTACGCCAGTACGCTTCTACAACCCTCCAAAACCCCCAGTATGGATAAATAAATTAACAAGTAATTTTTTTATTTGAATTGTTAAATTGGATGCTAAATTAGAAAGTTGTTTGGGCCCAAAATATTGGTTTGGATCGAGTTTAGAATTGTTCTCGGCCCGGAAGCCTAGCTCAGGGGTCGCTGGGGGTTATTCGATTCATGGGCTGCATAACCAAGGCCGCCCGTGTCCTGTCAGGAAGTGGAATACTCCAGATAAAGAGGAAGTGGATAAGTCCCATTGCGAGACGGACGAATGGGGTAGTTGAATCCTGATACAAGGAGTGTCGGCAGGATGAGGATGCTGAAACTTGGGAATGAATGCGGCCTGATAAGGGGTGGAGTTCAAAGTCCTAATAGGAGTAGGACTGGCCGAGATAAGATTGGATCGGGGTAAGGAGTCCTAATCCAAATATAGTTTTGATTTGATCAGAAGCAGGTTTGTTACTATAAATAAAGGGAGGAGTGCATCATTCAAGGTCATCCAGTTCAACACACAAATTGCCCTACGCAAACTCACTCAACAATTTTGAGATTTTTATTCTTTTTTCGCCAACACATCTTTAGTTTGGATAAATAGCACTGTGCAGGCAACCGGTGATACCTTTAGTTTGGATAAACAACACTATCGCCGTAGAACCAGCCGACCGCGGAACACCTTCAGTTTGGATAAACAGCACTGCGTCGAGGTCGACTGGTTATCTATCCAAGTCTCAGTCGAGAAAGACTTTCGGGTCTTTATTGGTAGAGGTCATCTCATTAGCCTTTTCGGCGAGGTGAGGTGTTACAGTTTACTAGGGCTCGGCACATTGAACGCCGAGTTGTTTTATGATTGGATACTCACAAGTAAGCTTTAGAGTTCGGCATTCTGACGGCCGAACCACATTTACCATCAAGACATAGATCTGTTTGAGTATTTGTGCCCATATACTCTGGTGTCGATTCGGCGTGCTTATACCCTTACAAATATAATCACTGTGACCGAATCCGGTGCCGACGATTTGTGAACTTCGCAAAATTAGCAGCCTTGTCTTCAAGCTCTAGAACCCAAATGTCGAGACGTGTTCCTTCCTCGGCCGCAGTCGCAAGATCGAAAAGTCAGTCGCGCGCTTAACGCAACGTCAGCACATTTTACTCCTCGGCCGAGCTCGGCCGACGAGTTGGCACGCTTCACATCAACCGAATGACGTAGTTAGCTCATTAGTTACTCGGCCTGCGTGTCACGTAGGCTTGGTAGTTTTTAGGGTCAACATTTTGGCACGCCCAGTATGACGTAGTGCTAAAAACTACAAAGCTCATGACCATTAAGACACGATCGGTTAAAAAGAAAACAGTCATGGGAAAGTCCACGACCAATCTTCCAGTCCAGAACCCAGGACAAAATGACTCGTCACATGCACATAATCCTCTTGTCGCCGTGACACCTAAGGCCACAAGCGCGACGCCCCGGGAAAAAGACGTTGGCTTCGGCGGCCAACCTCACAATGCAGGAACCCCTAACAAAATCGGGGGTGTTTTAATAGAAGATTGTGATGATGATAGTGGTGAAGGCTATGATCCACCAACTAGGTCATTTTTCCGAAGACGGCTTGAAGAACAACTCGGCAGTTTAAATAGACGTTCAGCCGAGAAATAAAAGGAATACTCAAAGAAGTACGTAGTTACAGCGTCGTGCTTACTAGATTGCTCGAGGTCCTGGTTAGCAATACCCAGAATATTAGCTACGCCGACCAATCCAGACAGCCTATTCCAAAGAACAGTTCAATAACAGTGTCACCAGCCGAGACAAAATCTACTTGGTTCATAATGATTGATCTGGAAAAAAGGAGTGGATCAAGCAGCAAGATGGAGGACTTTGTCCAAGGCACAGAAACGTCATCAGTCGATGTAATTGAGGTCCAAAGAATGATTGATTAGGCCCTGAAAAAAGGGCCGAAATTCCCAAAGTTCATCCATCTATACCCAACTTATGCAGAAAAGTTCGAATATCCAAAAGGCTTTAAGATTCCAGATTTCAGCCTTTTTGTTGGAGAATCATCCCTGTCCTCATTAGAACATGTAGTCCGGTTCACTGCGCAATGCAGAGATGTTAATAGTGACTTCCATAAATTGCGACTATTTAACTTTCGTTGACAGGTTCGGCATTCGCATGGTACATCAACCTCCCGCCTAACTCTATCCAAAGTTGGGAGGATCAAGTCGAGAAATTCCATGAGCAATTTTATCGGCCGGGAATGGAAATGTCAGTGTCTTCATTGGCCAGGCTGGCTCAAGCATCTGATGAGTCACCAATGGATTATCTTACAAGGTTTAAATCGGCCAGAAGTTGGTGCCGAATGTCTCTGCCCGAAGTCGAGTTTGTTCGGCTTGCTTTGAATGGGTTAGACGTAAAATACAAAAAGAAATTCTTGGGGGAAAATTTTCGAGATATGTATGAACTGGTTCAACATGTAAAGCAGTATGATTATCTACTCTGGGAAGAAAAAATATTGAAATCTCCGACCCGAGGAACAATCTACAAGAATCCTTCGGTCAGTTATGCATCGGCCGAAGGAGAAGACTCCCAGTATGCCAGACGCGGTCGAAATTGTAATCGATAAGCCGTACATATGTAAGGCATTAGCCCATCCTAACTCCAAGGATGCCAAAAATCGTTCAGCCTTTGAAGAAGCCACAATCAAAGCATCAAAAGTTTATACTTTTGATATCACTAAGGCTGACGCAATTTTCCACCAGTTGTTGCTTGCAAAGATTATCAAACTTCGGCCAGGGCATAACGTTCCTAAGGCCGAAGAGTTGAAGGGCAAAACATATTGTAAATACCACAACTCAAGTAAGCATACGACAAACAACTGTGTCGTGTTTCGTGATGCCATTCAGAGTTTGATCGATAAAGGAAAGTTAAAATTTCCTGAGAAACATATGACTGTTGACGTCGACCTTTTCCATTCGACGACAGTTGGTATGGTGGATGCTCATGTCCCAAAGCAAATTCTAGGTTCGTTATGATACAACATGTCCCAAAACAGAACTCTCGGTGGTGACTCAAGATCGATTTATCTTCAAACGAACCACCTACAGAGTTGTCGGGACTGGCTTTAGTGGAATCAATGTCAGACTCCAGCACAGAGGAAACTGATAAACCGATGGTTTTATACAGTCGTTGTCAAACACGCGTCGTCCTAACCGAGCCAAAAGAAAAACCTCATCATGCTCAAACATCGCGACAACCATCTACGGTCGCAACAACATCCCCGACGGTATTCGACGCAGGAGGTGTTCGAAAGGCTCGGCCAGACGGCGTCTTGACTTAGACGCGCTATTCTACAATGAGGATTATTATTCGCGCAACTCTAGCAGCTCGAGTTCATCGAATCAAAAAGCCTTTAAGTCGCCTGAGCCACGTGACCAACAATGGTATAGCTACAATTGTCCTACCGGCGTACATACCGCGTTATCTAAGTCTTAGAAACGACGACGCCAACGGATCGATTGCATGGCTCGACGACAGGCGGAGCAGACAACTTCGGCTACCAAGTGGCAGTTGAAAGAAGCAGTAGGTCGTAAAGACGACCGACAGCCCCCAGTAATTATGGACGAATTACTTCAGGAAAAGAAGGCGATCAATTGCGACTTTGAAACTACAATCGAGGAATTTAAGAAGCGAATCAAACTTCTTCTTCGACTCGGGGAAATGAAAGCTCGTTTTGAGCAATTTAGAGAAGAAGCGGAAAGCAAACTCCCTTTGTTGCCTTTGCCAGAGCCACTAATTAAAATACGACAAAATATGCACCCCCCGTTTCTCGGTGAGGCTTTAGAGTACATGCGGGAATTTCACAAGAAGCATTCCGCTAATGACTTGTACGGTATGTCCAATGCGTATCAAGAAGCCCTCGACCCTGCGTTAACTTGCCCTGATGTTGAACAGATTATCCAGAAAACCACTGATCCAGCGATGAAGGCCAATTTCCAGCATATACGCGAAGCTCGAGTCCTCAGCTTTGAGGTCGACCCATACACTGATATAGATACCGCCAAGCTCCCATTTTCTCTTGAAGACCTTCAGTATTTACGACATCATTTCGAAGTTTTCTCAGTCGTATCGCTCTTCAGCCTTACGGCCGATGAAAAAGAACGAGCGGTGAATTTGGATGCTTACCTAGACACAAGAGATGCTCGAATCGTTTATGAGGAACGGGCCTGTAAATCGCTACAGGGACAAAATCAAACCCTAGCAACAACCAATCTCGAGGACGACAACCAGAATGAAACAGGTCTAGTCGACGCTTCACAAGAGCAAGTACTAGCTAAGGCGCGAGATGATCAAGTCGAAAATGTTCCAGAGCACGTTACTGTACTCGATGACCCAAAAAACGACGATCAAGATCCAATAGGCCCTTCAGTCCTTGAAAATATGGAAATCAGCATGGTCCATGTTTTACCTGTTGAGTTTCAACCCACCACGCACCAACCAAACTTCTTGGATGGGGACGTGGTTACCGAGGAGGCAACACAGGTCGATTTCATCGCCATCGAAGAAGATGGGCAAACAAGCAAAGAAGACAAGCTTAAAGCAGCCTTGGCTGAACTATTTCCTCGCTCTTCTTTTGTTAATCTTCAACATCTGAAGCCGTTGTATGTCACGGCTCACATTAAAGGTTATCCAATTTCCAAATTTTTTGTCTATTGTGGGGCGACGGTTAACATTATGTTTGTCTCCGTCATGAAAGCACTACGACGATCTCACGATGAACTTATTCCATCAGGGATAACCATGAGCAGCTTCGTCGGTGACAAGTCCCAAACCAAATGAGTGCGTCCTTAAGAGGTGAGTGTTTCAGGTCGTAATCACATGACCGCATTCTTCATAGTCGACTCTAAGACCGAGTATAATGCATTGCTCAGTCGGGATTGGATCCATCAAACAAACTGTATCCCTTTTTCATTATATTAGGTTCTCATTTTTTGGGACGGTAAATCGATCGTGGTCCATCCGACCGACAATCAGCCGTTCGAAGCCAACATGATACAAGCACGTTACTATGACAACCACGTCGGCTATATCACCTTGCACTGTCTTAACGATGAAGGACGGCTGACTCAGATTTCGGTTCAAAAAGCCATCGAGGTAGGCGCCGAGACTGGTCACCAGGATTCGACGAGACTCAGGTTGGTTGAGCTCATCATCAATCCCGATGTCTGACACCAAGCATGTCGAACGCTGGGCTGCAGTTTCATAGACCATGGAACGACTGCTGGCCTACTGGTTCACTGTTTCCAAACAACCAAATTCAGGCTTCAATCTCGTGGAGTTTCTCGTCGAAAGATATAATGGTCCCGCCCTATCCTTTGATAAGATTCAAGTTGCCCCGGCCGAGCTCAAAGATAGTCGACCCTAAGTCAAAGATCCCTTGGAGGAAATAAATGTTAGGACGACCGACGATCCACGGCCTTTATTTGTTAGTGCTTTGTAACCCCAACATATGAAAGTCAAACTTTGTGATTTACTTAAGGAATTAAAAGATTGCTTTGCCTGGAGCTACCATGAGATGCTTGGTTTAGATTGAGCACTCGTCGAACACGAGTAACGCATTAAACGTGGGTGAAATCCATTCCGTCAACCACCTCGACGATTTTCAACCGAGGTACAACTCGGCATAAAGGATGAGCTCGTTCGACTTCTGAAAGCCGGGTTTATTCGGACATCTCAATATGTTAAATGGTTGGCAAATATCATCCCAGTCTTAAAGAAAAATGGTGCTTTACGTATTTGTATCGACTTCCAAAATCTGATTCTGGCAACTCCAAAAGACGAATATCCAATGCTGATCTCAGATTTGTTAATCGATGCAGCAGCAAAACACGCGATCTTATCTTTCATGGATGGACATACCGGCTACAACTTGATTTTAATTGCCGAAGCTGATGTTCACAAGACCGATTTTCATTGCCCAGGGGCATTCGGCACATACAAATGGGTTGTCATGCCATTCGGCCTCAAGAATGCCGGCGCCACGTACTAACGAGCGATGAATACCATATTCCATGATTTAATTGGAACCATCGTTGAAGTCTACATCGATGATGTTGTAATCAAATCGAAACGTCGGTAAACACATTTGGATGATCTTCGACAAACTTTCCTACGCATGCGCCAACCTAACTTGAAAATGAATCCTGCCAAATGTGCTTTCGGCATATCCGCTGGTAAATTTTTAGGTTTCCTCGTACATCACCGTGGCATTGAGGTCGATGCAAATAAGGCTCGAGCAATCATCAATGCTGCACACCCTGCAACCAAAAAGCAACTACAGTCGTTGCTCGGCCATGTTAACTTCCTCCGCTAATTCATTACTAATTCGGTGGGGAAAATGCGAGCCTTTTCTACACTTCTGAAGCTCAAGGATTCTGATACTTTCGAGTGGTGGACTGAACATGAAGAGGCTTTTACACAAATCAAGGTTTCTTTCACGACCCTACATGTCCTTGCGCCACCTCAACACGACAAACCTCTCAAGTTATACATCTCCGCGGCCAAAGAATCCATCGGTTTCCTCCTCGCACAAGACAATGATGTTGGGCGCGAACAAGCCATTTTCTACCTTAGTCATAATCTCAACCCACCGAAGATCAATTATCCCGCCGTTGAGAGACTTTGCCTAGCCTTATTTTTCGCCACGTCAAAGCTCTGACATTATATGCTCCTGTCGGTCACTCAGGTCATTGCCCAGACCGACGTCATTCGTTACATGCTTACACGACCAATAGTAAAAGGCCAAATAGGGAAGTGGGCACTAGCACTGTCTGAATTCAGTATAGGGAAGTGGACACTAGCATTGTCTGAATTCAGTTTGCAATATATACCCTAGAAAGCCGTCAAAGGCCAAGCTTTGGCCGATTTTTGGCCCAACATCCTTCACCATACGGTTTTGGGGGCAATGATGTTGAAATTGGCATGGTGGAAATGCGTGATAATTACTGGACGATGTACTTTGATGGCTCTAGTACTTCAGCCTTAGCTGGTGTCGGGATATTTATTCAATCCCCAGAACACAACCGTTGGTATTTTTCGCTTAAGCTTGATTTCGATTATACTAATAATCAGGCTGATTACGAATCCCTTTTCATCGGTCTCGGTGTCCTACACGATCTGCGGGCCACTCGTGTCCTTATTCTCGGTGATTCCGAACTTGTGATTAATCAACTTAATGGGACTTTTCGTTGCATAAGTTGTACTCTGGCACCCTATCACATGGTTGCTAGCTATTTGGCCGAATCTTTCGACGACGTTACTTTCAAACACATTTCACGAGTTCACAACATCGATGCCGACGAATTAGCTCAAATAGCCTCCGGAGCACAACCCATAGGGGGAAAACTAGGTCGAGAAATACCTGTGTCATGATGAGTATACTCGGCCTTGGTTAATCAGCAAGTTCTCCAACGCGATTGCGTGATCCATACACAAGTCATGTCTTTACCGTCGTTTTTAGAGCGGAAGGACCTTATAGAGGTTTGTGCTGTCGAGGCATTACCAGACGATTGGAGAAGGGCCATTATGCGATATCTTGATAACCCAGGCGAAAAACACGACCGACGGACAAGGGTTCATTCCACAAACTACGTATCATACCAGAATGAGTTGTATCGAAAAAGTGAGGATGGGCTATTGTTGTTATGCCTTAGCCCACAAGAAGCCGCTCAAGCAATGGCAGAAGTACACGAAGGAATTTGCGGGGCTCATCAATCTGGACGAAAGATGTGCTAGCTGCTTCAGCGACACAGTTATTTCTGGCCGAGCATTCGGAAGGATTGTATCGAGTACACAAAGGGGTGTGTGCATTGTTAAATTCATGGACCTATACAGAGGGTTCTAGCCGAGTCACTTCATTCGGTCACCAAACCATGGCCGTTCAAATGATGGGCCATGGATGTAATTGGCAAAATTGCACCATCCCTTGGGATAACAAAACATGCGTGGATACTTGTTTTAACGGATTACTTCACCAAATAGGTCGAAGCCAAGTCATATGCCGAGTTAACGTCTAAAGAAGTTTGTAATTTTGTAGAAGAAAAGATCGTGACTAGATTCAGCATACCAGAAACAATCATAACAGATAATGGTTCGATCTTTACATCTGGCAGGTTTCAGGAGTACACGGCAAATCTAAAAATTTGACTCGAGCAGTCTACACCGTATTACCCGCAGACGAATGGACAGGCCGAAGCAAGCAATAAGGTTTTAATCGGTATTCTCGAGAAAATGGTAAAAGAAAGGCCTGTTATATGGCATTTAAAGTTAAACGAAGCATTGTGGGCTTATCGAACTTCACTCCGATCGGCAACCAGAATGACTTCATATGTGTTAACCTATGACCACGACGCTATGTTACCAGTCGAGCTAAATATAAATTCGTTGTGAGTGATTGAACAAAGTAGTTTGTTCAGTGTCGAGTATAGTTAGGCCATACGGCAAGAGTTAGAAGATTTGGAAGAAAATCGACTTGACGCTTATAATTTATTGATGGCGCAAAAGAAGATCGCCGAGTGAGCTTAAAATCTACGAGTCAGACAAAAAACGTTCAGCGAAAGAGAGTTGGTTTGGCAAACCGTACTACCCATAAGAATTAAAGACCCCAGGTTCGGCAAGTGCTCGTCGAATTAGGAAAGGCCATTCGTTGTTTATAAAGTTCTCGGCAATGGGGTATACCATCTTAGGGATCGAGCTGTTGTAATTCACAAGTTGCCAATCAACGGGAAGTTTTTAAAGAAGTACTATCTAGTCACATGGGAGATGCGGGAATAAAAGTTCATTTCATTAAGTTCGCAAAAGGGTGTACAAATAGAGTTGGTCGATCAGTTTACAACTAATCCTAGGGTGATGAAGGAATGAGAGATTCAAGAACGGCCTTCAACTTCAACCATCTCACCTTGCCCATTGTGACCTCAGCTTGCCGATTTCTCTTATCCATCTTCAGCTGCTCGACCCGCTTCACGCTAGCCGCGTATTCGGTTAAGCAAGATTTGTCGCTTAACTCAAAATCCTTTGCAAGCTCGGAAGTAACTGCCGATCTTCGATTTTGGAGTTCGGCAATTTAACTGTCAAGGTCGGCCAGTGTTTCTTTTTTCTCCTTCAAAACTTTGACCTTTGGATAAAGAGCTTCTCGAACGACCATTACAGCTTTCAAGTCGTCTTCGGCCTGAAGAGCTTTCTAAAAAATATCGAAATATTCTCGGGTTCATTCCAGGATAGAAGACATTCGAGTGATAGCTTCAGTGCTCAATTGACCATCAACTGCGAGATCGTTCAGACATGCACCCATTGAGTCGAGGCCCTGGCGTTCGAGAACTTGTGAAGCTGAGAGAGAAAAGAGCTCATGCAGCCTAACAAGAGCATTTGATTCGGTCGTTGATATGGAGGGCCCGGTTGTAGCTGCCGAAGGGCCAGTCGCTCCTGAAGTATTCGAAAGAAGAGCATCGAACTCGACTTCCCATGAAGGCTGCACATGAAAATAATTTAGGCAAAAGGAAAATCGTAAAAGAATATAACAGAGAGAAGTTGTTTTAGACCTGCCGAGAGGAGACTTCGGCCATGTCTCCTGGTTCATTGCTCAAACCTAGAAAGCTTAATGGCCGAGCCCAGTGTTTTAAACTGCTTCTCAATTTAAGCGGCCGATGAAGGTTATCTACGTTCGACGGCCACTGAGGTGGCCAGGAAATATAGATAACACCCTTCGGCGCATAGAATTTTCGGTGAAATGAATAATTGGGCACCTAACATTTAATATTTTTTTCGGTTCAAACTCATTATAGCAAAGTTAACAAAAGAAAGTAATCGAGCCTTACAAAAGCCGAAGTCGTTTCTTGAGGGGGAATGTCGAGGGCTTCATCTTGCTGGTGAATTGGGGTTTCTACCGTCGCTTCAGGCTCAACATGAGACCTTTTTCCACGATCGACTGCAGGAGAATCGACCTGGTCAGTTGCCTCAACCACAGGGGGAGGATCGATGGAAGGAGGTTTGGTTGGTCGAGGGCGACTCGCCAGCAGAATCTCGTCGTTCTCGTCATCCTGAAATAAAAAGCTGTTAATCCTTTTGAATTTAAAGAGAAAAGAGAGTTACCAACAACATAATCACATATCTTCCAAGATGATAGCTGATTGTTTTGGATTTTTGGGGAGATTTTTCCCGACCGAAGGGGTTACCTCCTCCAAGACGGGTGCAACGGTCGGCCCCGGAGCTGCAGGCTTTTCGACCAATGGTTTAGTAACTGGTTCGACCACGACCTCAGGGACCCTATTGACGGGTTGAATTTGGAATGCTGGGCTAGTTTGAGTTGGCCGCTTCTCTGTCGAAGCCTGGACAACGGGAGCAGGAGAAGAGGCACTAGAAGTGGTTTGGCTGGAGATAACGTGAATCTCCCGTTCTCTTTTCTTTGCCAATTCCTTGACACGTTTTGTGGGACTAGGAGCTTCACCTGCCGTCTCGGTTTCTTGGCAAGGCCATTTGCTCAGCAGTTTTAGTTTTTTTGGAGGTAGGGGCCAACTTTTTCCTGGCCACAGCCACGGCGATCACGTCTGCTTGTTTCAGTACTCGACCGCCTGAGAAAGTGAAATCAAGTTAGTAAAATCGAGTAAGTGCTTGGAGAATAAAGGGAGAGATAGTCGTATACCTTGGGTTGTCTCTTTGGATTGAGGGGCATAAGCGTTTTTTGGGTCGGTCGCCAAAATTTTTGTTGACCACGTCTTTGACCGAAGCGCCAAAAAAGTCATGATTGCATCCTTCCCACCAGTCGCCGAAGGTGTCAGTGCCGAGAGATTCAGGAACAGTTGGTCAGAGGTGGAATTTTTTGCACCGTTCCTGAAACTCTTTCTCGGTATCTCTGCACTCCCTCTCTGAGGAACCAGAGAGGCATCATCAGCTTAGGAGGGAGCGGGAAGCAAGTAGAGGCACATGGCAACCTTGGAGCTAGCCGAGCTGTCGGGCAGCAAAGTGGGGGTGGTAGACCTCCCAGCTTGCTCGGCGAGCGTCGCAGCCAAAGGGAAGGTCGCGTGTTAACACGAATGACCCCCAGTTTTGACAAAGACCAGCATCTTCACTTTCACTCCATGTTGATGTTGGAAGCCTGATGGAAAATGGGTACTCTTGACGACGACATATTAAAAATTCGTCGTCGAAGAGGACATCTAGGCCAAAGAAGTATTTGAAGACTTATTCGATCCGGTGAAGAGTCGCCGGTCGAGAGGCCAACTGAAGGCCGAGTGCTGTAGTAGACTGAAAGTTGGGGATCTCTAGCCGAAATGTGGAAAAATATTCCTGCAGCCAGAGTTGGAATACCCAAAGAGGTCCGTTCTGGTGCGGGTTGATCTTGTTGATGGTTGTTTCGGCCAGGCAGTGTAGAAGATTGGTGATGATAGCTAGACCGAGCGCCAGGGAGTGACCACTAGCCACCGACATATTTTCGACCAAGAACTTATTTGACTTGGTACAACAGATAAACTTGTTGGACCAGTAAAATAGGAAGGCTTCATGCTTTCCCTTCCGTAGATTCACTTCCCCCGGCTAGCAAAGCGTCTCGATGGCCCGTTCGTTGAATAGTGTTTTGAGGTCGAGATTAGACGGGCACCCAAAAATAGCCGCATCTATTAGGATGCTAGAGGGAGAAGTCCCAAGGATAACTGAGATGTCGAGGATGATGGGGCTGATAGGGCCAAATGGAAGGATCATGGTGTTGGTGGCCGAACACCAGAAGCTCAGAGCTGCTATGAAGAGTTCTTTATCCATGGCAATCTCCATGGTCAAAAGTTTAATGGCGTCGTAGATGCCAAGAGCCTCTCATTCTTTGTTGAAGAATATTTCCATTTGTTTGACCCAGGCCGCCCAGGTCGCGTTGATCGAATGCCAGGCTCCTTGGGGCTTTGTCAGGCACCGTTTCGACCAATCAAACCCTTGCAGCAAAGGTGTTAGGCAGTGGTCTTTGAAGAGGTTGGTGATGGAAGATGGCACTACGTCCTTGAAAATTGGTCCCAGGATTTGATGAGTGGTGCTTAAATCACTCTCGGAGCGCAGAGTCTTGACGGCACTCCGGTCGATGAAGTCCTTGCACTTGTTGCATTCGTCGGAAAGCTGGGAGATGAAGGAGGCCATTGATGAAGACTCGAGGATTTATGGGTTAAGAGCTTGGGGTTTTCTGAGATTTTGAAAGCAAAATAGCAAGAAGGATTCAAGGGTTTTGGAAAGCGTAAAGTACGAATGGAAAAGATTCAGGTATTTATAGGCATCTTGGAATGAAGGTTAAATGTTTGATTTTCAAAATTGGGGGTAGAATCGAGCGGGAAAGTCGTTAATCATTGTGGATATTCAGAGAATTCAGGTGAAAATACCGAGGTTTTCGCAGTTTGAGGATGCATGATTGCATGTTGTGGCGGATTTAATGTACAAGAGACGTTTAGGTTGTCGCACGTTTTCGAGGGTCATGATTAAGGACTGCTAAGTTAACCAAAAGATCGACACGTGGTAGGACGGTTGGGAGAATCGAGATCGTGAGATCATGTCCTATAAATACGCATAATGGTATTTCTCGAGAGGGTTCAATGTTTGTTTTAGGTCGGTTTCGCTTCTTCAAGGCTGAGGCTCGACCAAGGAATGTAGGTCGACGACCTCAGAAGCGAGGGGGCAATGTTTGCACCCAAAATACTGGTTTGGGCCGAGTTTAGAATTGTTCTCGGCCCGAAAGCCTTGCTCAGAGGTCGTTGGGGGTCATTCGATTCATGGGTTGCATAGCCAAGGCTGCCCGTGTCCTGTTAGGAAGTGGAATACTCCAGATAAAGAGGAAGTGGGTGAGTCCCATTGCGAGACGAACAAATAGGGTAGTTGAATCCTGATACAAGAATGAGTCTCGGCAGGATGATGATGCTGAAACTTGGGAATGAATGTGGCCTGATAAGGGGTGGAGTTCAAAGTCCTAATAGGAGTAGGACTGGTCGAGATAAGATTGGATCGGGGTAAGGAGTCCTAATCCAAATATAGTTTTGATTCGATCAGAAACAGATTTGTTACTATAAATAAAGGGAGGAGTGCATCATTCAAGGCCCTCCAATTCAACACACAAATTGCCATGTGCAAACTCTCTCAACAACTTTGAGATTTTTATTCTTTTTCCGCCAACACATATTCAGTTTGGATAAACAGTACTGTGAGGGCAACCAGTGATACCTTCAGTTTGGATAAACAACACTATCGCCGTAGAACCAGCCGACCGCGAAACACCTTCAGTTTGGATAAACAACACTGCGTCGAGGTCGACTGGTTATTTATCCAAGTCTCGGTTGAGAAAGACTTTCGGGTCTTTATTGGCAGAGGCCATCTCCTTAGCCTTTTCGGCGAGGTGAGGTGTTACAGTTTACTAGGGCTCGGCACATTGAATGCCTAGTTGTTTTATGATTGGATACTCACAAGTAAGCTTTAGAGTTCGGCATTCTGATGGTAAAACCACATTTACTATCAAGACATATATCTGTTTTGAGTATCTGTGCCCATATACTCTGGTATCGATTCATCGTGCTTATACCCTTACAAATATAATCACTGTGACCGAATCTGGCATCGACGATTTGTGAACTTCGTAAAATTAGCAGCCTTGTCTTTAGGCTCTAGAACCCAAAGGCCGAGACGTGTTCATTCCTCGGTCGCAGTCGCAAGATCGAGAAGTTAGCCGCGCGCTCAACGCAACGTCAACACATTTTACTCCTCGACCGAGCTCGGCCGACGAGTTGGCACGCCCCGCATCAACCGAAGGACGTAGTTAGCTCATTAGTTACTCGGTCTGCACACCACGTAAGCTTGGTAATTTTTAGGGTCAACAAAAGTCAATTGTGTTTGAATCATGTTGTAATGCAAAAATAACATTCATCTGGTAGAGTATCACTTTCAAATAAATTAACAAATAAATTGTAATTTTTATTTTATTTTTCATTTGTGATGATGCTACTCATGCAATCCTGGACAGGTGGCTACTCATGCAACTTAGGTACAAAACTGCCCATCTACAGTTGTAAACAGTATAATAAACCTAGGCTAGAGGGTACCAATGGAGACATCTCCAAGATGATCAATGATAAAATGTTATGTCTTCTAATGCCGGATTCAGGACTCTTTATAACTTTATTAGTTTCATGCGCACACATCACAAATTTTTCTTTAAAATTTTTTCATCGAGGCATTTAGTCTAGTACTCAATGAAAATGTCGTTATGCTCAAATATGTCGACAACTTCCAAGGCCTATATAGCATCACTTGCCCAGCCCTGCCGAAGAAGCACTTACTAGAGTAGTTTGTGGACATAGGTCCCATACCAAATGACCATTGGGTCTTCTAGTGATTGTCCCCTTATATTTCCTGACTTCCACATATAGGGTCCGGGGACTCAGGAGACCCCTTTGGATCTGCCCCTAATGTTTCTTCCATTTTTAATTTTAAATATGTCGTTGTATGATAAATTTTATGCTAAGAGAAACTTATAATGACACTAACACTATTGTTTGTACATAAAAAAAAAGAGAAATTTATACATTACACTATACTATTTCAAAATAACGTTGTATCCGTGTTAGAAGTCCTTCTCCTACTAATGGCATCTTCAATGTATTTCATTGCATATGTATGAACACCAATAGTTCTTTTGAATGTTGAGTATGCTCAAGATATCTACTAGCTAGTTTAGAGTCACCTTCACTTTGTATTTTACAAGAAAACGTTAATTTTTTTTTTCGTTAAAAAAAAAATATAAGTTAGCACAAATTAACCTTACTTTAGTGCTTAATTTGCACTTTGAGTGACCCCTTCTTTGAGGATTGTAACGTACGTTACTTGATGAAAGCAGTGTGCTTTGTTGGGATATTTCCTTTTTGTTGAACCAAATGACAGTTGTTGTATAACTTATGCAGTTATACTATAGTAAGTACATTTGTCATGGACTGAAGTTTCTTAATCCGAAACTGATGGAACTAATAAGATATGAATTGAGACTTTCCATTCATTCGCTTATCTGATTTGACACATTCTAGTAACCCATTCAATTAATCCAAAATTGTTCGTGTTGTTGCAAGTGGTCTATTGCACTAGTGGATATGACATTTATTTTCAGCCACATTGTCTCGAGATTGAATTTGACGAAGGTCCTGAGCTTGAAGGCCTATGGTTCTATTTATAGGCAGTGGAGAAGGAACAACCTCAACCTCATTGCTAAGCTGGAGCAGAGGTAGATCAAACATTTGGCGCTAACAATGACTGTAATTCTTGGTAGGTAGCCTTCAGTTGTGTCATGTGGCATTTCACACGATTGCTGCAACAACATCAGCCTGTTGGATTACACATTCATAGGCATATAGGAGGCGAGATATTTTGGGTTTTGGTCGTCTATGTGGCAGACGCGCTTCAGAGAGAACTTTATCCGAGCCCTTGGACAGGTTGGAGTGATGTGAGGTGGTGGTTTGATTCCCATGATGAGATCCTAAACTAAGCTTTGAAGTTGATACGCCGAAGTCGTGCGACTTTGTGCAAATAAAGATGTGTTGGCCCGACAGCAGACATTATTTTTACTTATGGCCCAAACATGTTATAGATGCATGCGAGTTCATACTAACTACAATATCATTGTTTGATAGTTAACCACACTTTCACCATTCTCCTACGTGTATGTGAATTTGATAATGGTTTAAGATTATGTACGAGTAATGTTAGGAAGACCAAAATTTTAAACCAAATTTGCAAACCATGTCATCAATAGGAAATAAGCATGTTAATCAACATTTAAGAAATAATTCATTTATCTCCACATCATTAGTTTACAAAATTAATTTAAAAATTTGGTCTCTTTAGCTTTATCCATTCTAAACACATCTATATTTTCACATACAGTAATGATTAACTATTACCAATGTGATTAGTTTGTAAATGTAATCTAAATTCTAAAGAATTACAAATTAACACATACGAAGCAACTTTTTCTTTTTGGCATATAATCATAAGCAAACGTGGAGTGTTTTTTTTTACGTCCATTTTATTATTAGCTAGACCATCTCATCTTAAATATGATGTTCAAATCCTCATATTTGGGTTCAAAAGTGGTGGAAATAACGACTTATTATTTATTTTTGCTTCGAAGCGCATTATTGAATTCTTAGTTAAACTCAAACTCATATATGAATTCTAAGTTACATTAATTTAGACCTAGATATGAGTTCTAAGTTATATTTAGACGCAGATTTGAGTTTTAAGATATGTGCAAACTCAAGTATGAGTTTTAAGTTATATTCAAATCCATATATATATGAACTTCAATTATGAATAGAAATAGAATTATAGTTATAGTTTTGGAGTTTGGTTGTGTATTTCAGAAGCCCTAACTTATATTTCAACCAAACACTTAAGGTTTAGGTCTTGCCACTGCCATTGCCTTAGAGCATGTCCCCCCGTGGAGAGCAAAGGCAATTAAATTGCCCAAAAGCCAAAATAATTACTCCACCGTCACGTAATGAGGAGGGCAAAAGGTGGGTCACACGAAGCTCGACCAAAAGGAAAGGGATCCTCTCTCGATCATTTCCTCCTAATCTATCAAGTTCGAAGATCCGGGCCATTGAAATTTAATCCAACAACTACAAACAGAGATCCACTTTAAAAGTTATGATAACTTTAGCAGTTGGATGAAATTTCAACGGCTCAGATCCCTAAATTTGGTGGATTAAGAGAAAGGGATCCGGAGATGTTCCCTTTCTTGACCAAAAGCCAAGTTAAGATTTGTCAGCCTCTACGCCTACCGACTTGGCTAACATCAGCCAACAGAAACTACGTTCCTGGGGGCTGCTGCAACAGCTTCAATACAAGAGCCCAAAAACTTTATGACGTGGCGCGATGACAATCGTTTGATTACTGGCGGTTAGGACACATGACATGACGTGAATGGTCGATAATATTATAAAAAATATGAACGAATATTATGAATAGATAATGACGTGTTGCGCAATGAGAGTGATTGAAAATCTCATTGAAAATCTAAGGCGATAATAACATGTGGAAAATAAGACCAACAAAGCATAAAAAACTTATTAAAAATACATTTGCGAATCGTAATTGTCATGGCAATGGAAAATGGATGAAGTTGCACAAGGACAATTACTTTTTAGATTGACTAGTAACTGCCATTAGGCGACTCTTGCCATGGCAATGAAAAAACGGGTGAAAGTGCACTTAGGAAGCTGCAGTCGTGGAATCACGCAGGATTTTCCATTCAAATCAACCTCTTTTCCTTCCATTTCCTTAATTACTTAGGAGTAGTGCTATCTACATACTTGTTTTTACATTACACACATTCTTTGTTAATTTTTGTTATTTGATATTCTTCAATTTATTCGATCTAATAATCAAAATTGTGAGGTGTGTGTGAAAAGTATTCGATCCAATAATCAAAATTGTGAGGAGTGTGTGATAAGTATGTACATCAACCTTGAATATCACCTAAATCTGTATAAATATTAAATGGAAAATTTAATCTACCAAGTAGCCTTTGGAGCTTTTGTCATAAGCGAGAGAGATGCCTCGAATCACGTGACACATATGACATGAAAAATTGGTGATCCCGAAGCGTAACGCATCTTTTTCCTCAAAAGTAACGCATTTCATTGCATGTGCATGGTCATGTGCCCATTAATCCTGATCAATTAAAATAATAATACAATTAATTAACTAATGGTGTCAATGATCATCATATGTTTCTGCCAATCCCATCTTGTTTGAAGAGATTCTGATTCTCTCAATTTCGGAAAGGAATTTTATATAATTAAGAAATTAAGAAAATCAAGTTACTATAAATTAATTGGGCTATGTCGGTGGACATGGGATGTGGGGCCAGGCTCGCATCACATAGTAATTAAGTAAGATATCGGATTGGGGCCACGGCACGTGTTCTGCTTCCGTGATAGGATCATAAGCGACACCTTTTCTTACCATGCAAAACTTGGACTTTGATCTTCTCAGCGGTCGACTTCTATTGGCTGTAAGGTTTGACTGCGGTGTTTTGGAGAGGATGAATGCTTAGAGGTATCAAAAATTTTAAATAGTTCATCAGATTTGCATGATGAATAGAAATGATCTATGAGATTGAAAATCAATAGAAATGGTCATTGAGATTGTCCATCATCCATAATTTTGACAATTCCGTTAAAAACTCTTTGGGCAATTTTCAAAGCTTTGGAACTCAATCGTTTCTTAACTAAATTCGACCTATAATATATCAAAATAAAGATAGGAAAATGTAGAATACAATTATACCTATTTGGAAGTCCAATGGTTGCCGGAAATGGCAGGAAAATAGCCTGAAAGGTGACTGGTCCGCGGAAAACTGGAATACTCGCCGGAAATTGGGGAAACTTTAAACGTTCATAACTTCTTCAATACTCAACGAAATCAAGTGATTCAAAAACGAAAATCATACTTCTTGACGAGACGAAGAGAATGGTACCTTTTTCGAAGGCTAACTCGCCGTGTTTTGGTCGGAAAACGGCTCGAAAGTGGCTAACCATTTTCGAGTTAACAATTATTTAAACCAAAAGAAAGTTTAGCACTCATTGATTGCAAGTTAAAAAATGTCGTTAATAATAAGTAAAAAGAGCTACAAACATAACGTTAACTAAATATTCAAAAGCTGTTAAATCTTAAACAACTAAACAAGAAAAAAAACTTCAAAAACTCTAACTTTAAAGTTTTACTTGAATTTATAACATTATTATACAATAAAATTGAAAAATAATTACCATTTTAAGGTGTTATTATTGGCACTCAAAATTTCACATTGTACTCCAAATTTTTATATTTAGAAATGAAAAAAAATTACACTTATAAGGAGTGCACGATGAGATTTTAAAGTGCTAACAAAAGTAATTTTTAAATATAGAACATTGTTACATATAAATATTAGAAGACAAAAATTTGAGACCCCTTTAAATTTGGGGTCCTGTGCGACTGCACTTTTCGCTCCCCTTAACACCCCCTCTGACTCTGGCTTCTAAGTTGTTGCGGGCGGTTCCATTCGTAAGGTCCAATCCTATGCTGCAACAATTAGGGTAAAAAACATGAGCGGTGATAGAATGTGCAAGGATTTCTATGCATCCAAGCTGTGGAATAAGTTCAGTTGCATTGTTATCATATTGTTATACATTTCTTTTAAGAAAAACTAATGAAAATAACTTGAAAACTTTGAGTTTTAATTAAAAGGACAAAAATGTGTTGTAAGTGAATAGTATCATGAGTGACTTTTTAGAGTAAGAATGTCATTTTTCATTAAAGTGAACAGTACCGATAATGTTTCGTTAAAACTCCATTTTTTTTGTTCAAGCAAGTTTCAATTTTAAACTAATCTAAACTACGGAGAGGGGGAATCCAATTTGGGTGCATAAGGAAGCATATGTGCTCTAGCTAGTTAATGTATTGGCATACTTTTGTTAGCCTGCTGGCTGCTGCCTTTGAGCAAGCATAACCACAACGCCACAGAAACTAAAACCCACGAAGAGTTATACGAAATAAGAACAAGGAAAAAGTACGTAGATTTTTCAATGACACAGCAATCAGAATACCTAGACAAATCTTGTCAGCCCTAGTTTGTGCGGTGTGGTGGAAGGCTCGTAGTTTAGCAACCAACTCTGTAGAATCCTTAGCAGCATTGACAGCCAGAACCCGTGACCGATAAATTCACAATGTTGACGAAAAGCATGAATCGAGGACATTAGCAGATGCTATAGGGATACAATATTCAGAAATTTCAAGGGCGGAGGTAGAGTATGGCTAGGTTGGCTATAGCCTAGGGTAAAATTTGGAATTTTAGAAAGCAGCATGTAGTTTGATAAGACAAAGTTGTGTAATTTTGAAATTAACACGGCCTTCTTTGATAAAATTAGCCTACCTCGAACACAAAAAGAAAAATAGCCCACCCATATAAACTTTCCTAGCTCCGCCCTTGAGAAATTGAGAAAGAACCATTGGTATTACTAAGAAATCTTCAGCAAAGGTTGCAATTACCAACTGCTCTCGAGATCCTAACGTTGTAGCAAGGTTCTCTCTACACAAACAATGCAGTTCCGATTGCACCTCCACCCGCTACCACCTGCACCATCAATATGAGAACAAATTAGGTTTAAAGAATAACATGAAAATCAAATCAAGCCATGACAACCTAACTTGGTAGCGAAACATTCCTAGTTTTTTCTTCTCCCCATTGTTCACAACTTTGCAACTTCTCACAACCACAAATGGACAGATATGTGTGACAACCTCAGCAAGTAACAACGTCAAGGTATGATCAAGGTGATGGCTAGTGGCGAAGCCAGGAATTGTCAGGGGAGGGGCGAAATTTAAAAGCGTAAAAGGTTCCAAAAAAACCTAGACAACCAAATCATTTTACGTAGTAGACAATTTCAATATCGTTTATAGTGTCATAAACCCAAGAAACAGAATAAACTTCAAAAGTGTGGGAGCATTTGTTATGCCACTTGTGTGTATGGATTGTGTGCAATGCATGTCAGTGTTTGCAACTCAGCATCCCAGAAAATGTGAACACTCTGATTAAAGATCAAAATGTTTTCACCCCACTTATGTTGGTAGTTTAGAAGAAAAGATTGCAAGTGAAATAAAGTGACCTGATTGCATAAACATTAAGTGACATAAACAAGACAATGAGGACAAGAAGAGAAAACGAAGGTGTAAAAATTGTTGATAATTTTATCTTTTATGCGTGATAACTAGTTAATATAGTATTGACACATGATGAGAAAACCAATTACCTTTGGATTGTTGATCCAAAAAAATATGTCCCATTAAACATAAAAGTGACATCTCCTCCAAGATAAGAAGCAACTTGGAAAATGATCTTCCCTTAAAAGGCCATCATCAAATCTTTGGTCGGATCATTTTTTCTGTGATTGAGCATTAGGATGTAGAAACTAATGGGTCGCGCTTATTAGGTCCAGTGGCAATTATGATATATCACAACAAATGCAGTACCAATTTTGTAACAAAATCAAAAGCAAAAGACGGTCGTGTTTTCCCCTAAACTATTAACGCGTCGCCTTCTGATTTTCCTCCTAATCGGAGAAGAAAGGCAACCAAATCTCCGTTGTACATCACCGTTTTTAGGGCTTCAAATTCATGCTCATCCAAATTTGTGGTTTTCTGATTCTTTCCCGGTATTTTTGGGTGCAGCAGCAGCAGCGAGTGAAGAGGGGCGGATTCTCGTCCTCAGTGTCAAATTCCAAAGACCGGAAGGGTGGCCGCCCTTCTTTGCTATGATGTAGCTTCGCCAGTGGTGATGACTAAAGAAACACTGTAATCTGTTTGCTTATGCCACATCTTCGTAAAAGAGGATGGGAGCAAAGGCGTCTGTCTTCCAATTTGTTTGCTTATGCAACATTTTTTTTATGACTAAAGAAACACTGTAATCTGTTTGCTTATGCAACATTTTTTTTGGGGATTGAATAACAAAATATTATGAAAAATAAAAGATAGAAAACACCATTTTAAAAGAAAGTCGAAAAATAACCAAAGCTCTAGCTGAGTTATATATAGGGAAAACTAACCAAAAATCCCAAAAAACTTTCCTTTTAATCATCAGGACAAATTTTTTTGATAATACCCAAACTGGGCATAAGAAAGGTGACAAAGGAGGGCTCCAAGGAGACAAAACATGTAGCAACCCTTAAAAACCTTTAGACAACAATTGAATGCAAAATGATAAAGTAAGGGCACGGGCTCCAGGAGACAAACCATGCAGGAGGATTTACATGGGTTTACATGGCCTTTATCAAAGCAAAAGAAAGAAAAGACAAGATCCCATCAGAATAAAAAACAATGTCTACAGATTCAGAAACAGTGCCAAGAAGTGGAAGATAATGCACACTATTCAATTGTAAAGATTTTTGTATGTTAGTATCCTCATTCAGTGTATATAAGGAGAAATTCCATTCATTGTAAACACACTTCAATACCTCAACATAGCAGAGAAACACCATACTCACACCATCATTCAATCCTCATACACTCAAGCATCCAAAACCTTCATAGCATCATTTGTAAACATTCTATATATCAATAAAAGTTCAAGTGTACATATTCAAGCAATCTCCAAGTCTTAAGTAAGTTTTCTTTTCTTTCTTTAGTGTGTTTAATTAGACTTCTAGTCCAAAACAGGGAAGCACTATTGTAATTATATTATTAACCTGCTAAACTGACGATCATACTTTGTTTGAGCACCCTGTTATAGTTGAATGCTTGCCATACAAATAACTGGACATTAACCAGGGTACCTCTGAGTTCTTCGTACATCTGAGTTGAGCCGTTAAGGCCTTATACTTGTACTGTGAGTGGTCGTCATGCTGAAACATGTCGAGTTTCATGTGCAAGGTTTTATGTCTAGTTGTTATAATGGTCATCCGACTATTTAACCGGGCCTGCTGTGGGAATCTGGTATCAGAGCCAAATTTAGCATTTTAATAGTATAATTATAATAGTAAAGTACCTTGAGGACGAAAGTCAATGATACAACTGATATCACACTTGTTTATTTTGTATGAACAACATATATTATTGTCCTTGTAGACCTTGTCAACCACTACTACCAGACATTTATTGGGTGTCTAGGAACCCAACTATAAATAGCATAAAGAGAAGATAACCCAACTATAATCAGCATAAAGAGAAGATTAGCATATATATCCAAAAGAATTAGCAGGACTTTGAAGAAGCAGACGTTTTATCTTGGTTATCTTGAACATCTTTCATTTATTCGTAAATATAATAATACAGAAGTGCATCATAAAGTTTTAGAAGCAAAAAGAGCAACATATCAAGTTTTAGAGACATTGAGAGAAAAAATATAGTTTCTAAGAAACCAGTTAGCAGTAACGCTAGAGAAAGGTATACTGTAATTTATGATAGATTATTTTAATTTAGAAATTAGTGAACCTAAAAAAAGAACAATAACCTTAGACCAAAATAGTTTAGTTTGTTATTTTCCATTAAGAAAGCATAATCATATTTTGCATAGTGAAGAAAATCCACAAGCCAATAATATTGTAGATCTTATTATTAGTCAAGCAAAAAATATAAAATTAGAAAATAATAAGAATAATCATTTGTTAAACCAGTTGTTAGAGCACTTTCAGAAAAATTCCATAAAAACAATTAGACAAAATTTAGACTATATTACATCTCAGTTAGAAGATAATAATAAAAATATTCAAAGGTTTCCTAGCAAAAGAGAGATAAAAGAGCTTATTGACCTCATAGATAGTAAGCCGAAGCAAGTAGAACTTAGATCATTAGAAGTAGTTGAGCAGTTAAAATTAGAAGTTCAAAAAATTCAATTAGTGCAAAAAGAGTTGAGTGAACAAGTAGATAAGTTGCATAATAAAATAGATAAATTATTAGTTTAATGACCGATTCTAGAACTAGCAGAAAATATATCCAAGCTTTGAAAGAAATTAGTAAGTTAGATAAAGAACCAGTAGGTTTAACATATTTTTCAACACAAGTAGCTAGTAGTAATATTCTCATTAGGCAAAATAATTTAATTATTCAAGTAGTTTTAAGTTTGGCTGAAAAATTAGATCAAGTTGAAGAACAAATAGCAGAAATAAACCAAGTTTTACATAACGCATCTTCATCACTTCCACCATCTTTGCTAGATAAATTAGAAAATTTAACTTTAAGTGCAAATAGTAATATTAGAAGACCTAAGCTAAATCATTTTTATAATAGAAAATGGAACTTTTTAGGAAAAAATGAAAAGAAATAGTTAGAGCTGAAGATATTTATCCAAATGAAGAAGAAGCACAAGAATTTATTAGAAGAGCTTTTGAGAGAACACAGAAAAATAAATATAATTTGTATCAATTAGGTTTATTTGAAAATAGAAGTAGAATTGTAAGTAGCATCAATCAACATGAAGTTAGCTGTATTGATAAAGAAGAGAGTATTCATATGGCTTTTGATAATTTAGATATTAATTTAGTTGAGCAAAATTTTGACCATATTGTAGATAAGCTTATAGAAGATATTGATCATTTAGATGAAGAAGAGTACTTACAAAAATATAAGACATATGATTTAGGACTACACAGAATTTCAGATGAAGAGATGAAAATTTTAATTTTAGAAATAGGAGTAGAACATATTTTATGATCAAAAGAATATAATAATTTATTAGAATTGAAATAAGAATGTAATCCAGTAGAAGAAAGTAGTACATTAGGAGTAGAAAATCCAGGATACATGGGTAGAACTGATCAACAATTTTTTAGACCAACAAATGAACAATATAATGAAAAAGCAAAAGTAGATTATGTAGAAGAAAGTATGATAAAACCATCTAGAAAAAATAGGATTCCATATTTGAGAGGGTTAGAACAAATTAATATAGTTGGTAATATATTAAATTTAGATAATGTAGATCGACAAGATTGGGAAAAAACGATTGAGAGATGGGAAAAAGGTTGTGTACATGTAGCATTTGTCACATCCCCGCCTGGGTCCCCACCACATCCAGGGCTCGACTCTACCGTAGCATGATATTGTCTACTTTAGGCCCCGACCACGCCCTCACGGTTTTGTTTCTGGGAACTCACACGAGAACTTCCCAGTGGGCCACCCATCATGGGATTGCTCTCGTGCAAACTCGCTTAACTTCGAAGTTCCAATGGAACCCGAAGCTAGTGAGCTCCCAAAAGGCCTCGTGTTAGGTAGAGATGAGAATATAAATATAAGGCTTATAGGATCCATTCCCCTGGGTGATGTGGGATGTTACAATCCACCCCCCTTAGGGGCTCGACATCCTCGTCGGCACACTTCCGGCTAGGAATTGGCTCACATCCCGACCCGAGCCCCCACCACATCCTGGGCTCGACTCCGCCGTAGCATGATATTGTTCGCTTTGGGCCCTGACCACGCCCTCACGGTTTTGTTTTTGGGAACTCATACGAGAACTTCCCAGTGGGTCACCCATCATGGGATTGCTCTCGGGCGAACTCGCTTAACATTGGAGTTCCGATGGAACCCGAAGCCAGTGAGCTCCCAAAAGGCCTCGTGCTAGGTAGAGATGAGAATATACATTTAAGGTTTACAGGATCCACTCCCCTGGACGATGTAGGATGTTACAACATTAATGTTAGATTTTAGTAATTCAAAAAATATGTTAGATTATTTTGAGCATACTTTGGATGATTTAGTTTTTGATTATTCAATCATGGAAAGTTCAAAATCCAGAACAACATCAGGCAGCTAAAACACATTTTAATATTGATGGTTTTGTTACTTTGATTAAACAAGATTTTTTAGATCATAATAGGTTAGATAGCAGAAGTGAACAAGAACAAATAAGAGCAATTACAAATTTGTGATTTACAATATATAGCTGAGTATATCACAGATTTCTTTAAATATTTAGAAAGAACAGGTAGAATTAGTGATATTAATTTATTAGATACTTATATGACAAATATAAAAGGACCAATAGGAGAAAAGATTTGGAATGAATAGCATAAGCATCCAAAGAAAAATGATATTGCAATAGGACCTAGAATTCAACATGTATATGATATACTTAGACAAAAGTGTAGTCAAATAAAAGCTAAGAAACAAATTAGGAAGCAATTTTATATGAGCTGTAAAAATATAGATTTACCACAACAGTATGGTTGTCATAAGAAGAATAAGTATAAGAAAATATACAAAAGGAAATATATGTCATATAAACCATACAAACAACATAAGAATTTCAGCATAAGACCTTCAAGAACATATAGGAAGAGAAAATATATTCCAAAACAATTTAGGAAAAGAAGTGGTAGACCTTGGATTAGAAAATATAAAGCACCAAAAGATAAGAGTAGTTGTAAATGTTATTCATGTGGAGAAGTTGGACACATCAGACCTAAATGTCCAAAATTAGGTAAACAGCCGAGAGAAAAAGTACATTTAATGGAGTTGTTTAGGTTATAAGAAGATTAAGATATACAGTCAATATATATAGCTTAGATGATTTAAGTGATAATGAGAGTATTTATAGTATAGAAAGTATAAATATGATAGATTCAGACTCGGAAGATTCAAGTAGCATAAATAGTGATTTAGAAGAGTATATGTGTGCATTCATAGAAGAGCAACATGAAGAAGAATATAAATACATTAATCTAGGTTGGCCAGAAAAATGTCATAAGTGTAGTAAATTAGTTGCAAATAAATACTATAATACATATTCAATATTATGTGAAAAGTGTTATAGTAATAGGTTATTAGAAGTTAATTCAGCAGAATCACAAGAAAGTACTGAAATATTAGGAAATATTCTTTATAGTATGGAGAAGTCAAAAAATAGTTCTTTAATGACCATAAATTGTGAAATAGAATTAGCTTAAGAACACAAAATACAAACAACATCTATGATGTGATAGCCCGTCCCGAAATATATTTTTCGATGGTGTGAATTGACTAGAATACCCTTGGATGTTGAGTATATGGTGTAGTGTTGTGGTTTGAGTTTGGGTGTTAGACTAATCTAATTAGTTCCTAAGTTTTTAGAACTTAAAAATTATGGTTTTGTGGTTGTTAGTAGCCCAAAACTGGACCACACACTCACACTCACACACACCACTCCTGTTGACTTCTTTCTCTCCTCATTCCCTCAGATTTCTTGCCATTTCCGTACAACCTGTAAGGACAACCCTCAAAACCCTTTCGAACTTCACAGATCGAGGTTTGTGATCGATGTTTTTGGACTCCTTGCAAGCTTAGGAGTCGAATGGTAGTGATGGTTGGACGTGAAAATCCCGAAAAACCCAAGAAACCATAATCTTCGATTTGAGCAATGTTCATGCACTCGTGATTTCAAAGTTTTTAGAAGATTTTAAGCGCTGGTGAACTTTAGGACATCTTCACGAAGCTCGCAGAAGAAAAATGAAATGAATTGGACGTCGGGAAGTCGAGTTTGGCGAGTTTCAAGTTTGGCTGGATTATCGAGGTTCCTCCGGCGAAATCCCATGGATTTCAAGGCTTGAAAGTGGTAAGGTTTTGTTCCTCTCGTCCTAAGCTTCATTTTGGTACAAATTTCATGAAATTTGGTTGAGAAATGAGCGGGAAATGACGATTTAAAGTTTTCCAGTTTTCCGGCGATGGCGTCGGTCACCGGAGTTTGAAGGTTGAAGATGACGGAATATTCTGATGGCGTCAGGTTAGTTTTAACGGAATATGCTGCTTTTTGACGGAATATTCCCTAACGCCGTTAAAGATTCTGTTAGGCGTGCTAGGCAGGTGGCCGCGAGTGGGGGCGAGTCTGGCCGGGCTTTGGCCGGCGCGTGGGAGGTCGGAAAATTTTTCTAAAAATATGGGGATGTTCCTAAGGTTGAGTAGGTCATGGTGGTATATTCAAATGCCCCATTTGAGCTTTGTATGAGAAGTTAATTCCTAGTTTTGTGTATGTGCTTTAAATAACGTTTATTCACATATAGGTGAGACCTATCCTGAGGACGAGCGCCATCAATCGAGGCTCGGGGGCTACAACCCTTCGACATATCAGTGAGTGGGCTTTTGGTTTTCCGTATATACCTATATACTTGAGTTTTCCCAGAAAATGAATTTGAATGATTATACGTTTTGAAATGCCATGCAAAGTATATGTCTATTTTATTATGCATTAGTAGTTGCATATATTTACGATTGGTGCTGCGGACACACAAGTAAGTGCCAGGTAAGTTCATAAATTAAAGATGTGAGATTACTTCAGTTATGCGAGTTATGATGTGATGTGATGAGAGCTCATAAACTTGTACCCGGTGTTAGTGCTCCCGCCTAGAGTTAGGGCACAGTCTTTCACGTGATGTTCACCTCCCGCACCATATGCTCACCTTGGATCCAAGTTAGGTGCACAAGCTTGTCGTACATACCACTTTAGGTGGTTCCGACTCGTAGGTGACCTGCGATTATTCGCACAGCCTTCATGTGATCGGAGCACTAAAGCATATTTACTTTACACCTAATCTTGTCGTACAGACCACTCTAGGTCGTTCTGACTCATGTCCAGGATTTGATTTGATTTGATATGATTGAGATTGGTTATGAGCTATATATTCAGCAGTGCAGTTTGAGTTAGAGAGATTTGGTTGATGCGAAATTTGGTATTGATATATTTTTTCCTGGATTACTTGTAGCATAGCATTGAGATACTTTGTCATGGTATACTTCTATGGATTTTCATCTTGAGTATGATTTCTGATATACCATATATTATATTTTCTGGGAAATTATACAGGTTTTATGGCGAGGGGTTAGAACTTTTGAGAAATGAAATGATTTTGAAAAGCTTTGGTTTTGCCCACTCACACTTTCTGTTTTGCGCCTCTCCAAGTTTTAGGTAGAAGTGCTCTGGTGGATCACGAGGATTTCGACGGTGGTTCTGACAGAACATCATAAATGTAGGATCACCTTTGGGTGTTGAATAATTAGTACTTATCCTGCTTGACTACACTTAGGCTATTTATGCTTTGGTTGTGTATTCACACTTAATATCTCTCTAGCACTCTATCTTAGCTAGTTCTCTAGTTGACTTGGTTTTTATTATCCGTAATTCCTTATATCTTTATTGCTTCCGCACTGTGCACATGGTTACATCACTCTCACGTGACGGCCAACATGCCCTGATTTAGGTCGGGGTGTGTCAGTTTGGTATCAAAGCATTAGGTTTGCAGTCCTACATATCTTGAGAATTTCTAATTATTTTGATGTTTTCTGTCAGAACTATGTCGCCTCGTAGAGATCCACGTCCTTCTGTTGAGCCTAGTTTCCTCGATATAGCTCAATTAGGGGAAGCTATAGCTAATGCTATTCAATCTTCGCTTCGTCTTCCCCAAAGGACACCTCTTGAGACTGTGTATAACCTGAAGCTGAATCATTTTATGGGGAATGAAGGACATGAAGGAGCGGAGAAATGGATTAATCATATTGAGAAAACTTTTCGTGTAATGCAGATTCAGGGGAATCTTCCTTCTTATAGGTGGGTTGAGACGACTACCTAGTTTTTGGGTCTGGAGCCTGCATCTTGGTGGAGACAGGAGTCTTATCAGTTGACCCCAAAGGAAATTGCGAACTGGGAAGTATTTAAACAGTTGTTTCAGAAAAGGTTTATTCCCCCTGAGTATATTGATCGCAAAAAGCAAGAGTTTACTCAATTAAAACAGGGGAAGATGACGGCAAATGAGTATTATAGGAGATTCACTGACTTGTCTCGCTATCATCCGGAGGTTGCTGGTAATCCGGTTGAGATGCTTCGTCGTTTCAAATTGGGTACTAAGAATAAATGGCGTTCTATAGCGACCTTGACTCCCTGTGCTACTTACCAGGAGTTTTATGAGATTTTGTTGAGGATTGAGGACTTAGAGAACATGCCCAGTGAAAGTGAAGAAGAAGAAGAAAAGAATGGGAATCAGAGGCAAGATGATAAAGGTAAAGGTCGGTATTCTCAAGGACCTCGCAAGACTCAGAGCTTTAAGAAGAGTGGAACTAGTTCTAGCTCTTCTAGCGGAGGTTTTAGTGCCACTGGTCAGATGAGAGGTGGTAGATTTTCAGGAGGTCCTAGATTCCAGAGGCAGGGATATGCTAGAAGAGGAAGTGCTCATTTGTGCCGCATATGTAATAATAGGCATTTTGGAGAGTGTAGGAGAAGCAGCAGTGGATGTTTTACTTGTGGGCAGATGGGATATAGAGCTATAAATTGTCCCCAGAATTAGCAGAGGCCCTAGCAGCCTTCTATGCCACCACCAGCGCTGAGAGTTAGTGCTCCCGCCCAGAGTCAGGGCACAGTCATTCACGTGATGTTCACCTCCTGCACCATATGCTCCCCTTGGATCCAAGTTAGGTGCACAGGCTTGTCGTACATACCACTTTAGGTGGTTCTGACTCGTAGGTGACCAGTGATTATTCGCACAACCTTCACATGATCGTAGCACTAGAGCATATTTACATTACACCTAGTCTTGTCGTACAGACCACTCTAGGTGGTTCTGACTCATGTGCATGATTTGATTTGATTTGATATGATTGAGATTGGTTATGAGCTATATATTCAGCAGTGCAGTTTGAGTTGGAGAGATTTGGCTGATGCAAAATTTGGTATTGATATATTTTTGCCTGGATTACTTGTAGCATAGCATTGAAATACTTTGGCATGGTATACTTCTATGGATTTTCATCTTGAGTATGATTTCTGATATAGCATATATTATATTTTCTGGGAAATTATACAGGTTTTCTGGCGAGGGGTTAGAACTTTTGAGAAATGAAATGACTTTGAAAAGCTTTGTTTTTGCCTACTCACACTTTCTGTTTTGCGCCCCTTCAGGTTTTAGGTAGAAGTGCTCTGGTGGATCACGAGGATTTCGACGGTGGTTCTGACAGAACATCATAAATGTAGGATCACCTTTGGCTGTTGAATAATTAGTACTTATCCTGCTTGACTGCACTTAGGCTATTTATGCTCTAGTTGTGTATTCACACTTAATATCTCTCTAGCACTCTATCTTAGCTAGTTCTCTAGTTGACTTGGTTTTTATTATCCGTAATTCCTTATATCTCTATTGCTTCCGCACTATGCACATGGTTACGTCACTCTCACGTGACAACCATACACAGTCTCAAGGGGTGTCATTTATGTCCATCTTTGTAATATTACAATGGGCTTTGTATCAGTCCATCTTTGATCCAAAACCAGGGATGGATATTATTACAAAGATGTATTCACCATGTATTTGTGATATTACAGAGAATTGTATTTGTAAACCAGAGGCTAGCATAGCAGTGGCCAGGATCAACATGAGGGATTTTGGACCATGACATTTTAGTTATGAGCTTTAGAAAAAGCATAATGTGGTAGAAGTTACCCCAGCCTTATTATTAGAGTTTGGCTATCTTGATAAAATATTCATTAACGATATTTCCCAACTAGAATCATTTCCTGAAAAAACTTATAAAAGTAGAAGAAGATTATTTAGAAAGGTGGAAAGAAATTTGCATAAGCTTTATTAGTAGTCCTCCAAATTGGTATGTACATATGCATAAGGAGAAAGCTAGGCACATAGCCATGATTAATGAAGAGTCCTTTAGACTAGCCCTTATCTCTCCACGCAGGTGGACTCCTTCATACAAAAGTATTCTAAAATTTCGAGGGATCCAAATGTTTGCCTTAGATGATTTTGAAGATTTTAGGTATGATATGATATTAGTAGCAGAAAAAGAAGAAATACATATTTACAGCAAGTCAAAAGCCCGTCATCAGCCATACTGGAAGCCTCAAAATTTCAAAGGAGAAACATAAGATATGTATTACAAGGTGAAAGAAGATAGAGAAAGAGATGCATAGCTAGTAAAAGGCGATGAACAATACTAGAACAATTTGACAGAAGAAGAGCTGCATAACATCAACAACATGATGGAAGCATGAAGAGCTGACAGCAAATTAGCATAAGTTGAATAACATCATGCAAAATAATGTATTTTGATCTGACAGAAATGTCAACATCATTGTGGACCCCGCTACAATAATGAAATAATGGCATAAGAGTAAATAAAGAAAAGAGCTTGATCCATTATATACTTTTCATACACAAAACTCCCTTTTCATTAAAACTCCCTTATATATATAGTTGAAACAAAATCCTACCTAAACAGAGTCCTCTAATAAAATTGAAAATCTAATTCAAATAATAAATAAAAGTTTCTTAAGTTAAAAATCGGACTGCAATGAAAACCTCCATTTGACCAACCAAATCAGTTCAGGTTTGGTCTCAAAATGTCTCATTTTAAAGCTTGGCACATCATGTTCAAGTCCTCATAAGGAGCTTTCCTCTAAAAATGCCGTATTGATAGTCAAAATGCCCAAAACGTCATGAAACATCAATCTAGGAAAATTACGCAGTCAACCTTCTTTTATTCACCATAGTCAAACGACATGGTATAAAAATATGAAATTTTGATACGATCATCTTGAAAGACTAATGAATCAACTCCAATTGAAATTACTCTAAAATTCCTCCGTTCTAGCACTTTTTTTCCCAAAATAGATTCGCATGTTTTACAATTGAAATATAGAACAAAGAATCAAAATTCCACCAAAATAATAAATAAATTATAAGGAAAACTAATGAAAAGGGTTTGAAAGCTTTGAGTTTAATCAAAAGGAAAAATTGGTGTTATAAGTGAATAGTATCAAAAGTGACTTTTTATGGTAAAAATGTCCTTTTACGTTAAAGTGAACAGTACCAGAAGTGTTTCGTTAAAACTTCCATTATTATATCCCATTAACCACCATCATCATCGCCGTCGCAACCACCAGTACTAACATATTTCCTAACTACTATCGAGATATATAGTAACTAGCCTCTTGCCACATGCTGTGATAGCCCGTCTCGAAATATATTTTCGAGAATGTGAAATGTCTATATTACCCTTGAACGTTGAGTTGTGTTGTGTGATTGAGCTTAATATTTTGACCAATTAAATCCATTTCCTAAGTTTTTGGACTCAATTAGGACTTAAGTTTTTTTTTTTATGGGTGCCCAATCTGGACACACACACACACACCCACAAGTGCAACCCTTTCTTTCTCTCTCTCTCTCCCTCGAAATCTCTCTCTTTGTCCATATAATCGTACGACCATTCACCATCCACCTCAACCAGCCGCGGATCGAGGTTGTGGATGTTAGTTTCGTGCTTCTTTCAAGCTCAAGAGTCGAGTAGTGATTTTGGTTAGACGTGAGGCCCTCGAAAACCCGAGAACCAAAAACCCTTGATGTGGTGCACAGTAGCTCAGTCATGATTGCGAGTGTTTCTTGAAGTTTTGAGCTTTTTGGAGGTCTTAAATCGTCTTCACGATGCTTTTAGAAGAATTTTGGAAGGTTTTGGACGTCGGGAAGCTTGGGTTTGGCGAGTTGCAGGGGTGACCAGAATATCGAAGGATTTTCCTGCGACTTTCCGTTTGTTTTATGACTCTTAAGTGTTAAGAACTTGTTCCTTTCACCCTAAGCTTCATTTTGGTAAAAATTTCATAGATTTTGGTTAAGAAATGAGTGAGAAATTAAGCTTTAAAGTTTTTCCAGAAACTGGCAATCGTAGCGGTGACCGGCGCCGGACTCCGGCGAACCAAGGAAGAAAAAGGAGAATATTTTGTCAAAGTTGATAGAATATACTAACGGCGTTAGGTATCTTTAACGGCATATTCTTTTATTTAACGGAATATTCCCTAATGCTGTTAGGGAATCCGTCAGTATGCCAGGCACGTGCCTGCGCGTGGGCGGCGCGTGAGAGGGCGTGAGAGCGCGTGGGACGTCAGAAAATTTTTCTAAAAATATGGGGATGTTCGTGGGGTTGAGTAGATCACGTTGGTATATTCAAACACCCCAATTGAACAATGTATAAAAAGTTATTACTTAGTTTTGGTTATGTGCTTTAAAATAAAGTTTATATAGTTGTTTCGCATATAGGTGAGACTTATCCAGAGGATGTGTCTAAATATAGTTTTGGTTTTCAATATATACTTATATACTTGGTATTTTTCCCAGAAAATGTGTTTAAATGAAATTATGTTTTGAAATGCCATGCCTATTGATTTATGCTTTCACTATGAATTAGTATAGTAATTGCATATATCTATGTTCGACGCTGTGGACGCTCAGGTAAGTACCAGGTGAGTTGTAGATTGTTTATGTGAATTGATGATTATGTGGCAAGTGTTGAGAACTCATAAACCTGCACCCCGGTGTTAGTGCTCCCGCCCGTGGTTAGGGCACAATCATTCACGTGATGTTCACCTCCCGCACCATACGCTCACCTTGGATCCAAGTTAGGTGCTCAGTCCTGTCGTACAGACCACTATAGGTGGTTCCAACTCGTAGGTGACCCGTGATTATTCGCACAGTCTTCACGTGATCGTAGCACTTGAGCTTATATATTTACACCCAGTCCTGTCGTACAGACCACTATAGGTGGTTCCGACTCGTGTGCAGGCATACTTGTTGAGCTATAGATTCAACCGTACAGGCCACCTTAGGTAGATCTGGCTGATATGTTATTTCTCATGAGTTAATTCACCTGAGTTACTTATTCAGTTATTTTGAGATATTTGGCATGGTATACTTTTGAATATTACTATTCTGAGCATGGTTTTGAGATATGTATATATTATATTTTCTGGGAAATTATACAGGTTTTACAGCGAGGGGTTAGAACTTTTGATAAATGAAATGGTTTTGAAAAGCTTTGTTTTTTCCCACTCACACTTTCTGTTTTGCAGAGATGTGGAGTTCACTATTGATTTACTTCTAGGTACAGATCTTATATCTTTAACTCCTTATCGAATGGCTCCTGCTGAATTGAGGGAATTGAAGATTCAGTTGCAGGAATTAGTTGATAAGGGTTTTTTTCAGCCTAGTACTTCACCCTGGGGAGCTCCGGTGTTATTTGTGAAGAAGAAAGACGGGACTTTAAGGCTATGTATTGATTATAGGCAATTGAATAGGGTAACGATTAAAAATTGTTATCCATTTTCGCGTATAGATGATTTATTTGATCAGCTTCGAGGCGCCTGTGTGTTTTCTAAGATTGATTTGAGGTCTGGTTATTATCAATTGAAGATCAGAAGTGAGGATGTTCCTAAGATAGCTTTTAGGACCCATATGGTCATTATGAGTTTCTTGTGATGCCATTCGGGTTAACTAATGCAATTGCAACTTTTATGGATTTGATTAATCGAGTATTCCAGCAATATCTAGACAGGTTTGTCATTGTTTTCATTGACGATATTCTGGTATACTCTAAGTCTAAATCAGAGCATGTTCGACATCTTACTTTGGTGTTGAAGAAATTAAGGGAACATCAGTTGTACGCTAAATTTAGCAAATGCCAATTTTGGCTGGATCAAGTGGCATTTCTGGGACATGTCATATCTGCTCAAGGTATTCAGGTGGATTCTCAAAAAGTGACAGCTGTTGAGAATTGGGAGCAACCACGAACCGTCATTGAGGTACGGAGTTTTCTTGGTTTAGCTGGTTATTATAGACGGTTTGTTAAGGAATTTTCAGTTATTACATTACCACTGACGAGGTTAACCAGGAATGATGTTAAGTTTGAGTGGGATGATAATTGTGAGCAGAGTTTCCAGCAGTTGAAATATTGTCTCACTCATGCACCTGTTTTTGCGCTTCCAGATGATAGTGGTAATTTTGAGATCTACAGTGATGTTTCCTTGAATGGTCTAGGTTGTGTGTTGATGCATCATGGTAGGGCGATTGCTTATGTATCGCGACAGTTAAAGCCTCATGAGATGAATTATCCTACTCATGATCTTGAGCTAGCAGCTATCGTTTTTGCTTTGAAGATTTGGAGACATTATCTTTATGGCGAGAAATGTAAGATCTTTACGGATCATAAAAGTCTTCAATATCTTTTCACTCAAAGGGATCTTAATTTTCGACAACGAAGGTGGATTGAATTGCTCAGTGATTATGATTGCTCGATTGAGTATCACCCTGGTCGTGCAAATATGGTGGCGGATGCACTTAGTAGGAATCCTCAAGTGAGAATTAATGCTTTATACACTTGTCATGTTCCTCTTCTGGCAGATTTGAGGTCCACTGGAGTGAAGTTAGGAGTGGAGGAACATGAGGAAGCCTTACTTGCAAATTTTCAAGTCAGGCCAATATTAATTGATCGAGTACTCGAGGCTTAAATGAATGATGAAGAAATCCAGGAATTAATTGAGGCAAGAAATGATGGGAAAAAGAAATATCTCAAAATTCGGGAGACTAACGGCATGTTTATGCAAGAGAACAAAATGTACGTACTGAATAATGTGGAATTAAAGAAAGAAATTTTGGATGAAGCGCACTGTTCGGCTTATGCAATGCATCTTGGAGGTACTAAAATGTATCATACCATTCGACCATTTTATTATTGGCCGGGTATGAAAAGAGAAATTGCGGAGTATGTGAGTATGTGTGCTATTTATCAGTAGGTCAAACCTGAAAGGAAAAAGCCATATGAGTTGATGCAGCCACTTCCCGTTCCACAGTGGAAATGGGAAAACATTACCATGGACTTTGTGTACAACCTTCATCGTACACGAAATGGTTATGATGGAATTTAGGTGATAGTTGATCTACTTACTAAGTCAGCGCATTTTATTCCAGTGATGGAGAAATATTCTTTAAGCCGATTAGCTGAATTGTTCATATCGAAGATTGTTAAGTACCATGGAGTTCCGATTAGTATTATCTCATATCAGAATCCTAGATTCACTTCTAAATTCTGGGTAGCATTTCAGGAGGCTCTTGGTTCGAGGTTACTGTATAGTACGACATATCATCTCCAGACAGACGGACAATCTGAGAAGACTATTCAGACGTTAGAGGATATGCTAAGATCTTTGGTATTGCAGTTTGGCGATGCCTGGCATCAGCGGTTAGATTTGATGGAGTTTGCATATAATAATAGTTACCATTCGAGCATTGGTATGTCACCTTTTGAGGCACTTTATGGAAAATCTTGTCGTACGCCCTTATGTTGGTCAGAGGTTGGTGAAAGACTTTTGGTGGGCCCTGAGATTATGGACAAGACTACTCAAAATATTCAGGTAATTAAATCTAACCTGAAAACAGCCCAGGATCAGCAAAAGAGTCTAGCAGACAAGCATGCCACTGAACGGGTGTATAAAATAGGTGATTGGGTGTTTTTGAAGCTATCACCGTGGAGAGGTATAGTGCAGTTCGGGAAGAAGGGTAAGCTAAGTCCTAGGTACATCGGACCATATCAAATCACCGAAAGAGTCGGTGAAGTTGCTTACAGGCTTGAGTTGCCTCTAGAGTTGTCTAAAGTGCACAATGTGTTCCATGTTTCCATGCTTCGTCATTATGTTTCAGATCCATCACGTGTGATACCTCCTCAACCATTGGAAATTAATCTAGATTTGACTTATGATGAGGAACCAGTGACGATTTTGGATTGGAAAGATAAGGTTTTGAGGAATAAGACCGTGCGCTTGGTGAAAGTTTTGTGGAGAAATCACTTGGTGGAGGAAGCCACCTGGGAGACGGAGGATAGTATGAGAGAGATGTATCCACGCTTATTCTATGGTTATTAGTGGGTTGTATTTTAATGTGTGAAATTTCGAGACGAAATTTTCCTAAAAGGAGTAGGTTGTGACAGCCCGTCCCGAAATATATTTTCGATAGTGTGAAATGTCTATATAACCCTTGAACGTTGAGTTATGTTGTGTGATTGAGCTTAATATTTTGACCAATTAAATCCATTTCCTAAGTTTTTGGACTCAATTAGGACTTAAGTTTTTTTTTTATGGGTGCCCAATCCGGACACACACACACACCCACACGTGCAACCTTTTTTTTTTCTCTCTCTCTCTCCCTCGAAATCTCTCTCTTTGTCCGTACAATCGTACGGCCATTCACCATCCACCCTCAACGAGTCACGGATCGAGGTTGTGGATGTTAGTTTCGTGATTCTTTCAAGCTCAGGAGTCTAGTAGTAGTTTTGGTTGGACTTAAGGCCCTCGAAAACCCGATAACCAAAAACCCCTGATGTGGTGCACATTAGTTCAATCATGATCACGAGTGTTTCTTGAAGTTTTGAGCTTTTTAGAGGTCTTAAATCGTCTTCACGAAGCTTTTAGAAGAATTTTGGAAGGTTTTGGATGTCGAGAAGCTTGGGTTTGGCTAGTTGCAGGGGTGACCGGAATATCGAAGGATTTTCCGATGACTTTTCGTTTGTTTTAGGACTCTTAAGTGGTAAGAACTTTTTCCTTTCGTCTTAAGCTTCATTTTGGTACAAATTTCATGGATTTTGGTTGCGAAATGAGTGAGAAATTAAGCTTTAAAGTTTTTCCAGAAACCAACAGTCACATTGGTGACCAATGCCGAACTCCGACGAACCAAGGAAGAAGGAGGAGAATATTCCGTCAAAGTTGACGGAATATACTAACTGCGTCAGGTATCTTTAACGGCATATGCTTTTATTTAACGAAATATTCCCTAACGCTGTTAGGGAATCCGTCAGTGTGCCAGGCACGTGCCTGCCCGTGGGCGGCGCATGAGGTGTTGAGAACTCATAAACCTGCACCCCGGTGTTAGTGCTCCCGCCCGTGGTTAGGGCACAGTCTTTCACGTGATGTTCACCTCCCGCACCATACGCTCACCTTAGATCCAAGTTAGGTGCTCAGTCATTTCGTACAGACCACTATAAGTGGTTCCGACTCGTAGATGACCCGCGATTATTCGCACAGTCTTCACGTGATCGTAGCACTTGAGCGTATTTATTTACACCCAATCATGTTGTACAAACCACTATAGGTGGTTCCGACTAGTGTGCAGGCATACTTGTTTAGCTATAGATTCAGCCGTACAGGCCACTTTAGGTGGATCCGGCTGATATGTTATTTCTCATGAGTTAATTCACCTGAGTTACTTATTCAGTTATTTTGAGATATTTGGCATGGTATACTTTTGAATATTACTATTCTGAGCATGGTTTTGAGATATGTATATATTCTATTATCTGGGAAATTATATAGGTTTTACGGCAAGGGGTTAAAACTTTTGATAAATGAAATGGTTTTGAAAAGCTTTGTTTTTGCCCACTCACACTTTCTGTTTTGCGCCCCTCCAGGTTTTAGGTAGGAGTGCTTGTTGGTGGCTCTCGAGGAACTCACGGCAGCTCTGATAGATTATCATCAATGTAGGATCATATTTGGGTGTTGTATAATTAGTATTCGTCCTGTTGGACTGCACATAGGCTACTTATGCTCTGGTTGTGCAATCACACTTAATATCGCACTTGCACCTTATCTCATCTAGTGCTCTTGTTGGTTTGGTTTTTTATTATTCGTATTTCTTATTTCAATATTGCTTCCGCATTGTGCACATGGCTACGTCACCCTCACGTGACGGCCAGCATGCCTCAATCTAGGTCGGGGTGTGGCAATTTGCTCGTTTATTTTATTTTTGAAAAAAAAACTTAAATTTAGAATATATGATTCAAAAAATTCAATAGAAAAATAATTAGCAAAGCTACTTCCATACGTGGAGAAAAAGAAAAACGTGGGATGAGGCATTTTTACTATTTTGTCTTTCTTAATTAAATTGTCATTTTCAAGAGTTTTAAGCGGGAATTGACATTTTTGATATATTGAAAGTTTCACCATTTTAGGATGCTGACTTTATATATAGAGATGTTTTTATACACACATTGATTTCTTAGTAATCTTAATTTACTCATCCAAACGCAATATTAGTGTACATTAGCTTAAGATATCAATTATATTAAAAAAATTAATGCAGATTAAATTGAATTGCATTTTCCCTAATATTTTTAATATTTAGTGTCACAGCCCGTCCCGGAGTATTATTTTCAACTGCATGAAATTACAATTATACCCTTGAACCTTATGGTGTGTGATATGTTGGTTGCGGTTTCATTCTTAATTTTTCCTAAGTTTTGGAATACTTAGGACTTAAGTATTTTGTTTTGGTTTGTTGGGGACAAACTAGGACCACATAACACGCCCACACATCACACCCGTGCTCTCTCTCTCTCCTCCATCTCGGATTTTTTTTAAAATTCGTACAATTGTACGGACAAACTTTGGAACCAACCATATACGCATTGATTGACTTCAAGAAGGTAAGATTCGAACTCCTTGCAAGTCTCTGAGTTCATATATGCCATTTTTAGATCGTGAAACCCTCAAAACCCCTCAAAACCATCACCCTCGATTTGAGTATTGTTCATGTGGTCGTAATTATGGATGTTTCAGGAGATTTTAAGCTTGTAGGAAGCTTTAGAACGTCCTTACGAAGCTCGGAGAAGAAAAACCAAGCAATTTGGACGTCGGGAGACCTAGTTTGGACGAGTTGCAATTTGGCAAGATTATCGAGGAATTTTCATGCGTGATTCCGTGATTTTTGGAGCTTGAAATTGGTAAGAATGTGTTCTACTCGTTGTAAGCTTCAATTTGGTATAAGGTTCATGAGTTTTGGTGCAAAAATGAAGAAGTTATAAGGTATTTTTCGAATTTCCAGTTTTCCGGTGACGGCAACGGTCACCAAAGTAGAAGGAAGAAGACAAGCGAATATTCCGTCAACTTTGACGGAATATTCTAACAGCGTCAGGTTAGTTTTAACGGTATATGCTATTATTTAACGGAATATTCCCTAACGCCGTTAGGGTTACCGTCAGTGTGCCTGGCACGTGCCCGCGCGTGGGCGGCGCATCTGGCCGTGCCTTGGCCGGCGCGTGAAGACGCGTGGGTGGTCGGAAAAATTTTCTAAAAATATGAGGATGTTCGTGAGGTTGTGGAGATCACGTTGGTATATTCAAACATCCCATTTGAGCAATGTATGAGAAGTTATTAACTAGTTTTGTCTATGTGCTTTAAATAACGTTTATTTAGTGATTTCGCATATAGGTGAGACCTATCCCGAAGATGAGCGCAGTCAAGGGCGGTTAGGGGGCTACAACCCTTCGACGTACTAGTGAGTGGGCTTTTGGTTTTAAGTATATATGTATATGCTTGGTATCTTTCCCAGAAAATGCATTTAAATGAGTTATGATTTAAATTGCCATGCCAAATGTTTTACATTTAGAATATGCATATGATGTTTGCATATATATATAATTATGGTGGTGTGGACGCTTAGGTAAACCCCATGTGAGTTTATGAATTGTGAATGTGAATAACGATTGTGATTAATTGAGAAACATTGAGCTCATAAACCTGCTCCCCGGTGTTAGTGATTTAGCTAGAGATATGGCACATGCCTGTATATAATGTCACCTCCCGCACCACATGCTCACATTGGATCCAATTTAGGTGCACAGTCTTGTCGTACAGACCATTATAGGTAGTTCTGACTCGTAGGTGACTAGCGATTTATCACATAGCTATAATGAGAACGTAGTAATGAGCATAATTATATTACACCCAGTTTTATCGTTCAGACTATTACAGTGGTTCCGACTCGTGTGCAGTGTAGTGCCATATAGGTCACTTGCAGTGACTCCGGCTAGATTGACTAATGAGTTATGAATTCAGCCGTACAGACTTCTGCAGGGGTTCTGGCTAATATGTTATTTTTTCATGAATTTATTTTCACCTAAGTTACTTATTCTGTTTTATATTTTGGCATGACATACTTATGAATATGGATATGTGAAGCATGAATTGAATGTGTATATATATATATATATATTTATATTCTATTTCTGGGAAAATTATACATGTTTTACAGCGAGGGGTTAGAGCATTTGATAATGAAATGGTTTTGAAAAGCCTTATTTTTGCCCACTCACACTTTCTGTTTTGCGCCCCTCCATGTTTTAGATAAGCTTGTTCGTTGGTGGCTCACGAGGATTAGTGGAGGTTCTGACAGACTATCACAAATGTAGGGCATCTTTGGGTGTCGTTTAATTAGTACTTGTTTTCTGGACTAAACTTAGGCTACTTACGCTCTGATTGTGTATTCACACATATTCCAGCACTTGTCTTAACTAGTACTCTTATGAGTTGGTTTTCATTTATTCGTATTCTCTATTATCATTATTGCTTTTGCACTGTGCACATGGCTACGTCACCCTCACGTGACGGCCAACATGCCCTAATTCGGATCGAGGTGTGTCATTTAGCTAGTAATCCAATTACGTAATCTTTTAAAATAATAAATCCCCCAAGCCATTCATAATTGATCAAATTAAATGTGATTGGATTTGGGCAATTGACTTAATTTGATCAATCGACCTGGAGGGCCTAAGACTCAAATTGACATCATTGTGGATTCAACTACATGATCTTCACATGATCTTCGCTTACTTTTTAAGTACAGCGGAGGGTTCCATAGTTGTTAGGGGAGGAGAATTGGGGAGCGAACTACACCATGGTGTATACGTATGATTGTTTTATAGTATTGTGGTAAAGTGTATTTGCATAATCTTTGCATACTTTGTACAACATTGCTACATTAAATTTCTTTTTTAATACAATCATATATTTATAATAAGAGTTATTAATTTTAGCTAAGTCACATAATGAGGCAACTTTAATAATTTTTTAGTTCAGTAATTTTTTATTACAAGAATCATACATAAGACATCGCACTTATAAATAAAAATAATATTACAATTTTTGTTTATAACCAATTGAGTTACGACTCATTGAATGACATGCTATTTTTGCTTGTTAGGTGCCAAGCGATCGAGTTCGAGGATCCTCCTAATCTTATCCAGGACCTTCTCTATGAAGATATGATGTACGGGGTTGATATCCACATACCTTTTTATACTTCTCACGCACCCTTTGTTAATTTATGTCATTTGATATTGTTTAATTCAGTCGATCCAATGCCCACAAATTACGAGGATGTGTATGAAGTAAAAAGAGATACGTGGATAGCATACCCCATGATGTAATCTTATTTGAAATTCATAATATATTGATTTTTCATCAAAAAAAAAAAAAAAAAAAAACTTGGTCTAAAATTATTTCATGCCATGCTAATTTATTTTCCCGTATTTGTGATATATTTACTCCAAGAATATTGGTTTTAGTGGTTTCTTGTGGTGGTTGAATAAGAGTTTAAAATTATTTACATTTTCTCTCTATATCAAGAGATTGACCTCTAGAAAATATATACTCATTTGGCACTATTGGTCTTTAATGAAACATTCCATCGCTAAAATTTTGAAAACTAAATAATATGAAATTTGATAATTGAATTATTAATTAAGCGCGTATTCATTTTTAATGACACATCATTTAATTTGTAAATTTTATTTACGAATTTCTATTTTTGAATATTTGGCAATTATCCCCAACCTCTCAAGTTTTAACCGCCAATTATCCAGTTCACAAAATTCAACTTCCACTACCAGCCATGACCTCCATAACTCAAACCTTCAACACTACGCCACCATCATTCCCCCTCTCTCCTCTCCCCCCATAATCAAATGGCCACGTGCCTCCCCTTCCGCGCCATCCCCCTCAAACCCCACTTCACCCGCCCCGCTAAAATCACCTGCTCCGCCCCCACCGCCCAATCGCAGCTCGCCAAGCAACGCCTCCTCAACCTCATCGGCGACCAGGACCGCGGCCTCATGACCCAGAACAACCCCACAAAACTCGCCTCCATCGTCAAGGCCATCGACGACCTGGCTGATCTTGGCCGAGACAGCGTCACCACCGGCGGCTCCCTCTCGGCCACATGGCGGCTGCTCTGGACCACGGAGAAGGAGCAGCTCTTCATCATCCAGAAAGCTTCCTTGTTCGGCACGCAAACCGGCGACGTCTTGCAGGTGATCGATGTCGGGCAAAGGGTGCTCAACAATGTCATCACTTTTCCTCCGGATGGGGTTTTCTTCGTCCGCTCTGATATCGCCATCGCTTCAAATCAGAGGGTTAATTTCAAGTATGTGTTAGAATTTGGTATTGACGTTGAATTTTGATTCGAATTACAATTTGGAAGTTTGGGAAGTGTTTATTTTTCTCTGTTTTGGTATTTACTTATTTATATTTTATTGTATGATCAATTGGTGATGTTTGGTTTGTGTTAGATTTACAAGTGCAGTTCTAAGAGGGAAAAGCTGGGAAATTCCATTGCCGCCGTTCGGGCAGGGCTGGTGAGTGCTTTATTTTCTGATGTTAAGAAAATCCCAAGTCGTTACTGCTTTGCTTGGTATGGTTAGAAAAGTTATGAACTTCAGCCATATAGTTTGCCTCTATCACCTCATCTCTGAGCTTGAAACCGACTATTATGAACTTCACTCGTATGGTTAGCTTCGACACCGGTCTCATGAAGGCATGAACTGATTTTACAGTCTCATTAGTTTCTTTGTAAAGTGAGTTTTATCCATGGTATGTCTCCACTTGTTTTGGTTACTGGTTTTTATTTTTTTTGAACTTGATATGTGATGATAAATGTTTCTTTGGTTATTTATTTTACGTTACCTATTCTTTGTTATCCTGACCGTCTGATTTCAATGACAAAGTGAATCATTCTGTTACATTGTGTGGGAGTGTACATACATCCGCATTTTCCAGTATTTTTTATTCCAATTTTGAAACAAATAATAACAGGCCCTAGAGGTGCACAGCTTTATTCTGTTCTATCCCTCACCTTCCATGATTTAAACCCAAGAACTCCTTACTGAAGGGGGAACGTATCGCTTTGGTACAAGTTCCAGTTATTGGAATTCCTTGGTACTTTGTGCCAACAATAAGTCTTCTTATCACTGCTCTTGTCCTGATGAAATTTCTTTGCATGAAAGATACTTCCTTTTAATTAATTCTTGACGTCTGAATCCCACAAGTTGCTATTTTTGAAAGAAGATAGGTAGTACCTATTTGATTTGCTCTATTTTTAATTCTCATTTGTGGGTTTTGAGGTGTGACATAGAGCTGCTTCGGAAAAGATGTCGCCTTCCTCCGTAATTTGGGATTCAATTACAAAGGAGCTTTGTTTGGTGTCCACTTTTCTTATCCTATAGGAAGTGTGCCTGCTTGTTCCTCTAGGCAACATATCAGCGTTCCCAGTGCTTGAAACCTACCTCTTGTTGCTAGAGCCCTTTTTAATGGATGCTGAATTTCTGAATGTTGTTATTTTGAGAGAGTTAGCTTCTACTTCTGGATTAATATACTACCTTGAAAGATAGGTGAATAGTGTGACTAATGGCCCCGGAGCATTGAATTTTCAACTTTAGTAACAGACATCTGTTGAAAACTACTGCTTACTATAATAGTCAAGTTGTTTGTTTTGTAGAGCAATTTGAAAACTACTTGTTAAAGATCATCTTTTCTTTAGGTGCTTGGTTTTAGTAGCGTGATTAATTTGGAATTTAGGTTTATCATGCCATAGAAAGCAGTCTAAACTTTGGTCTTTACGACCATAGGTTGTTTACTCGTAATTGATCAGGCTGAATCTTCTGTCACAAGGAAGTTATGCACCTGATAGTAGCATCTTGTTCATTGTTTTGTACACGTGGTTTATTCCAGAAGACTCATCATGTCTCCTGAAGAAAACTGCTGGTTCAACTCTTGAGTTTATTAATAACCAAAACTAGTAAGAAAGAAAGAAAGAAATGAGAAAAATTTACGGCCTGGTTTAGTTCTATTTACCCTTGCATGATAGAAAAGCGAAACCTCTGACAGGCAATACTATCTGCGTGAATATCAGCATACAACTTGACATTACAGAAATCTGATGCTTTAATTTGAGGTGCATTTTGCATTCTTTAAGGCTTCAATACTAATGTTTTTCTAATCAACCCAAATCTGTATTTGTGACTTGGGGAGGTGCTGCTTTGTTTTAGCTTTTATGTTTTTGGGTATTAAAGGAATTTGGTTCTTTTTAGGTTTGACACTGTGTACCTTGATGACGAGATTCGAGTTGTGAAGGATATACGAGGAGACTATTTGGTTGTAGACCGTGCTCCCTACACTTGGAAAGAATGAAGAAGAAAGTTGTTTGCAGTGACCTCATTATTTCTCCTAGTGACACAATGTGAGTTCACTTATTCAAAGCCAACCATCACCGTTTTTTTTCTTCTTCAGAATGTTACTACTTCCATTCTCGTAATATTCCAGATCTTATCTTTTTGCATAACTTTAGTTTTTTTACCTTAGAGTATGTTGTACTTTTCATTGAATTTTGCATATTTCATCAATCCACAGCCTTGTCAATTTCCCATTTTTTTAAGGTCTGGTTAGGCGTTAAACATACAGTCCGTTGTATCTGAATTTCGTTGTCTCGTGCCTATACTAGAGGTATATATTTGTAAAATTAGGGGCTCATAGTTGCTACTGGTCAAAGTTATAGTATATACTGTCACGAAATGAAGCTCGAAAGACCAGTTGGACAACAGATTAGGAAATCTGAAGACAGTTAACTGCTTCAAGAAGTCAAAGTGATGGATTCCTGACCCTTACCTCCGCCTCCCATTTTTGTTATATTTGCAAAGAAAATATCTTCTTAATTTTCTTGCTGAGAAATTCAATCATTTGTTATTACCACAAGAGAAAGGAACAAATTACAGAGGAGAAAGTAACTAAAATCTAAATATGATATCAATCGAAAATATTGCAATTGACTGAAACTGCCTTCTACAGAACTATTGAGTTCCAATCTGCAAAATTAGCAAAAGAAAAAAAAGGGTTGTCCATAAATATCACTAGTACTTTAATGATGCTCATGATAATCATATAGCTTGTTAGAGATGCACTCTCTACATAATGACCAGGTTCTTGCTATGGTTCGCCAGCAACCATTTTTTTTTAAATGATTTTGATCTGCAATTAATTTGATGATATGATAATTGAAAACCCCCCAAAAGCTGTGGGTTTGAATCTGTATATGTAGATGATGATCGTAGAGTTGCAGAAGACATTCATAGAGATTACTTGGTTCTTGACCGTGCCTCCTTATGTTTGGAAAGAGGAACGTGCAAAGAGTTGGTAGTTCACCCGTTTCCTGTGAATGCTTTGTTTAGAAGTGAATATTTGAAGTTTTCCTTTTACGATCATGTTTTTTGTTGTATAAATATCATTATACACATCTAGTGGAATTTCTCTCCTCCTGTTTGTGTGAGGTCGTAGGTCTGACTCTCCCGAGAATGGTAACTTCGATACCAAAGTATTGTTGGCTCATTGTGTGGCTTAACTCAACCTCCGACCCCAATGGTGAGTTTGGACAAGTGTTTGATACTAATAGTAGTCTTTGATATTTAGATCACAAGTGCTTGCTACAATGGCTCTACTCTTTGTTGTGAGTGCAGACTTTTGTGAGGGTTGTTGAATTAGGAGCCTAAAAGATAATCTTGTTTAACATCCCACCTCAGTAACCACTTGCTCTCGCAATCAACACCAAAATGGCAAGAGTGATAAGGGAAGGAGATTTTCAGTAAAGCAATGTTTAAAGTGGAGAGCAATTCTATGATTACGCACGAATACGCCTGCAATTATTGGTTCCATGGCTTTGGAAATCCTCACTCACTCACTAACTACTATGCCTCAGGATTCACCAAATCTCATGTTTTATGATTTCCAAGTTTTCTATTTTCGAGTCATGCTCCTAAGCGTTACTTATTGGATCACGAAACTTAGATCAATCGGGAATTCATTTTTAATTGATTTGGTTGAAATGAATTTATCCTTGTAATAGAGGTGTACAACTGAGACGGTTGGGTTCTAGTGTGGTATCTATGCTACGTATCATTCAATGTAAGTGTTTTAGCTGTTCAAATTTGATTTTCGCAACTGTTTAGATTTTCTATTTTTAATCTCCGCAATTTATTTCTCCATCGTCAATGCTATGTAGCATTTTAAAATTTTCCTCTTTATTAGAAGGAAAAAAAAAAGGAAAATCAAGAATGAATGTGTAGATCATCTCCAACCCTTGAGTTAAAATCTAAAATTTTAAAGAAAATTGTAGCAATGGTCCCTCAACTTTAATTTAATTGGAGTAATGGTCTCTCATTAAAAATTTGTGAACATTGTTCCCTTAACTCATCAAAGCGTGCAGCTATGGTCATTTTCATCAACTCCGTTAGAACTTTCATCAAAATGAGTTACTTGTCACGCACATGAAGTAAATCAAGGGGCAAATATAAAAAATCAAATGAGAAAAATTGTAGCAATAGTCCCTCAACTTTAACTCAACTGGAGAAATGGTCTCCCAACTTTAACTCAATTGGAGCATGATCCCTCAACGTTAACCTAATTGCAGCAATGATCCTTCCAACATGAATCATTTTGACAGAATTCTGACGAAGTTGACGAAAAGGACCATAACTACACGTTTTGATGAGTTAAAGGATCAATCGTCATGAATTTTCAACTGAGGGACTCTTGCTCCAATTGGATTAAGTTGAGGGACCATTCTTGCAATTTTCTCAAATTTTTAACCCAGAAAATTTAGGTTTTAACCCATAAATAGTTTTGGGTTAAAATTTTAGTTCGAGATTATTAAAAAATAAATTTAGGCTAAATTTTTTTCGGTAACATTTGTCAAAAACTAAATTCATGTAGATTATCATAATTTATTTTTAAGAACATTTTAACCTAAACATTTTAGATTCCGAAAAAAAATTTGAAAATTCACTAAACCGATCCAAAGAAACATGTATTTATAGAGTTTATGGTTGAATTTTGATTTAATTTTTTTAATTTGTTTCATCCGTTGGATTTTTGGGCGGTTAGATTTTTTTTACCGTTAGATTTGATCATATTTGATCTCAACCGTTGGATTTAATGTATTTTAAATTGCCCAAATTTTAAGTCTTAACCCAAAACTTTTTTACGCCCAACAATTCAAGAATGAATAGGTTAATTTAAAACCTGAATTTTAGTGGGCCAGCCTTTGAACCTTTGGCCAAATTAAATTTGTGTAAATTTTAGGTTTTAACATAAAACTTGGAAATGATGAACCTGTATGGATAGATTGGTTGGTTGGGTGGGAGTTACCACAAGTCCAAGTCCAAATCTGGGTCGTACCTCAGCCAAATCTAGTGAGCCCCACCATTGGGTGTGAAATCACATTGTAATGTGGGTCATGGGCCCTCTTGATCATGAAATTATACGTACAAAAAAGAAAAAACAGTGGGGTCAAAATCTGATGGTGAATAGAGCGATACGTGTTTTGTACACCTGTAGGCTCCCACCCTCCTCTCTTTTCCCTATAAATAGAAAATGGAGCTGGCTCTGTACGGAACCCTGCCCTGAAAATGTGAAGGCAAAAAGGCTGACGAGTGTTTGAGGACTTGAGGGAGGGGTTGATCGGCACATCAATGGATTATGAGGATCTGAAGACTCTGAACTTAACAGGTGAATTAAGTACTGAAGAAAAGAGAAGGACAATGATTTCCAAAGGAGGAGGAGAAAAATGTAATAGGAGTGAGACTTGGGACGAGCAGTTGAAAAATTTGCGGATGGAGTGGGGAGTGAGGGAATGGAGGAAGTCTTAATGGACGGGGTCATCTTTCTTCTCAACCCTACATTACATAATGTTGGGTCAATCTTAGGAGAGAATTTTATAGAACGAGTTTACCGTTATTTGACGTCTCTTACTAATAATATAAAGTTGTGTGCGAAGAGAGTTCCACCCATGCATCTAGCTTGTATTAGTGGTCTTAGATACCATGATAGCTATTATCATGTTTCATGTAAGTTGTTATCTCATTTTTTACGAAAATTCACTTTCAACACATTGATGCAGATCTACAGAATACTTTTACTGCTGAAACACTCATAGGAAACTCTAATTCATACGTGTAGGGTGATCCGTGATTGTTTATTAACTCGCTTGATCTTTACTCACCCCCGAAAGAACTTCAGTCAGCCCCACCCCTGATAGATCCATAGTTTTTATTTATTTATTTAATTATTATATATTATTATTAGTAGTATTATTTTGCATCGCAACTTAACAGTCTGAGCTATCTATTCTCTCAATTTACCCGTTATTTACACTTATGACCTATTAGGATAAAAATATTGCTTTTTTGTTGTTGGAAGTTAATATATAGTTTTTTTTTTGTCGAGCGATAACGTTAATAAGTTAAATATTAGATTAGCCACCGACGAGGTTTGAAACCACGCCGTCATGCATGGGCAAAACACATTTCCAGTACTGTGGTAAATGACCACTTGCTAATATATAGTGTTGTTAGAAAGGATAAGAGAGGTTTTGGTGAGCTCGACGAAATTTTCGAAGTGACATTTAACCATCCTACTTCCTACATGTGCTTATCAACAATCATTATCTTTATCTATCTCATTCATCACGTAAGCCATCCTACTTGATGAGGAAGACAAAGAATGGTTGTACACAACAATGAAAACTAAGATTTCTCTTAGGATGTGTCAAATATATGAACTCATTATATAAGGAAAACATTTTCATCTATGTATCTGCCATTGGAGGGAATACACACAATATTTCTCCATGCCAATGTAGCATGAGCAGATACGTGGGCGGTTGAAGCTGTGTGTGTCACTGAAGAATGTCTGCGCAATCAGACTGTAGAATCGCCCCAAAGATGAAAATCTAAGGTGGTCCGATGATCTGATTCATGTGTTCTAGGACGTCAGCAAGATAATTGAAAGTGGTGCTGCCAAAGTGTTTTTCGTTTGGGAACACTTGTGTGTGGTTTACGTACTTAAAACTGTTGCCTTTTTGCCCAACTCTCTCTCTCTCTCTCTCTCTCCATCTATATATGTATAACAATTTGACTTCAATATTTTTTGTATATTAACAACAGATTGAATGAACCAATATTATTTACCAAGATTTCAGTTCCAAATGTTAATGCAACATATGAAGAATATATGTGTGTGTGTGTGTGTGTGTGTGAAAGTGTTGAGAGAAACATAAGAATCACAAACAATATATAGAAAAGAACTTGACACTGAAGGCACTACCAGAAAGAAAAGAAAAAAGAATCATTTTTTTAACACCGCAGCATTCGATATATGATATGAGCTAATGTTTTTATTGTATCTAATAGGTATGATATTGGCTATTAACGTCCGAAATGGATCTGATACACCAAAAATATTATTGATGTGTGTGTGTGTGTGTATATATATATATATATATATATATAATATCAGATTCATGCTATCTCACATGCATTCTACTTAGATTAGATGTCACTCATGAACACTCCTTTTTGCTCCCCTCGGATCATGTAAACGTCGAAGTAAAGTTTTCATGACACGATAGACATGATATGAATTGCCACATGCAGGGCCCGATAGGCTAGCCAGGGTTTTTGTAGATATTATATATATTTGGATGCATAAGGATTTGACGTAACCTAGGAGTGTCGGCTATCGACTACCTGACGCCCTTTCCCTCCTTCTTTATCCGGACTTGGGACCGACAATGTAAGATAAACTTACACAGATGGAGTTATGAATGTGAAATTTATGAACACGTTGATATAATAGCATATGCATGCATACATAAACAATTAATGTAAATAAAGTTAAATTGATGTAGGTCTAAGTGATGCATGCTATATATGCAAGTGACACCTGACACATATATATGAGAGAATTTAATCCATGAAATGCTGTGCTGATCATACTAATTAAAGGGGACGTCGCTTAACACACTCTACACCTGTGATGGAAGAGAGGAGAGCCTTACACATGTTATATATCATCAAGGTTCTAAAAGACAATAGACACTAGTTGGGCAGCGAGTTGGGGTTTAGCGTCTAGGCGGTTAGGCGGGGCCGACATGGGTGCCTAGATGGACTAGGCAAATTTAAGCAAATTTATTATATAATAAATAAGTACCTATTTATACTTAAAAAAACACATGTAATTATATTGGAATCCATAAATTTCAAAGTAAAATGACAAATAAATTATAAAGTATTACAAAAAAATATGGAGAACAAGTATATAATGAGTGTTCATCTAAGTATTCAACAAGTTTCTTACATTTTATTGAAAAATTAAAATGCGTAATGAAAGTTATCGATTTTCTGTCTAAGTGAGAGTCACGACCTAGGCGGGTTTAGGTGGGCGCTTAGGTGGGCTAGGCGGATATCTAAGCGGGTCTAAGCGCACTTTCTTAATTTTCAAATACTTAGGGACTAATCGGGGTGGTGTCCAGCTTCCTAGCGCCTAGGCGAGGTCTAGACGGTGCTAGGCGGAGATTTTTTTATAGCAGTGTGTATCATAATATAGTGGGTGCTTAGGCGGGTTATGCGGATATCTAAGTGGGTCTAAGCGCACTTTCTTAATTTTCAAATACTTAGGGACTAATCGGGGTGATATCCAACTTCCTAGCGCCTAGGCAGGGTTTAGGCAGCACTAGGCGAAGATTTTTTTTATAACAGTGTATATCATAATGTAGTGTAACAGTAAAATTATAGGACACTTTCGTATGAGCAAAAGAGGCAGAAGATGGTGGTGGCCGGTTTTGCTGCACTGTATATAATTTGGTAGGAGAGCACAGGTACACCACCACAATAGCTGTGGTAACGGAACCAAAATTTTCTTTCCACCCCCCAGTCAACTATGACTTACTTCGTACTATACTTTTACTCTGTTACTTCATCCTCTACTTCTTATTGTTTTCAATGATGACGGTTTTGATGATTATAATATGTTTAGTAACCAATTTTTCATAATTAATAGATTTGAGGATTACCTTTTTATTCATAAGCAAATTAATTTGAGCTTCGAAGTGAGATTGGGATGGGCCTAGTTAGTTGAGAATGGTTGTACGTGATCATAATATATATCAGTGGTTCAAAAATTCAGTAATTAATTAAAGTCATTAGGTTACCTTAACTGGTGCTGGGGGCTTTGAGGAAAGCGAAGTGTTTGACCATGTAGTGTTAGAGGATTCAAAATTAAACGGGAATTCTAGCAGTGGTTATGGAAGAGAAACTTAGAAAGCTTAAGCAAGAAGAAGAAGAAGAGAATTTCAATAAGATAAATCAGAGAATATCCCTCTGCAATTCTTCCATATATTTCGGACATACACACTGGGCATGTGAGCTCATACACCAACAATATAACCGTTGAAGGTGAGAGAGAGATAGACAAATCTCTAAATTCAATCTCAACCATCCATTACATCCTACACTGAGATTAAGACACTTGTCCAATATCAAGCCCTATAAGACTTAACCAACATGATAAGCTCATATTTATATATATTTTACATCAAATTCTCTTGTCTTTTGTTAGTTATTTCCTAATATTTTTGTGCTATTTACTTTGTTTTGATGTTTTATAGAATTTATCTAGCTAAGAAAATAAAAATAACACTAGTGAGGTTTTAAGTAATAAATTCGTTAAAACAACCTTACTCACTATATTTGATTAATAAATTTGTTCCATTTTGTTTGAAAGCAGAAAAATAAAGTGAGGAACCAAGCACGCTGCCTTTGGCAGCTTGAAAGAAGACTGACTGCAGCGTGGTGAGCACTGCAGAAAGAAGTGGACAGTGGGCAGAGCACAGAAAGAGTGGAGGACACACTGGTATTAGGAAATAATAAGGAAAAGGTGTGGAGCACTTCGTGGGGGGTGCATGAAAGACCAGAAAATAAAAAAAGGAAAAAAAAAGCTGCTTTTAGGCAGCTGGAAGAATAAAGGAAGGAGCAGGCCAGCGAGAACACAAGGGGGGAGGGAACGGAAAGAAAGAGGGACGCGGAAACAGAAGTGGGAAGCAGGAAGCAGCTGTCAGGAAGCTGCCTTGCAGCAGAACACGTGGGAAGAGGGACGACTGACGTGAAGAGGGAGGAAGGCAAGCTGCCTTGGCAGCTTGCGAGGCACTGACGCGGAAAGGAATGGTGAGCACGTGAAGCAGGAGACGCCAGGAAGGAGGCAGCGCGAGAGAGCTTAGAGGGGAAGTCAGGACAGCGGGCAGCAGGGAGAGAAGCAACGGACAGGTGGCGGGACAGAGGGAAGCTGCTCTTAGGCAGCTCGCAGAGAAGTCAGGACGTGGGAGTTGCTGCCTGGCAGCTTGCGAGAGACAGGGCTGCCTTGCAGCAGGGTCAGCACGGGAGCCTCGGTCAGGAGGGCTTGACGCAAGAAAGGAAGGCAGCAAAGTCAGAAGAAGCACAGTGACACTGAAGCACTCTCCTCTCTCGGTTTAATTTTCCAAACTCAAGTTTAATTTCTGTTTTAATTTATAAATAATGTGTAATTAACTTGTTTTGGCTAGAGGTTAATTCAAAACCATGGATATATTTGTAATATGAATTGATTACCTTCAGTTGTGATTTCTGAGTTGTGATTTAATTTGCTTAACTGCTTGATTGATAACTTATTTTTGTATGTCGATTAAGGATGCATACTTAATTTACATGCATGAATTTGATGCTAGAATATAAGTGAATTTCACCTAATCGTTATGAACTTATATTCACAAGTAGTAAAGGTTGTTGACCACAATCGTGTTAAGTAAATTCTTGGCATAAGTTTCATGCAATTCATAGTAACAAGTGCTTCGTCAATGCTTATGATTTTCATAAAACTTAATGATTCTTGCTTGTATCTCTATTATGCAATTCATGTAGGGAACTTGTGGGGAATGTTTTGGGTTGTCGTATGCAATCATCCAATCCATTAACTTAAGGAAAATCTGAGAATTAATTTAAGCGGACCTAATTAATTTGGGGGGTTGAGAATTTACAATTTATTGAAAGAACAACTGAAAATCAATTTAGGTTGCATATGTGTCATGTGTGGAGAAGAATCCTCTAGCCAGTCCGTCGTTCATCCATTCACCTTAATTTCATGTTTTTGTCAATTCTGTAATTTATTTAAGTTTAATTTACTTTTCATAAAAATCAATCCCCCATTTATTTTAAAGTGTTAGGTTTGTTAGAAATTAATTTAGTTTGTGTTTTCTAGAGTCTTGAATTATTTTGAGTCTTTTGATTTGTTTTAGATTATTTGTTAGTTTTATTTTGAGTTATTCTAGTTAAGTGTTTTGAGTCTAGTTTAGTGTTTTAAATTTTGTTTTTACGTTTTTAATTTAATTTTACTTTGGTTAGCATCCCTAGTTAATCCCCGGCCTAGAACGATCCCTACTTATCCATATACTACAACTGTCACAAATAGGGTTTAAATTTGTGCGTTAGTTAATTTTCGCATCACAACACATTGCATTCTAACACACAAGCTTAGCCTATGAGCTAAAGCATAACACTAATACAAACTTATAATCTTCTTTAATCAGTTCATCAATTTACACACTAACACTCCCCTTTAAATTGTGAACTGATTTCACCCCAAGAACTTCTCTAAGATAGGTGAATTGCTCTCTTGTTAAGGCCTTTGTAAAAATGTCAGCAACTTGCTCCTTTGTAGGACAGTTAACCAAGTCAATCAAGCTGCAATGCCTCCTTGATGAAATGATACCTTCTATTTATATGCTTGGTTTTCTGGTGAAATATGGAGTTCTTAGTTATAGCAATAGCAGAAGTGTTGTCACAATTCAGTGGTGTTACAACATATTGCATTTCACCAAAATCTTCCAGAACAAATCTTAGCCAAATGGCTTGTGCAGTTGCCTTCGATGCGCTGATATACTCTGCTTCAGTTGTGGATAAAGCAACACATTGTTGTTTGATAGAGGCCCAAGAAAAGAAGCCACTACCAAATGTAAAAGCATAACCGGATGTACTTTGCATGTCCTCTTCTAAACCACTCCAATCACTATCACAGAAGCCTATCAAAATAGCTCATTTGCCTTTCTTGTACTCCAAACCAAAATCCAGAGTTCCCTGAACATATCTGAGTACCCTTTTTGATGTCCCATAATGCTTGTTAGAAGGACAGTGCATGAACCTTGCTAATAAACATGCATCATACATTATATATGGCCTTGTTAATGTGAGATACAACAAGCTTCCCACAATTTTCCTGTATTGAGCTTCATCTGCAGCTCCACTATCATCATCCTTTCTCAATTTGTCATTTGGTACAAGTGGAATGCTCACAGGTTTACAATCTTGGAGTCCAAATTTCTTCAACAGAGTTGAGGCATACTTCCTCTGGTGTATGAAGATGCAATCTTCAGTTTTTATAACCCCCATTCCCAGAAAATGGTGCAGCAAGCCTAAACCTGTCATTTCATACTTATTCATCATATCAGTCTTGAATTCCTCCATTAATTATTGAGAACTTCCAGTATAGACTATATTATCAACATAAATGGACACTATGATCAAATCCGAGTCTCCTCTACACTTGGTGTATAATGTTGCCTCACTTGTACTTCTTTTGAAACCACACTTTGCAAGATAGGAATCAATCTCTCCATACCAGGCCCTAGGTGCCTGCTTCAAACCATACAAAGCCTTGTGCAATTTGTACACCTTATCCTCCTCTCTTTGCACAATGAATCCATTTGGATGATCTACATACACCTCTTCTTCAAGTACATCATTTAAGAAAGCCGATTTCACATTCAGTTGAAATAGATGGTCTCCTTACCAATTCCCATGTTTGATTTTTCTCAATCATACTCATTTCATCCTCCATTGCCTTTTTCTATGCTTTATCTTGTGCAGCTTCATCAAAGCATTCTGGTTCAACAATACATAAGTGACATCTCTCATAAATCTCACTCAAGTTCTTGTATCTCAGTGGAGTATCATCATACTGAGGTGTAGACAATGAACTAGTTGGTTCATCAAACTAGTGGCTAGAGAGCTTTCAATTTGAATTTGAGACCCATCAGATATCACCTGTTCTAGAAATTCAGACACTTCATCAATTCTACCCATGTTCAGTGACTCATTTGCAGATAATGGGATGCATACTTCCTTGACTTTATGCTTATCCCAGTCTCATTTACCATTTTCATCAAAGATTACATCCCTAGAGAGCAGAACCTTTTTGAGTTACAGGATTAAGCACTCTATATCCCTTCTCACAAGCACCATATCCAATGAAAATACCTATGACACTTGTTTCTTCTAATTTGTGTCTCAAATTTCCTGGAATAAGAGAGTAACACACTGAACCAAACACTTTCAAGTGTTTAATCCCAATTTTCCTTCCACTGAACTTCTCAAAAGGTGTAATATTCCCCAAAGCTTTTGTAGGACTTTTGTTTAGCAGATACACAAATATGTTCACTACTTCACACCAGAGATTGTAAGGAAGTTCTTTCTCATGAAGCATGCACTTTGCCATCTCCATGACAATCCTGTTTTTCCTTTCTGCAACTCCATTCTGTTGTGGAGAATATGCAACAGTGAGTTGTCTTTCTATCCCCAAGTTTTCACAGAACTTCCCAAATTCATTTGAGATGAACTTTCCTCCCTTATCTGTTCTCAATTTCTTCATAGGATATCCACATTGAAGCTCTACCATAGCTTTAAACTTATTAAATACATGGAAGGCCTCTTATTTGTTTCTAAAAAAATAAACCCAACACATCCTTAAGTAGTCATCTATGAAAGTAATGAAGTACCTGTTTCCACTCAGACTTAGAGTTTGCATAGGACCACACACATCTGAGTGTATTAATTCCAGTGGCTCATTTGCTCTCCATATTGATTCCTTGGGAAATGGCTCCCTGTGATTCTTCCCAAGTGCACACTGTTGACACACTTCATCACTATCTTGGATTTCAAGCAGCCCCAATACCATTCTCTGACTTTATAATAGTTTGAGACTCCTGAAATTTAGATGACCAAACCTCTTGTGCCACATCTTTGCACACTTTTGCACATTTGTTCTCAATGCAAGCTCCTTGTTTGTACTGAAAATCAAGGGAAAACACGTATTCCCTTTCTGTTTCACACTGACCACCAAGTTTCTTAGAGATATGTCATCAAACACATCCACTTTATAGTCTCCAAATAGAATAAAGTAGCTATGCTCAGTCATCTGGCCGACACTGAGCAAATTCTTTGCAAGACCAGGTATAAGTATAACTTCCTTTATGTATCTACTACCCTTCATTGTTTCAATGACCAATGTCCCATTTCCTGCCACTTCAACCAAGACTCCAATGCCTAACTTCCTTTATGTATCTAAATTCCTTTTTGTCAATGTTTACAAGCAAATCTTCCCTGTATGTCATATGATTACTACATCCATTATCTATATATCACACATCACTCATCTTCTTTACTTCACCGGAGTGATTAGCATAGAACAAATTACCAGCTTCTTCCACCTGATGAGCAAGATTTGCTTGTGGCACAACCTTGTTGGTATTACAATATCTTGCAATATAACCAATCTTATTGCACTTGTGACACTTGACCTTGTTCTTGACCCAACATTCACCATAGTGTAGTCTATCACATAATTTACATTTATCTCCAGTGTTGTTTACTTCATTTTTCACAAGAACACCAACCTTATTACTCCAATCTGTTTTGTTATTCCACTGTTTCCCTTTTGACTTGAAATTCTTCTGGTATTTGCTATTGTTTGTTTGACCATTAAACCTATTTGGTTTCGATGCAATGTTCAAACTAGCACATGCTTTCTCCATACTACTTGCACCATGCCTATCAAGCCTTTGTTCATAACCTTTTAAAATGGCAACCACATCCTGAGCATCTATGGTGTCTAAATCCTTAGTATTTTCTATCACAGCTGCAATACTATCATAGGATTTAGGTAGGCTAATTAACAATTTATGAACAATTCATTGATTACTCAAATCTTCACCATAGCTTCTCATTTGATTAATCAGATCAAACAATTTAGCAATATACACAGAGAGAGATTCATTATCATTCATGTGAGTATACTTAGAATCTCGTCTAAGACCTTGAAGTTTCACATATCTTACTTGCTTATCACCAACAAATTCTTGTTTCAGAATGTCCCACACAGCCTTTGCACTTTCCTGGGTTGCGATTCTTGGGAAAATTTGATCTGAAACGGCACTCTGGATGATTCCCAGTGCTATATCATTTTTTTTGTCAGAATGATAGGATATATTATAAATAGATAGAAAGATTAATGTCTTGAGCCAAGCTATTAAACAGGAAATCTGGCTCAATACAGTCCCACATAAAGGTTTTTCTCTCTTTAAACAAAAATTTCGCCACCGAGTGAGCAGCATGATTACACTCTCTAGACACGAACTTAAAAGTCACAGACCTCAAGCCACGCGTTAGTGCCTCGATGTCACCAAGTATACATTCCAGGCTATAATCCTGGGCCATTTCCTTCCTGATCATGTGAATAATCAGTTTTGCGTCGAATTCTATCATCACACTATCGACGCCCTATTTCGTACAAAACTCCAATGCCTCACGAATTGCAGCTACTTCTACCGCAGCAGCGCTATGGAAGGTCAGCTCCCTCATGCCCCCCGCTGCCTGTAGCAACCCCGCAAAGTGATAGACGCATATTTATGCGACTTAGTTAACTAGTTTTCTTGCATTTACGTTATTAGTTCTTAGTTATTTTAGTACTTTAAGCTATTTTCGTGTGTTTGTAGGTCCAAAGGGCTAAGGTAGCAAGAAAGTGCATTTTGGTGCATTTTGGAGCAGTTTTGAGCTTGGAATGGATTACATATGTTATGAGCAAGATGGATGGACGAATTTGAAGTCAAATGAGGATAGAAACATGCTAAAAATGTGGTGAAACAAATACAAAGTGCAAGAAGAGATAAATTTCTAGAAGGATTGGCCAAAACTTCACTCAAAACCATGCATACCTCATAAAATTCATCAATGTCGTGGCCTTCCCTTTGTTTCACTTCCACCAGATTTTTTAGTAATGATGCAATGCCTATCTCACCATGACATGTGAGTGGATGATGCAATGCTTAGCTAACCATGACATATGAGTGGATGATGCAATGCTTAGCTAACCATGACATGTGAGTGGATGACTCAATACCTAACCCACCAACAATTCCCACTCTTTGCCATGCTCACCTACTCAATTCCACCAAAATTTTGTGTTAAACAAGTCCATCCTCTTCCTATAAATACCATGGTAGCAACCTCATTCAAATCATCCAGAAATTAACCATTCTCCAAGCCTTCCCTTGCCTCTCCCTACATATCTAAACCCCTTCCCATCCATTCCTCCAAATAACCAACCCTTCAACATCATTCCAACCTTGTTGTTGCGGCAAAGAGAAGGAGAAAAGTCCTTGGACGCGCTTGCTATCCAACATGGATCGTTGGAACGTTTAGGTGCTTTCTTTCCTTTGTTTTTCAATGTTTAAATTTGTTTATCTTTGTTTTGTAATAATGAGGAACTAAACCCCCCTTGGGTAGGGGGGATTCGAAACACATGTCCATGCTTGCAATATGATTTGATTACTTTTAATTGCGTTCCATAAGTTATGAATTCAATTTACTTATCCGTTCGTATAAAAACTGATTTGTGTATGTTGATTGAGGGTCGACACTTAGTTTGCATGCATGAATTTGATGCTAGAATATAAGGGAGTTTCACCTAATCGTCATGAACTTATATTCACAAGTAGTGAAGGTCGCTAGTCACAATCGCGTTAAGTAAATTCTTGGCATAAGTTTCATGCGTATTCCATAGTAACGAGTGCCTCGTCAATGCTTATGATTTTCATAGAACTTAATGATTCTTGCTTGTATCTCTATTATGCAATTCATGTAGGGAACTTGTGAGGAATGCTTTGGGTTGTCGTATGCAATCATCCAACTCAATAAAAGTAGGAAAATCTGAGGGTTAATTTAAGCGTACCTAATTAATTTGGGGCATTGAGAATTAATAAGTTATTGAAATACAATTGGAAATCGTTTTGTATGCAAGCAAGACATGTGTGGAGAAGAACCCTCTAGCTAAAGCCCATCATCCATAGTTTTAAGTTTTAGTTATTTGTTTTACTTTCACTTCACAAGAACCAAATCCCCCCTTTTACTTTCTTGTCTTACAAGTCTTTTGTTTACATTTTTTTTAACTTTGTTTTTAAATTAGTTTTGAGAGGTTTTAGCAAGCCCTCCTAATCCCCGGTTTAGAACGATACCCTACTTACATCTATACTACAATTGTCAAAAAGAGGGTTTAATTTGTGTGTCAAGTAATTCTCGCATCAAATTTTGGCGCCGTTGCCGGGGATTAGCAACTTTGCTAAATCCCCATTGTTTCTTTTTATTTCTTTTTTTCGTGTGTTTTAATTTTAGTTTTAATTTCATTTGATTTTGTTTATTTCAGGTACTAGTTTATGACTCGTAGTTCTCAACCAGTTCATGCACATATATCGGAGTTTGACGCCAATTTTGAACGAACTTTGAGAAGGAAAAGAAAAGTACCAGAACCTAGTCCACCTAGTTCTAGTTCTGAATCCGAATTTGAAGAAAAGGAGGAGGCAGAAAACGACATGGAGGTGGACAACCGTACACTCAAAGAGCTTTCGGCCTCAGGATTGGATAATGCCGCACCCTTGTGCATCCAATACCCCCCGGCTGCCCAAGGTAAGACGGAAGAGTTTGAATTAAAGTCAAGTTTGCTTCATCATATTCCTAAATACCATGGCTTGTCCATGGAAGATCCTAACAAACATTTGAAGGAATTTGAAGTAGTTTGTTCTAGTATGACTCCCATTAATGTTGACGGAAGTATTTTGAAGATGAAGGCTTTTCCATTCTCTTTGATGGATAAAGCCAAGGATTGGTTATACGAGTTAGCTCCCGGCACTGTCACATCTTGGGAGAGTATGAAGAGAGCATTCTTAGAGAAGTTCTTTCCAACTTCTCGCATCATCCTCCTACGCAAAAAGATAAGCGGAATTCAACAAGAAGAAGGTGAGTCTTTTCCTACATATTATGACCGATTTAAATCACTTGTTGCTTCTTGTCCACAGCATCAGATGAATGAGGAGTTGCTTTTGCAATATTTCTACGAGGGTCTCCTACCTCTAGAACGTCAAATGCTTGATGCTTCGGCGGGAGGAGCATTGGTGGACAAAACACCCATGGCTGCCAAGATCTTGATCTCTAATCGAGCGTTGAACGCTCAACAATACGAGGGAGTAGGCCAAAGGGGACCCCCACGGCATCAAGTTAATGAGGTAAGTTCAACTTCCGATCTTCATTCGCAATTAGCTAATCTTACTTCTCTTGTGTCTCAGATGGCCGAGGGCATGAAGATGCAAGGACCAAATGTATGTGGCGTATGTTCCATCCAAGGACATGCCTCTGAAAAGTGTCCACAGTTGATTGAAAATGGGGGATGGGAAAACGCCCATGCAATTGGGTTTCAAGGTCAAAACCAACCAAGGAACGATCCATATTCAAACACATATAATCCCGGTTGGAGAGACCACCCAAATTTCAAGTGGAGGGAGCCCCAACAACCTCAAAACCAAGGAGGCTTTAGGCAACAACCCCCGGGGTTCTTCACCAAACCCTACGACCCACCTCAAAATCAGTCCCAATCCGGCCCAAGTACTTCAGGTATGTCTCTTGACAATGATGCACTTCTTAAGATACTAACTAAGTTGTCTAATGGGCAGGAAAATCAAGCTAAGGCTATGCAAAACCAAGACAAAAGGATTGACGAGTTGGAGAAGCAAGTGGGGCAAATTGCCGAGTTTATGGGGCAGTTTCGTGAACATGGAAAGCTCCCTAGTTCAACCATTGCGAATCCCAAAGGAGGATTTGAAACCGCCAAGGCCATCACGTTGAGAAGTGGTAGTCAAGTTAGGGTTGATCCAAACTCATCAAAATCAAGTCAAATAGAGGATGAAAAGCTGCTGCAAGAAGAAGAACATGGAGCCCAACCCACGGCAATGGTAGAACCACCCTTACCGCAACCACAACATGCCCCTAAACCATCTCAACCCGTCAAGGTAAGTCCAAATTCGAATTCTTCTAGTTTCTTTCCACTAAATGTGCCCTTTCCTGGCAGGTTTTTGCAATCCAAGAAAGAAGAGGAGGAAAAAGATGTTCTAGAGACATTTAGGAAAGTTCAAGTCAACATACCCCTTTTGGATGCAATCAAGCAAATTCCGAAGTATGCAAAGTTCTTGAAAAAGCTTTGTACAACAAGGAAACGGATTCGGGAGAAAGAGGTAGTACATGTAAGTGAGAATGTCTCTGCACTGTTGCAAAGAAAGCTACCGCCTAAATGCAAAGATCCAGGTAGTTTCACTATCCCTTGCGTAATTGGTAATACAAGGTTTGAACATGCCATGCTAGATTTAGGTGCTTCTATTAATGTCATGCCATATTCTGTTTATGCATCGATGAATCTAGGAGAGCTTAAAAATGATGGTGTTATTATCCAATTAGCCGATCGATCTAATGCATATCCGAAAGGTGTTTTGGAGGATGTTTTGGTGCAGGTAGACCATTTGATTTTTCCTGCAGATTTCTATGTGCTTGACATGGAAGATTCGGCACACTCTCCATCATCACCACTCTTACTTGGACGACCTTTCATGAAAACAGCTCAAACCAAGATTGATGTAGCCAAAGGAGAAGTAACCATGGCATTTGGTGGTGATATGATTTGTTTTTAAAATTCCTGAATCCATTGAGACTCCTAATGTTGTTCGTTCTTGTTGTGTTATTGATACAATAAAAAAGATAGGGACGGATCATTCAGCCCCTAACACAAAGTTTGCTTCAAGAACAATACAAGATGAGGGAATTGGAGTGGAGCACAAGGACCCCGTGGCCACTGCCCTTAAAACACCCAATTTGACCGAGAGCACCAAGGGGGAGAAAGTTCATGTTGCTGCCACTTCATCACAACGCCAAGGTAAGGCACCTAATCCAAATCCAATTCCCATTAAAATTAAGAAATGGTTCCCTACTTGGGTGCAGGTACCCGAGCATATCCCGGATGGTGGGCGAATTCACATGGATTGTAGGATGCTCAATGGCCCAGTCAAGAAGAATTACTATCCCATTCCATTCAAGGACCCAAAGCATGAAGTGGTTCGAAGGACAAGGCGTAGAGGAAACACCCCTCCAGACCGTGGGGTTCCATAACCCTTCAAAGAAGCATCGTCCGGCTGCAAGACGTTAAAGAAAGCGCTACTTGGGAGGCAACCCATGCAATTCAACAAAGGAAGCTTGAGGAATCACTCCAATTCCAGATTTGCATTCCTAAACCCTTCTCTTTGTTGAATCTTTCTAATCTGCCTATTTAGTTGTTTTAGTTGCTGTTTGTGTGTTTCTTTTTGTTTAGTGTGATTTTATGCTTGAAACATTGAGGACAATGTTTGATTTAAGTGTGGGGGGGTAACTAAGTGTTTTTGGTGCAAATTCGTGGGATTTTATCACCCTTAACTTAAAGACTTGTTCCTTGCTGTTTTTAAGTGTTTTTAAGTTGTTTTGATGTGTTTTAGTGTGTTTTGAAGTAAAAATCCGAAAATCACATAAAAATTTGAAAAATTTGTTTTAAAAACCCAAAGAGGGTTGTTTTTGTGTGGTTGTTTGTGTCGTAGGGTACCTTCCAACACAATAATGAGGATTCGATTTGTAATTGCATGACGGTTAAAGAAAGTTATAAACATGGATAAAAGTTTGATTTACTCTTTGGTTTATGCTTGGTTGTGGTTATAACTTATGTTTTCACATAAAGGAAAAATTAGTTTTTGTAACATGCTTGAAGGAAGTAACTCAAACTAACGCTACAACCTTGTGAGACTTGAGCCTAAACGTTTATTTGGAGAGTTAATAATCTGTGAACTTGTTGCTTTCTTAAGTCGTTGCATGATCTCATTATTCTTTGCTTGGTTGCTACTTAGAAGGCGTGTCATCATTTAGTTCCAAATGCTAGAACTCATGCCCAATTCATTCAAAGCATGTTATTGATTTGCATAACACATATTCAAGATAAAGTTGTGTAGTGACCACCACCATAGCCAAAAAAAAAAAAAAAAAAAAAAAAAAGCCGTAAAACCATACTCCATTATATGTTTAGGTGTTAACCCCATTGAGCCTTGTTTAGCCTTTTCTTTGTTAACCCACATCATCCTCACCTAGCCTAGATTAGGACTATCCATACCCTCGTTCTTAAAGTATAGTAAGCATGATTCAAATTGAATTCCTTTGTGGCAGAAACCAAGTGTGGGGGAAATTTTTATTTTGTGAATTGTGTGCCATAGGCACGGGTAGAAAGAAAAGAAAAAAAAAAAAATTGAAAAAAAAAAAAAAAAAAAAAAAGTTGAAAAGTTGAGAAAAGAATTCAAAGTGTTGAAGTAAGGGTCCAAAACAATAAATTCGGCCCTAAAAAGTTGTTTAAATCTTCCCCTTATGTTTTAAAGTTAATTTCTGCAATCTAAGTGAATTCTAAGTCTCAATTTTACTACTTTGCTTACTAACGCTTGAAGAACGTTTGTTTTCCCTATCCTTTCTTTGTTAAACCAATACCCCAAGCCCCGTTACAACCCTTAACTTCTATCTTGAGTGTTATGTGCTTTAATTTGTGGAGTTTGAATTTGGTATGAGCATATGGTGTCATTGGTTCTCGCATCTAAGTAGTAGCATTCCATTCATGAGATCATATCTAAACATGCTTATTAACTCCGGAAATTGCATTCTTTGTGATACTTATATGTGAGCATTCGTTTTTATATCCACATCAATTCTCTCACATATAACTAGTATAGGGTGTGTAGTTAGAAAATCTGAGTGAAAATAGAGTGCATATCTTGTAAGGATTGAGGGAATTCTCTAAGGCATGTTACTACATTCAAAACATTGTTTTAATTGGTTAATTGTGAACTAGTATGTAGTGACTATGATTAAGTATGTGCTTAAGTGTTAAATTAACTCAAATCTGTGAGAATGATAATCCTTAACATGTCATGTGCATTGGAAATCCCTAAAGCAAACGTTGGAAGGTTTAGGTTATGTTGGTTTTGTTTTGTTTTATTTCTTTGTTTTGCTCGAGGACTAGCAAAAACTAAGTGTGGGGGAATTTGATAGACGCATATTTATGCGACTTAGTTAACTAGTTTTCTTGCATTTACGTTATTAGTTCTTAGTTATTTTAGTACTTTAAGCTATTTTCGTGTGTTTGTAGGTCCAAAGGGCTAAGGTAGCAAGAAAGTGCATTTTGGTGCATTTTGGAGCAGTTTTGAGCTTGGAATGGATTACATATGTTATGAGCAAGATGGATGGACGAATTTGAAGTCAAATGAGGATAGAAACATGCTAAAAATGTGGTGAAACAAATACAAAGTGCAAGAAGAGATAAATTTCTAGAAGGATTGGCCAAAACTTCACTCAAAACCATGCATACCTCATAAAATTCATCAATGTCGTGGCCTTCCCTTTGTTTCACTTCCACCAGATTTTTTAGTAATGATGCAATGCCTATCTCACCATGACATGTGAGTGGATGATGCAATGCTTAGCTAACCATGACATATGAGTGGATGATGCAATGCTTAGCTAACCATGACATGTGAGTGGATGACTCAATACCTAACCCACCAACAATTCCCACTCTTTGCCATGCTCACCTACTCAATTCCACCAAAATTTTGTGTTAAACAAGTCCATCCTCTTCCTATAAATACCATGGTAGCAACCTCATTCAAATCATCCAGAAATTAACCATTCTCCAAGCCTTCCCTTGCCTCTCCCTACATATCTAAACCCCTTCCCATCCATTCCTCCAAATAACCAACCCTTCAACATCATTCCAACCTTGTTGTTGCGGCAAAGAGAAGGAGAAAAGTCCTTGGACGCGCTTGCTATCCAACATGGATCGTTGGAACGTTTAGGTGCTTTCTTTCCTTTGTTTTTCAATGTTTAAATTTGTTTATCTTTGTTTTGTAATAATGAGGAACTAAACCCCCCTTGGGTAGGGGGGGATTCGAAACACATGTCCATGCTTGCAATATGATTTGATTACTTTTAATTGCGTTCCATAAGTTATGAATTCAATTTACTTATCCGTTCGTATAAAAACTGATTTGTGTATGTTGATTGAGGGTCGACACTTAGTTTGCATGCATGAATTTGATGCTAGAATATAAGGGAGTTTCACCTAATCGTCATGAACTTATATTCACAAGTAGTGAAGGTCGCTAGTCACAATCGCGTTAAGTAAATTCTTGGCATAAGTTTCATGCGTATTCCATAGTAACGAGTGCCTCGTCAATGCTTATGATTTTCATAGAACTTAATGATTCTTGCTTGTATCTCTATTATGCAATTCATGTAGGGAACTTGTGAGGAATGCTTTGGGTTGTCGTATGCAATCATCCAACTCAATAAAAGTAGGAAAATCTGAGGGTTAATTTAAGCGTACCTAATTAATTTGGGGCATTGAGAATTAATAAGTTATTGAAATACAATTGGAAATCGTTTTGTATGCAAGCAAGACATGTGTGGAGAAGAACCCTCTAGCTAAAGCCCATCATCCATAGTTTTAAGTTTTAGTTATTTGTTTTACTTTCACTTCACAAGAACCAAATCCCCCCTTTTACTTTCTTGTCTTACAAGTCTTTTGTTTACATTTTTTTTAACTTTGTTTTTAAATTAGTTTTGAGAGGTTTTAGCAAGCCCTCCTAATCCCCGGTTTAGAACGATACCCTACTTACATCTATACTACAATTGTCAAAAAGAGGGTTTAATTTGTGTGTCAAGTAATTCTCGCATCACAAAGTCACGGGCAACCCATCCTACACCAGCTTTCGTCAAGTCCTTGCACCATGCCGCATCCATGTTTATCTTGATTGACCTGAAACCCGGTTTCTGCCATTGTTTACCTGTCAATCCGGATCAGAGGTCAAGGTATTCTCCTTTGAGCAAACATCTTCCCCCCTTGCATCTTCGCATCTCTATAATCATAGATATTCTTCTTCCATATTTCCAAAGCTTAAGGGGTTGTTGGTGAACACCATTAAAGACCACCTCATTTCTGTTTTTCCATAATCTCCATAAACCAAAGACAAACTCTTGCAAAATTTCGTTTGCGTTTTCCTTTTCCATGGCTCGTTTGCAGAATCTTTCCCAAGCTTCCAGGAAATCAACCCCTACTAGATTGAAGGAGTTGATCTGGAGTGGGGAACAAAACCAGAATATATGGCTAAGGTCGCAACCAAACAGCAGGTGGTTTTCTGTCTCATCAAACTGTCCACACACCCCGAACATATTGTTAACCCTCATATGCCTTCTCTACAGATTTCGTCTCACTGCTAACACATTTTTACAACATTTCCAAAGAAAGAATTTCATTTTACTTGGGACCTCTAGACTCCAAATTCTATTCCAAACCTGGGTGTTATTTTTTTATTGCCCACTTAATGATCCTCGCCCTTTCCTCTCTTGCCCTCCGTTCTCCATAAGCCCCATTGCGATCCCATAACCGAATTTAACCGTGTACACCCCATTCGCAGTGTGATACCATACCAATCTATCCCGACAGCCAGTCCTACTTAAAGGGATGCTTAAGATTATCAACACGTCATCCCGATTAAAGCCAACCTTGATCTTATCTGCACTCTAATTCTTTGTTTCCGGATCAATCAGATCACTTACCAATGCTTTGAAAGTAGTAGGTTTGGGGAGCCATGGATCCTCTCTTATATTTTTGCTAGTTCTATCTCCAACCCTCCAAAGAATACCATTGTCAAGCACCTTCCGGGCCTCAAAGATGCCCTTCCATCCCCACGACGTCCGTCTCCCACCATTCGCCTCTCTGAATGTCTTTCTAGGGAAATATTTATCCCTCAACACCCTAGCTAGAAGGGACTCTAGGTTTTGTATCAGGCGCCACCCAATCTTTGCTAGGAAGGCAAGGTTAAAGCATTGTATATCTTTAAAACCTAGCCCCCATGCTTCTTTTGTTTCATTAACCGATTCCATGATGCCCAATGTACGCCCTTGCGCTGATCGTTTCCCTTCCACCAATAATTCCTGATAGTTTTCTCTATATCTCTACATACCCCAATGGGTAGTTTGAAACAACCTATGGCATGATTCGGCATAACCATAGCCACTACCTTTATGAGGACTTCTTTCTATCTCTAGCAACTGCCTTTATGAGGACTTCTTTCCCTGCTGGAAATAGAAATTGTTCTGCCCATCTCCCAATTCGAGTTTCAATCCTCTCACGCACCTCCTCAAATAATGTTTTTTTTAGTGACCAAAATTTGCTTGAAGCCCTAAATATTTTCCAAATCCCTCATTGCTTTGAATATTCAAAATTTGCTCAATTTTCTTCTTATGCTTCTTCCTTGCATTCGACCCAAAGAAAATCGAGCTTTTACCAAAGTTAATTTCCTGGCCGAACCCAGCCTTATAAGTCTTCAAAATGTCCACTAAGCCCTACGCATCCTCAACCGTCGCATCACAGAACACCACAAAATCATCCGCAAAAAAGATGTGCGATATAGGCACCCCATTATCCGACACTCGAAACTCATATAAAGCTCATCTCTCCAACCCATTTTGAATAAGGGTAGAGAACCCATCGGTACATAAAAGGAATATGTAAGGGGAAATAGGGTCACCCTACCTCAGTCCCCTCTTTGGCACAATATACCCCGTAGGGTTCCCATTCACAAGTATGCTAAAGGAAACAGTGAATATGCATTCCAAAACCCATCCACAAAATAACAACGCAAGCCCCATTTTGGTCATCACAGCTATAAGAAAACTCCATTATACTCGATCATATGTTTTCACCATATCTAACTTTATTGCCATACCTGCATTGTCCTCCTTGGGTTGATGCATAAGGGAATTGATGCGAAAATAAACTAACACACAAATTAAACCCTCTTGTTGACAATTGTAGTATATATGCAAGTAGGGATCGTTCTTAAACCGGGGATTAGGAGGGATTGCTAATCTATATAAAATGAATTTAGAAGCACTAAATAAAACTTTAAAAACACAAATCTAAAATCAAAACATTTAACTAGATTCAAATGATTCCAAATAAACTAGAATAACTTAAAATAAAATTAATAAATAAACTAAAACAAAATCACGAATGAATTTAAAAGATTCAAGCTATGAAAATTAACCAACTCTAAACTAAATTACTCAAAGAACTCAAAAGAAATCAAATAAGGTAAATTCAAGTCAAAAGACAAAAATTGAAAAAGGGAGATTTGATCTTGATGAGAATAACTTGAAAATAAACAAATTGAAAACTAGATATATTTAAGCACAAAATATGGTTGTTTGCATGGATGATGGATTAGCTAGAGGGGTTTCCTCCACACATGATACACTTGTATATAAACTAATTTTTAGTTGTTCTTTCGATAACTTATGAAACTCAATACTCCGGGTTAACCGTGATAGCACTTTTTTAACCTTCAAGTTCTCCTTAGTTTAATGAATTGAATGGGAAAGCATATATAACAATTCAAAACATTCTTCAAAAGTTCCATACGTGAAATGCACAATATAGATACAATCAAAGATCATTAAGATTCAAGAGAACTATAAGTATTGACGAGGCATTCATAACTATGAAAAGCATGATACTCTTGCCAAGAATTCACTTAACACGATTGTGGATAGCAACCTTCACTACTCTTGAATATAAGTTTATAACGATTAGGTGAAATTCCCTTATATTCTAGCATCAAACTTATGCATGAAAACTAAGCGTGCACTCTTAATCAACATACATAAATAAGTTATCAATCAAGTAGTTAAGCAAATTGAAATCACAAATTATTAAATCACAACCAAAAGTAATTAATTCATAATGCAAATGTAATCATGGCTTTGAATCCCCCCTAGCAAAAGGGGGGTTTAGTTCCTCATAATCATAAAACAAAGGTAAATAGATTTATACATTGAAAATGAAAGAAAGAAAACACCTAAACGCTCCAACGGTCCTCGTTGAGTGGTATGCACGTCCAAGCACTTTCCTTCCCTTCCTTTGCTATGGCACAAGGAGTGGATGTGGTTTGAAGGTTTGGTTGTATGTAAGAGTGGATAGGGGGATGTATGGTGGTGTTTATGATGGCTAGGATAGGTTTATGGGCAGATTTTGTGGAGGAAAGAATGGAGGTTGCGGCTAGGATAGTTTAGGGTGTGTGAAATGGGATTGTTGTGTGAATTGGTGCTCTAAGCCTTGCAAGAAGGCTTTATTTATAGGTGCACAAAGGTAAGGAGCCACTCAAGTGATTTTAATAAACAAATACAAAGTAAGAATTAATCATCAAAAACAGCTAGCACACATGCTTCATTGCAGAAATTTCATGATGAAACAACTTGCATTCATCCTCCTTGGTCCATGCCTTGGATTCCTCTTGGTCTTCTCATGATGAATCAGCTAGAACACTTGCAAAACAGCTAGCACACTTGTATTTCATGATTAAACAAGCTAGCACACTTGCAAAACATAATCATCCATCATCCATGCCGTGGGTCATCCTTCCCCATGTGCTCTCTTGACCTTCCCTTACTAAAATGCCCATAACTTCTTCTAGAAGAATGATCTTAACAATCCGCAAAATGCTCCAGAAAATAGACATCTGTAGCTTTCCAAGCATATAAGGCTCATTCTCTAGTTCATTTTGGGCCGTTCGCAAATTGCTTCCAAAATGGGCTGATCTGCACAGGCAGTTTTGACGAATTTGTTACATAAAATCTCACTTGTGCTATTTTTCTTTTATTTGCTTGACAAATCATATAAAACACAAAATCAATGTAAATAGCTCAAAAATATAAGGAACTAACTAAGAAAAGACGAGATAATTTCATGTAAAATATATATAAATATGAGCTTATCAAATACCCCCACACTTAGCTTTTGCTAGTCCTCGAGCAAAACAAAGAAAATAAAAGGAAACAAAACACAATCTAAACCTTTCAACGTTACCTCAGGGATTTCTAATGCACATGTTAAAAATCATTACTTGCACAGATTTTGGTTATCAAAATCCTTAAGCATACACTTAACCACAGTCACCATTTACTAGTTCTCTTTTAATCATTTAAAACATCATTTTGAATGTAATAACATGCTTTAGAGAATTCCCTCAATTCCTTACTAGATATGCACTCATTTTTCACTCAGATTTTCTAACTACATTCCCTACACTAGGTATATGTGAGAAGATTGATATACACATGAAAACTAAAACTCACATATTTGAACAAAGAAAGCTCTTTTCTGGAGTTATAAGTGAATATATGAATATGATCTCATGAAAGGAATGCTACTACTTAGATGCAAGAACTAGTGACACCATATGCTCATACCAATCCCAAACTCCACATATTGAACACATAACACTCAAGATAGAAGTGTAAGGGTTGTAACGGGGCTAAGGGTGATAGGTTACAGCGAACAGATATGGAAAACAAGGGTTCTTAAAAACATAGTGAGCAATAGCAATGAAATCAACTTAGAATTCACTTTTGAATGCAAACTCAAATTTCAACACATGGGGAGCTTCATGCAACACTTAGGGTCAAATTCAAACTTTTGGACCCTTTTCTTCAACAATCAACTCTTTCAAACTCATTCTATCTTCTTTTTTTTTTTCTTTTTTTTTTCTTTTTTTCATACGTTTTTCACTTCATTTCTTCTCTTTTAAACCCCAAAACATACATTGAACTTAAGAACAATCGTTCCTTCCCCCACACTCATTTTCTTGCATAATGTAACTCAAAAGGAATTCATTTAAGTCATGCTCACTATCTTTTAAGAACGAGGGTGTGGATGGTCCTATTCTAGGCTAGGTAGGGATAATGTGGTTTAACAAAGAATAAAGGCTAAACAAGGCTCAACGGGGTTAAATCCTACAAATGAACAAGGGGCGGCATGGCTATTTGGCTTTAGTGGCAACTACACAACTTCATCTTGATCGTGTGTTATGCAATTCAATATCATGCTTTGAATGAAACGGATATAAGTTCTAGCATTTAGTTCTATCATGATACGCATGCATTCTAAGTAGCAACCAAGCAAAGAATAATGAGATCATGCAACGACTTAAGAACACAAGAAATCACAGATTATAACTCTCCAAAAGAAGTAAAGGCTCAAGTCTCACAAGGATGTAGCGTTAGTTGAGTTCTTTCCTTCAAGCATGTTACAAAAACTGATTTTAACCACTTTATGATCAAATGTGAGTTCATAAACATCAACTTCAACTAAGCATAAGCCAAGAACATATCAAACTTCAATCCATGCTTATAACTCTTTTTAACAGCCATGCAATTCAAAACCAAATCCTCATCATTGTGTTGGAAGGTACCTACGACACAAACACACCAAAACAACTCAAAAACAACTCTTTTTAGGTTTTTTTTTTTTTTTTTAAAAAAAAAAAACAGTTTTATTAAATTTTTATGAGTTTTTCGGATTTTTAAGCCACAACACACTAAAATGCTTCAAAACACACTAAAAGCACTTTAAAACAGTGAAAAACAACATTGGAAGTGATAGGTGAATAAAACCCACGAAAATCATGCAAAACAGATTGTTTACCCCCCCACACTTGAATCAAACATTGTCCTCAATGTTTTAAACAGAAACTCAAACCAAATTAAACAAACTAAACATAGTAGAATAGAAACAACAAAGAGAAAGAGTTAGGAACGCAAATCTGGAATTGAAGTGATTCCTAGGTCTTCCTTTGTTGAATGCATGGGTTGCCTCCCACGAAGCGCTTGCTTTAACGTCTTCCAGCTGGACAGTACCTCCGTTTAAGCTTGACTAGGCCCCCTGGCATGGAGGGGTACATCCTCCACGACATGCTCCTCAAACGTCTCGTAATATGGCTTCAACCGATGCCCATTCACTTTGAATTCTTGCTGTGTCCTCAAACTTTTGATTTGCACTGCACCATGAGGAAAAACATTAGTGACAATAAAAGGACCAACCCATTTGGAGCGTAACTTACCTGGAAACAATCGAAGGCGAGAATTGAATAATAACACTTTCTGCCCAATAGAGAACGTTTTGGCCCGGATCATCTTGTCATGGAACGCCTTGGTTTTCTCCTTGTAGATCCGGGCATTCTCATAAGCTTCATTCCGGATTTCATCAAGCTCATTCAATTGAAGCTTCCTATGTAGACCTGCAGCATCAATGTCCATGTTAAATATTTTGACGGCCCAATGTGCACGATGCTCTAGCTCGACGGGAAGATGGCATGGTTTCCCATAGATGAGCCGAAAAGGGGACATCCCAATCGGGGTTTTGTAGGCAGTGCGATACGCCCACAATGCATCATTTAAGCGCAAACTCCAATCCTTCCTTGTAGGCCCAACGGTCTTCTCAAGAATCTGCTTGATTTCCCTATTCGAAACCTCGGCTTGCCCACTTGTTTGAGGATGATAAGGTGTGGCCACCTTATGCGTGACATTATACTTCCTGAGCAATGCCTCGATGGTTTGATTACAAAAATGGGAACCTCCATCACTGATTAACACTCTTGGCATTCCAAACCTTGCAAAAATGTTAGTTTTCACAAAATCTACAACCACTCGAGAATCGTTAGTCCGGGTGGCTTTGGCTTCCACCCATTTCGACACATAATCCACAGCAAGCAAAATATAAAGAAAACCATGTGATGAAGGAAAGGGACCCATGAAATCAATACCCCAAACATCAAAGATTTCAACACTAAAAATGGGGTTTTGCGGCATTTGTTGTTTAGGACCTATATTGCCCGTTCTTTGGCACCTATCACAAGACATGCAAAATGCTCTAGCATCCCTAAAGATTGTAGGCCAATAGAAACCACATTCTAACACCTTAAGTGCTGTTCTTTGAGTGCCAAAGTGTCCTCCACAAGCATAAGTGTGACAAAAGGTTAAAATAGCATTAAACTCAGAATCGTGCACACATCTACGTATAACCTGATCAGGGCAATATTTCCATAAATACGAGTCATCCCACACATAAAACCGTGCCTCTTTCTTCAATTTATCACGTTGGTGTTTCAGTAATTCACTTGGAACATGTTTAGACACCAAATAATTCACCAAATCAGCATACCATGGTTCACTTACCTTGACGGACATTAATTGCTTATCTGGGAATGTCTCTATGATAGGTACGGCATCCTCCTCATGCACCATACGGCTCAAGTGGTCAGCCACCACGTTTTCACTTCATTTCTTATCCAGGATTTCGATATCGAACTCTTGGAGAAGAAGCATCCAACGAATGAGTCGTGGTTTGGCCTCTTTCTTGGTGAACAAGTACTTCAATGCTGCATGGTCAGTATAAATAACTTTAGTACCAAGCAAATAAGAACGGAATTTATCTAAAGCAAACACAACAGCAAGAAGTTCTTTTTCAGTGGTAGAGTAATTCAATTGCGCATCGTTCAAAGTCCGGGATGCGTAATAGATAACATGGGGCCGTTTGTCCTTCCTTTGTCCCAAAACTACTCCTAATGCATAATCGGAAGCATCACACATAAGCTCAAAAGGAAGGCTCCAATCCGGTGGAACTATGATAGGGGCTGACGTTAGCATCTCTTTGAGGTGTTTGAACGCCTTCTCACACTCCTCGTTGAAGTCAAATGCCACATCTTTCTGGAGGAGACGGCAAAGAGGATTTGAGATCTTGGAGAAGTCCTTGATAAATCGCCTATAAAATCCTGCATGTCCAAGAAACGAACGAACCTCTCGAACCGAAGTAGGAGAGGGTAAGTAGCGTACAAGATCTATTTTCGATTTATCTACTTCAATTCCTCTTTCTGAAACAACATGCCCTAAAACTATTCCTTGTTTGACCATAAAGTGACATTTTTCCCAATTAAGCACAAGGTTAGTTTCTACACATCGTTTCAAGATTATTGTGAGATTTTCCAAACAACCATTAAATGAATCACCAAATACACTAAAATCATCCATAAATACCTCAATTATCTTCTCCACAAAATCTGAAAAGATACTTACCATACATCTTTGAAACGTGGCCGGAGCATTGCATAAACCAAAAGGCATGCGACGATAGGCAAAGGTACCAAAGGGGCACGTGAAAGTTGTCTTTTCTTGGTCATCCGGAGCTATGACAATCTGATTATATCCAGAATAACCATCAAGGAAACAATAAAAAGAATGACCGGCTAACCTTTCAAGCATTTGATCGATGAACGGCAAAGGGAAGTGGTCCTTCCTTGTGGTGGCGTTGAGCTTCCTATAATCGATGCACACTCGCCAACCTGTTTGGATACGGGTTGGCACAAGCTCATTCTCGGCATTCTTCACCACGGTCACTCCGGATTTCTTTGGAACACATTGCACAGGTGAAACCCAACGACTATCAGAGATCGGATAAATCACTCCACAATCAAGAAGTTTGATAATCTCCTTCTTCACAACTTCCATCATTGGAGGGTTGAGACGGCGCTGAGCCTCTCGAGTTGGTTTAGCCCCCTCCTCTAGAAGTATGCGATGCATGCACGTCGTAGGGCTAATTCCCTTAATATCGGCCAAAGTCCACCTAATGGCCGTCTTGTGCTCTTTCAACACTCGAATCAACTTCTCCTCCTCTAAGGCCGTGAGTGATAAGGAGACAATGACGGGCAACGTCTCGTTATCTCCCAAAAACGCGTACTTCAAATGGTCGGGCAACGGTTTAAGCTCAAGTACGGGTGCCTGAATAATTGAGGGTAACAACTTATTAGTAGAAACGGGAATTGAAATTGGGTTTGAAAGCTTACCATGGTGTTGAGGCAATGACTCAAGGGCGGCCACAATCTCAGCCTCTTCTTCACTTCTAGGCACGACATCTTTGAGTTTATTCCCTATTCCTTGTGCAATTGTGGTTTCAAGGGCATCCCTCTCCAACGAATCAAGATAATCCTGCGCCAAATCATCAATTATATCAATAGAAAAACAAGAGTGATCATCCTTTGGAAATTTAATACTTTCAGAAAGATTGAAATCGATAACTTCCCCATCAAATTCCATCGTTAAAGTCCCTTTAAACACATCTATCTTGGTGCGGGCAGTTTTCATGAAAGGCCTCCCTAATAGAATCGGCAATGGGGTAGAATGGGGTGCCTCCTCCATGTCAAGCACATAGAAATCCGCTGGAAAAATCAAATTACCAACCTGCACCAAAACATCTTCCAAAACACCCTTTGGATATGCATTAGAACGATCGGCTAATTGAATGATCACACCATCGTTTTTAAGCTCACCTAAGTTCATAGATGCATAAATAGAGTATGGCATAACATTAATCGAAGCCCCTAAGTCTAACATGCATTGTTCAAACTTAGTATTACCAATAACGCACGGAATTGTAAAACTACCCGGATCTTTGCATTTAGGGGGTAATTTCCTTTGTAACACAGCAGACACATTTTCACTTACTTGAACCACCTCTTTGTTCGAAATCCTTCTCCTTGTTGTACAAAGTTCTTTTAAAAACTTAGCATACCTTGGGACTTGCTTAATTGCATCAAGGAGCGGGATATTCACTTGAACTTTCCGAAAGGTCTCTAGAATGTCTTTCTCGGCTTCTTCCTTCTTTGATTGCCTAAACCTGCCAGGAAAGGGCACATTTAGTGGAATGGAACTAGAAAAAGTCGAATTTGGACTTACCTTGGTAGTTTGGGACGGTTTAGAAGCATTAGATGGTTGCGGCCTTGCTTGAGCATCATTGGCCGTGGGCTTTGCTCCCTGTGCCTCTTCTTGCAGCAACTTGTCCTCCTCTTCTTGACTTGATTTAGATGTATTTGAGTCGGTTCCAACCTGTTTACCACTTCTCAACATGATTGCCTTAGCGGTTTCAAATCCTCCCTTGGGATTCACAACGGTTGAACTAGGCAATCTGCCTTGTTCTCTAATCTGCCCCATGAACTCGGCAATTTGACCCATTTGCTTCTCCAAATTGTCCACTCGTTTGTCTTGGATTTGTCTCTCCTTGTTTTGAGTTTGTACTTCATGCGTCAAAGTAGTAAGTAACTTAACAACTTGATCATTATCCAAAGACATACCTGAGTTTGTTGGGGCCGATTGCAATTGATTTTGATTAGGGACAAATGGCTTTGTATAAAAGCCCGGTGGTTGCTGCCTAAGTCCTCCTTGTTGTTGGGGTTGTTGAGGATCCCACCACTTGAAATTTGGATGGTCTCTCCACCCCGGATTGTAGGTGTTTGAATATGGATCATGGCGTGGCTGATTTTGGCTTCCAAAACCCACGGCATTGGCAGATTCCCACCCTCCATTCTCAATCAATTGAGGGCATTGATCATTGGCATGTCCTTGCATCGAGCACACGCCACAAACACTTGGTCCATGAATCTTCATTCCTTCGGCCAACTGAGAAACAATAGAAGTAAGGTTAGCTAGTTGGGATTGAATATCGGACGTAGAACTTACCTCATTCACTTGTGGCCGTGGGGAGTCTCTTTGTCCAACACCCTCGTATTGTTGTGCATTATGTGCTCGGTTGGCAATTAGAACTTTGGCAGCCACCGGAGTCTTGTCCACCAATGCACCTCCCGCCGAGGCATCTAGCATTTGGCGTTCCATAGGAAGGAGTCCTTCGTAGAAATATTGAATGAGCAGCTCCTCCTTCATTTGATGCTGTGGATATGAAGCAACAAGAGATTTAAAAGGTTCATAATAAGATGGAAACGATTCACCTTGATTTTGTTGGATGCCACTAATCCGTTTCCTCAAGAGAATGACTCTTGAAGTCGGGAAAAACTTCTCCAAGAATGCTCTTTTCATACTATCCCAAGATGTAACCGTTCCGGGTGCTAACTCGTAGAGCCAATCCTTAGCCTTTTCCAAAAGTGAGAATGGAAAAGCCTTCATCATCAGAATGTTCCCATCGACATTAATGGGTGTCATGCTCGAACAAACCACCTCGAACTCCTTGAGATGCTTGTTGGGATCTTCCATGGACAGCCCATGGTATTTCGGAATGTGGTGCAACAAGCTCGACTTCAACTCGAACTCATCGGTCTTGCCTTGGGCAGCCGCGGGGTATTGAATGCATAATGGTGCGGCATTGGCCAACCCCGAGGCTGAGAGCTCTTTAATGGTCCGATTGTCCGCTGCCATGACTTGTGGTTGCTCAACTCCTTAAGCCTTGGGCTCCTTTTCCTCTTCTACTTTGTTTTCCTCAAGCTCAGGTTCAAGATTGGATGGTTGAGCTTCTCGTTGTTTCCTTGTCCTTCTCAAAGTTCGCTCAAAGTCATTGTCAAAGTCAGAGATATGCTTTTGAACTGGATGAGAACTTCGAGTCATACACTAGTACCTAAGAAGCAAGAAGAATAAAGCAAAGTTACTATCTAAATTACAATATAAAAAATAAAAAAAAAATAAAAAGAAATAAGGGATTAGCAAAGTTGCTAATCCCCGGCAACGGCGCCAAAAATTTGATGCGAAAATAAACTAACACACAAATTAAACCCTCTTGTTGACAATTGTAGTATATATGCAAGTAGGGATCGTTCTTAAACCGGGGATTATGAGGGATTGCTAATCTATATAAAATGAATTTAGAAGCACTAAATAAAACTTTAAAAACACAAATCTAAAATCAAAACATTTAACTAGATTCAAATGATTCCAAATAAACTAGAATAACTTAAAATAAAATTAATAAATAAACTAAAACAAAATCACGAATGAATTTAAAAGATTCAAGCTATGAAAATTAACCAACTCTAAACTAAATTACTCAAAGAACTCAAAAGAAATCAAATAAGGTAAATTCAAGTCAAAAGACAAAAATTGAAAAAGGGAGATTTGATCTTGATGAGAATAACTTGAAAATAAACAAATTGAAAACTAGATATATTTAAGCACAAAATATGGTTGTTTGAATGGATGATGGATTAGCTAGAGGGGTTTCCTCCACACATGATACACTTGTATATAAACTAATTTTTAGTTTGTGATTCGATAACTTATGAAACTCAATACTCCGGGTTAACCGTGATAGCACTTTTTTAACCTTCAAGTTCTCCTTAGTTTAATGAATTGAATGGGAAAGCATATATAACAATTCAAAACATTCTTCAAAAGTTCCATACGTGAAAAGCACAATATAGATACAATCAAAGATCATTAAGATTCAAGAGAACTATAAGTATTGACGAGGCATTCGTAACTATGAAAAGCATGATACTCTTGCCAAGAATTCACTTAACACGATTGTGGATAGCAACCTTCACTACTCTTGAATATAAGTTCATAACGATTAGGTGAAATTCTCTTATATTCTAGCATCAAACTTATGCATGAAAACTAAGCGTGCACTCTTAATCAACATACATAAATAAGTTATCAATCAAATAGTTAAGCAAATTGAAATCACAAATTATTAAATCACAACCAAAAGTAATTAATTCATAATGCAAATGTAATCATGGCTTTGAATCCCCCCCTAGCAAAAGGGGGGTTTAGTTCCTCATAATCATAAAACAAAGGTAAATAGATTTATACATTGAAAATGAAAGAAAGAAAACACCTAAACGCTCCAACGGTCCTCGTTGACTGGTATGCACGTCCAAGCACTTTCCTTCCCTTCCTTTGCTATGGCACAAGGAGTGGATGTGGTTTGAAGGTTTGGTTGTATGTAAGAGTGGATAGGGGGATGTATGGTGGTGTTTATGATGGCTAGGATAGGTTTATGGGCAGATTTTGTGGAGGAAAGAATGGAGGTTGCGGCTAGGATAGTTTAGGGTGTGTGAAATGGGATTGTTGTGTGAATTGGTGCTCTAAGCCTTGCAAGAAGGCTTTATTTATAGGTGCACAAAGGTAAGGAGCCACTCAAGTGATTTTAATAAACAAATACAAAGTAAGAATTAATCATCAAAAACAGCTAGCACACATGCTTCATTGCAGAAATTTCATGATGAAACAACTTGCATTCATCCTCCTTGGTCCATGCCTTGGATTCCTCTTGGTCTTCTCATGATGAATCAGCTAGAACACTTGCAAAACAGCTAGCACACTTGTATTTCATGATTAAACAAGCTAGCACACTTGCAAAACATAATCATCCATCATCCATGCCGTGGGTCATCCTTCCCCATGTGCTCTCTTGACCTTCCCTTACTAAAATGCCCATAACTTCTTCTAGAAGAATGATCTTAACAATCCGCAAAATGCTCCAGAAAATAGACATCTGTAGCTTTCCAAGAATATAAGGCTCATTCTCTAGTTCATTTTGGACCGTTCGCAAATTGCTTCCAAAATGGGCTGATCTGCACAGGCAGTTTTGACGAATTTGTTACATAAAATCTCACTTGTGCTATTTTTCTTTTATTTGCTTGACAAATCATATAAAACACAAAATCAATGTAAATAGCTCAAAAATATAAGGAACTAACTAAGAAAAGACGAGATAATTTCATGTAAAATATATATAAATATGAGCTTATCAGGAATGCAAGATTTCATGCACAACAAGGATGTTGTCTTGGATGTGCTTTCCCGCCACAAAAGCTAATTGATTATCGCTTATCACCTTAGGCATCACCTTTTTTAGTCTATTCGTAATCACCTTGGCAAGTATCTTGTAGCTAACATTACATAAAGCAATAGACCAGTACTGCGTTATGTTCTTTGGGCATGCCACATTTGGAATGAGCACCAAGTTGCTGTGGTTTAGTTTCCTTAAGAGTTTGCCCGAATGCCAAAACGCCTTGATGGTACTTACCACATCCTCCCTCAGCACCTCCCAGTGATCCTGATAGAAGCTACCGGGAAACCCATTTGGTCCCGGAGCTCTCATGGGGGGAATTTGAAAGACCACTTCCTGAATTTCACTAACCATCACCGAGGCCGTCAACATCTTATTGTCCTCAAGTGTCACTCGAGAATCCACACACCTTAAGATGTCACCAATGTGACATCCGCAATCGACCGAATCCCGTGATCATCATCCAGCTACTCCTCGTTCAAATTCTCCAAGCCTCGAATCTGGTTAAAGCTTATTCGCTTCATCGTTTGCGCATGAAAGAACTTTGTATTCTTGTCCCCCTCATTAAGCCAGTATACCATTGACTTGATTTTCCAGTATACTTATTCCTCCTTATGCACTTTCTTTAGCTTTTTTCCTTTAGGTGCACCTCATCTATGCCAAAACCCTTAGTCTGGTAAACCGTCATAACTTCTTCCTTCAAGCGATCTATAGTTTTTTTTGAGTTCTGACCTCTCTTTCTATACCATGTCTATAGGTTTCGGCTAAGCATTTTCATCTTTTCACATAGTTGGAACCCATGGGAGCCTCTGTAGTTCCTGTGCCAATCCCCAATTACCAAGTCACGACATTCTTCTAGTTTCTGAAGAAAATATTTATGGAAACAAGTTCATTTGAGCAACATCTATGCATGCAATTAACAATTAAAAGGCGGAATCATGCTTGTATGCACTAAAAAACAAAACTTTACCCATGAAATTCAAAGCCTAGTAGTATGGTGAACCAAGACTCAACTCAAAACAAAGTGAGTTGAGAAATCCTTTACCTTTGTTGATTCCTCTTTGCATAAGCAAAGGCTAATCACCCAAGAGAGAGGGCATTCATTCCTTACTTCTTAGCTCCACGGATTTCTTGGAGGAGGATGGATGAATGGATTCTCCAAGTTCCCAAAATAGAGAACCTCTAAGTCTCCACACCAAGGAGAGCATTGATAAAGAGATGAGTGACCTAGAGTAAGGAAGATTGCTAGCTATATTCCTCTAGGGTGGCCGGCCTTCATTAGAGAAGAAAGAGCTTTTGTGTTCTCTGCTCTTCCCTTAGAAAACCCTAATGAATTTTGGCTATAAAGTTCTTTATATAGTCACTTCACTTAAGTGACAAAAAAGAGCCAAAACCCTATTTCATCAATATGGCCGGCTTTCTATGGTCTTTGGGCTGTTTGGGCCCTCTTGAATCTTTATTCATTAAGTTGTCATACAACTTAAGTCAATGGGCTTGACATTCGAAGCCCATTGGGCCTTGAGGCCCAAAACTAACCCAAGGTCTATAACAAACTTATTCATTTGATTAATTAACATATTAATTAATCCTAGCCATAAATAATTAAACCATTTAATTATCATTACTCATCTCCATTATTTCTTCAATCTCTACCTTACATGGTGTACGTTCCATTAGGTTCCTTTTAGCGAGGCAGTGGGCGATTAGAACTCTTTAAATCGATTGTGAATTGAAACATACTTTCAATTCTCCCTTTAGTGATTACTCATCTTTAGGGCTTCCATAAACCATGAGTGACACCTAGCAGTATGTCATGGTTACCCAAGCTAATCAGAAGAGGTGGAGAACCTATTCACTTTAGGATTACAATGCAATACAGTCTTTCTCTAATACAATACTTTTGACCACATTGTTTACTATCCAATGTGATTCTCTTACTTATATGATTACCTTGAATGTGATTTGGAATGACTTCCTAAATCTCATTCATACTCTGGCCAGAGATTCTTGATCATATCATAGAGTATTCTCCCTCAAACGGTTTGAAGGTTAGAGATCCCTTGTTGCGCATTCACTTGCCTCCATGGCTAAGTGGCTTAACCCCAACTATGTTGTGGACACCCTCTGATGGAGTGACTTTGACATAGTCAAAGATCAAGGACCTAACTACAAGACAACTATGATGCCTTAGGTCAAATGACTACTTTGCATTATCCCAACCATGAGTTCTCATGTGACATGAATATGAGAACTCCTTGTTGATCGTGTTCAGTGGACTCATTCTCTATTGAGCACCTACATGCTTGTCTTGGTGTCGGTCACACCAATGACTCGAGACCAGTCACTCTCCTTAAGAGAAGACATAACACGTACTGATCTTAACGGACCGTCAATGCCCAATTGGCAATCCTATGATCAGGAATGTTTAGGATATGTATACGAAAGAGAATGGTCTCATGAATCTAACTTCTTTAGATCACATTCTCTCAATTACATATTCCTTGGACTTATCGTTTAAGCATATAACATTTATATGAGACGGCTTAAAACAATAATCTTCGCCCTTTATATTAAACTAGATTAGTTTAACATGTGAATTGTCCGTAAAGTATCATTATATGATTGGTTTTAGGGCATATTTCCAACAGTTTCCCCCACTGAGCCTCATACATGAATCTTCTCCCCCTTCGGGCTCTCATCTACTCCGTGGAAAGAACAAGCATGGCATGGTCCGACCCTTCTAGCACAACGTGCATGATTTTGGTCTCTAGGTAGAAGTCGTGCCACCCCAAGCTCGCCAGCCCACGATCAAGCCTTTGTTGGATTGGCATAACATCTCTATTATTCATCTAAGTGAAGGGGTAGCCTCGTATCCCAGGTCCATAAGTTTGTTCCGTGCCACAAACTCTCTAAAATCTCGTATGCTGGTCGTTGTTCGGTAGTTTCCACCTTTCTTTTCTTCATTGCTCAGTATGTCACTGAAGTCCCCAATGAGGAGACACCTATTGCTTTCCTTTTCAATTCTCTTGCTCAACATCATCCACTGGTCACGTCTTTTGTTCTCATCCATGCTAGCATAGATAGCAAACAAACACCAGTGGCACAACTTCCTCTCATCCCAGATCTTAACCTCGATCATAAATTTTGCGTATTTTGCCAATATCACTTGTGACACATCTCTCCAAAACAAACACAGTCCACCACCAATTCCTCTAGATTCTACTGCATGCATAAACTTCATACCAAGCTTCATTTTTAGATACACATAGCGTTTGTTGTTGTTCTTTGTTTCTAGCAAGATCACTATGTCAGAGGTGTGCAGCCTACTTTGCTCTAATAAATTGTCAACTGTCAGGTCACCCCTGATACCCTGACAGTTCTAGACTATTAGCTTCATGGTGACTTGGGAGACCCCTCAAGGCTGGGCTCATCCGCCTCAAAAGTGGCTTTGGTTAAACGTTGTCTTACATTCCTGGACATCACCACCATTGCATCCTCAGACTCCCCACTCTCTATGATTGGCCCCAAGTTAAATGGATCTGAGCCTTGAGTATCCACCATCGAAGCCATCTCCTGAACCCCTTGTGACTCATTGTTCACTGGAAGCGACTGCCCTGAGGGAACCCCAATAACTTTCTCCTTGTTGCAGATTGGATTTCCCTCCCTCAGCGTGAGATTCAGGTCCATCAAACCTTCAAAAACCTTTGGTGTCAGGGTCCCAGTAGAGCCTTCCCCTCATGTGAATCATTTCATCCTCTCATTCTCCATACTAAAAAAATTACATTTTCGACCCCTGGCGCCACCGTTCCCCTTGGCCCAATCAGGCCCTCATCGAAGGCTGTCTCCCTTGCCTTTCTCTCGTCATCCTCCTGCTTATTTCTAACCCGAATATTCTCCGCTGTCGTCGATCCGGTACTTTTTTTGCTGAAATTTAATTTCCTTTTCAAATGCGAGCTTGCAGTATCACCCATTTCACCATCCACATCATCCTCCCTCCTCCCACTTTCATTGCCCCCTACCCCACTATGGTGACCACTTCCGGGGTTGCCACTAGTACTAGAAATCTTCCCCTCGTTCCCAACTTTAAAGTTCTCTGTCTTCCTCACTCTGTTGTAGCCTTCTAGAGCTCCTACTCCCTTTGCTTTCTCCTGACCCCATGCCTTTTCGACTCCCTGAAAATATCAGATTACCTATCAGATCCATCGTAGCATCAAGATCCATGAAAGCATACAGATTGTCCCCTTTCTTATCGTTTTCCATCTCCGCATCTGCTCATTCCACACTACCTTTGTAGATCCTAGATGGGTGACCCAGTATTCCACATATCAGGTAGTAGTTTGGAAGACCTTCGTATTTGAAGTCCACCCAAATCATCCCCTCATTGGGAAATTGTACGTACATTCCTCGCATCAGTTGCTCCTTGACATTGAAATGAACTTTAACTCTCAGAAATCTACCAATACACTTCTTGCTTACGCTCCTATCCACTTTTAGGACCCTAATCACCAAACCGCCAATGGCTATTGCAACCGCCCCTGTCATGCTCAGATGGGGAATGTTGTGTAACTGCATCAAAAAAGAACCAAGAGTAATGGGTTCTCATCGATTCTTACCTGCATGTGTTCTATCTGCCACCATGACTAAGTCATCATTGAACATCCATGGATGATTAACATTAAGCACACGGGCCATGTCTTGTTCAGTCACAAAGCGAGCAAGGAAGTGTCGTTTTCCCAAGTCTCGGATTGAGAGACTTTTCCTTCTCCATAAGGATGTAAATTTGTCGATGAAAGCATCCATGTGCACTTCCTTGTTCGTAAGAACCTCAACAATAACACAAAACTAAAACCCAATCAGGGCCTGTTCAACATCATTCATTTCAATGACAATTCCTTTTGGCTCATTCCCTGACAACTTGAGGTTGGACCCTAACTTGATCCCTAGTTCCTCTATGTCTCTAGCCAGATCCTGTTCGCCCATAATTTTCGATACCTCTGCAGATCTCCAATAACCCCAGACCATGCGGAAGCTGGCCCAAAAGGTCATTTACCTTTCCACCGATAGTGCATGCAAATCATAGCTCCAGACAAAAGTTCCCTTTATTTCGAGGGACTCCTATGATATCTTTAGTGCCCTAGCATCTTTGACTTTATCTCGCATCAACTTCTTCTCCACCTTCGTGAGCTCTTCCTCCTTCTTCGTTGAACTATCGTAGCTTTTCTTAACCAGATCCCACAGTTCATGTGAACAGAAAATGGTCTTCATTTTGATTTGCCAGAAATCAAAATTCTCGCCATTGAAAACTGGCACTCTAAGCTCTCCTCCTCCAGATCCAGCCATATGAGACTCGATCACATATACAAGTTCGAATCACTGCAATGAACTTTTACTATGAATCCGAGCTCGATCCCTTACAGATACGACGCCCAGAGAATTTAGACCCAACCTGGCTCTGAGGCCATATTAGAGGATTCAAAATTAAACGGGAATTCTAGCAGTGGTTATGGAAGAGAAACTTAGAAAGCTTAAGCAACAAGAAGAATAGAATTTCGATTATATAAATAAGAGAATATCCCTATGCAATTCTTCCATATATTTCAGGCATACACACTGAGCATGTGAGCTCATACACCAACAATATAATCGTTGCAGGTGAGAGAGAGATAGACACATCTGTAAATTCAATCTCAGCCATCCATTACATCCTACACTGAGATTAAGACACTTGTCCAATATCAAGCCCTATGAGACTTAACCAACACATTACATTCTAACACACAAGCTTAGCCTATGAGCTGAAGCATAACACTAATACAAACTTATAATCTTCTTTACTCAGTTCATCAATTTACACACTAACATACAAGACTCCAAAATTTATTTAATAATATTTTAGTGGGCTTTACAACAATTTCAAGTTGAATATTACATGAGGCCTCCACCACGAATTGTTTTTTACGCCGCCTCTTTTATTTTTCTCTTCCCTTCCCCTATATCTCCCTGCTATTTTTTTTTCTCCTAGACACAAAATCTCTAATTCATAATTTCATGCCAATTGAAGAGAAAATTTCTAAATTATTGAGACAATTCAAGTGGTTAGAGTGATGCAAACTTCGATTAAGGTAAAATATTTACTAGTTCAAGTATATTAAGTTGGAATTTGAATGTTTAGGTATTTTTCATCTATAATGATTGTTTTTTTCTTCTGTACTTTTTCATAGAAATTAATCAAGTAATCGTCATAGCAAGAGAAAAGCAGTCACAAAAACCACTAGACGCATTGTGGACTACCAGGTTTCGTTGTTCATACTTATTATAATTTCATTGTGACCTTGTTTGAGGTATAAAAGATGGCACTTGCTAGAAAATATCCATCTGGCTACTTGAAGTGCTATGCACAAACCCATCAATACATTGTAGCTTTATTTACATTTAATGATATTTGGAAACTGATAATTAGTGTGGGTTTTAAAGTTTGGTTCACTTCTAGTTATTGTTTTTAGCATCAATACATTGTTTACTTTTTTTGAATGACTATCTTAAGAAGAGCCTCCTTTATAAATTTCACACACGGCTCCTGAAATTTCATAGATAGCCTTGACATAATGATGATGACGAGTACAGTGATAGGTAAGTTGGTTAGATTGATTCCTGAGTTCGAAACCTGCTCAAAGTGCTTGTTTTTCGCTCTCTTTCAATTTCTCCAAACCCTAGCCGCTCCAACTTCTCTCTCTTGCAGGAACCCCCCAAACCCCAGCTTTCGTCGCCAACTCTTTCCTCTGGTTGGGGTCGGCAAGCATCCCCTTGCTGCTACCCCTTTTCTTCTTCCTCTCTACCCTCTGATCTTCTTTCTCACCCCACACCCCCTCATCATTTCCCTCCCCTGTTTTGGTCTCCACCCCCTCCCCTTTTTATTTTCCTTACTTCCCCTTCTTCCCTTGGATTCGCTTCCCAGTTTCATCCTCTTCCTCTTTCTCTCCTTGGCCGAGTGACTCCTCTTCTTTCCTTTTGTTTCTTTTCCTTTTCACTTCTGCTTTTCCTTTATTTCTCTGCTTTTCTTTCGTGCGTTTCTCTAGCTTCTTTGAGCCTTGTCTCAACCTCTCTGAACTTGTCTCAGTTTTGGGTTTTATGCCCCTTTTTACCCCCGATGTTTCTCCCTGTCGTCAATCCTTCCCCGCCGACCTCCTCTACTTTGCCCATGGCGTTTCTCCTTCCAGCGATGCACCTTGGTGTTGGGTGGTTATTAAAGTGCGTTTAGCACTATTTGGTAGGATTATGGGAGCACTTTTTGCGCGGGTGGCTCGCTCACCCCCATTTTCCGTTCATCTAGTTTGTTTGTGGGTTCTTTCTCTTGGTGGTGGTGACGGATCGGCGATGGCGGCACAGCTGGCGTGGTGGAGTTTGCTTTTTTTCAAATCTTGGGTTTTTGTTGATGTAAGCTTTATGAGCTTGTCGGTTGTTTTTACTTGTAGCTTTTACTTGTAGGGGTGTGATATCCACACACCCATTTTTACTTCTCTCACACCCTTTTAATTTTCGACCGTCGGATCGGATGAATTAAAGAAGATCAAATGACAGAAATTAACAAGGGGTGTGGGAGAAGTAAAAAGAGGTGTGTGGATAGCACACCCCTTCTTGTATTTGGCTTGCCTCTGGGCCTTCCATTTCTTGTATTAGTTTTTATTAATGAAAGTTCTCTGTTTGTCCAAAAAAAAAAAAAAAAAAAAACCTGCTCATTCAATATTAAAAAAAATCGTAATCAATGATAAATTAAACAGTCCAACCTAGCCTTACCGACCCCTACGCACGCCTCCAATAGAGCATAGATCTAGGAATCTAACTAAAACCACTTATTACACATGTTTCACCACGGGTAATGCTAGGGAGACAAAATTTACAAACTAAATGATGTGTTACCAATAAGAATGAGCACGTTTATCAACATTTAAGTAATAAACCAATCATTAAATTCCTTGTCCTTTAGTTTTCAAACTTTTGTTTACAAATTTAGTCTCTCTAGCATTACCCTTCACGTAAACACTCTTTCGTTACACTAGCCATCTATAACTTAAATTTAGTTCTACCTTTTGTTTTGTTTTTTTTTCATTAGATTAGCTTCAATCATGTATCAAAAATGTCTATAAGATATCAAAGTAATAATTCCAAAAGAGAAAAAAAAAGACTGAAGTACAGCCTCACAACTAAAATTGAAAATATCTATACTATAAATTGAAGCTCATAAAGCAAAATTTAAGTAAAGCTCATAGCTAAGCCCATGTAACCCAAAAAATTAAAACTTTAAATTAACTCATGACACTAAAATTTGATTGTCACCATGAATCGAAGACGCGCTGTCACAAAATAATTCTTTCTCTCTGTTATTTCTTAACATGGTGTCATATCTTTTTTATGTTATGTTCTTCCTATTCTTTCTTGTTCTTGTTTATTATTAGCTTTCATATATCTTCTTTGTAAAATTAATCTTAAGATTCTTACTGATCGGCTCGGTCCTATTGCAGCTCATATTATCTCTCCTCAGTAAATGACATTCTTGAAAAGTATATGGATTTCTGATTGCTATGGGTTAGTTTCAGAAGGCTTCAATATTATGGACAAAAAAGTTTCTGCCTGTAACATGGGCATTAAAGTTGATATTGCTAAGGTTTTTGATACTTTGAACCATAACTTTCTTCTCCGTGTGTTGTCTTGTTTTAGTTTCTATCATATTTTTGTGGATTGGGTTCATAACTTATTACAGTCAGCTCGTCTTTCATTTTGGTAAATGATACTTTACATGGTTTTTCTCTTGTACACTAGATGTGCATCAGGGTGATCCTCTATCTCCACCTTTTTTTTTGTCTTGCTGAAGAAGCTCTAAACAAAGGTTTAACTTTATTGTATACAACTAGGAAAAATTCTTCTCTTTTGGCACCAAGAGGTTGTTGTCATCCAACTCATGTGTTATATGCATATGATCTTTTTATTTTTTTACCGTGGAAATGTTCGATCTTTTCGTTCTCTTCAGGGGGTTCTTGTACAAGCATGGTTGTGCTTCTGGGAAGCTTGTTAATGTCAATAAAAGCATTTTTTTTTATCTTGGGTCCACCTCTTCCCTTCGCAAGGCTCAGGTAGAGTCGGTTGGGTATGGTTCCTTTCACTTATCTTGGGGTTTCTATATTCCATTGTAAACCGAGATGGGTTCACTTTCAAGCTTTGGTAGATAGGGCTAAGGCTTGTCCTTCAACATGGAAAGGTAAACTTCTATCAATGGTAGGGCGTGTTCAAATAGTGCAATCTGTTTACCAAAACCTGTTTCTGCATAATTTCTTAATTTATTAGTGGTCAGCTAGTCTTTTGAAGTATCTTTCTTTTTTTGCACATAATTTAATTTGGTTTGGGGATTTAGCTTTGCGTAAATTAGTAATTATTGCTTGTTATGGGACTATGATTTTTGAGGACCAGAGTAAGACGGATCAGAATATGCATGCCTCAGAAGTCCAGTCATGGACTCGACAAGCTCTGCTGCGAGCTGAATAAACAAAGCAGTGATGCTACCAGCATCCTGTTTCGAAATCAAATGGTGAAGTCTAACGACTTTGTTGAGATTAACCATACTTGTTTCATTAGATGTAGAAACCTAATCCAGCAAAGAATCAGCAGTTTCCTATAATCTTGAAGTCCTTGCAATCTAAGGATTGACGTGTGCCTCAAGTAATCACACTCCTAAGATGATGCAATATTACTATTCAAAAAATCCTCGCCTAGCGCCACCTAAGCGCTAGGTTGCTGGTCATCGCCCCGATTAATCCTTAGGCATTTGAAAATTAAGAAATGGTGCATACACTTGCTTATGCGCCCACCTAGACTACCTAGGCACCCGCCTAGGTAACAACTCTCACTGGCAGAAAATAAATAACTTTCGTTTTGTATTTTTTTTATACAAAAAATTGTAATAGACTAGTTGAATACTTGGATAAACACTCAATATATACTTGTTCCCTATGTTTTCAATATGTTCTAATACTTTATAATTTATGTCATTATGTTATATAATTTATGCATCTCCATTCGATTATGTAATTTTTAAGTATAAACAAACACTTATTTATTCAATATGTAATAAATTTACTTAAATCCGTCTAATTCCCTAGCCGTCTAGGTGCTAGGCCCCAACCCGCCGCTCGACTAATGCCTATCGTCTTTTAGAACCTTAGCAATATTTACTTCATAGATATCCTTTAGGATTTTCCCGATTTAATAAGGATTTTACTGTTTTACTAGGTCATCTCCTCGACTGGTGCAAATACACCCTTCTAGGGTTCATCTCTGGTAAAACACTTATCAAAGAGTCTTTGACCAGCACACCCATCCCCCTGGTCTTTGGTTTGCTTACGATTGTTTGTTCTTTTACATGTACTTGAATTTGTGCATCTCCACCTCCAACGACGGTACACGAATTTGGTTCCAACACTTGACATATGTTGTGTGGGCCTAAGAGTGAAGAAGGCTTGGTCTACATGATCTAGCTACTTTGAACTTGACGGCTTTACTTGGTTTTGGTTGGGTGGCTTTGTAGTCTTCTTGTTTGTGAGGTTCTTTTGTTCGTTAACGCTTTCCTATTGTGTCTTATCAAAAGCAGGATATCTACTTGCAATCCCCAGTGTGACATGATTTAAAGTATTTTATTCCTTTTCTACATAAGCATAGTCGTTGGATTATTGGTAATGAAATGTCAGTTTCATTTTTATTCGATAAATGGTTCGAGGAACCGCTTATTAATCCTTCTTCTTTATCTCTAGTAGTTTCTCTTACTGTTCTTCTTTGGGTTTATTCAAGCTCAGGGTTGGTCTTTGCCAGACTATTTTGTGGATCTATTTCCTTATGTGGCGCAATTTACATCTTCCTTTGACTTTGACTGTGGTAAGATGCCAAGTTGATTTATGAACCTTCTTCTTGTGGGAAATTTTTATTTTCATCTGGTTATGAGCTTCTTCATATTAAAAATATCGACTGTCCTTGGGCTAAGGGTATATGGCGATGTTCATCCCCTCCCCCCCCCCCCCCAACGACACTTCAATGTCTGGGTATTTATTCATGGTTTAGGGGAATTTGGTGCTCATCTTTTTTTTTCGTTGTCCGTTATCGAAACAACTTTGGACGTGGTTGGCTTGTCAGTTTGGTACTTCTCTGTCTTTATTTTTATTTTTATTTTTTAACGATGTTTCGAGACACATTGATAGGTTTTCAATTTCAGAGACCATAATTTCATGGTTCATTTGTGATAAAAATCCTTAAAGAAATTTCATTCAAGAATGATAATTGTGTAGCAGCATCTCCAATAATAATGTTAAATTTTTTCTTATTTTAGCTATTAAATAGTGTTAAAAAAAAATTTAGCTAGCCAATTTAACTTATCGTTAACAAACATTATAATATTTTATTAACAATCCAAATCCTTGAATATTTTTTCCATTTTTTTCTTACAAATCCACTTTACTCCTCGCCTCGCTTGGCAGCTGCTGGGTTGGGTCTCCCCATCTCTCTTAAACTTCCCCCGGTCTTCGGCCCGAGCTGTATGAGGCAGAAACTCGTCCCACGTACGGTTTGGAGGCCGAGCACTACCCCAACAGTAATGGTGCGGCTTAGGTCAACTAACACAAAGAAGATACAGTTCACTCAACGATTGCCTTTGGGTTCCGAACTCCATATGGGGAAGAAGCGGTGTTGTTTGCGAGGTCTCGATCATTTACATGGACCCACTTCTCATTCTCTCTCTCTTTCTCTTTCTCTCTCTCCTCTCTACCCCCATCTCTTCCAAATTTCCAATTTCTCATTCTCTCCTCATAGAAGTCTAGAAGTAGAACATATCAAGATTTGCAAAAGACCCTCTTTCTCAAACTATGTCTGCGATTTCTTTCTCAAACAATTTCCACCTCCCTCTCTTTCTCCGTTGAAGAATTTCTATCTACCATCGCATTTGCCTGTCTACAATCTTAAATTTCAAATCTTATTGATCCGTCAGATCTTGTTGCTTCACTGTCAAATCTTTTTACTCTAGCTTAAGATCTCCCTGCCCTGTCGTATGGTGTAGAATAGAACACAAGGATTGGAAGAAGAAAGCAAATGAGAGATGGCGTAGAAATGGACGTTGTTCAAAGGGTACAGTGACATAATAATATTTAATGTCTAGCTAGCCAGTTAATTATCTACTCCTCCCTAATAGCTTGTTTACTAATCTGTAATCAGATTGAGAGGAATTGAATTAAGCATAAATTGAATTGAGGAAGAATTAGAATAAGGTGGAATCGGAATCATATTCTTATTGAAGTTGTTTATTAAAACTGTCAGGAATCGAACATTGATCTATATAAACATTTACTAAAATACCTAGTTTTAAATAATATAATTATTTTTAATAAAACTATTATTCTTTCTTTATTTAGTAGAGAGTATTTTTTAGTAGAACTTCTATTATTTCATTTTTAATTTTTTATTATGACCCTCTCCTGCCTCATCTCTATCTTCCCCATTGTTTTTTTTCATTTTTACCGTGATCCTCTCCTGCCCCATTTCTATCTTCCCCACCTCTTACACTAAAGCCACCGCCTTTCCTGCCACCATCAAACACCTCCTATGTCACCACCAACGCCTCTCTTTGCTCTATATCTCTATCTCTCTCTGCATGGTCTTGCTTTTGTAAATGTTTAATTCAGGTCTTTGCAAACGGATGAGATCGAGTTGATGGATGAATCAAAGTGATTTGGTCGTCGCTAAACGACGAAGGATCAAAATCGAAATCCAAAATCCCCCATCTTCTTCTATTCTAATTCTTCTTTTTCTCGATATTGGTCATGAAAACTGCATAATCCTGCAAGCCATGAAACCTAAATAATATTTGTTTGACAGAACGAAGTAGAGATAAAGGTGAAAGGAAGAAGAGGCAGAGGTGAAAGAGGAAGCGGATAAGGGTATTTTAGGTAGAAAAAAGTTGATTCCTATTGTTCGGTAGTCCGATTTCGAGAAAATCAAGAATTATATTCCCTATTTTAGGTGGTTCCCACATATATATTCATTCTCTAAGTATTGGTAAAACTCTTGAATCACTTGAAATGAGTGCAATTCCCATTACCCTAATTTATTCCCCTTATGTAAAAAAGCCATAAGTGTGAAGTCGAGAATTATTGTTTGGCTTCCCTTGTCAAAACTTGTATATTGTACCACACATTCTCTAGTTAGATTTAGGGTTAAAATGCTACTTTGGGATCTTGATTTCAAGACCTTAACTTTTTATATCAAGGGTTTGTTCATTCATATGCATTTCACACTATTATTACCAGTTCATTTTGTCTAGTGGCTATGTTTCGTCAAAAACTTCTCGCTGCTTTCAGGCGAGTTGGGCACACACTTTGGGACAACCCACATGGACCATCTGACAATTTTTCCCGAAAATGGATTTTCAACTTTAGATTTTTCCAGATTGCTCTTGCACATGACACATGGCTTTTTCATCCCCTCTATTGTTTGAAACCTCAAAGCCCACTATAAAAGTTTAATCTAGGGTTTCATTGTTCTTTGGCTTGGAGATTTAAATTTTCAGAAAAAAAATTGTTTTTTCTTTGAGCTGCATCTTTGAGTTAATCATCAGAAACCCTAGCCACAAAATCACACTCATGCACTAAACACCCAAACTGTTGCATACTAGGGTAGCATTGTGTTTGTGATTTTGTTTTAAGTTTATGGTCTAGTTTTCCAATTTTCAAATCTTTAAACTGACCTCTTGTTGGATTCGGGTTAGTTTTAGCTTTCAAGTGTTTAATTGGTGAAACTGCTAGACATCGAATCCAGATTTGCATCAACTTCATCATCGCATCATTTGCATAAGTTGATTTAATTTTGGTGCCACAAGGTGAAGAACTCAGAAGGAGCTGCCACTTTGTGAAAACGAAGGAATTCATCTCGTGTAAGGCAATATTGCACAAAAGTACAAGCTGCTATGTAGATTATAATCTAGGAATTGAGCTGGTGTAGTTATTTTGTAAGAATCTTGTTTATATTAGTGGATTAGACTCAGTGGAGAGTCCCTAGTTTTTTAACCCAGAGGTGGGTTTTTTCCGGCAAAATACATCATGTGTTAATTATTGCTTTTCTTGGATTTATATCTCACTTCTTGCATATGATACATGATTACCTTGATTTGCACATAGACTTGTCCATGTAACTAAACTTATTAGGTTTTGCGTTTACACTGAACTGGACCTTAGTTAACTAGGAACATTCCAGTAAACCTAGTTTTTAATTTGATTACTTCTGCTACTGGTTAATTGACATAACTGACTTTAATTGACTAGTGTTGCTGACTTATCAGTCAAGCATATATAGAATTTTAATTGCAGGTTATTCCACTTGGTACCAATTTCAATTGGTATCATAGCTTTGCTCTAGAAATACATAGAGTGATCTCTGGGAGCTACTGGTATTGGGTGGATTCTTACCATGGATCGTGATCGTGTTACGGAATCTTGCAACTCTCCTCCGTTCTTTGATGGAACGAACTATGCGGCATAGAGTGAGAAGTTTCAAATCTTTCTGGAAGCACAAGGTCTAATTGCTATGGATTAGCTTACATTTTAATGGAAGGCTCATTTGAGGACTGTTGATGGAGAATCTATAGTAAAGGGTAAAACAAAATAAGCTTGGGACAAACTCAGAATTTTGCATGAAGGGGACAAACAAGTAAGCGAACTTAAACTTCAGATGACTTTGTCAAAGTTCGAGGATCTAAGAATGCTTCAGTCCAAGACCTTCTCGACTTTCTATGAAAAAGTAGAAATGTTGACAAATGAGGCCTTGGGGTTGGGAAAACCTATCGATGAGACAATTGTTGTCCAAAAGATCTTGAAAACTTTGCCCAAGAGATTTCAAGCAAAGAAGGCACTTATTCAAGAATTTCAAGACTTAAATGAGATTAAGCTTGGAAAATTGATGGGTAAACTCATAACCTATGAAAATGGAGCTTGACATAGAAGAATGTGATTTCAAGAAAAATAAAGAAGTTGCACTTCAAAGTGTAAAAAGAGTTGTGTTGAAAATGAATCATGTGATCAATCCCCTGAAAATGATATTGCCTTGTTTGTTAAATAGTTCATAAAGATACTTAAAAACAAAGGCAATGAGGTCAAAAGGGCTGGAGAATCGTCAACTAATCACATGAATCAATCTCATGGAAAGTTCAGTCTTGGAAGAACGCAAGAGAAGTTTGTTGATAGAAGGGACAAGTCAGTCTTTAATGTACCTAGACCTTGCTTTGCATGTGGTGGTAATGTTCATCGTGCTACTGAGTGTGCAAACAACAAAGTGTCAAGTTAGAGACGTGATGAAGCCATGATGGCTACATGGAGTGATAGTAAAGATGAAATTTCTACCTGCTCTGAAGAGTCATTAGATGCTGAAGAAGATGTTGTTGCTTTTGTTGCATCTATTGAAGAAGTGTCTTCTGATTATGATGAGGTAACATTGAATGACGATGAAAAGATGTCTTATCAGGAACAGTCCATCATGTATGCATCTCTATTTGATTAGACCGGTGTTGCAAAATTAGACAATATTAAGCTGAATATGAAGGTTTCTGAATTGCAAGAAGAAATTGATCTCTTTGATTGGTCAGAATTCTGAGTGAAAAAGTTATCTCACTTGAGGCTCAAATCAGGGTACTGAATGAAAGAGGCCCATTTGTGATGATGCAGATGAAATAGATGATCTTATTGCTGCACTTGAAGCTCAAGTTCAGGAGCCGATGATTTCTCAAGAAACTTTGTTGCGTCAACTTCATTTGTTGAGGGCCAATAATGAAATATATTGTGATATTAAATTGAAGTTAATGTCAGATCTTGTTACACCCTGACTCGGGGTTGGCGAATAAAATTAACCCTGCACCTGGCGCTCGAGTAAAAGTAAAAATAAAAGAAAAATGAAAAACAAACTTTTCTTATAAAAATAACTCCAAAATCTTTACAGGGTGTACAAAAATAAATCAAAACTTTTAAATCTCTTCTATAACACAACCTTAGCTCATCTAACACCTGTCTTGCCAAATAACTCATTTGAGAACTAATAGCGTGAGCGGTGAGCAACAACCACCGTCGCTTAGTGAGTAAAATATGTAATATGCCTGTCAAGCGATGTCATTTTACACACTCCAGAAAATATGATAATAATATCAAAGCTTTAGCCACATAGTGTCATATCACATCATCCCTTTACATGTTCATTATTATGCAACACTAAAGTTCTCATACTCCATGAATATTTCCAAATATTCCACATATCACCATAAATAATAAATTCTGAAACGTTTCAACAAATCCAACATGCTTAACTTGAAAAATATATCGATATTTGTAAATAGATCAACACCCACAATAGCTCATGATTTTCACATTTGTCAGAAAATAAGAATATTTTAAACACATTACATAAACCACTCACCTCGATAATCCGAGATTTGACAACCCGACTAACAATCTCCAGACACAAACTCACTAACCCTACTCCCTTTCTAACCTTCTTTCAAATACACACACACACACACACACACACAAAACAGACATGCATGCAATACATGCATGGCTTCCTAGCAGCCAACATATGTTTCCTAATGTATGAATGAAAGAATAGAACACAAGTCCTCTATTTATAGAATTGAAAGGCAGCAGGTGGAGGAGGTGGGTTATGTAAATCAAGAGGTAAGGAATGAAAGCTCGACACCTCAAACAAATATGCATGTGGGTAACCAAGAGCTGTTGCTTCCTCTGAAGACCTTTATATGATTCAATTATTCTATAATAGCAAGCTAATAATGTGTAAGGTTCTAAACCTAAGCAAAGTTGGAGTTGCCAACTTATGGATATGAATGGACGTGTAAGTACAAGCAAGAAGGTTAGTCATGACTTATATGGAAGATGTGTCAAAAATAGAAACATCTATTAGCATCTACAACTTGGTGGTATAGCTTCCACATACAAGAGGTGGGAAATTGATATTTTTCTAGTAAGATATGTAACTAAAAGATTAAAGGACAAGTTGAATGAATGCTACAGTGACATTACAAAGCTTTAGCAAAACTATAATGTGTGTATATAAATACATATATAAAAGAAACTAATTAGTATAATACTATTTTTTCTAAAAATAATACCAGTAGTAGCTGTATATTTTTTAAATATGGGTTCTCACAAATCTAAAAGTGGATAACAACCGCTTAAAGCGCCTAACCAGCGAGGATGAGACAATCAATGATTTGTTGAGTATTGGAAAACCATCTCATGACATGTGTGATATTGGTTCATTCGTAGCAGGTTCAAGTTCTATGTGCACCTACACTGAAGCTGTGGAGAAATCATTTCATGTGACCTCTATGGCCAAATCTTCCTTAAAGAAAAGATTCCTCCCCACATGCCATCTCTGTGGTGAACTTGGTCATATTCGACTAATGTGCAGAAAAGATTTCGTGGAAAAGAAGAATGACTTGAAAGATCAGGTTGATCGACTAGCTATGGAAGTCAACAGAATGACACAATTTGCTGATTCTTCTAGCTCAAAATGACCAAGTCTATTTTAATGAGGCATTAAAGTGGTTCTGATAAATGTTTGGTTGCTCACTGTGCTCCTTTTGGTCTAAAACCAGATATTTGGTATTTTGATAGTGGTTGCTCCTATCATATGTCTGGAAATAAATATGTTTTCTTGTCACTGATACTGGATAATGGCAACGAGATTGAGTTTGGTGAAGGATATATAACTCAAATTGCTGGAAAGGGGTTAGTAAAGATTCTTGGTGTTCCTCCTCTTGAAGATGTCTATTATCTGGCTGATTTGACTACAAACCTACTTAGCATTAGCCAGCTTTGTGATGATGTTGCATATGAAGTTTGTTTCTCCAAAAAAGGTTGTAGAGTAGTTAATGAAAAAGGAAAGAACTTGCTTGTTGTTCCTAGATCATAGGATAATTAATACACTTTTGAAATTCCTAAAAGTGGTGACTGGTCTATTTAGGGCAAAGAAACTGATGAACTTTTGGTCACAAGAGGTTGCCACTGCCACTGTTTTATTTTTCTGAATGCCACTTGTGTGAATCATGTAACTTGGGAAAGCACTCTGTCTCGTCTCACTTGGGAGTCTTCTTCACTAGAATTCCCAATGCTCCTCATCTGGTGGATATGACTCTTAGTGCTCATACCTTAATGAAGGTTCGTAGTAAGATGAAGACAATCTTGTCATGCTTACATGTGTTTATTCAATAATCTTGGAGGTGAAATAATTTGCCATTCATTTTCACTATGACCATGAATGTGGATTTGAATTTTGGAAGAACTTTGTACAACGTTCAACAATTAATCTTTTTGAAACTGAAGTTCACTTCATTGGGGGGTCTATGGTAAGAAAGTTTTGTGCTCTAATATTACTACGATTTGAATTACAGTTAGCTAACTGTCTCTCAAGTTATCTGTACAATTGATCCGCGATCTAGTGATCTTTGTGCCATTTTCTGAACAGGTTGTATAGCTATGCTTCCAATTTCCTGATGCTTGTTTGGTGTTTGTTACTGTATGTCGTGTCAAACATCTCATTAGATAATTCTATTCTTCTCTATTTGCATATCTTCACTGTCATACATGCCTTATATTTTGTGGATTAACCTTGGCTAATTTTTCCACTGTGATGTCAAAGGTTCTCCCTATTATGGTTGATAGCCTCTGAAAATTTTTCTCTGTATTGAACAAAAGCTTGTGTTGACTTAAGGGTTAAGTTTACTTTGATCTTAATTGAGGTGTAGTGAACTCACTTCTCCCTAATTTGAACTTTGCTATCATGATTTGTGCTCTCAAAATAAAATCATAAATATGGACTTCAATATCTTCGGTTAAGGGGAACAAACTCAAATATCCAAAAGGGGATCTCAAACATTAATCCTCTTAAATGTGTTCCCTCATGCAATGTCAGTTGTCATAAATTATCTCCACTTGTCATAAATGTTCAAAAGTTTCCTGGGGTGTCTTAACTAAAATGTGCACCAACCATTCCTCTTGACTTGTGTATCTCATTACCACTTGCCACCATCAAAACTTCATAATCTTGGCTTATCATTGTGAGTAGTTTTGTGTCTTGTTCCTTATTGACATTTTGCTGGAAGTGTTGACTCTTAATCTCAATAGATTATTAAAAGTTTGGTTAACCTTCGAGTTCATATTGGGTTTAGTGGTTTGGAGTTTTAATTTAAAGATAACTATCACCAATCTCATTCCCATACCTTGACACATCATAGTTGCACTATGAAGTTGTGTTAATCTATGCTTTACTGCCTATGTGTGATCTTGAAGATGTCTTGTGAGAAGTGCATTACATGTTTCAATTCAAGTTTTTGTCTTATTAGGCTCTTCTTGGAAGGATAGATATTGGAGATGTTTACTCATTTTATTAGAGAACTATCAAGTTAGCTGTAGTTTAATTGTGCTAAGTTGGTAATCATTTTTCCTAAGAATGCTTGGCTTATGTGTGTTTTATGATGTGGTTGTTGTCTGTCTAGTGTAAAAAATGTCACTTGGTTCTTCTGTCCAGTCACTGATACTAGTTAAAATTGAAGTGTTCATTAAGGATATTTATGTCTTTGTACTTTGGGTTTTAATCTTCTCATCTCAACCGTTTGTCTTTTTTATGGCCCAGATTAACTTCACAGTTTCCTAGGCTATAAATTCTTTTAACATCAATAGGTTTTTACATTTACCCTCTTTTGTGCCATTTGCCTTCATCCTCATATCCTATCATCTTTCAAACTCCGATCAACTGTCACTAGAAACATTTATCGATCATGTCCTTAAGTCGGGCGTCACTCTGTCACTCCATTCTCATTTTCCTCTCATTCGTCGGAAAACTCATTCTCTAACTAAGAAAGATGTTGTGGACAAAACCTCTAAGGAATCTCCTTTTACTTTTCCAACCACTCGTGCCAAGAAATTCTTTGAAATTGTGGCAGCACGGCAAATGGTCTCTGAATGAAGAAGTGTATGGGATAATCTTCATGTTGTAGATGCAATCATATCTGATGATCTCATGGGGAGATACAAACTCCATAAGGTAAACTCTCCTCCACCTATGTTCAATCTCACCATTGTCCGGCGAGTTCTAGTTCCTTTTGATGCTTTTGTCATTTGTTCAGTTCTTGGTCTTAAACCATTTTTGGCTTCTGATATGTCTAGTTTTAATCTACTCACATGTCAATATGACAAGACCCGCCTATCATCGTGATTGATCCTTTTATCCCTTTGTCTAAAGGTCAAGCCTCAAAGTCTCGTCTTAAGCCGTTTTATAAGAGTTGGTTTGATTTCCTTCGTAGAAATATTTTACGATCTTTGAACAACGGGAATCCTATTTTAGAATCTGCAAGAATTTTGTATGCCATGTTGACCTTGTTTAATGTTCCTTTTGGTTACCTAATTTTTAAACCAATCTTTTCCAAAACTAAGAGTCATTGTAAACAACAAAGGGGTTCCACTATTCATCTATGTCTTATTACACTTATGTGTCAGCGTATTGGTGTCCCCACTCATCCTGATGATGTGTGTCTGCGATCTACCAAAGACTTGAGCAAAGGCCTCATGAACCTGAGTGACGTGATGTGTGCCATTGCTCATGGTGAACCATGTCCTCCTCCGCCACCAAATATCTCTCAAGAAAAAAAAATAGCCTTCTTAGAATCTGTGCTGAAGTCACTCTGAAAGCAGTTTGTTAAGTTTAAATCTTTTGTGAGTTAAATTGCCTTATCAGCTCATGTTAGTCACACCACTCTTGCATAGTTCTTGAGTTAGTCTTCCCTAAATCCATCCTCGTTTGTGCATGAGCCCTATATGCGTCCTCCTAAGTTGACTCTTAAACGCTCAGTGATTCCTTCATCCCCATAGTTGTTCCTTAACCTCCAATTGCACCATCTTCACCATCCAATTACACTGCCACCTCATATGCTCATTCTCAGAATGTTTCTGCAAAGATGGCAGCTGTTTATGCTACCAAAGGAAAATGGGTTGCTTCTCATGAGTTATTGAACATTTCCTCTTTCCCTATTCCAATGGCCAACCATGTGGGGTTTACATACTTGGATGTTGAGGAGGATGAAGTTGAAGAAGATCTTGAAGAATACCCTGTTGAGGAAACCGAGGCTATTGGTTCTCCACTTCGCTCAGATGGCTCCTCTTACTATGAGGAGTTCTAGGACTTATCTTGGGGGAGTTCAATTTCGATTAGATTATGTTTTGAACAATTGTGTTTTATTTGTGATTGAAACTCTCATTTTGTTGTATTTTATTGCGATACTCTCGGCTTAGTTGTTGGTGGTTATCCTGAACACACTCCTTGAACTGAAATGTGCTTTTAATTTTTTGGTATCGAGAATTTTACCTTGTGCTTAATCTTTATTGTTGGTTATTTGGCATTTCGTTTGTGGTTAGACATTGCTTTCATGAGCTTAATTGACATATCATTTATTTTGTTTAATTGAACTGGCATTTCATTCATTTTAGGTCCTTTGTCTTTGCCATGAAAAAATGGGGGAGAAAAATAAAAATTTGGGTTGTGTCGCAATCATATCATTTACAATGCTAAACAATTTACTTCCTTGCAATGACTTTAACCATGATAGCTTTTCACTTGTTCTTGTCAAGAGTACTTCTTTGCATGATTTGTTCTTTGGGTTCTCTTGAGTGAGGTTGAGTGAATTTAGTTATAGGGTTTGGGTTATTTTGTCAAGGAAAGTCAAATGGGGAGATTGTGAAGTCTAAAATTATTGTTTGGCTTCCCTTGTCAAATCTTGTAAATTGTGCCACATATGCTTTAGTTAGATTTAGGGTTAAAATGTTACTTTGAAACCTTGTTGCTGGAAATATCATTTCAAGAGTTTAACTGTTCACATCAAAGGTTTGTTCATTCATATGCATTTCATGCTATTATTTCCAATTCATTCTATCTAGTGGTTCTATCTCGTCAAAACTTCTCGCTGCTTTCAAGCGAGCTAGGCACACACTTTAAGACAACCCACATGGGCCATCTGACAGTTTTTCCTGAAAATGGATTTTCAACCCTAGATCTTTCCTGATTGCTTTTGCACATGACACGTGGCATTTTCATTGCCTCTCTTGTTTGAAACCTCAAAGCCCACTATAAAAGCTTTCTAGGGTTTCATTGTTCTTTGGCTAGGAGATTCACATTTTCATAAAAGAGTTGTTTTAGCTTTGAGCTGGCTGTTTGAGTTACTCATCAGAAACCCTAGCCACAAAATCACACTCACGAACTAAATACCCAAATCGTTGCATACTACGTTAACATTGTCTTTATGATTTTGTTTTAAGTTTGTGGTCAAGTTCTCCAAGTTTCAAATCTTTAAATTGACTTCTTGTTGGATTTGCTTCAGTTTCATCTTTCAAGTGTTTGACTGGTGAAACTGACTAGATATCGAATCCAGATTTGTATCAATCTTCATCATAACATCATTTGCATAAGTTGATTTGATTTCGGTGCCACAAGGTGAAAAGCTCAGGAGGAGCTGCTACTTCGTAAAGACCAAAGGAATCCATCTCATGTAAGGCAAAATTGCACAAAGGTACAAGCTGCTCCGTAGATTAAGATCTAAGAATTGAAATGGTGTGGTTACTTTGTAAGAATATTTTTTATATTAGTGGATTGGACTTAATGGAGAGTCATCGATTTTTTAACCCTGAGGTGGGTTTTTCCGGCAAAAAACATCATGTGTTGATTATTGCTTTTCTTGGATTTATATCTTACTCATTGCATATAATACATGATCACCTTGACTTGTACATAGACTTATCCATGCAACTAAGCTTATCAAGGTTTGCGTTTACACTGAACTGGACCTTAGTTAACTAGGATCATTTCAATAAACCTAGTTTTTAAATTGATTATTTCTGCTGCTGGTTAACTAACAAACCTGGTCTTAATTGACTAGTGTTGCTGACTAGTCAGTCAAGCATATATATAATTTTAATTGCAGGTTATTCCACTTGGTACCAATTTTAATAAGAGTAATCACATTTTTCATATCACATTTGTACCACCTCTTTAATAGAGGTAGGACCCACCAATATATGTGCGTCTCATCTCTATGAGATAGGTTGTACAAATATGGTACAAGAAATGTGATAATTGTAGCATTTTTGTTAGTTTAATACTAGACTAATAGAATCTTAACCATAATAACCTAAACTTAAATTATGAACTAAAATTTGCAAAAGTTTGTGTATGTTCCCCCATCGTGTATTTTGAGTATTCATGAAGGAATACTTCATGCACCGCCTGTGTTCAACGAAAACTAACAAGTTGTGTGCCTTGCCCATATAAAAAAAAAAAAGTAAACCACATCAAGATGTGAAGTGCAAGAATATTAATAGTTTGAATTATGAAAATTTTAGGGATCATTTTGGCTAAAAAACCTGCAATATTATTTTGTAAAAAGGGTGGTGCTCTTTACATACCCCTTTTTAGCTTTTACACGCATTTCTTAATTTTTAGTCATCGAATGAATTGAAGATGATTATATGACAAATATTAATAAAAATAATGTATGGCAGGTAAAAAGTGGTATATAGACAATACCACATTTTTAAAAGGGTTGTGCTATCCACACATCCATTTTTACTTCTCACACACCCCTTGTTAATTTCTGTTATTTGACCTTCTTTAATTCAATCGGTTCAGACGGCCGTAAATTAAGAGGTGTATGAAGTAAAATGGCGTGTGGATAGCACACAAACTTACATGAAAAGGGTTTGGGCTAAATTTATTTTAATAAAAAAAACTATGTTATAACTTTATTTAATGAAAAAGACTTAAATTTTAATGAAAAACTCTTAAGTGCTTCATATGTCCATAATATATAATATGTAGTAGGGTGTGTATGTATGTGTGTGTGTATATATATACATATACATATACATATAGTACAAATATATAGAGGTGTGTGCAGTAAAATAAATATTGGAGCAGCCATGATTGGAGTTGCTTCCGGCAAGGCAATTTTTGGACCCCAATTAATGAATATTGGAAAAAGAAGTAGCTCGAAGATGCAGCGGCAAAGGAGACTGCACGCGTAATTTTTTTATTTTTAATTTTTCTTGTTCTTATTATTAAATAAAGTTATTAGATGATTTTTTTTTTGTTGAAATTCAAAATTTCAAAGCATTTTCCATTATTTTTTTCTTTTTAAAAATGCAAAAGAAAAGATGGGAAACGGAATTAAGAAGCAAAGCTCAACGCATGGGGGCAGAAGTGTCATTTCCCCACCTCTATTTTAAGGTTCACCTCTCTTCTTTCCCCCTCTGCCCTAACTGAAAACGACTGCAAGCAACCTGTGGTCTACCTGTGTATATCTCTCCAATATTATAAATAAATATGAGAATTTTTATTAACTTCATGTATAAATATGGAATTTACACACCGACTCCAAAACCATTAGTCCTCGTATATCTCTTTATATTTAACTCTCTCTCTCTCTCTCTCTCTCTCTCTCTTCTTGTAGTTATCTCCCTGACTCTCTTGGTTTTGGGTTTTGGATTGTGTTTCTTGATAATTGATATATACAGATAATATTCTGTGTAGCTCCTGAATTGCTTCAAGAACGAAGATGGTGGATCTTGAAACTGTTTGCTGCATGTGTGGTGACGTGGGTTTTCCTGACAAGCTCTTCCGCTGCAACAAATGCCGCAATCGCTTTCAACACTCGTATGTATTTTCACCATCACCATCATCATAAACATCATCACCATCATATATATATGCCAACATGACGATATGCTATTTACTATGTATGTAAAGACATCATATATATATATATATATTTGTATCATCATGATCACGATCATGGTTCATAGGTGCGATAGGTACTGATAACTGAATAGACCCATCTCCATAAAACACCCACCAAACCTACCTAATTATTATTGGTACCATGTATATGATATCTGACGGTCATGGTCATGGTACCATGATAAAACCGTGGGGCATGCATCCTATGCCATCATCAATCATCACCATGTATCTGTATAAACATGTTTATAATGCTATAACCATGCCTAGTCCTATTATGTCAATATTTCAATTACTGCTGACAATAACAAAGAAAACTCATTTACTAATTAAGCATGATACCGATGTGAATTTGTTACACATTTATGTGCTTATGAATCAGTTTCCCAATCAATCTGGTCAAATCTTATAGACGACAGTTGTTCAATTCTAGGTATTGTAGCAATTATTATAGCGAATATGCGGAGCCAACTGAACTGTGTGATTGGTGCTTAAGTGATCAAGAAAGGAGCACAACAAGGCACGGTAGCTCTTCCAAGAAATCGAGTATGGCGGCCGCAGAAGGAGTCGAGACTGGAGGTGTCTCGAGCCGGTCAGAATACTCTGGGGATCACAAGATTAAGCAACACGATCATAATCAAGAGAGTGGTAGCGGCGAGAAGGTTAACACCAAGAACCACCCTAGCAGTGGCGTGCCGTCACCAAGAACCGCTACGCGCAGGTACAAGCTTCTCAAGGATGTCATGTGTTAAGAATATTAATTTAGAGAGTGTGAGCGATACCAAAAATGTTAAGCCTTAACGATCAGCAGCCTCATAAAAATAAAAGGGCTTTAAGTGTTTATAGAAGCAATTATGTAAATTATATATCATATTTAGTACTTGCTTTCAATCTAGAGTGTTAATTGCTTTTTGGGTTCCTTTGTGTGTTCTTAATTTGTGTTTTCAGAAATTAAGTTGTTAAAATAATAAGGTAAGCTTGTTTTCCAATGACTTTAGGCCTCTCTCTATAAATCGCTGTATTTTGGTCCAGTCTCTATATTTCGGTCAGAAATAAAAACCCAAAGTCATAAATTGGTTTATGCATTATGAACTAGCTATACTATCTAGGTTTCCTGCATAATTTTTTTTTTCCTGCATGAACTACAATCAACTGATCATTTCAAGATATCAGTTTTAAACCGACCTGTTAAGTAAATGAATCGTCAAATCCCAATCCGTTAAGCTAACAAGTCATCCAAATTCAATCCGTGAAGTTTATGGGTCACCCATTAACACTTGTTAGCAATTTTTGTTTTTTGCTTTTATTTTATTTTTTATAATTAAATATTAAGCTGAGCTTTAATTAATTCTATTCTAAAATAATTAATTATTTTCAGTTTTATCCAATATATAATATATTTTTTTAATAGAGTTTTATCCAATATATTGTACTTTTTTGTTTGGGAGCAGTGTTGTGTATGTAGGACGTAGATGATGAGTATTTTGTAGTACTGTAGGGTTTGTCTCTGTCACAGCAGTGTTGTGAGGACGTAGATGATGAGTATTTGTAGTACTGTAGGGTTCGTCTCTTTGCTTTGTTGAGACTCTTGGCATGCCTTCTTACCAAAGAATTCATAGTACCTAAAGCCTGCTGCTCAATTTTACAGATCACTGAAAGCTAGGCCCTCTATTATTGTGCTTGCTCAATGATAAATATATATGGTTTTATTATATTAGCACTTCACAAATTGTTGAATAAATTTCACGTACTTAATACACCTTACATTTACTTTTTCAGTTAAAAATTATTTTAATACATCCCACTTCCTTCCTCATAATACACTCACACCCTACATTCTTAATATACACCTTATATTTTCTACACGCACCCCACATTTTTTATAGACCTCACATTTCTCAAATCTTATAACACTCATTTTTAATTTTGCCGAATGATTTCAAACCATCTAAACGTTAGTTTGCCGAATGATTTCAAATTGAATGATTTCAAAAAATGTTCAGGTTCATTTGAATGTTTTTCAATAACAATAATAATGATTTCAAAGCTTTCGAAACACTGATTTCGTGTTCCATTCATCAAAAATAATTTTTTTCAATCAACATGTTTGTAGTTTCATTGCTTAGGGTTTTATTCAACAGTGGAGGGTGGGAAGGGTTTTGATAGTTGAAGTAGATAAATAATACCTTAAAAGTGATTTGGGGTGTAATTATAAATTTTTTATTATTTTTTAAACCTAATAAGGTCAAAATTGTCATTGCATAATAGAGTAAATAAGTCATTAATATTAAAATGTTAATGTGTGGTGCATTCAACATTTTGTGAGGTGCTAATATAAAAAGATAATATATATATATATATATATTATAGATATATTATAAGGAAAACTAATGAAAATGACTTGAAAACTTTGAGTTTTAATGATAAGGACAAAATAAAAGGTAAAGTGAATAGTACCAGGATTGACTTTTTAGTGTAAAAATGTGGTTTTTCGTTAAAGTGAACAGTACCGGATGCTTTTCGTTAAAGTTCCCTATATTATATGAGGAAAAAGGACAAGAAAATGAATATAGAAAAAAAAAAAAAAAAAGGTTTTGGTAGGAGAGAAGGATTTCACTAGGATATATTTTGATACTTTCCAGTATATTTAGATTCTTGAGGGTGAAAATTGTTATTCTTTTAATTATTTCTAATAATTGTGTATAACGTCTGCAAGTAACTTTTTAAAGTTTACTACTAATTATCGAGATAAAAAAGAACACTAACAACGAAAGAAAATCTGTAATGGGTTAACTCATAGATTAGCTCATTTGCCACTTCTATTGGAAACAAATTAGTTTGGTTTGAGGACTCTCTTAATTTTATGCAAGATCTCCTCGTTCAAGATATGATGTAATCTTTTTTTTTAAGTCAATAATATATCGATGTATCTTTAAAAAAAACAACGAAACAAAATTTGTACGTAACTTAAGTGGGAATTTTTAAGTGGATGTTGTTCCTTCTAGGCCATTCATTTAGTTCCCGAATTCTTGATTTTATCTATGTTTCTTACACATGCTTTTGGACTAACACCGTATAATTTGTGAAATATCTCCATAGTACACAAGCTGATCAGGCCTCTTGCACTGTACGTGTTTTGGCCGTTTATGAGAAAACAACAAAACTCCTCATTGGGGCGGTCTTGAATTGACAAGGAACGGAAGCCATCCTCTCCCCTTTTTCTTTCCCATCCAAATCTCTTTTCTTCTTCTTCTTCTTATTCTTATTATTATAATTTCACGATCTTTCTTCTCTGCGGTTGATTGGACCTACAAACATTCAATAAAATTATACAACACTGACCCCAAAGTCAACGAAACTTTTCCCAAAATATCAACCACTAGTTAATGTTAGTGAGGTATTTTATTTATTGGAAACACACAAGATTAAGAGTATACTAGAAAATAAATAAAAATAAATAGTGTCACATCAACGTGAATTGAATTTTTTTGTGTTTTGTTTCGAAGTCTACATATTCAATCACTTAAAATCATTTTTTCAATTCATCGCCTTCCAGACAAAATAAATTACTGTTTCATTAGTTGAAATTAAAGAATTTAAACTTTTGTTTCGATGTTGACGCATTGAGCTTAAATTACTTGGTGAGGTGGGAAATTCATCTATCGATATCTCATGGTCCTATTTGATAATAGTTTAAGTGTTTAATTTTCCAATGAATTTGCTGATCCTTATGTGAATGCCGATAAAAGATGAAGGAAACTCAGTCCATAAATAATATTATGATTAGCCAATGATCATTTCCTCCTCCATCGATCGGTCCACACTCTACTTTCTTTCCAAACTGTCATTAAGATGGGTCACATGGTTGCTTCGGCTTCATACCCTCAACCTTCTCTTATCCGACTTACAAGCAAGCCTCGATCAGTACGTTGTATATGCATGCAATATATATCTAGCAAAACAACACATGAAAATATTGCTATTTTGCGTTCCTTTCAATGTTTACCTAATCCTTCTTTATATGTATTTGATTCTCTCATTTATTCTGAGCTATACCAAATTATTAACAACGAATTAATAGTTGTTGACCGAAAAAGGAACGGTAGTAGAAACAATGCATATGATAATTAATGTACTACTAGTACAAAAAACTATTTGCGAGACGAAACTTTATGCGAAGTAGCAAATTTCTTTACGCAAAGGTAAATTACACGATGCAATTAGAGACCTGTTGCGCAAAACTGAGCGACGAAAGGTTTTGTCTTGCAAGAGGCCTTTGCACGACGACACCAAATATTAATCCCACAAAGGCAGAGAAAAAATGCGGGTAGGGGAAGATTAGGCGTCAAAATCTTGCGCAACGAAGATTCTGAAATGGTCGGTGGCCCATTTAAGGTGAAGTATTTACTAGAAGGTTTGCGCGATGAAGTATTTGGTGCACAAAACGTTAAATTAGTCGATTAGGCTTTTAAGGTGAAGTAATTATTTCGTACTTTGCGCAACGAATTCTTCGTCACATAAGGGTCCCACGGGTTCTTTAAAATCATAGATTCACTCTCTTTTCCTCACATACTTTTTTCTCAAAATCCTAAAGTTTCCCCGGTTCAGTTCTTCCCCAAACCCCTCATTTCCCAATTCTTGTTTTAATTTTCTGTATGATGGCTGATTCCGCTGCTCCTCCAACTAAAGGATTTGATGGAGAAGGATCTCGTGAGGTTTTGTGAGTTTTATTACCTATGCATCATTATGTTTGTTTTGAGACTCACATTCGCTACTTTGCCGACTAGACGAAACGACTTCATCACTTGCTTCTACATTTGCCTACCGATTTGATGTGATATCTACTTGAGTATTTACACACTCAAAGAAGAATGTTATAAATATAGTTCTAGCACATATATGCTTGTGTAAATCATTAGTAGATTGTATTTAGAATACTAGAAGATTTTTTCCCATGAGGATTGTATTACTTGCAAGACAAAAATCCTCCTTAATTTACTACAAATAAAAGCACAAGGGCTGAAAAATATCACACAAAATTTCGCAAGCCTACTCTCCATCTCTCTCTTCCTGTTTCTGAAGCACTATCTCTTTTTCTCAGATAAAATAGGATCTACAAATTTAGTCTTACCCATACTTTAAACACTGTTAGCAATCTGAAAAAAATAAAAATAAAAATGAAACGTGAAAATCCAGACCACCACCATCGGACACAAGCATCCCGTTCTCCTCCTCCTTCTCCTCTTCCTCCTCGCTCTCATCACATACCCGAATTGAAAGTAGAGAACTCGACCTTCCTGACAAATGATACAGAAATTTGAAAATAGAGAACCCATCATCGGCGATGATCCACAACCCACAAGCACGAGGATGAGGAAGAGTTTTGAGTTCCTCCGGCGACAATATACCGCTGCGTCGCTCCAGAACTCAACTCATCTCAGGGTTTTGGTTCCTGACCTAAAACTAGGGTCCAAGCTCCACCACGAGAAATCGAATTCAAAGACGACGATATCTCTGTTTTCGAACTCAGCGACCCATCATCTTTCTCGCCATGTCTCCCTCATCACCGACAATCTAGACCCATTGTTGCTTCCTAAAAATTTGAAAACAGAGCTTCAATGTTCAAAGAAATTCGAAGACGACGTTGACGGTGTAGAAGTGGAGTTAACGGTTGGGCTTGGACTGGATTGGAGGCCTGCAATTTGGTAAACGAAGAGACGAATGACAGAGAAATTTTGACTGGATTAGCGGGCTACGACGGTTTAGAAATTCCCTCGCAGTCTGTCAATCGAAGAGACGAGTCATAAGACTCTGTTGAGGGAATTACAAATTGGAAACTTGTTTGTCATTGGACCGGGAATGGATTGGGCCTGGGGGCGTGCAATTTGGTAAACGGCGATGGTTTGGGTGTCTCGGCAACTGGGGTTTATTTTTAATTAATAGTTGACAGAGTTCGATGGGTTAAGTTTGATACAGGTGTCAAGCAATAAGGCAGGCTATATAGGGGCCGCACAGAATTTTGCAAAAGATTTGGATTCTATAGTTCGGCTCATATTTTAATGAGTTTTGTCTCTCTATGTAACAAAAATAAAATCAAGTACTTCTCTGAAATTAAAACTTAATAGTACATCCGTTACATTTTTCATCCATTAATCCGTTAAGTGCTGATGTGGCTGTCACATTTGTGGTACATGGCTGTCAAATGTGTGCCACGTGGCAAAAATAATAATTTTTTAAATTTTTTTTTTTAAAAACCTTAATCTTCTAAATTTAAAAATAAAAATTTAAATTAAATTAAAAAAATTAAAAACTGAAACTTTATCCCTCCTCTTCCTCCTTTCCCTCCTCTCTTCTCCCCACAACCCCCACCATCTTCATCTTCTTCCCTGCAACCCAGGAGAGAGAACAAAAAAAACAAAGAAAAAAAAGCTCTTTAGTTCGTCTTCCCCACCCCTCCTCCTCTTCCTGTCTTCTCCCTCATCTTCATCTTCTTCCCCAGACCCCCCTACCGGCAACCCAGGAAAAAAAAAAAACCCAAATCCCATCATCGTCGGGTTCGTGAGGTGGGAGGAATGGGTGTGGATTTAAGGAGTGGGGGGTGTATAGAGGAGGGAAGAGGGTGGGTGTGGAGGGAGGGGTGTGGGTTCATGGGTGAGGTGCCCAGGGGGGGTGGGGGGATTTTTTCTTTCTGGGTTGGGGTTCACCCGGGGGGGGTTTGTTCAGCTTTTGGATTTATTTTTTTATTTTTTTAGTTTAGAAGATTTAGGTTTTTCTATTAAAAAAATAAAAAAATTATTATTTTTGCCACGTGGCACACATTTGGCCGTCACGTCAGCGCTTAACGAATGAATTGATGGATAATGTAACAGATGTATTATTTTGAAATAAAATAGTACGTGAGGTATGAAAGTGAAATGTTTTAAAGATGTTGTATGGGGTTGTAATAGACCTTAAACCTAAGGGCCTATTATGTAATTTACCCAATTTTTTAACATTTATATTGTCAAGTGTGTTTCTTCCTGTACAACCAAGTTTGAATTTCACTGCTTGAGTCTAGATAAATTTAATATAAAGTATTATATCCTTTGAAAAAAGAAAATACTTGATGATATCCGTCATTTAATATGTCAGAATTCTAATTTTAAGAGCATTGGCATTGCCTCTACGCTTACGTTTAGAAAAATTGCCAAACTCAACCCTAGCGCCGTGTGATCACAAAACCAAGAAAATATCTTCAAAACTCATGTTGAATTGATTTAATTTTGTTCTATATCGTAATAACTATAATTCTAATAAATGGCAATTTCCAGACCATATAATTTTGGTGGTCTCTAATCAAAGATAGTTGACCTCTTCAATTAGAAGAAACAAACAAATCAATTTGTTGTCTTAAATAATTAGATTTTGCAATCACGCCTTTGGAACTCATGGACTTGCTTTCTATCAGGCACTTAGAGATCATGCCCATCAAATTGTCAACTACTTCCACTCGAAATCTTTTCATGTAATTAATTAGTACTTCATGATCCATGAACTTTCAAAAAGTAAAATATAGGACTTCATGATGTCTATTGTATTGATGAATGAAAGTAATCACCAACATATATTTTTAAGAGCAACGATTATATGATGATAATAAATTCTAGCATAAAGATAAATTTATAATAAAAAAAATCGATTATATTATAAGAATTAAGCGAGATAAACTACCTTATTCATAAAACATGAGTAGCCTCCCTCACCTCTCACAAAATGCGTGGAAATAACCAAGACATCGGAGTTTGATCATCGAATTACCAAAATAGCCTACTTCATTTCCACTCACTAGCATTATTATATGTGAAAATATAGGGAATAGTTTTACTTTTGAGTGCTGAAAGATGAGCACAAAGTTCACGACAACATTATAATATCAGAACACATGAGGGTCAATTACTTGGGTTTGGGGAGAATATATAGTATATGACTTTGGCAGGCAAAAAAAATTAGACAAGATCTTGATAATTGGCTTTTAGTATAAAGTGGTCTACTAGTCAAGCTTTTAAGATTAATTGTGTGGAACTCATCAAAGTGCATGCGCATGCGCATGCTAGCTCAAGAGGGAGATCGTAACATGACACATCCTCCACTGAACATATCTGGTGAAAACTTAGTGAGCGGCGACCCTATTAAACAATTAGAGTCTTTTTAGTAAAAATGGTTGCTGGATTAGTATAATTCTTTATTTTGATAGCTGAAAATGAAAATGATAGAAATGGTATATGAGTTTCGTCTACTGTATATTATTTTGATCTTACTGTAAAAAAAATCGTCAACATCTTCGTTAAATTGTCACATGAACGACCACGTGATCACACTTTTAAGGGTATTGTTAAACAAACCCATCTACTAGGATATTGACAAATTATTAACGAAATGACCAAAATGATTTATGGTGAATAAAGTCAAGGACAATTTTTATCGATTTTCATTGTCGGATATCAAAATGAGAAGTTATGTCAATCTCAAAGACCATTTTAATTTAAAAAGCCAACAATTAGTTGCCAAGAATGTCACAGCTCGTCCCGAATATTTCATTTCGACGATGTGAAATGACTACTTTGCTCTCGGACGTGTTGTGTGATTATGTGATTTAAGTTTGGGAGTGGACTAATTCTTTAAGTCCTTATTATTTGGAACTAAAAAGGACTTGGTTGTTGGTTTTGTGGGTGACCACGTGGGACACACACACACTATCCCTCTTTCTCTTCTCTCCCGTACTCTCTCACCCTCGGACTTACTCTCTCTTCTTCCCTCACGTACGGACGACACCCAAAACCCTTTCAAACTTCACGGATCGACGTCAAAGAGGTAAGATTCTTGTTCCTTGTAAGCTTCTGAGTTCATTGGTACCATTTTTGAGAATGGAAAGCTTCGAAAACCCGAGAAACCCTAATCCCGACTTTGTGCACTATTCATGCACACGTAATTTTGAAGGTTTTAAGGAATTTGGAGCTTATAGATAGCTTAAGAAGGTTCCCACGAGGCTAGGAGTGGTTCGTTGGAAGAATTTGGACGTCGGAATAACGAGAACGGCGAGTTGCAGGCTTTGGCCGGATTATCGATGAGCTTTCCAGCGAATCTCGTAGGATTTAGGTCCTAAAACTGGTATGGTTTTGTTCGTATTGATAAGATCTTCAAAATGGTTTAAATTTCATGTAATTTGGATGAAAATTGACGGAGATATAAGGTTTAGAAAATTTCCCCAGTTTCCGGTGCCGGCAACGGTCGCCGGAGGTCCAAGGTTAGGGATGACGGAATATTCCACGACGTCAGTTAATTTTAACATATTCCGTTACTATTTGACGGAATATTCCTGACGGCGTTGACTGATGCCGTCAGTATGCCTGTCACGTGGCCGCGCATGGGGGAGCGTATTGCCGTGCCTTGGCCAGCGCATGGCGGCGCGTGGGTGGTCAGAAAATTATTCTAAAAATATGAGGATGTTCGTGGAGTTGTGTAGATCACATTGGTATATTCAAACACCCCATTTGAGCATTGTATGGGAAGTTATTAGCTAGTTTTGTCTATGTGCTTTAAATAACGTTTTTTATAGTTAATTCGCATATAGGTGAGACTTATCCCGAGGACGAGCGCGTTCAAGGGCGACTCGGGGGCTACGACCCTTCAACATACCAGTGAGTGGGCTTTTGGTTTTTAGTATATATTAATATACTTAATATTTTCCCAAAAAATATGTTTAAATAAGAGTATGCCTTGAATGCCATGCATATAAATTTATAATTCGTATATGAATTGATATATGATGCATTATCTATATAATTGTGGTGCTGTGGATGCTCAGGTAAGCTCAGGTGAGTTATGTTTGGTTATGTGAATTATCAATGGTGCGATATGTGATTGAATAATGTTGAGCTCATAGAATTGCACCTAGGGTGATTGTGATTTAGCCAGAGATATGGCACAAGCCCGTTTATTATGTCACATCCCGCACCATATGCGTATATTGGATCCAATTTAGGTGCACAGTCTTGTCGTATAGACCATCTTAGGTGGTTCCGACTCGTAGGTGACTAGCGATTTATCGCTCAGCTATTATGTGTGGGTAGTATTGAGCACGATTATATTACACCCATTATTTTCGTATAGACCTTTTCATTTGGTTCCGACTCTTGTGCAGTATAATGTCGTATAGGTCATTGTAGTGACTCCGGCTAGATTGACTTTTGAGCTATGAATTCAGCCGTACAAACTACCACAGAGGTTCCGGCTAACATGTTATATTTATACGAAATTATTCTCACCTGAATTGCTTACTCTGTTATATCTTGGCATGGCATACATATGAATATGATATTGCGAAGCATGATTTTAATTAATATATTTACATATATATTTATGTATATGCTTATCTTCTGATTCTGAGAAAAATTATACATGTTTTATAGCGAGGGGTTAGAAATGTTGATAAATGAAATAGTTTTGTAAAACATTTGTTTTTGCCCACTCACGTTTTCTGTTTTGCGCCCCTCCATGTTTTAGGTAAGCTTGTTGTCGATGACCTTGAGGATTTAGGCGGTTCTGACTTATCAAAATAATTGTAGGACATCTTATGGTACTGTATAATTAGTACTTGTCCTGCTGGACTGCACCTAGACTTTTTATGCTCTGATTAAGAGTATTTACTTTTGTATCTTACTCCTACCACTTCTTGTTTAGTAGTGCACTCTAGTAAATTCGGTTTTAAATATTCGTATATTTCTTATCTTTATTGCTTCCGCACTGTGCACATGGCTACGTCATCCTCACGTGACGGCCATCATGCCTTGATCTCGGTCGGGGTGTGTCAAAGAATGTTGTGCGGCATCGCTTTCTCACAGAAGTATACTTGGATCAGTCACTTGAATTCATTAATCTAACTTCACGTCATTTAGTTTGAAATTACATGTCACTTAGTCATATTATGGCTTAAAGCAACCCTCAAATATTTAACAAACAATATACTACTCATGTCATAAGTTTTGGATTTCAATAGTCTACATTATATTTTCATTTCTTTTATACAATATGATTTTAGCCCCTCTAACACAATTTCTCTTTATCTAAAATCCAATATTTATTAATATTTATAATGTGACTGTTTATTTTCTAGGTCAATACGAATACGTAATTAGCTAAGATTTGTTTTTATGTAAATCTTAAGCCTATAAAGCGGCAGTCTAATAAAACGGAGTGAACTCCAATTTTCTCCTTCCAATCTCTCTTGTCTCTATTGTTCTCTGTACTTCTTATACTTTATTTCTAATACATTATCAGCACATTCTTAATTCAATTTCTTTTTGTTGAATTTTGATTTTCAGCTGAGCTAGAGTCGTTGCATGGTTTAGCGTATTTTTATAGTCAACTATTAGATTTCATGATGCTCTCAATTCTTTTTGTACATTTATTCTCTTTCTTATAATTTTTTTCTCTACAACGAGTTTCATGCCACCAAACTATTTGCGCGACCAAACTTTACGCGAGCTATCAAGTTTCGTCACGTAAGGGAACTTTGTGCAACGAAAGAAGGGTATTGTCACGCAAAAATGTCATGACCATAAAAAATAAATTAAAAAAATTATGTGACAAAGGGTTTCATTGCGCAAGAAACCTTTACTCGACGAACTGTATCATTCGTCGCTTAATGTATGGGAAAAGACACGATAGAATGAAGATTTCGGGCCAATAACTCATGTGACAACCAATTTTCACGTGTAAATCTTGTACAACGAACTGTTCGTCGCGTGAAGTGCCTTGAAATGGTTGGTGAGACATTTAAGGTGAAGTAATGAGTGCAAGCTTTGTGCAATAGGGCATTCGTCACACAAATATTTCACTGGTTCTATAAAATCACAGATCCATTCTCCCATTTTCATCTCATTCTTTTTCCCAAACCCCTCCAGGTCCCCTCGTTTTCTTCTTCCCCAAACCCCTCATATCCCAATTCTTGTTTTCTTTTTCCATACAATGGTCGATTCCACTGATGCTCTAACTAAGGGATATGAGGGAGAAGAATCTCAGAAAGGTAATACCAAATTTTGTATGAATTTAATGTTTTATATAAATTTATTGGATTATTATCATAAAAATGGATGAATTACTTAGTTTGATTATGAATTTTTTTTTTCTGTAGATAAAAAAAATAAGAGAATGTCTGGGCGGGCCAGAATGGGTAATAATGACGGGCCAAGGCAAATCAACTATGACATGTAGTTGAGGGGATCTGAACGGGAATCGCACATCATGCTTGTGCACGATATTGGATCATTATTGCGGAACAAATGTCCTAGGAGTAGGCGTCTTGGAAAAAATGATAGGATTAAAAGCACACCACAAAGTAGCACACAAATGTCCTATTGATTTTCTGGCGTTTTCAACTTAACTTAGTCCCTAGCATGCAATCTAGAAATCATTAAGAACGAAAAGAGTTTGAGTCATCACAAGGCATCATAAGTACTAGCGTTGTCTGTCTTATCCTAGAAATTAGTTCACATGTTAATCGCAATTAACAAGTATTATTCTAGAACATATGTAGGTCCTCATTCGACAATGGCAGGCACACATATATTCATAGCATTAGAATCCTAGATATGCTTACTAAGTATGCATCCGTAGAAAACACATAAAGAATTCATCAATGAGACAAGTAGTGAACCAATTTTCATCCATTCATAAAAGTAATTCAAACAAAATGTCATAACAAACTTGCAATCATATTCGGGGCTTCAAAACAACCCTAACTACTAAAAATTTAGTTACACATAACCCTTAACACTACAACAAAACTGGTCTTTTGCGGCGCACAAATGGTGCCGTAAGCGGTTATTCACGGCGTGATCCCCCAAGCAGTAAAAGCCCCTATCGTAAAAGATGTTTTGTCAAATACGATGTTCTCTAGTAGCCGTGAATAATTTACGCAAAACACGTCGTAAATGCTATTTAAGGCATGCCTTGCACACCTTAATTGGTATTAGATACGATGTTAATGAAGTGTCGTAAATACTCTTTAAGGCATGCCTTGCGCGCCTTAATTGGTATTAGATACGACATTAATGAAGTGTCATAATACTGCGAAAACAATTATGGCATACTTGTGTGCCGTAATTTATATTTGATAAGGCGTTTGTTGAGTGTCGTAATACTGTGAAAGCAATTACGGCATACATCGTACATTGTAAACGAAGACTAGCATCAACAATTACTGCTGATTTTGCATACAGTAATTTACAGTTATTTTAATTATATATATATATAAAAGAATCGACAAAATTACACATTTACTATAATACAACAATTTCATAAATAATCATATTGTCAAAATGTATTACAAGTTGAAAATAGCTAAGGTCAATATCAAACTACACATGAAATACCAAATAGGCCTCTAATAACAAAGAAATTTGTCACTTGAAAGACTTCACTTTTCCTTGAACACCTCCAAACGAAGTCCTTTGAGAGTGAAATACTGCTCCTAATGCTTGAACCACACTAATTGATATCTCTATTTGCATAGACATAAGCACATGGAGCAAAAGAAAATCTATTGTACTGCTATATGTAGAAATACACATTAATTCTCAAGTAAGAAAAGTGATACTGAAAGAAAACCTAATCATTGTCATACAAACCTAAATCCCAAATTATGCCTCCACAGTTTTATTGTTTTACACTCATACATGTATCAAATGACTAAAATATACACAAATTATGCCCTTACAGTTTTACTGTTTCCTATAACCTGCATAAAAATCATATACTTGCGAGTAGATAAATTAATGAGTCTCTAACATTTGACGCATGAAGAATTGATACGGCAAATAGAAGATTGGATATTCGATTAGTGGATATGGTTATCAATTATGATATCCCCAAAAACTCTAAGGTAAGACTCACTGTTTTTGACCTAGTGGCTTGCTATTATCAATTCACATCAAAGTTAGCCATTTATCTAGTTTTTGGGTCTTAATATATTACAAATTCAACATCACTAGAAGCACCAACAAATTTCAATTTTTTTTCACTTCTTTTTGTTCCATTTTCTTCAATCCAATCAACTTTCTTGGGAACTAAAACAAAAGGAGAGAAAGAGAGAGTTCCCAACCTGTCTCAACTTCGCCTTTGGAAAGTAGGCCCTAGGAACGGATAAAGTGCCCAACCAAGATACTCTAGCTAGTCAAAGGAGATGGATTCGGTTGATAAGTTAAGAGCTAGTCAAAACAAAATGTTAACTTAGAAATTGATAAAGACTTTAATAACAAAATTAAGTATAAACTTTTCCACTCATTACCGCTGCATTTGCAACCCCTTCGTTTAAAAATTCACCAAAGACTGGACTGCTACCTGAAAAATAGTAAAAAGAAATAGAATAAATAAGTGAATATAAATCATACCAAAGGAACTCAATCAAATTATCATTTTTATCCAATAGTACAAACTAAACAAAGTACTACACTACTACTACAACAGACTCACAGAGTACTAGGCTATGCCCCAATGTTATTCTATTACTACTACTACTACTACTACATACTCAAAAATTATTTGGATTGCAGTATCAATGTAAGTCTGTAACATCTCAATCTCCTTTGCAAAAGTAGAACCTTGCTGAGTACCCCATGTGACTTGGAGGTCCGGGACATGCATACAAAGAAACCCAAGTCACTCTGTAATCCCAACCAAATCATACAGAGAGAAAAATTAACAAATCCCCAACACCATAATTAAAACTCTTTCAGAGGAAACTGAATTGGAAAAGTCTGGATTAATATTAGTCTAAATTTTTAAAATACTCGGTGCCTCATATTTGATAATTCATTGGGCGCCATTACTTACCGCTCTAGATCTGGGAAGGAATCCATTCCAACATACCTATCAAAAACTGTTTCACTCAATAAAATATATTAGGTAACCCAAATGTTGTTCAAATGCGTATATAAGTTTATAACTTACAAAAAAAACATTATAACAAGAAAAAAAAGTGCTGATACATTTCCTACAATACACTTAAAGGTGGGATATTAACACTTATTTAAGTTATTAAATCAAGTAACCTGTATATATTTGTCACTGCACTTGGAAATATAGGTGGTGATCTAACGAATAGCATGATCGATCTGCAAAGGACATAAATGGATTCGCAAAAGTTATTTGCTGCCCAGGCTATTTGGATCTTTGGACCATTTTTTCCATATTAGTGGACCTAACCGTACACAAAGAGACCATTCCTAAAAAAACAGTGAAACCCAAAATACTTAATTCCTCATATGAGCTAATAAAAGTGTTGTGATGTTGCATCTACTGATGCTGCATATGGAGTCTACTACCAAGGTGACCCCTAGGGTAAATCTCTAGGGTAAGGCTCATTGTAATCTTTAGGGTAAGGGTATGTAAATTACATTTCCCTTTATTTAAGGGAGGAGACTGATTGGGGTAATGTCTTATGTAGGTAACACACCTTCTTCTTTCTTGTTGGCTGCTTGCTGCAGCCATCCTTCCCATCTCTTTTCCCTCTCTCTTCTCATATATACCCGGACTCACTCTTGTACAAACATACATGAAATATACATTGAAACTTTAAACCAGAAAATCTACAAAAAGGGTTAGAAGTCAAGCAACCAAGTACCAACCTATAATTGAAAATTAATATAAAAAAATGAATTAACCAAACATTCAGAAAGATCCAAATGTAGAAGCCCAAAAACACAAAAAAGACAAAAAATATTGAATTGTACTACAAACTATGGATTAGATAGTGATCCCAAAAACCAAATATAACCAATAAGCACAAGTTCCATCATTAGTAAAAATCGATCGATTTATTGATTTTCATATGAGTGATACACGTATTGGTATGCATAAGTAACATGAGGAGATAAGCCTCCAGGATGTGTAGGATTACAATGCAGAGCAACTAAAAGATAAACATTACAATTAAGAACATTAATATCCTAATATCCAATAAATAGTAGCTTATGTTTTTAATTTTTAAAACTACTCAAGTATAGAGCACTCACTGCTCTGGATTCAAAGAGAACCTCACACAATAAAATCGCTTCTCCATAAAACATAAATGATAGCTCTTGGAATTGACTGCAGAGTATAAAGTGGTAGCTTAAACAATTATGTATGGTTCAATTTCAAAGCATCTACGAAGCCTAAAATTACGAAACCTTCTTTTCTTATTAACTTGCATAAGTAACAAGCCATAAAGATTTTACCTTTAAACAGGAAGAAAAACAGAAGCATCCCATAAAAATAATTTCATCCTACAAATTCACAGCAAAAAGAAAAATACTGAAAAATAATAAGCAAATAGAAAACTGATTAAAAAATCCTCCATATGTAATAATAAATCAAGTTAAAGAATCCCCAATCACAGAATAATAAAGCCAAGCACAAATACATATAGATTTAGAAAAATCAAACCCAAATTGGAGGCTGCGGAGTGCGAATGTGCAGGTGGAGGAGCTGCTGGAGAAAAGTACATGTAAATTCAAAACCAAATTTATATATAAAAAAAAATTGAAAAAAAAAACTTCAACCTTAGAACATTGGGAGAAAAACGGCGGTCTCGTGTGTCTGGGAAAGGAAGATTTAGGTGTCGATTTGAGTTTTGGCGGAATGGATCTCCTGGGTTCTTGAATTTTCGGTGGTGGACAACAAGCGACGTGGAGATGAGGCCATGGACCGCGACAAAGCGATAGAGAGAGGGGTTTGTTGTTTGGGTAAATAAATCTGGGTATCCTGTTGGGTCACGATGGAGTGAAAGAAACGAGCAATCTAAAAGGCAGAGAGAAAGAAAGGGGAAAGTGAAGTGGAATGGTCTAGAATTTCACTTGTTTGATATTTCATTTTGGTGCTATAATTTCCCGCACATTTTTTGTTAGGTGCAGAGTGGGAAAGTTTAGGCTCGAAGCTAGAAACTATTATTTACGACATATCATTCGTGCCATAAAAGTTAGGGACCCAAATATATAAAAAAAATTCACTTTACGACATAACGTAATGCCTTAAAAGAGAAGGAAAGTGCGTCGTGTAAATTGTCAAATATGACACACAACGGTTACGCCGTAAATATTTTTATTTAACGACTTGCACAAAAGTGATGTCGTGAATGCTAGATTATGTGCAAGTATTACGACATGAACTTTACGAATGTCGTGAATAATATCATTTAAGGCATGCCAGTACTGTACGTCGTATATTTCAAGTCGCAAAAGGCCCAAATTGTTAAAACAAAAGATAGACATGAGTTTGAGAAGATAGAACCGAAAGAAATCGACTAAGGCCTCCTCCTCTTTCCTTCCTTCCCCAACGCTGCTTTTAAACCAATTCTTGCTACATCATTTTCTTCTCCTTAACTCACCCACTAATAGCCATTTAGTGATGACAATAAGTGAGAGGAAATGGTAAAACAATTGTAACTCTTTGGATAGCCTTTATGCCAATTACTCCCTCTTAATCCTCATCTTTAATTTCATTCCCTTTTATATTTGAATAAGTGTCAGCTGACTTGTTCTTGGTTGCATCAGTTTTGGGTGCTAGATTTATTGGGTTTATTGATTTCATTGCAGTTACAAACTGCTCAGCCTCTTGGTAACCTTTCAATGTTAAAACGGCCATAACTTCTTCTAAACAAATGATATTAACAATTTGCAAAATACTCCAGAAAATAGACATCCATAGCTTTCCAAGAATATAAGGCTCATTCTCTAATTCATTCTTGTTGTTCGCAACTTGCTTCCAAAGTCTGTTGATCTGCACAGGCAGTTTTGACGAATTTGTTACTTAAAATCCCACTTGTGCTATTTTTCTTTTCTTTGCTTGACAAATCCTACAAAACACAAAAACAAATTAAATAGCTCAAAAATATAAGGAACTAACTAAGAAAAGACAAGTGAATTTGATGTAAAATATATATAAATATGAGCTTATAAAAAAAACTGCCAAATAGTAATTTAAAAATCCTCTATAATATATTATAATATTTAAATATTTTGTGCATAACAGTCTAATTTAAAACATATTTTTGCTCTATAACATATTATAATGTTTAATATTTAAATATTTTGTGTATAACAGGTTAATCATATTCAAGAGCCGTACCGGGCGTGGAAGCATGACGTCAATCAAAATGCACAAGCACTATCAGCGCAATAAATGTTAGCTATTATATATGGAAAAATAAAGTATTTTGTTAGTATATAATCGGATTATATTATTATTTGCGTACGGTAGCTTTAATTTTTTTGTTAATTTGTATATGGATTAAATATTTACTCTAAGTATTTATTTGCTTAATTTGATTTACCTCATATAGATGATTTAAATAGCTTAGTTAAATATTTTATTTTCTTTAATTTAGTTTAAAATTTATATTCCATATTAATTAAAATTAAAAAAATTAATAAATAACTTGCGCAACGAAGTCCCTACTTCGTTGCGCAAAGGGTCTTAGCGGGA